>JARDYJ010000004.1:103279371-104479371 GCA_029215755.1 Spea hammondii
TGGGGAGCAATATTATGGAGGGCTTTGCATGTCAGTAGGACATTTTAAATTACATTTTTTATGTCAGCGGAGAGCTTTAGTGAAAGCAGAAAGGCATGTAAAGAAGATAAGCATTTTGCATGTATTGCAGAGTCGACGCAGATGAATACCAACTGGAAGGGTGTTGCAATAGTCGATGCAGGAGATAATAAGGGAACACATAATACATGAAAGATCAGGGGAAGACCATTACATTTGGGTATCATCTGCATAGCGGTGATACTGGAAGAGAAATGAGTTGATTAGTTTTCCAAAAGGTAAAGTGTAAAGAGAGAACAGAGGGCCAAGGACTAATCTTTGAGACAAGCCGACAGAAAGTAGAAGACGTAAAGATGTCTTACTTTAGATTAGACTAGAAAGATATGATGAGATCCAGGAGAGAGATCTGTGTCTCATGTAACTATAGAAGAAAGCGAGTCAATAAGACGGTGGTGATCAACGGTATCAAAAGCAGCAGAGAGATCCAACAGTACTAGCAGGGAGAAGGGACCTTTGGCTCTGGCAGAGAGCAAGCCATCGGATTCTTTTGAGTCATGAAGGGGTCTGAAATCAGATTGTTGGAAGGACAAGGAGAGAATTAGAGGAGAGGAAGTTAGTTCACGATCCGCTCCAGCAGCTTGGAGGCAAAAGTGAGGAGAGCGATAGGAGGTAGTCAGTTAGAGAAATGTAATCTAAGGAAGGTTTTATGACTAAGGAAGTCATTTTATGTGACGGAAATGTTAACCTATGTAGTAAGTAAGGACCATTTTACACTTTCTGCAATATCCATGGGTTTGCAGTAATTTGTGTTTTTTTCATTACAGAATCTGTGAAACAGTCCACTGTTATGGCATTATGCTAGTGGGCATCTTTTAGTACTTTGTGCTATGCGAAATCTTAATTTAAAAAAGTGGGAGTATCAGAAAGATGTAGAAAATGACAAATCCATACCTTTTTTTCTATCCATTAGTGCTCTGCTTCAAAGAGAATACATTTTTTAGCCCAAGGGTGACACACTCAACCAACAAACGAAAGAAAAAAATGCAAAAAACTAGAACAAAACATTTTCTCAAATAGTGAACCGTCCTTTAAAACAACTCCTTGCACAGAAGAAAAAATAAAAACAATGCCCACACAAAGGGATAGCTTTACAACTCATATTCCCTTTGGAATAAATAAACATTCTGTTCTACATCACACTGAAATGTACAATGACCATAGCAGGAGGTCTAACGAATTTCAGCCGTGGTCCATATAGTCTCTCTGCACCTCTGGATCTCTTGATTTTGTAAGAGACCTCAAATGGTTGCTATAATACAGTAAAGAAAATGCATCTGGTTGTCTGAAGACAATCCTCATTCAAAAACATATAAAATGATGAGAAAAAAGTCTGTAACTGTCACTATTTAGTTAATCATATCGGGGTTTTCAAAGTTAAATCTAGGTGCTTTGTTTTCTTTTTAATTACTGGAGATAGACACAGCAGCATTACAATAAACAAGGCATATTAGAAATATTACAGATATGTCCAGATGTATGATGTTCCTTCCCAAGTGACGTTTCATTTTGTTTTGTTTTGGGTTTTTTTGGAAAAAAAAAACCAAAAAAAAAACCCATCCAAATGCATCCCATTTAATTTCAGCTTGTCAGACCATAATGGCTATCATATAAGATCCCAATGAACCTTAAATTCACTTTCAGTCAAATGTGATGGTAGTAAGAGGTGTAATCTCTAGCGTGGGCTCAAGGTTGGGTGATGGCTCCTGGAACTCATTCATGGGCCCATTGCGATAGTGTCCATATTCAAATTTGATCCTTAGCTCTCCAATTTTGGACATGGGGAGGATGTCTGGAATCCACTCAATGGTGAATGGGGTAGGATCCTCTTCTGGGGATGTGTTGCCTTCAAAGAATCAGAGGTTACAGTCACTAAGAAGGTTTCATAAAACCATTTAAAACCCATATTAATCAATGGCCACAAATACATAAAGAGGAAGAACATAAAAACAAAAGCCTCCAAAATACTTAATTACCCAAAGAAATCTATATATGCTTAATGCAGGATACATTCCTGTCTTTCTTCGCCAGCAGTGTATGCACATTGGGGGTTCCAGTGTAAAAACATTTTGTGCTATTGGAGACAACCCTTCATTTATACATCTATATATTTTTTTTATCCGTGCGATTAACACTATGTACGACTGTAGTTATGATTTAAGTTTTAGGTATCATAAAACAAACCCTGTTACTACTCTTTCAGATACAATAAATATTTTTCTAAACATACCAACTTTCAGAAATGTTTTCAGTTCTAAGGGCCGTATAGGCTGCTTCTCCATTCGACCATAGGTTTCAGCGATGCTTTCAACCTCGACCTTGGGAGATTTGAAAAGCTCATATGTTCCATCTCTGTTCTGGACAAAAGTGCGCACAATTTCTAGGGGCATCTGGAATTGCAAAAATAAATAATGTGTTATTAATTAGCATTTTTTCAAAAAGGCCAAAAAGTACTGATTAACCAATTATTTTGTAAGCATCAGGAGTAAATGCATACAATATTAACATATTTCTTTTTTTCATAACAATAAAACACTTGAAAACAGAAATTACAGAATTTTCCATTATCTTGTTACTTACCCCTGTTTATTTGATTTTTTGTTAAAGAATATTAACTTACAAACATTGTGCCCTTTGTCATGTTTACAGAAAAAATTTAATAAACATATTATTATCCTTATTAGTAGGATATGGTTTGATAATTCACCATTCAGGCTCTTACCTCTGGCGTGTCAAATATCTGTTTAACGTGTACCATGCTAGTTATGAACCATGTGTACTTTGTGAAGGTTCCCAGGGGAAGAGCATCTTTCCGGACAAAAGCTAAAATACAGAATACATTATATATATATATATATATATATATATATATATATATATATATATATATAGTTTTCTGTCATTTGATTTGCAATTATCAAACTCTATGGTTAAATGAGTGGGCTGCACATAGTGAATGGAAACAAGAAAACTTCTTTAACAATAGGAAGTAGGAGAAAGTTGGCTACTGTGTTTCTTTTTTGTGTCACCTACATATCTCATAGATTTGTATTGCACCTCTGCTATACTTCTCTCCCTGTATAAAAATGTATTAGATCAGGCATTCTACAACTTCAGATAAACACATGACATATTACACAGTGGTTTATTCAACAAAAATAAAGCCAAAATGGAAAAGCCATGAGTGAACAACTAAGTACACCTTATGATTCAATAGCGTCTAGAACGACTTTTAGCAGCATTAGCTTGAAGTAATTGTTTTCTGTATGACTTTATAAGTCTGTCACATTGTTGTGGAGACATTTTGGCCCACTTTACGACGTTGGTTCGGTTCATTGAGGTTTGCAGCCATTTGTTTATGCACAGCTCTCTTAAGGTCCTGCCGCAGCATTTTAAACTGGGCCAAGCTTTAGCTGTCAGACAGATGGCATTTGGTATACAGAGGAGTTCATGGTCGACTCAATGAATGAGGTGTTTGTGCCGATGTGCTGTATTTGGTTTTCGCCAAAGTGGTGCTGTGCATTCTAGCCAAACATTTTTTCTTGTCTGTCCACAGGACATTGTTCCAGCAGTCTTGTGGTTTGTTCATATGCAACTTTGCCTTCTGCCATGTTATTTTTGGAGAACCCTGGCAACCCTTCCAAACAAACCATACTTGCTCAGTCTTTTTTTAATTGTACTGTCATGAACTTTAACATTTAACATGCTGAGGCATGTAACGTCTGAGATGTAACTCTTGGGAGTTTCTTGCCATCTGACCATGGGGTGAATTTGCTGGGACGTTCACTACTGGGAAGATTGGCAGCGGTCTTGAATGTTTTCCACTTATGAATAATACTTCTTATTGTGGAATGATGTACTTTAAATTGTTTGGAAATGGTCTTACAACCCAGATTGATTGGCAGCAACAATTGCTTCTCTAAGATCATTGTTTATATCTTTCCTCATTGGCCTTGTGTTAACACACACCTGAATGCACTTCGTTTTTTAACACATGGCTTCTCCATTTTGGCTTTATTTTTGTTGAATAAATAGGTTGTATTTACCTAATTTTTTAGACCTGCTAGACAGATGATTGTTATTATATACTGATATATACTGATATGTAAACCCAAAGAGGGTATATTAGCTCAAGAAGATGTATTTAATAATAAAAACATATATTGATATATTCCTATGTGAGAACAGAAGAATGCTGAATACATTATTGCGGTCAGGATACAGTAACAAGGAGTGTACCGGTTGTATGGTTGGGAAGTCTCTTCCGTGTGCTCCCCATTGAAATCCTCTGCTGAAGAGCATCGAAGAAAGTCTGGGGAATGTGGAAAACCAGAGGCTCTGGTTTACCTGGGATCAAGAACAGGATGATTTAAATTAATCACCGTGTAGTTAATGTGTATACAAAACGGAATCATGCAATATTCTTAATTTTCACGCCACTGGGGTCCACTGCTCCTTGCCATACATCACAGTGTTTGATACTGTGCCAGATAAATCGCATTACTCATCTTTTATGGCTGTGATTCTTTATAGGCTCCGGACATGTTATATATTAAGTTGAAGTCAGTCTTATGTCTCTCTTTTCTTTTGTATGTGTGGTTAATCAAAGATCTATACAGCAGCATAACTAAATTGTTCTGCTACCAATGTCTCTTCCTATGCAATGTAGCATTACTCTTGAACTTCCAAATGCTTTGCTACAAAGCAATAATCATTCTATGGTGGTTGTTGTTATGTAAAATAATATGATTTTTTTAGCATTGATCTGCATTTAAGAGCAGCTACCTCTTACTTGGCTATTCTTCTACTGCCAATACATCACTGGCACTAATATCATCCAAGGTAATAGTTGTATCTATTAGAAATACCCATCCCTCACCATCAAACTGGTAATGCATGGTCTGGTGAATTCGCTCTGTCACACTGGCCAGCCAGTCCTGGAAAGACAAAGACACCTGAGCCTCATCCATCGGTTGAGTAGACCCTAAGGAAAAAAGAAGGTAAAAAGTATAAAACACCATTGGCAGTTTCAAACCAACCACGAGACAAATATCCAAATTAATCAATGTCCTGTGCTTTTTATTTCTGAATAATAGAGAACTTGAGGTGTGTCTGTCACTTGCGTGAAGAATTAACTCCCATCAGAAGCACCATGGAGAAGCACTGTCTATGTCTACTTCAGTAAAACAAAACAATACTTCAGGGTCTGGCTCTGTTCACGATTGGCTCTGTTTGGAGAAAACATAAACCCTTTCTAATGATAGTAGTCTCTCAGAAGTGTGTATTATATATTACAGGGGCTTTGGTCAAATTAAATGAAGCCTTTTCTTTCCCACTGGATTGCAAACATTTGCTTACATGTCTGTCTATACGGGGGCTATGGAAATGCAACCATATGTTCCCACCTTGCCTCTTTGTTGAGTTGTTTGCAGGCTTTTTGGAAGCACCTTTTCTCAGGCTGTTGAGTGCAGGTTCCTGACCAGTTGTATTTGTACCTTAAATATAAGGTTAAACCATTAAATATAAACCAAAGTTTCCTTCTTAGTTGAATGAGTGAATACATGATATTCTACAGGTTGAAAGAAATTCATTCCTCAAAGAGAGACATAACTGTTTGTAAATGGGACTTTAAAGAAAGAGTAGATGATCCCAGGGTTCTGGCATGTGCATAAACCTATCCTAATAAATAAAATACTTGAAAGGGACAGACTAGATGGGCCAGCTGGCTGTTTTTCTGCCATCACTATGTATGTATAATGACCAAAACTGATGTGCGTAACAGGAGGCTAAATATTTTATTAAATTATATCATTATAAAACGTAAAAGTTACAACACCCTTCTTTTCCCAGCTAAGCTTCAGAATGATTTGGGGCACTGAACGTTACAAAAAATGCATCACACCGCTAGGCTTAATAAAAGTAAATAAAATGCTAAAAGTTACCGGGGCCATCATCCTTCTTGCGTTTCTTAGGTTTTAACGCTGCAGGCGCCTGTTCCTGAACACGCACTTCTGTTTCCACCTTGCACTCTGTTGCCAAAATAGTCACTTCCTTTAGACCTGGACACACAAGCACAATGAATAAACATATGGCTCCAAATGGGTTTATTCACTAAAGTTTGAGAGTTGTGGATGCTCCTGGATGGCACAAGGAAAGGACAAATACAAGGATGAAAATGTAAAATGATATTCAGATTTAAACTCTTATGAGTAACACTGAATTTATGCATTAAGGTAATCCAGAGTGAATTTACATATTCTTTTTCTGTTAACAGAATCCTGTCCTCCATGTGGCTCAACATGCTACTGTATCAATGACATGGTCCTTGCTCTGTTGGGTTCATTGCTAAACCCAACTGGTTTGCAGGAAAGACTTAGTGATTTCAATATGGATATCTTGGAGGAGACATGATAGAAACATTTAAATACTTAATGGCATTTAACAAAATACAGGAGAGAAGTTTATTTCAAAGGAGGATAAATATTAGAGGGTGACTCCAACAGAGGTGGTAGAGGCTGATAGAGTGTGGGCATTTAAACATGAAAACATGGAATATCGCTATATTGGACAAAGATCGAGTAAGGTTTGTGTCTTTAGACAAGATGGGCCGAATGATTCTTATCTGCTGTCAGTCTCTATGTTGCTATGTTGTTCGCTGAGTTGGACAGTCGGGATTTATGCCGTCTTTCAGTGATCCACCTCCCTCAAAATATAAAGAGATCCAAATTTGACAATTGAAGAATTATTTATGGCCAGAATGTTGGCATGCGGAAGTATAGGGTATGATTTCCGGAAGGTTACATTTAGGTTGGGGGGAAAAACTTTATATTTGGTAGAAGGTAGGGAATTACATTTTTAAGAAATCCATAATATAGTTTCCAAAGTCTCACCTACCTCCAGATAAGTAGCAGAAATACTCTGTGAATTCTTCGGCGAGGGCATCATCGCTTGCAAAGGCCCCCAGGCAGGCGTAATAGTGGATGCACTTCTCCTGGGAATCAGATTTTGGTTGTACTCCTTTGGAGGCTTTTGGAGACTGGCAGGAGCACGTAAATACATGGCCTGTCTCCCTTGGTGAATTAGTCTTTTGTGTAAAGGTCACATGGACATACCCCAAACTGTGTTGCTGGTTAGGTTTGCACCGAACCACTAGAATCGACTTGGTTACCCTCTGGACCAGCGGCCCTGCTGGCTCATTAGCCAGTTGCCAGATACTTTGCTTAGTCTCAGCTGGAATCTGCATGGAATTCAGTACAGTGCTTTTAAGGGGCAAAGGCTCAGCTTCGTTTTGGCAGTTCATAGTCAACTTAACATGCTGGCATTCGGTCACCACAACCCCACGAGCTGCCACTTTCAGACAAGAAGGGGCAAAGCAGCGGCCTGAACTTATATGGGTGAATATGGCCCCTTCTGCTGTTTGGATAGTAGTCTCTGACATCCCCATCACCACTAGGCACCTGTGGTCACTTCCCCTATCTCTTTGTCTTACAGAGAAGATCTGCATGTCAGACCCCGTAACCAGCTTCACAGCGTCTTTGGTTGGCTGTTTCCCAAAGCGAAAAACCGTCCCACAGCTCTTGTTCTTGCAACTCAGGCCTCGAGTGCCGTTATAGGTCCCACAGTGTGGGCATTTTCTGATCCCCCTCAGAGTGGCCTTCCCCAGGTTCGAGAGGAACGCAGGAACTTTAGGTTTAGATGAATTAGGCTCCATTCTTCACTCTGCAGAAGATGTACAAGTGTCAAAATCACAAAAGGGATTTGAAGTAGCTATAAGGTATAGGTATGATATATGGCAAAATATGTAGTAACACAGATAGTCTTAGGGGAAAAACATGAAATTGTATTAATTTATATTATTATTGGTATTTAGAGATATAAGACCAATAATATGTTTTGTTGCTTGACATAGGTTTTTCTTTTTGAGGTTTTCAGTGACTTTTTTATCCTAATAGATTTTGAGGAAATATATAGGACTGATACACAATCTAACCATAAGCATATGGACACCTGACCATCACACCATTCCAAAACCATTAATAGTTGGCCTCCCCCTGTGTGGCTTTAACAGCCTCCACTCTTCCAGGAAAGCTTAACACAAGATTCTGGAGTGTGCTGGGGCTCTAAGCAGCCGATTGGGTTCCTCCACACCAAACTCATCAAGCCATGTCTTTATGGACCTTGTTTTGTGCACTGGGGCACAGTCATGCTGGGACAAGAAAGAGTCTTCCCCACCCAGTAGAAAGCATGCAAAGTATCTTTATATGCTGTAATACAAACTTCCTTCACTGGAACTAAGGGGCCTACAACAAAGTGTGGGGAAAAAACAGTCCCAAAGCATTCTCCCACCTCCAACAAACTTTAAATTAGGTACTATGCATTCTGGTAGGTAATGCTCTCCTGTTATCCAAATTGGTCCATCTGACTTCCAGATGAAGCATAGTTCATCACTCCGGAGAACACATTTCCACTACTACCGTCCTGTGGCGGTGTAATGTTTGCTTTATGTGCGGCTGCTTGGCCAAGGAGACCCATTTTACGAAGCTCCTGATGAACAACGTTTGTGCTGATGTTGCTTCCAGAGGCAGTTTGGAACTCTCTAGCGAGCAATGCTACAGAGGAAGGTGATTTTTACACGACACAACGGCAGCTCATTCGGCGGTCTGCCACTTTTTCAATACGACCCATTCTATTCCCAATGTTTGTCTATGGAGGTGGCGCCTTTGTGCTTGATTTTATGCAGCTGTTAGCAATGATTGCGGCTGAAGCACCTAAATTCAACAGTCAGGAGGATTGTTAGCATATTTTTGGTCATTTAGTGTGGGATAGCTAATACTATGATATACTATAATATTTGGAAGGGGCTTTTATTCATACTGGTCCTTGCACAGATAAAAGATCCAGTCTTGCGTGGTTTCAGAATGTTCTATTTAGATTATATCAACTGATCTTTCATACTCCATGGAGTTCAGGGCTTATTTTAAAGATAAGAAGCCATGAGAGATGAGGTTGTGCCACAGAGAACTTGTTTAAACAACATGCTAAGCAACATACTAAAAGCAAAACATTTTTCAACTGAATAACATGTAAACTGTGATAAATAATACAGACTTGTTGAAAAAGTTAACATTTTGAGGTGTATGTGTGCACGTACATCTTTATTTATTTGGTAATAAAGGATGGATCTGGTGCGTCACCGTTTAATAAAGGGAAGGTACAATAAGTACAGTAGTCACAGGATACTATGATAGTTGGTGGTAATTGCTCTGAGATTACAGTCTAGAAATAAGACTATAACAGGCAAAAGAATAAATAAGAGCGAACCCGTTTGAGCTTTCATTTATTTGAAATTATTGCCAAAAATGACAGAAGTGAGTGCTCCTATTTTCTCCATGGATATATACACACACTGGCCACTTTATAAGGTAAATCTGTTCAATTGCGCGTTAACACAAATAGCTAATCAGCCAATCACACGGCAGCAACTCAATGCATTTACGCATGTAGATGAGGTCAAGACAACTTGCTGAAGGTCAAACCGAGCATCAGAATTGGGAAGAAAGGGGATTTAAGTGACTTTGAACTTGGCATGGTTGCTGTGCCAGACGGGCTCGTCTGAGTATTTCAGAAACTGCTGATCTACTGGGATTTTCACGCACAACCATCTCTAGGGTTTACAGAGACATCTCTAGGGTTTACAGAGAATGGTCCGAAAAAGGGAAGATATCCAGTGAGGGGCAGCTGTATGGACGAAAATGCCTTGTAGATGTCAGAGGTCAGAAGGAAATGGGCAGACTGATTCGAGATGACAATTCGCACAGGCTCACCAAAATGGAAGACCGGAAAACGTCACCTGGTCTGACGAGTCTCAATTCTAGCTGCGACATTCAGATGGCAGGGTCAGAGATTGGCGTAAACAACATGAAAGAATGGATCCATCCTGCCTTTTATCGATGGTTCAGGCTGGTGGTGTAATGGCGTGGGAGATATTTTCTTGGCGCACGTTGGGCCCCTTAGTACCAATTGAGCATTGTTTAAACGTGACAGCCTACCTGAGTATTGTTGCTGACCATGTCCAACCCTTTATGACAACAGTGTCCCCCATCTTCTGATGGCTACTTCCAGCAAGATAATGCACCATGTCATAAAGCTTGCATCATTTCAAACTGGTTTCTTGAACATGACAATGAGTTCACTGAACTCCAACGGCCTCCACAGTCACCAGATCTCAATACAATACAGAACATTTGGGATGTGGTGGAGCCGGAGATTTGCATCATGGATGTGCAGCCGACATGCATGCCTGAGGAATGTTTCCAGCACCTTGTAGAGAGTACGCCACGAAGAATGAAGGCAAAACGGGATCCAACCCGGTATTAGCAAAGTGTATAAAATAAAGCGGCCAGTGAGTACGTTGTAACCGTTTCCTTGCTGCTTTTGCAGCCTCAAGCTTTTTCAGTCTACCACATTTCAATATAATTAGACAAGCTCCTGAGAACTGATACTTTGTAACTAAATTGTTACTTTTGGGGAAATATTGTTTTAGAGCGCTTAGTGTCTCCTACATAGGGAAATCCTTAATTACTATATGACCCTTTTCTTTTCACCCTCTAGAACTGTGCTTCTCAACCTTTTTTCACCAGTGTAAATACAGTATATGTTTTTTTATTTATAATAATCTTAATAACGCGGTTTACAATAACATACAAACTGTTACTTTTAACGTAATGTATTTGTGGATTAATGTCAGCCTCGGGCTTGGTGATGCACGTTTTTTTTTTGCAGTAAGCGATTCAGTAGATCATCCACATGATCCGCATAAACAGGGACGTCATCACCTTCTAACTACAGCCTATGAAGGAAATTGGCCTAATTCCCGACTCCAATAAATATTGCTTGCATACAGCTTTTGTTTACCAAGGGATGCCTTAATAATCTCTTTGCTTGATGAAAGGTTGCTGTTCTTTCTCTTTGCTTCCCGGTTGCTTGTTTAACAAAGCTTTTCGCCAGGTGGCCCCTTTGAAATATCGTAGGGCCTCTGACTGGGAAACACTGTTCAAGAACATGAAAAACCACGTGGGGTATTATGCAGCCCATGCGCATGCTGGAATAGCTTTTTTTTTTTTTTCTCTCAAAACTGACACCTAAAGTGTGAAGGAACTCCTATGCAAAAAGTTATTAAAAGAAAGGGTTAATGAGTTTTACACTTTCATTAACCCCTCAGTCCACATACAAAAAACAGGACGTTATTGAGGTTTGGCCCATACAAAGCGACCGCAACATTCTATTTATTTCTTCAACCAGTAACTAATTACTTCTTCAACCTAAATAATCTTTTAATCATCACGTTACACTGATGCTTAATTGGTGTAAAATAGGGAGAACATCACTGATCAGTAATTGACAAATGACGTCACTGTGCAAAGTGGTTTAGTTCATCAAGATATTAAATTTAGCCTGAACGAATCCGTCAGCATATCGGCTGCAGACCCGGGCCGGTGCACCGCCTGCAAGAAGAACGCTGTCCGCAAACACCACAACACATTCATTCTGCCACTGCCGACCATAAACTAAACATCCTATGCCGCAGCTCATTGCCAGGCGCCGTGTGACGTCACTTCCTGGGCCAGGGAACGGCCGTCGGTCTACAGGGAGGATGCGAATTTGCATTTATAGCTCACTGATGCCAATATAACTAATGCTTCCGTTTTGGCCTTGGGCTACTTCCCTATTACCCTTACCTGTGGTGGGTATCTTGCCTTGGGGGCCCTATAACGGCATCAAAGCTCCCGCCTCAGAGCCGTCGCCGGAGCGCCTTACAAAAGGAGTGTGCTCTGTAACGGGCAGAATGATTGAGCGGCTTGGGTCACGTGCCCACCTACGCTTCCTAGGCATGACGGGAATTGTAGTTCGGGATCGTACGGTTTGGGTCGGTATGTGTGCGTGTTGGTGGATGTATGCTTTCGGTGAACACATAAAGTATATACTGCATGCTGACGCACATGTCCATGAAGTATGTGTTGCAGGTAATATGGCGCATGACATATATGACATAATACGGGGGTGTCTCGGTAATGTACAGAGTAAAGGCCTTATTTGGTGGTTTTAGGGCTTCCCTAGTTATTTATAGATATTAATGCAATTAAGCAAATAAGGCTCTGACATTTTTTTGGGACACACTAAAACGAATGACAAAATGGAATGCCCATAGACTTTAATGGGGAGGAATGCCCATAGACTATAATGGGAAGGAATGCCATAGACTTTAATGGGGAGGAATGCCCATAGACTTTAATGGGGAGGAATGCCCATAGACTATAATGGGGAAGAATGCCCATAGACTATAATAGAGGGGAAAAGAATAATTGATTTTGAAATAAAAGTTTAAGACATATCATTTAGATCTTTGGCACACATTCTCCCCTAGCACAGACACAGGATCTAAAACTCATATTATGTGGGAATTATAGCTGTGTTCTATGGAATGACAGGTGAATGACAGTTTTGAGTGAATGCCCATAGGATATAATGGGAGAAAAATTAAACTTGTTTTTTAGAGAAAACCCTCCGACATATCATATAGATCTTTGTCATGTATACTCCCCTAGTACAGTTATAGGTTCTAAAACTCAGGTTATGTGAGATTATAGCGGTTTTCTAGGGAATGGCAGGTGAATGACAGAATTGAGTGAATGCCCATAGGATATAATGGGAGACAAATCAAACAGTTTTTTCTGCAATAAAACCATCTGACATATCATATAGATCTTTGTCATTTTGAACACTGGTGACACTTGTAATATGTTGGCAGTTTTAAGGTACTTTGTAAAAGGCATGCTGCATGATACCATTGGCAACAGAGGCAGCATAAAACCATGCAATCAGAGGGAGAAAATGTTCTGCACATGTGGACCATCTGCTACTCTCGTTTTGGAGAAGAGATGACAGATATGTAACCAATGGTCTTTCAAAGACAGCGACATTCATGTTCATTTTCAGAAGTGCTTTGTGCTTCTTACTATATGAACCACTGCTCCATTTTTTCCTGTTCTGCGTTTTCCATTTGCACTCTTTGTGTTGTGCTGGGGGAGGCAGAGTGGTGAATCAGGCAGTATAATGAATTTCAGGGTGGTGCAGGACATTTATGGGGTGCACAGTGGCATATAGGGAGGTATAAGGCATAAATGGGGGCGAGTGGCATATTGGAAGTTATAAGGCATATATATATTAGGCATATCAGGGGGGCATAAGACATATCTGGGGGTAAAAGGTATATCAGGGGGCTCAGTTGCATATCACTGGCATATAAGGCATATCGGGGGCACAGTGGAATCTCTGGCATATAAGAGGTATAAGGCATATATGGGGCAGAGTGGCAAGCTGGGGGTCAGATGTGCATAACCGGGGGCAGTTTGGTAAATAAAAGAAAATATAAACAAGGCTTTTTTCTCAGTTTTTATTAAGTATGAAAAATAGTTAACATATGAATTAATATTTACTAATAACTTTGTATTAAAACCTAGTTTGAGAAACACTGTGGTTGGGTTCTTGTAGCTTTTATTATTATGTCAGTAAAATAAGAAGGTGAATAGAGAGAGGCCATTGCAATAAAGAGATGAAAGTGTAAATTGTACGTTTTTTATTTATATTATTTTAAATTCAAAAAAATTGCATTTTTTATCCGATCAATCGAAAAAATAATCGACCAACTAATCGATTATTAAAATAATCGTTAGTGGCAGCCCTAGTTAACAGCAATCCATTTCCGGACATGGTGACTCACAAAGTCATGGTATAGCTTCCCAAAAATAATACAGTGAGCATTCAGAATAGTATAGACGCCACAGTCAAAACTGTTATTTTGTTGAATTGAGTCCTCGCACAAGTATCCGTATTGAATGCGAGTTGCCGCAGCTCTGACCATTTTTCCAGTTTACCTAAATCATTTGCCATTTGGCTTCTTCCTCCAGGAACATCAACCCTGTTGCAAATTTTTGTGTCGTCAGCAAATAAACATACCTTTCCATCAAGACCATCTGCAATATCACTAATAAAGATATTAAGAGATTCAAGTGTCACTATAGGAATATAATTATATTATAACTTATAATAACCCAAAACCCAAACAAATCAGAAAAAAAAACATTTCTAGAAGCATGCTTCTGATCTTTTCAGAAAGAAATCTTTCACTTTTTGTATGCAATGCATTCTCCAATCTCTTAGGGCATCTGGTACAAGGGAGTATACACCGATCAGCCATAACATTATGACCACTGACAGGTGAAGTGAATAACACTTATAATCTTGTTATCATGGCACATGCCAGTGGGTGGGATATAGTCGGTAGGAAGTGAACATTTCGTTCTTAAAGTTGATGTGATCGAAGCAGGAAAAATGGGCAAGCGTAAGGATCTGAGCGACTTTGACAAGGGCAAAATTGTGATGGCTGGTCAGAGCATCTCCAAAACTGCATTTCTTGCAGGGTGTTCCCGGTCTGCAGTGGTCAGTACCTATCAAAAGTGGTCCATGGAAGGAAAGTGGTCAACTGGCAGCAGGGTCATGAGCAGCCAAGGCTTATTGATGGATGTGGGCGTGAAGGCTGGCCCATGTGGTGAAATCCAACAGATGAGCGACTGTAGCTCAAATGGATGAAAAAGTTAATGCTGGTTCTAATAGAAAGGTGTCAGAACACAGAACACACAGTGCATGTGCGTTGCTTACTAGGAGAACTTACAGGATTTAAAGGATGTGCTGCTAACATCTTGATGCCAGATACCACAGCACACCTTCAGAGGTCTAGTGGAAACCATGCCTTGACGGGTCAAGGTTGTTTTGGTGACAAAAGAGGGACCTAGACAATATTAGGCAGGTGGTCATAATGGTATGGCTGACTGGTGTATATAGTTTTAAAATTTTGAGTCAGACTACTTAGTGCTTAGGTGATTTTTTAGAGTGTAGGGAAGGAATGCAATGGGATCCATGTCTCCCAGAGGCTATCTTTATAAACTTTAACTCCCCATTCCAGCACTGGGTGGTATATTTGGGGTTCATACTTGATTTTATAACCCCCCATTCAACTGTTTACAGGTAAGAGAAACAGGGAGAGCTTTTAGGCAACTCATATGACTCCCCTCATTTGCTAATGCTGATACACTGAATATTCATAGTAGAAGGGACATTTATCTTTAAACCTAAACATTTATGTATGCTGCAAGATGTGCACTCCCACACACATTAATAAACACACTCTCACATGTGTGTCTACATATATCTATAGACTAGCTCAGTTACACTTGCAGGAAGCCAAAACTATACCTTGTTGGTGTACCAGCTAGGGAATAAATATGCTAAATTTGCTAAGCTCACCGTATGATGATCCCTGAATGTGTTTAGAAATCATTGATCTGATTGTTGGTGTAGGAATCAGAGAGAACATCATCACCACCCGAGCTGGAATATAGAAAAAAATAGGCTGTTTTCACATATATACTATAAAGAGCAGTATTATCAACGTATGATTTGTAGTTGCTGGGTACTTAAGAAATTAACAGCACACATTCATTAATAAGAAAATACTTAAAGCTAAAGCAGTTATTTTTAAAAGGGTCCCATAGTAAAAAAAATCTCCTTGAGCATAAAATACAGTGCTATGTACAGCACATATGCAGACCTGGAGGCTGCCATTGTGGTTGGTCATGTAATATTTTGGGTGACTTTCGCTACTCAAACACCACACTAAGATGAGGACAGCCTCTTCCAGTTACTTCGGTTGAAAGAGAGGATGTGTCTGGAAACTCCAACTTTGTGAAGAAGTGCACCAGGAGGCCAGGTTCATGGAGAAGTGGATGAAGAAAAGACACAGGGAGAAGAGGCAAGACACAGAGCTGCGAGAAAAGAGACAGGGATAGAGAAGCAGTCAGTGGAAAAGGTGGGAGACGTTGAGATAAAGTATGAGAGTGTGAATGAATGTGTGAATTATAGCGTGAGAGCATGAGTATGATAGAGTAGGAAAAAGTGAATTTATTAATCATGATGGATGTGGGTTTAGTTTTGGTGGTGCTGGGGGGCAGCATTTCATACTCGGACCCAGGCAACACAATGTCTTGGGCCAACCCTGATACTGCCTTAAAACATGATACTATGCAAAAACTAGAACTGTTTTGAAACAAGCAAACTGCAATATTTTTCAAAAGTTACATATATTAAATAAAAATATAATGGGAACCAAGAAGAAATATCCTTCATGTAGTCCAAATGTCTGAAGGAAGAAAAACGGAGCAGAATTTGGTTATACTAAGGAGGTAAGCCAAGAAAACCCTATGACAGATATTATGAACAATGTTCTACAGAAATATTCTGCTAGTGTTAGAAAAGAGTGCAGGCTTTCCAAATAAGCATCACATGTAATGTGTTACTTACCAATGTAATACATGTTAGTCCAGCGCACAAAGCCCATTATAAGTATCCCGGAGCTGAAGGACAGCATTCCAATAATTATCAGGCTCATATCACTCAAACACTTGGAAAGAACAAAAACACCCAAGAAGCTAGTGATATAAGTCATGTAGGTTGCAGCGTAACCATAACCAACTTTAACTGGACCCCAGCTTAAGGGCTTTTTTAGTACAAATACTTTAATCACATCTTCTGTTGCAGTAAGAGCCACGTTAAATACGATTGCACTGGTAAACATGGTAATAAGCATCCATTTTGATGGTGACATGTTGCTTTGATTGTCAAGTACACGGACATCAGTGGACTTCTCAGTCAACAAACTGCCTTGTTCTGAGTTCATTTGATCATTTTGACTTCCTTTGATGATTTTGTCCTCATTGTTTGTTTCTTCGGCTTCAGTTTTTTCAGGTGGTCTTAAAACAAAAATGCTGTAAAGGACACACAATGCATAACAGGCAGTGCTGCAGTAAGCAAGGATGGCACCTTGATGATTTGTAAAGTATACATTGATAAATATGACATTGATAAATACTTTATTGGTCGGTCGTACGGACATTTAACTAATTGAACAGGGAGGGAGACCAGTGGCATCTGCAGGGTAAGTTGCAGCATTGGGGTTTTAAAACCCCAATGCTGCAACTTACCCTGCAGATGCCATTGGTCTACCTCCCTGTTCAATTAGTTAAATGTCCGTACGAGCGACTTTATTTTTCGCTCGTACGGACTTTTAACTAATTGAACAGGGAGGGAGACCAGTGGGATGTGCCGGGTAAGTTACGGCACCAGGAGATAACAGTCTGTACGAGCGACCCTATTGGTCGCCAGCAGGGGGCTCGTCTGCCATCAACCAATGGCAGACGAGCCCCCTGCTGACGACCAATAGAGTTGCTCATACGTACATTTAAACTCCTGGCGCCAGAGCTGCGTTAACCCCGTATTAACCCCTTAACCGGGGAAATGAAGAAGAACCGAACACGAAGAATGTCCACGAATATTCGCCCGAAGAGAAGACAGGAACAGGCGAATATTCGCGGAATACGAAGATTTTTTTCCCCCCGAAGACGAACACGAAGAGCCCCCTGGTGCCCAAGTCTAGTGATTACTGTTCTTATTATCTAAGCTGGCTGCCCCTTGACATGGGAAAAGATCCCCATTGGGTTTAATGGGGAGACATTTGATTGGTTGGTGTTGTTGCGTAATCTTTATACCCTTTGAAGTTTCTTTCCTGTGGCTAAACAAAGCTTGATATCGCCCCCTGTGGGGCGACAATATATATGTGATATTGACACACCTGGAAATTTCTAAGCTTGTCACCCAAACATTTTTGGCCCTCTCATACATTCTCACACATTCTTATTCAATCGAGATCCCCATAATTAATTCCTGTATATCTTAGACCACGGTTCGCATAACATAAAATACATAAGCCATTTCTCCCATAGTGTAACACAGTGGATACATCCCAACCACATGTATCGATAAAATGGGCCTCTCACCCTTAGACAAGTGATCCAAGTGCACTGTGCACTGCTTGTGGCAATGCACCCATGTAAGACATTTTTGAGACAAATCCAACGATACGCATCATCTACCTATAAAATAACACTACATTTAAACCCCAAATACTCCAGGCTTGGAATCCTGAACAATAATAAAAGAACGAAATTACAACATGTCCTGGGGCAGTTGCAAGGAATTACGATTGTATTATTGAATTATTGTATATGTGCAAAGCTTGCATGCAGATCACGGATACAGGCTTATTTTAGATAAGCGCACTTCCCACAGTATACATACATTTTGATTGCTGTAAGTTTTCAATTCCAGATGATTGTAATCACTTATGTCTACAATAACAGATTTAAACACCAGGGAAATAAAAAGAAAAGCGGCCACCTATCTATGGCAACAGCCTATCAATGTCTGCGTTTGTGTCCCATGGCAATTAAGAGTTTGTGGCAAAAATTATGAATGACACAAATGTTGTAATGATATTTCTAATACTACATTTAGTTACAAAATTGTTAACTTAATAAATAAAGGTATATATATATATATATATATATATATATACTTTTCTTTCAAAAACAAGAAAATTTCTAAGCAACGCCAAACCTTTGAACAGTATAGTATATATACTGTGTGTGTATATATATATATATATATATATATATATATATATATATATATATATATATATATACTGTATATTTTTTTCTTCGCTCACTGCCAACATAAACCTTCTGGTCCAGGGCAGGAGGACGTTGACTCCAATCCAGCTTCAGTCCCCTCTAGGTGGAGATCTAATCTCTGTTAATTAGCCGCTGGCATTTTTACAATGGAATTTATACTGGAAAAAATGTAAGAGGGGGGAAAAAAGGAGCGTTAAGAATGATTCAAGGAGCTAACTCTATGCCATAAACAGAACCGGCCTTAGGCGTTGTGGCGCCCTGTGCGGACTACTCCTCTGGCGCCCCCCCTCACTACCCCCCCCTCTGCCCCTTCAAACTACACCCTCCCATGCCCCTTCAAACTACACCCCCCCCTGCCCCTTCAAACTACACCCCCCCTCTGCCCCTTCAAACTACACCCCCCCTCTGCCCCTTCAAACTACACCCCCCCTCTGCCCCTTCAAACTACACCCCCCCTCTGCCCCTTCAAACTACACCCCCCCCACTTACCTTGTTGCCGAAGTCCTGCGGTGAGAGCGAGAGACATCCGTCGACGGAGTCACGGAGAGTAAGGGGCGCCGAGTGGTTGCTGAGAACTTTACGAGCAACCGCTCGGTGCCCCTGCCCGGTACTTAGATTAAAGCATCGTTTTTTTAAAAACTTTATTTAACATGAATGATTTTAAATAAAGTTTAAACCCCCCCCCAAAAAAACGATGTTTTAAGTTAAGTCCCGGGCAGGCGCCCCTGCTACCATGGCGCCCTGTGCGGTCGCACAGGTCGCACACCCCTAAGGCCGGCCCTGGCCATAAACCACTCAAGATAAAAGAGGCCAGAAACAAAATCAGAGTCCCGTGGGCTATAGAGGCAGAATCATCTCTTTCCCAGGTAAATACACTCTGTGATTTACGTTCATTACATACAAGATTTACTAATCACATATGTTGTTCAGGACCTGTCTTTTTAGTCGTATACATGGAAAAAAATGTATAGGGGTCATAGCTTTCTTATTACAGTAACGTTTTTATTTTAGGATATTCTCTAATCCACCACCCATTCCCATGATATGAGTATTGCTTTGAGGCTGATATTCTAGAATGCTCGTCTTATTTTATTTTTATTTTTTTTAACAAACACACGTTTGCCTCTAATTCAATTAGCAATACAAATAAAAATGCTATTTTTTATATATTTTAAGGAAATATTGTTTAATAAAATAATGTCACTTATTTTGTTTGGTTACGGCAAAAAAATAGTGTAAAGGTGACTAAACTATCCTTCTTACATTCTTGCTAAACTATCCTCCCTAAACTATCCTTGCTTTTTGATGCTATTGTAGCGCAATATTTTGTCTTATAAATATCTTAAGAAAGTAATTATATATCGATAATACACAATTATTGAATTTAATTTTTAATAATAATATTTATTATTATAATTATCTTATATGGCACCATCATATTCCACAGTGATGTACTATGGCAGGGGCGTCCAACCTGCGGCCCTCCAGCTGCTGCAGGACTACATCTCCCATCCTCCTCGGCCAGCCCCTTAGCTGAATGAGCATTATGGGAGATGTAGTCCTGCAGCAGCTGGAGGGCCGCAGGTTGGACGGCCCTGTACTATGGGATATATATATATATATATCTTTTCTACTATGTTTTATATTATGTTTTAGTTGCTGTTTTACAGAATGGCTCTGGATAACTCTGGAAGCGAGATGGTTGCAGACACAAACTCTGAAAAAGGAGTTTTTACTTTGTGGGCTGAAATATTAAATGCTTAAGAGAGAGAGAACAACAATTTGGGCAACATTCTAGAAAGCTGTTACAAAACATGACACAACAAAAGTTTTACTGAGAGGGTGGTTGATGCATGGCACAGCCTTCCAGATGAAGTAGTAGAGGCTTAACCAAGGATTGATTAATTTTAATATTAAGTTATACATATACTTGGGAACTAGCTTGGCACTCAAATACAACACTTCTGAATTAAGTCACCCGTACTCAAGCAGGGGTATGTTTCAATAATGTTCGTGAGCTCAGCTGTTCTGAGAAAAGTTAAAAGGAGCGCTAATTCACATACAATAGCACTTTCTATAAATGTGTAAAATAATGGACTTTAATGGTTTCTGACTATGCTTGGCCTGCTGTGTGATTTTTAACTCAGGCGTGCAGGGACTTCGATATTCTCTTTCTTTGTAAAAGGTCATGTTTGCGTATTACTCTTGAGTGACAGTACGGGAAGAGGAAAATGACTACTTTTTCATGCCCTTTCTATAGCAGATTATACAAACAGGACCTATGAGATCATCATGGTGTCTATTGCAGGAAGTATTATGCTGGTATCTGCCGTTATCTTATTGCTGGCAATCATAAAAAAGGTACGTCATGTGGCATTGATAAAGATTCTGCAGAAGACCCAGACAGATAAGGGCGATTTTAAGGATGGGGGAGCAGCTGATCCCCATGATTTTTTACTTGTAATTATATGTATGCCCTCAAGGGGTATTTATGCTTAAATGTAGCTATGTCTTTAGTTTTGCCCTGGTCTTATACATATTTGGGAGGCAAAGCAGGCCTTAGGTGTTCTGGCGCCCTGTGCAGACTACTCCTCTGGCGCCCCCCATCCCAAAAAAAGAAAGGAAAAAAAATCTTGTCACAAAACTCCCCTTTCTCACTATCTATCCCCTCTCCCCCTTTATCACTATCTATCACATCTGCCCCTTCTCACTGCCTTCCCCCCTCTGCCCCTTCTCACTATCTACCACCTCTGCCCCTTCTCACTGCCTTCCCCCCCTCTGCCCCATCTTACTGCCTTCCCCCCGCCCCTCTCCCTACTTCTCATTATCCTTACTTACCTTGTTGAGTCCTGCGCTGAGAGCGGGAGGCGTCCATCTTCCCGCTCTGCCGCGGTGCACGCTTCACAGCTGAGCGCCGGAATATGACATCATATTTCGGTGCTCAGCATGAAACGTCGGCACCGCCACGGAGAGTGAGGGGCGCCAAGCGGTTACTGAAAACTTCACGAGCGACCGCTCTGCGCCCCTGCCTGGGACTTAAATTAAAACATTGGGGGTTTTTTGTTGTTTTAACTTTATTTAACATCCTCCATGTAAAATAAAGTAAAAAAAAAACTTTATTTAACATGGAGGATGTTAAATAAAGTTAAAACAAAACAAAAAAAAACCCTAAGGCCAGCCCTGTTGGGAGGGACACATAACCTACCTCCTCATCCTTGTACTGAGCGTAATCTTGGAGTACCAGGACATGACTTCACATAATAACGTCTCCAGAGGTCACACAGGTTGGCCAAAGGGGTATTAGGGAGGTCTGTGCCTGCTGTGATGTCAAATACACAGGAAAGCCTAGATCTAGATTTTACTTTGCAGTCTTATTTAGTGAGTGCTGATGTTGGAGTGATAAGGCTGTCAAGCGAGCATTGAGATTGTTCTTAATGTGTTTTTACTCAGCTTAACAGTTGAAAGGGTGATAGTAGGGTATTACGTCAAAGTTGATACTTTATTGGACCAAGATACAAAACGATATAAAGTTACAAAGGTTTTCAGAAAGTCACGGGTCTCTCCTTCAGATGGAACATTTTCTGTGAATATCACTTGTTTAAATGGTTCTTTGTCCTTCGCACAGGCGTTGGGGTGGCTGTGACTCCCCTTACAAAGAGTACGCAGAAGAAACAGGAGTCTCAAGTGTCAACGTGAATCGGAACACACATGGCAACATCTCCACAACTGACTTCAAAGGCCTGGTGCATGTCACTTATGTTACAGAGAAGGAGAAACCACACTCGGAGATTCCCATCAGTAGGGTGAAGCTATCCAGAGATGCTCTTCTCTATATTTCTCTGATAACCTGTATGAACCTTCCCGATGACATTGATTCAGAAGAAACTCTTTAAAGATGACAATGCATCAACATGATTCTAAGAATCGTTCCTAGAGTCCTGACTTGGTATGGCCACTTTCACGTTCCCATGAAACCACCAAACTGTTTAAACAAACTGTTTAAACATGAATTATATAAATAATTAGAAAGAAAAAAAAACAATTGAAAAAAGTGAAATAAGTGCATTGATATTCAATAAATGAATAAGAAAGAGTTGAATTAAGAGTTCACACTAGAAAACTTGTTCAAGGCTCCACAATATAATAATATCTCCATTTGTCGGGCTTTTGTATTGGACCCACTTGCCAGATAAAATTGAAGATCTGTAACCAATGTGATGAAAACCAGGAATACATCGCTCATAACGGGATTCCGATTGAATTAATTAATTTTTATTTATGTATATTTTGAAGAAGCCAGGTGTTGTATCTTTAAAACAATATCAACATGTTGTCAGCTCCATTGTACAGTTGTGTCTATGTTAAGTATCTATCGTGTATTTAAAATATTTGAAATAAAATTAAAAGTGTAGCAAAGTCTTGGTATTGTTCTTACAGAGCTCCACAAGCAAAATGGACACTTAACTGCATAAGTTGTATGATTTATATTGAAAGGTGTATGTTTGGACATCAGAGGTCTCTCCTACAGAAGAAATGGTAACGAAAAGACCTCTGAGGTCTAGATAGCTAATGTGCTTATAGCATGGACCAGGTTAAAAAAGTATAAAGATCAGTGGGTGCAGGGTTATGTAGCAAGAAGGAAAAATAGGAAACTAGAAATGTACGTACCTTTGGTATCCAGGTAGATAATTCCGATACCAGCCTGGAGTTGTTTCATTTTTTTTATATATATATATATGACACCCCAGCCTAAAAAGCTTCCATCCACCAATTGGTGTACCCAAAACAAAAGTGCTCTGTGAAGACATGTAGAGTATGTTCTCTCCTCCATACACAATGAAGGTTTGGTGCTGGTGCATGTCAGAGGTAAGGGTGATGCACAGTTCCCAAAACCACAGTGCATTATCAATAACAATAAAACATGGTGGGGTATACCTTTCCGATCAAAGTCAACAGCCCTACCGAGTGTTAGGGAAGACCACAACAGGTATTACAAAAGTTGTGATCTAACTGACCCAAGTTTTCGTGTTTAATACATAGGTGCTTTAAGATAAATTTGGAACTGGAAAGAATTACACTTTTCTACAGTTCCAGCTAAAGATTTTGAGAAACATCCTCTGATCCAAAGACAAAAATGGCATTTTCCTTGTACAATCCCCCCACCAAACGCACAAAAAGTCTGCTATAAAAAAGGTATTAGGACAGACTCCTTAGGTACCACTGCCCTTCCTGTCCCTCTCTACCAGGACTCTGTATCATACAAAAATAGGGAATTGGAAATGTTTTCAATAATATATATATATTTTTCTGCTTTTGCTTTAACAGTAGGATTGCAATGACATCCTGGAGTGTTTTGATTCTGTTTTAGTTATGTTTATTTTTTATTAATACTGCTGTATTTTTGTAATACTGTATTTTCTGACACGATCACAGTATGTTGATCTCCTCTCCGTATCTGGTGTTGTTCACTGTCCACTGTTCATTCTAGAGTCTTTCGGACCCTGGTATGCTTATCGATTTGTTTTAGCGGACCGTTGTTTTACTGTGCAAACGCGGGAGGTGTCTCTCATTCCTCTAATGTACACACTATAACTTGTCTTTACGCATACCTTGAATAAACGGAGATTTGAACTGAGATAAAAAAACAAAAAAACGTAGGATTGCTGCAACTTAGCAAAACAAGATGAAAATGTAGGGTATTTTGATGGCACATGACCTATATAAAAACTCTACGCAGCTATCAAAAAGTTTGTTCCAGACAAATTAAAAATAATGTAAAAAAACCTATGCATGTAGGGTATTTCCATAATCTAAAAAACATATACTGGATTTCTCTGCCATAACACATAACCTGTGCCAAAAAATTCTAAAAAACACAGAAGCGTTGGTGAAAAAAAGTTCAACAAAGTATTTCTATAGCTAATTTCGGCAGTGATTGGTGGCCAAATGTCTGCTTGGAATGTGTCCTGAAACCACTAGTGACATATCCTAGATTGGGTGGTGTTTATGGCCTCTTTGTTTAAAATTTCCAGTTACAAACCCAACATACTAAATGTAAAAAAAACCAACAGTTCCAAAACAGCAATATACACCTTATAAGCCCAATTAAAATGCTCGAAATTCATATACAATCTGGACACCTGAATTGTTGTTGGGGGTATGTTCTGTCAATTTAACTGATTTAGTGAGGGTTTAGATATAAATGAAAAATATGGGGTTTTAGTATTTTGTATAACATTACTCATTCTAAATGTTTAACTATGATGTGTGTGAAGATGTAAGTGAGGTCTACACATGAGACGCGCTGATGCAAATTTGTAACCTTTTAAATTCACACATTGTCCTTTTTGTACACCTGTGCATTGGTGTTTTTTAATAAAGCATGAAATGCCTGGCAAAGGGCCCTGAGGAAGCCAGCCCTGCAGCTCTTTAGCGTACACACTGGTTGGGCCCGATCCATTGGTCTGGATAAACTCCATTCATTTTTGTTATTACATATGGTTACAGCTACTTTTAGTCAATAGTATAAAAAAACACAACAGAAACTGATGGTCATTTAATTTATTTATTATTAATTACAAAATTAATTAATAGTCCAATTAATTAGGCCTGAAAGCAATGATCATGGTGACAGCTACCTCGAGACTCACGAAGAGTCACCTTTCAGCATGCAGGAGAGGAAAAACCACCCTAAGGGGGGAACCATGGCTTGAAAGATTGTCCTTCCCTCTGGACACTAAGAGGTTAACTGTGTATTTATACCTGTAGAGAAGAAAAGGCAAAACGTAATTGACAACACGGAAGCACAAAGCTTCTGTGGATGATTATGCCTCCACCGCAAGCTCTTTCCCTTTAATAGACTGCCTTAACATCATCAGTTCAATATAAATGGACATAGCATTAAACATGGAGATGGCTTTACACATGGACGTGGCATTAAACAATGACATAGAATTACACATGGACATAGCATTAAACATGGACATCGCATTAAAAATAGACATATCATTACACATGGACATAGCATTACACATGGAGATAGCATTAAACATGCACATAGCATTTCACAAGAAGATAGCATTAAACATGGATGTAGACCTACTCACGGACACAGCATTAAACATGGACATAGCCTTCCACATGAGCAGAGTATTAAACATGGACAGAGCATTAAACATGGACATAGCATTAAAAATGGACATAGCATTACACATGGACGTAGCATTAAACATGGAGATAATAATACACATGGACATAGCATTACACATAGAGATAGTAATACACATGGACATAGCATTACACATAAAGATAACATTAAACATGGACATCGCATTACACAATGACATAGCATTAAACATGGACATAGCATTAAGCATGGATATAGCATTAAACATGGACATAGCATTTGTCACGGAGCTGGCTAGTCCGACCGACTACCTCCACTGTCTTGTGCTCCCTTAGCCTGGGACAACACACTTTCCCCGGTTCCCCAGTCACTAGCCGAGACTCAGTGTAGGGTAAAACCAAACGAACACTGATTTATTTTGGACACACAGGGCTGGATATATCCATCAAAACACACATTTACATAAAATAAGACATTGGGACACAAACCGCCCCCTTAATCTGCCTCCCAGAGGGGGGGGGGGGACTGATTTATACAACATTAAACTGAAACAATGGCAGTCACTCCCTGGTTGCAGATCCTGGCTGTCTGCTGGAGATAATCCCCTCAACCAGTGATGAGATGATACTGCTGGGGGTAGCCACAAAAGTCTTTACAAACCCAGGGCCCATAGTCAATAGGGAGGAGGCTGGCAGTTAGGCCTCTCCAGTGGTCCCAGTGATGGAGGCTTCCGTCACAGCATTAAACATAGCGATAACATTAAACATGGACATAGCATTAATCATGGACATAGCATTAAACATAGAGATGACATTAAACATGGACATAGCATTAATCATGGACATAGCATTAAACATAGAGATGACATTAAACATGGACATAGTATTAAACGTGGACATATCATTAGATATCAGAGGGTTTTCTCTAAAAAAAAGTTGAATTTTTCTCCCATTATATCCTATGGGCATTCACTCAAAACTGTCATTCACCTGTCATTCCATAGAAAACAGCTATAATCCCACATAATATGAGTTTTAGATCCCGTGTGTGTGTACTAGGGGAGTATATGTGCCAAAGTTCTATATGATATTTAAGGTGGTTTTCTCTATAAAACAAGTTTAATTTTTCTCCCATTATATCCTATGGGTATTTACTCAAAACTGTCATTCACTATAGCTGTTTTCTATGGAATGACAGGTGAATGTCATTAGATCCCGTGTGTGTACTAGGGGAGTATGTGTGCCAAAGATCTATATGATATGTCAGAGGGTTTTCTCTAAAAAACAAGTTTAATTTTTCTCCCATTATATCCTATGGGCATTCACTCAAAACTGTCATTCACCTGTCATTCCATAGAAAACAGCTATAATCCCACAAAGTATGAGTTTTAGATCCCGTGTGTGTACTAGGGGAGTATGTGTGCCAACGTTCTATATGATATTTAAGATGGTTTTCTCTAAAAAACAAGTTTAATTTTTCTCCCATTATATCCTATGGGCATTCACTCAAAACTGTCATTCACCTGTCATTCCATAGAAAACAGCTATAATCCCACATAATCTGAGTTTTAGATCCTGTGTCTGTGCTAGGGGAGAATGTGTGCCAAAGATCTAAATGATATGTCTTAAACTTTTATTTCAAAATCAATTATTCTTTTCCCTTCCATTATAGTTTTAGGGCATTCCTCCCCATTAAAGTCTATGGGCATTCCATTTTGTCATTCGTTTTAGTATGTCCCCATTTTTTTGCCTGTTTTATTGTATTTTATCCATGTACTCCCCAGTATTCAGGGTCTGTCATTAAAGGGGCGATTCCGCCCATCATATGTTGCAGAATCCCCCCATATGCATCTCCCCAGCCAGCATCTATTCTCCGCACGGGGAACGCATTCGGCCGAACGCATCTCCTTTCACGTCACAGATTTCTGCTGGTCAGCTCCATGCGCAGACTGAGCCGGAAGCACTTTCCTTTCTAAGATTGGTTGCTTTATGAAGAAGGCAGCAGGAAAGCTGCAGCTTCTACCTCCAAGTTACTATTTTTTTTTTGTGTTTAAAGCGCTTCCTGATCTTTAACCCCTTAATGACAAAGCCCGTATATGCACGGGCTCAAAATGCATTGTTTTCAATGGGTTTAGGGACCGCCCATTGTCCTTAAAGGGTTAATATGAAGGCTTCTTTATGATGTTTTGAGAGCCGCGCCATGGTGGGGAGCTTCTCGCTTTATACCCGTGGCAGACTTGGAGTGGTGATGGAGACGTGGCTAGCGCTGTGTTCTGCCTCATGATATCTATTATTTGGGTAGATTACGGGATGGATTGCAGGGAGCTGTACCTCGTATTCTGGGGCCATCGCTGCATGCAGTGGCTTTCCTTCATTCAGTCTTTTTATACAGTATATGTAATTCATGCGTGTTGACATAAATGACCCAAAAATAGCATTTCCCCCTGCCTATTCTCTGCAATACCCTACCTTGTTCCGTCACTTCTTCCTGCTTATTCCAACGTTAAAGTCTCCTTCTAACCCACCTGTTCAGAAGAAACATACAACCTGCCCTCCTCATACCCTCAACCTGCATTCTGTCTTCCACCCACCACAAGATCTCCAGGCCAAGGACTTCTCGTCATCGCCCTCACAACGTTCACCATCTGTCTCCTTCCTTGTCCGACTCCATATATACCATAAGCCTGCAGCAGCCTCTTCGCCTCCTGTCCCAGTATGAGCGCCCAGGCCGATCCTTTCTCGGTTTTGTGACAGGAATACTCTACTGCTTTACACAGTAGCGATACAGTAACCGGTGACCGTTATGTCCTGTTTCCCCAAACTTTGCATCGACCCCCGACAGCAAGTGTGAATGCGATGATACAAACATATGATGTGCGGTGGACGTTACTTCAGTTTGTGTATGAAACCTCCATCTATTCTCTCAATTGTGGTCATGGTTTATCTACTGCAGGTTGACAGCTGCACCTTCACCCTCCCAGTCCCTTTTTGACAATGACATTCATGTAATCAGTTTCATATCGGCAACCATTTTACTCCATTGGGTTTTGCTCTTCGTGTGGCTATCCCACTTTCTCTGCCCCGGTGCCATTGTGTAGGGTACAGGATTTCACCAATTGGTGCCAGCAGGTGTAAAGAGGAAAAAGGTCAGACCAGAGAGCGCATTCTGATAGAATGGAGAGGATTGTACAGCGGATGCCTTTCTTTCAGTGAAACAAGTGGATCATCACCTAGGAACGCCGTCGGCCCAGTGCGTCACGGTCTATCTACATCATGTTGCCCTACTGAACACGTTTACTCAGGGTTCTTCAGAGTACCCAGAACCAGCACAGAGGACTCTTGTCATTGGGTCATGGCAGAACGTTCTTAAGGAAATACCTTCTTTTACTGACATTTCCTACCAAAATTGCGAATGAGATGAGGTCACATGTCGGCAGTTGATCGAGAGGGAACTGCCTAGGTCTGACACAAACCACCTTGTGACCGGAGATATTTCAGGTAAGTACTGACCAGCAGTATGTTTTTTTTTTATGTGATGGGTTAATGGGTTTCATGAGGACTGGTCCAGAATACCATCTGCATTGCCCCATCACATAACCTAAACTATTAAATCATTCTACTTATTGGAAATCCACTGGCCCTGTCAGGTAACATCCACCTATATGTCAAACACTAACCTCATGTGTAAATCATATGCAATTTAAAAACCTTGCGCTTCCCTCCCAGCAGTGTTGTGTGTGCCACGGATGTAGCACAGAGCGGTGCCACCTCACATGCACAGGGTTCTCAACAAAAGTATAGATCCACTACAAATAAATATCAGTAGTGCTGCAGCCTCTTCTCACAATGTGAAGAATACAGTAAAGTGCTGCAAGTGCATGAACCAAGAAGAATAGAAAGCTTTCAGATTAAACCCATTTGCAACCCTGCATTCTAATGCATTTGTAAATCAAGGGCGGATGAATTAGAGCATCACTACAAGGGTGACAAACATGCACGGAACATATCCTCTACAGCCATGCATATGTGCACGGCCATACTGAATGTGGAGCAAGATGGGTAACTGATACGGAGAGCACTATGTATGCTCTCTTAAGCATCTCTCTAGAACTGCTGTGAAAGAGATATGAAGAGTAAAGAGAATGCTGACACAAACTTACAGTGCTGCTCAACACAAACAATTAATGTTACTGGGAAATTAGAGAGAGACTAGACTCAGGGCTAGAGAAGGTGATATGCTTTAGAGAGAAAAAGTCAACAACATAAGGAGACAAGAAGGGAATTGGTGTAAATAACACCCCCCGCCCTGTTCATGAGAATGCAAATAGGCGTCCAATGCATTTTACTGCACACAAATCGGTACATGCATTCCTTTTATATGAGTGAACAGAATACAGAGCAATGTGATAGACGGCATTTTCAAAAATGTTAATTTTGAATGCATTCCCCCATTGATAAATTCTGCTTTGAGGTGGCAGAGGAGCCAACTTGAAAATCTTTATTTGCACAATATTTTTTTTAGCCCGCACTAGAACGGTTAAACAGGCTTGTTAAAAACGGATCTGCCGCAGCTGGGAGACTTTGCTTAACCTCCCTATCTGTATAATGTCCCATAATTTGTTTCCACCACTTCCTTGTCCAGATAACTTCAATCAAAAGGAGGAGAAATAACAGTTTTCAGCTGGTTTGGCAAGGTTAAGAACTACATAAATATCTCCTCTTAGTAGCAACAACAGCTTGATGAGTATGCGATCCAGTTGAAAACTTAACCCCATCCGGCACTAGTTACATTGAGGAAACGTGTGAATAATTCTCACTTGCTAGCACTGCACCCACTGCAGGTTCATTTTAATGCTGATCCGTACAAAGGACCTTAAGCCAAATCAGCAGACAGCTGCAGGATGCAGCCGCACAAGCACGGCTTCCCAATACAATGAAAACCCAATCCAACTTTTCCACATCCCTGTAACAGGCGTTGTTATACACATAAAAGGAGTCTGTGTGTGTGTGTGTGTGTGTGTGTGTGTGTATGTGTGTATGTATTCTGTGTGTAAATGAAAGATCAAACCGTACACTCTGGTTCATTAAGAATTTATCACTTTTTTTTTTGCAATTTCAGTAAATGGGTTTCTATAATTCCCCATTTCCAGATACTTTTTTTTTTGTTTTTTTTACACGACAGAAGATAAAAATCCTTTAGAAATAAACCCAACAGGGATTTTTTCCTAGGCACCTTCTTGAAGAACAAAAACAAAACAAAAAATGTCAACAGAATATGGAAGAAGGATCTTCTCAGAGTTTCACGTACAGGCTCAGATCAAGTCACATTTTTTTTTTTTTTTTTTAATGAGAGGTTAACCCTTTTAACACTCGAAGGATCAGTGTGATCAGAGTCCTCCCTGTGCAGACAATATATTACCTTTATAAGGCCAAATTGCTTTTTTAAAAAAACAAGAACCAACCATGGCATAAAGAATGTTGAACAGTGTATAGAACCTGAACAATATGAATTCATACTGAAGGTTTAAAAAAAAAAAACAAAAAAAAAAAAACAAACCTTCACAGACAGTCAATTTTTGTACAGTTAATCTTTATAATACATCTTGAATTATACTAGGAATGCAATCTAAAACTGCACACTACTTAAGTGGGGAGAAAAAAAAGACATTTTTGTGCAATTTGCTGCCAAAAGTGGCAGTGATCCCTGCATTGATTTATTATTTCAAATGAACTTAACCCTTTTTGCTGCCGAAAGATCTGGCAATCAAGGCTTGGCTGTTCCCTTCAAGAGAGACAGGGTTAAGCGACAGTTATATATAAAAAAATAAAATGAAAAAAGGAAGGCAAAAATTGGCAAACATCCAGCATCTCTAGTATTTTGTGTGTGGTTCGGGGTTTTAAACAAGTAGATGAAAGTTTCATGATTAAAAAATGGTTTCACTTCTGTTTTAATAAATATACTGTATCTGACATCTGCACTGACGTGATTTCATAACGTAATCAAAGTAAACAAATGAGCCAGCAGCAGACTGCTGGTGAGTCTGGGAGTCCTTCCTCTCATTGCGTTTGGTATCCAGCCATACGATATCCCGTTTGGTTCGTAATCAGGGTTCCATTCTGTCCAGGGGGAGGCTGCACGCCATAATTTGGTCCCATCCATGTGGTGGCAGAAGATGGAGTTTGACTGCAAAATAAAAAAATCTTAAATTCATAATAATTCTTAAACACGAATCTTACATAATATGAATGGTGTAGGAGTTTCTTCAAATTCAGAAAATACTATCTGAGGTTTTTGTTTTTTTAATATACATGTTATATACTGTGTGCCAATGGTCTAACGCTTCTGTAGTGTTTGTGCTTAGCTGTAATTTTATTTACTGTACCCACAAATTATATTCTTTTCTTTTAAGATGAGGTCTCTCTTTAAATAAATCAGCATATCTAATTTACATATAAAAAATATTTTACTCATATACAAAAGCTAATGAAGAAAACCCGCCAAATGGATTCTAATATTTGCCCTGAGTTTAAATACCCAATCTTTTAAAGGTTTTTTGCAAGCTATAGGACAAGAAGAACAAGAATTGTACTTTCATAATGCTATTTGGGACATCTTTGAAGCAGGTCAGTTCAATTTATCCCCAAGTGATATACATATTTGAAAACTAGAAATTTCAGGGTATTTCAAATGCTAGTATTTTAACACTTCCCATGCACTAATTGTACCATTAGCCTTCGTCAATGTTTGTGGTATTTCGGGGGGGGGGGTTCACACACACACACACACACACACACTGTACTTCAGGTATGAATTTACAGCTCTGTCATACGTCACGGCCAAATACCCAGACACCCCCCCCCCATGTGTTCAGCAATATCTCCTGAGTAAAGGGATACCAGCCATTCATAGGTTTTTGGGTTAAGGGGCTAAAAGGCCACATTTGGAAGGTGAGCAATTTTTCAATTTGGAATTTTGACATCTGATCATCCTGCCCCATGTGTTATTTGGGAAATCTGAAACGGGCTAATTCAATTTATCCCCATCGAAAACTAAACAACCCAGGGTATTTCAAATGCATGTATTTGGGGGAAGATTTTTCTTTGAACTGGATGGATCCCCTGGGGCTTACTTTTAAATATTATATATTTTTTAATTTTATTTTAGGGATCACAGTGATAAGCTGGGCTTTGACTTGCACTTCCCAACCAGCAGTGTTGTGTCTATACCAAATGATAATTTCAAAAGTGAGAAGAGCACACCGGGTGCTCAAGACCTGTGAAGAGACAACAAAAAGTACAGAACGATGGCATGCATGGTGCCAGAAAGGTCTGGACTTAATTGGAATGGCCGCTGCCACCTTGTTCAAGGCAGCATGTCTCTTTCAAGTGGCGCTTTGAAAAGCTCATAGGAGCAAACAGGGTTCCTCATTTCTATTGTGTGGTGTTGCCGTCTATATCGAGCCACTTCAGCAACACTGGCTGAGCTTAGGTGATCGATTTTTTATTTTTTTAGGTGCCACCATATTTGAAATGCATATAGCTTTTCAATATGGTGAATGCGCTTGCTCCTAGGAGCTGTTTAACGGGACCCATACAGTTTTTTTGGTGTTGCTGTATGCCTTAATGTCGAGGCATTTCAGCAACACCAGCTGAGCAAAGAAAGCAAAAGTTGATTGCTTTCTACTCTTGCTTAACCCCCATGACATACCAGGCACATGAATTGTCAAGGGGTAAAGCAATTTAAAGCCAAGAATTCATCTTAAATCAACGGAAAATCAGATTTCAAATAGTCAATTTAAAAGGAACAAATATCCACCCAAGGTTTTATGCATGGAATGCTTTTGCTCAACATTTATTAAGGGTTTTCAACCAACTGTGTTGTGCTTCAAGTGCTGAAGTTGTCTTCTCCTTGTGCAGCATTTGAAATAGAAATCAGTTTCCCACCACGCTCTAGTGGCGAACCTTTATACATCAATTCGAGTTAATAGCCCAGAAGGAAGTTTGTAAATTCCTCAATCATAGTAAGTGTTTAGACCAAAATATGTCTCTTATCTTACCTAAATCCCTGCTGATTCCAAGCTTGTCCATATACCCCATATGCTGGTACTTGCCAGCCATTGGGCATGTACTGGCCTATCTGCTGGGCTCCTCCATACCACTGGCCCCACTGACCGTATGGTGGGGGAAAGCTAATTTGGCTTTGCTGTAGAGGGGGAAAAAAAGTTAGGTATACTTACATTTTTATTTCTTATTACATTTGTAAAATCTGGGGGGGGGGTTCATGATCGTCTGATCTACTCATTATACAGCCTTGTGGTAAACAATAGAATGACTCAATCTTAATTAAATGAGATTGCATAATTGCATAAGGAGGACTTTATTAGCATTGCCATAAATAATCAACTCACTGTGGTGCTTGAGTAGGGAAAGTCACCCAAAATATCCCATGACTATCTGCAGATTTAAACGCTACCATTTTTAAAGGAAGTTAATTGGAGCAAAACAAAATAAAACAACTTTTTGTAAATGTTGCCCTACAGTACTGTATAGAGAACTATTTACTTTATGCTCACTTTTCCATGTGATTACATTTAGCCATTTAATGAGGGTGCTTAAGTACAATGCTTTCTACAAAATTTTAATCAAAATTCTATTTTTTTGGTAGCTCAAACGATCCTTCAGCAGCACTTTTATTTCCAGCATATGAAAACGTTTAACATCCTCAAACGGAAAAATAATTAGAATACAAACAAAATTACTAAGTTGGGCTTTTACACCAAACTCATCAAGAAGTAGGTGAGGAAATAATGAGGGTCATACAAAGAACCAATAGAACGCTCTTTAGACAGAAAGGCAATAGTAGACAGACCCATCGCTGCTAATGGGATTTAACCCCATTTATTAGCCAGTAATATGAGTGTTTACAACAGCCACAAAACTGTTGATTTTGTAAAGCTAACCAACCAAGAGTCTTGTGTCTATAATTAGCACCAGCAGCATTCCCATCAGTGGGACTCCGTCCAGCTTAGAACCACTGGTTTTGGTTAATTATAAAAAGTGTCTAAGATAGGTAAGATAAAGATGTAAGCAGTGTTTTGCCTCTTACCTGCTGAACAGTATTCAGCATGTCCGGGGTCTCTTTACCCCAGTAACATTTCACTACGTGCCCCTCAATTGTAGTTCCGTTCACGCTGACTATTGCATGTGCTGCGCTTTCGTGTGCGTTAAACCTAGAGCAACAAACAATGTCTGAGGTTATACAAAATAAACACTTTTCTAGCAAACAAAAATAGCAAATATTGCATAAATATATCTCATTTAATGCCAAACATTTAAATAGCTGACAGGACATTTTTTACAGCTGTCACAATCCAGGGTGTTAGCTTTCTTCAAAAGACAGCTTGTTAAAGGTGAGTGGGTTTGGCTTGTGAGCAGCGAGTCACTAATATGCTATGTGCTTGATTCCTCAGTTTTTGTACCGCAACTGAACGGCTATGTAGATGTGAGCACATCATGAAAATCAAGTAGACATGGTAAAATGCGTCAATTTTTTTATTTTTTTTTTACGATCATGTTCGAGAAAAGCTTACCTTACAAAAGAATAACCTTTATCTGGGAAGACCCTGACCTCCATTATTTGCCCAAAAGGTGAAAATGTCTGCCGCATCAGTTGCTCTGCACAAAAGACAGGAAAATAAAGTTAAACAACAAACTTACAAAAAGAAGTGGAGAGAGTAAAGCGGGGGGGTTCTAACCTGTTAAACCTGATGTGACACCTCCACAATACACAGTGCAGTTGCTGGGGCTCGACTGGCTGACCACCTCATCATATGACAACTGTTTTGTATTGGCTGGACAAAAAAACAAAAAAACATGATTTTCAAAGCAAAGAACCAGGTGAACGACTCAAATAAAGAAGAAACCGCAAGCCAACTATGGACACACGTAGTTAATCAACAGGACCAGGATAAAGGGATTCATGGGCCTTGATTTTCAGATAGCATAGTGATTGGTGACTGCTGTCTCCACTGAATTCTAGGTTCTCTGCTTTCAGTAGAGACAAGTGGGGGACAATAACTAAAGAATGAATAAAAGGCACATTAAATTATATCTAGAATGTCAATGACATGGACAGATCCCAGCTGGATGGCCCTTTATGCCTGTCTTTGAAATACTCACATTCATATGTACTCTTCGGGGCTGGAGGTTTTCTTGTGGCCCAGTTAGTTCGAATCTGTCGACCACCAAGCCACTGGCCTCCCATTTGCGCTATGGCATTTTCTGCATCCTATGAAAAGAGGATATTGAGAAGTTCTTAGAACCAGGCATTTACTAAAAGCAAACATATTGTATATTTTAGGCAACACTTTGTCATTTAGAAAAGCTACAGTAAAAATATTAATGCTATTCCAACGGATTGCTCCCTATTTAAGTTACATACAAATAATTTTCAGATCAACATGACCAACATATAAACCATAAGCGAAGAAAAAAAAAAAAATACTAGAACATATTAAGACAGCATATACCCAAACAAGCTGCACTTACCCACTTATTGAAGAAGGACACAAATCCATAGCCCTTAGATTTTCCAGTTGTCATATCTTTCACCACACGGGCATCTCTGTAGAAGAGGAGAAGAGAGAAGATTAAAAGCGGAATACAAATTATTTTTTTAGAATGGCATCTAAGCAAATACAAACTAATGCAAATAACACAAAACCACACCGTGCCTTACTAAAAAAAAAATAAAAAATAAAAATCATTTAAAGCGCTGGCAAATGAAAGAAGTGGAAGCAGAACTTTCATAACCTTCAGAGACACTGCCAAATGTTCTTATTAAAGCTGGGGGGGCTGATGGCCATGCAAACTGACGGGGTATAAAAATAAAGGAACAAGCTACTGGTGCCCCCACCCGCAACATAATTTTTAGTGCAATTTGGAAAACAAGCAGCTTCAAAGCTGCTCGGTTGTTGCTTTAAAGGCATGTAACTTCGTCTAAGCAACTTCTTGAATTCACAGCAAATTCCACTAAAATGGAACACACTTAACACAGTCACATTTGTAGTTGACTAATGGAGACTTCTTTTTAACAAGTCAATGTGCAGATTTGTACTTTGAAGTAAACTATTTTGAACTCTTTCAGAGCAAGAGTGACTTGCTATAGGCGAGGCTCGCAGGTCACACCAGCTGTGAAAAGAACATGCAATTCCCATCCTGGTCATTGCAAATCACATTCTAACTTACTGAATAAATAACAAAAAAACATGAGAACAAAATTCAAATAGGTAAAAGTATATAAAAAAAATTGAATTAAAAAAAGAAGGGCATACGTGGCCTGTTAACTGAATTCTCAGGTCAATGCGTTAACCCCCTTTTTGGTCTGTGATCTGCTGTAAATTTTGAGAAATTAAATATTAAAAACTTAACAGCAATGAAATAAAAAGTGCAAGACATTTTCTACGGTGAATGTAAAATGTAATTGATAGAAATCTATGAAGTATTACAATTTCCATACTTCCATTTGTTGAAACACAGAAACTTATTAGGCACAGAAACTTTTTTTTTAACTTACGATATTCTCCCAAACGGACCAAATGCGGCTTTAATGTCATCAGTTGTTATCTCTGGGCTCAAGTCACCAACAAAGACATGGAAATGATCTTATTGGGAGAGGGGAGGGGAAAATGGATGAAAAGGAGAAATACATTCACATTTTTAAACTACATCACATTCAACTCCTGGCAAAAAAATTAAATATCCATAATAGCCAGAATTAAGCAAGCTAAAATGATTCAATGTAACTGGCAATTGCATAGCTATTTAGACAATTTTAGACAAGTATCAATTGATGTTTTTATTCAATATTTTCCCATTTATTAAGTATAATCCCCAGTACTGTTCTGTACTCCTCCGAGCCATGAAAAGGCCAACTTGCAATTAACTATAACATAACCAATGAACATAAGAATAAAGAATAGAAAACAGAAAAGATAAGGTAAACTCATTAAAGACAAACTTCACACATAATGCCCAGTGTAGGTGATATTTAGTTTGTTGTTGTGCTCGATATCATTATAGCACACCACAAGGAAAAAAAAATAATGCTGAGAAAAGTTTGCATTTGCTTGGCGATTTTCATTTGGGAACCAGAACATACTGAAGATGATCTGAAAATTCCAGCTAGAGCAACACTTTAGGGCAACAGAGGTTAGGGAGGGCTTAAATGCATGGGGTTTTTTTTTTGTTTTGTTTTTTTATATACACACAATACAGGCTGCCAGAAAATGGCGGGGAAATAGGAGGGAAGTAGTCACATAACTGACAAAAAAAGCTGTCACTCGTCACTCTTGAGAGAATTAATTTTTATCTGTAAGAAGACACAATTACCTTGAGAACGCAGTGTGCTGACAACGGAACTACCTGATGACAAAGATTAGATTTGTTCTTAAATATATTTGCACAAGACAACAAAACAAAAACATCTAAGAATAAATAAAAAAAATTTACAGTAAAATACAGTTTTTAATTGTTACTTTTATTCTGAAAAACAGTACACAGAAGGGTCTATAGCAGGTATGGAGGATGGTGAAACTTACTGTTTGCGTCTTTTTTCTGGCTGCTGGGGGTGGTGGCCCAGTTGACTTTAACCTCCTGTAAAAAAAAGTATGCGTTACAAACCCAGGTGTTCTTGTGCAGGTGAAAATAAGATTTCTGGTTTCGTGGTACATGAAAGAGCTTCACCAAATGTTATACTTTGATATGCATTCAATAAACCTGTTTTAAAATTCAATAAAATCAAACACCTTTAGAAGCTGCAGCTCTAGTGCAAGGAGTGGGGATAGGGGAAAATGCATGTGGGGGGGGGGGTTTCTGCAGAACCCCAACGCATCTGGAAGGGGGGGTGATACGAGCATTTAAAGGGACCATTCGGCTATCATATTCATGGAAGCAAACAGGATGGCAGTAGCGTCCTTTAAGGCTAGTTATTTATTGATTTATACAGCACCATCATGTTTCACAGCAGTGCTGGCCTATTCTGCTTATTTCAATCCGAAACTCTCCTGTTATTTAAGGAGGCAGACTCCACCGTCAAGCACATCAGATGCATGGATGTTCCGTGTGAGATCTGAAGATCTGAGCATCTACATATTTGTGAATAACTGGCTCACATTACCCATCAAACTACTACATAACTGAAGCATCAGCCTACCTTCCCCATGATCTTCCGGCCGTTCATCGCTGCTAAAGACGCAGCTGCATGGCGGTGTTCGTAGAACTCCACAAAACAATATGGATCATTCCCAGCAGTCTGTTCAAAAATACATCAGATTGGAGAAGACAAAAACTTTTAAAACAAAAAGTTTGTGTGTTTAAAGGGAAATAGAACAAAGAAGAGTAAAAATGTGGCAACAATTCTTTGAACCACAGCCGGCTTCATTTGGTTGCGAAGCAGCAGTGGCCACTCCCGGAATTACATCCACCCCACGAGATAACGTTGCGTTAAATCACTCATGTATACGGTTAGTAGATGTCCAGCGGTGGGCATGCTAAAAAGCTTCAGGGATTACACACAGGCGATCTACCATTCACGTTATTAAAAAACAATAACATTTGTGCCAAATACACAGATGAGGCATAAATGATCTTTCCCCTTGGAAGCAGTTTTGGCATTCCCTGTAACTGGTGCTAGATTTGCCGGGGGCTACAATAAAATGTGCCGATATATACCTTATCTGACAATTTCAAAGTACATCAGCTTTACCACAGACTGCAGACCCCCGAGACTTACATCCATGATCATCTTGCAGCTTTTGCAGGGACCAATCTGGCTAAAGACCTGGAGAATCAGCGCTTCGGTCACATCCCTGGACAGGTTTCCCACATATCTGTAGTGAGAAAACATGATGAGTATATTGACGAGGTGATAGCAGTACGATCCAACGAGATATTTGTAGGAAACTTATCTTACTCTAGTACCATCCATGCACATTATAAAAAAATAGTTTGTTAGATTTAAAGTAGAATTAAACAGAATATCTCTGTTTATTAATCCAGTATATCCAAAAGAGATATTCTGTTTAATTATACCCCTAAGCGGTAACAGCTCATGTCGCAAACTGCTCAGGACATCACCTTCCCTGCCTAGACAACCACAACAATATTATAGTATAAAACATGCCCAATGACTGCAGGGGACATGTTTAATACGAAATGAACACTGTATAACGTGATATACAGAAAGAACGTCCCAGGGAGAAATAAACTGGACGTAAACAACTGTACAGAGATGTCAATAATTAGCCACCTTACTCCTACTAATCCAGAGGGATTCATTAGCCCACTTGATATATTTATGAAACAATGTCATGGCAGCCAGGGAGAGAGTGTATAGCGATGGGTCACGGGGGTCAGATACACTATACGGCTGGACAGGATTATACGAGCGCGGACGATGGGCTGCTCATTATATACTTTGGTTTGGTTCTGGTTAATGTATTATAGATTTGTAACTATTCCTGCAGCATTGGGTTTGTGCGCAGGTATATAGCCCGGGACAGGGCGGTTTTTATCATTAATCCTGCCCCGGGACATTGGAGGCAGCAATCTGTATCTGCTCGGCTAATCATTTTACAGACTGCCTGCTGCCATTACTAAAACATAAAATTACATAGAAATTCTTCAACTTAGACAAAATCTAAATGACGCCGTGCAGAACATTGAGAGAACTTTCACCAAAGTGTCTCAGATAAGAGCTCTAGTGTTTGCATTCTGCGCTCTAACATATCATCAATTTACTTTAAATCTTTTTTTTTTTTTTAATTTGAGTTGCATATCAGCAATGTATGTGGTATAGGTCTGTCGTTTTAGTTCAATCTACACGACAAACACTCCTTACACTGCCTGAGAGAAACAATAGCACAGCCCCGGCCTGACACCCTAATGAAAGCCTATGTAGAAGCCGTAAAGCATCGGCTCAGCGTGGTGTTTGAACAGGGATTCACCCGAAATATCACGACTGACAACAATGGCGGCCGCCAGCTCTGCAGATAAATGAAGATTATTGGAACAAAAAGACATAAAACCAGGTTGTCAGCATTTGCCTGCATTACTGTACACAGCGCTGTCTCTTATGCTTAAGAAGATATGTTTTAAGAGAACGTTCCAAATGAACCTAAACACTGTTTGATTTTTTGGGGGGTTTTGGTTTTTAGACACCAACCTATCAGTGTCTGCTATTGAGTCACATGACAATCAAGCAGGCGCTAAAATATAACAAACTACTGTCTCTGGAAGGATGTTTCTACTGCATTTAGCTACAGCTGTGTTAAATGTATTAGCTTCTTTAAATACAGGCATTTCCAAAATGTCACTGGAAGATAACAGAGCTACAATAAAAATAGAAAAAGAAACGTCAGTGCGCAAATACATCTCGTACGTTTGAAAAGATAGCACTTAGAAGAAAACATCACAAGAGAACCCTAAAAGCGAGGGGCGGCAGCGATGTATTCATACCGATACATGCCATGACGGAACAAAAGGTAAACAACCATTGCATCCTTAAAAACGTTGCCAATCGCAACGGTAATATAGACAGGATAAAATAAGTACATCTCCCTATACGTATTTCAGTTTAACTTTACTAAGAGGGTGGTAGATACATGGAACAGCCTCCCAGCAAACGTGGTAGAGGCGAGCACGGTAAGGGAATCATGAGTTGGATAAGCATAAAGCTCTCCTGAATCTAAAACAAGCCTAAGGATTAAAAGCTTTAAAGCCGGAAGAAAAAAAAAAAAATCCCCCCCAAAAAACTGGCAGAATAGGTGAGCTGAATGGATCTTATTTACTGTTAATTCCATGTTTCTAATCATTGCACAAAGAATTTAGGAAAGCAGATAAAAAGAGGAAGAAACACCAGAAAATTGCTATTTTATGCCAAGAAAACGAGCAGAAAAACAGATTTCTCAACACTACAGGAAGGGATAGAGACAGCGGGGTCTCGGGAAGCCGTATACCGCTGGCGGGGATGCAAAGAAAGCGAGCGATAAGCCAAGCAGGAGTGCGATAATACGAATAAATACATTACACGTTCATCGTAAACACATGACTTATTCCTGCCGTCTGTAGAGCTTAAAACAACACACAAGACCCAAATAACCTCTCGCTACCAGTAACCAAATCCCTTCATGATTAAACAAACACGGCGTGAAATAACGTGAGGAGAGAATAACATGGGAATACATAAGGAAGTCCTCATTTACCAAAATGGTGGTAGATAAGTGGAGCAGCACCCCAGGAAAGGAGGTAGAGGCTAAGCTAGCGAGGGATAGACATAAAGCTGCCCTGAATCTAGAATTAACATCTGTGCCGGAATGATTATCTGCTGTCACATTCTATGCTTATAGTGAATGTAAAAAAATAAAAATAAAAATGAGGTTTAAGTGAAATAAATGGATATATATTCGTCTCCTTTAAGGAAACAATGGCCGCCAGTCACATCACATAAAAGGCATTACCGGATCATCACAGCTGGCAGAGACGGTAAGATAAAGGGAGGGGTCGGGGATAAAAGGCTAAGGTAACAAGGTAAGAGCAACGGCAGTAAATATAGACAGAATAAACAAAGCATAATATGCTACACTTCTATATAAACAGCTGGACCCTCCATAACTCCCAATACCTCAGCCGGGCCTTGAATGCCATAGCGATACCAACAGGCCTCAGTATAGTAAATCTAAGGCCTCTGTCCACAGGCACCAGGAAATAACATAAGGACTTGTACCCGACCACGGCCGCTAATACCATGCCCGACAGCACCGTGTCTGCCACTATGAGGGCATGCAGGCAGACTAGCGATAAAGGCCTCAGAACTCACAGGGTCTTGGGTAGCTCTTCGTCCATGGCTACAAGCTCCGGGCCCCGCTATGTCCGAAGGAACAGGCGGGAAACCCGGTACAGGTGGCGGGGGAGTTTCGAGCCCGACTGACTTCTGTTTGGAGATGAGGGCGACGTGGCGTAAAGCTGGTCTCCGCTCTATGTGTTTTCCTTCTCTGTATCGGTCCCAGTCCACCGGCTCCCACTGCCCGGCCTAGAACAATGCCAGAGAAACCGTCACCACAAGATGGCGGCGACGGAGGATGGCGCAAGCGCGGGCTCAGGACCCCAGCGCATAGCTGTCCTAGTTAAGCGCCTGCACGAGAATGTAATCATTTATATTAAACGAAACCGCATTTGGGATATTTTACAATGTAAAGCGTTACTTAAAACGAAAAAAAACACATTAAAAAGTCCACTGTATAAAAATAAAGTGTTGTTTTATGTTATGGGAAAAGAAAGCTGAGTGCGCCGCCCGGGAATCGAACCCGGGTCGCAAGAATGGGAATCTTGCATGATACCACTACACCAGCGGCGCTGCTGATGAACACGTCTTCCATCTGACGATAGAAACAAATCTGTTAAAAAAAAAATAACACTACAGAATAAAAAATAAATATATATATATACACGGATGTGCTTTTCAAATGTGCATTTAGAAATAAATAAGAGACAGCCGGCTTCTAGTTATACACCAAGTACCAATAAATATGACTTTTGGAAATAGTTTACAGGGTTGCAGCATCATTTCCCTTTCCCTAAATGCCACAATACTGGATTAACCTGCTCGGAAGCCTATAAAAATTCATAGAATTATCGACTTATTGATATTCATTTTTTCTCCTCCACCATCACAACATATGTTTTGGAGGAGAGGGCAAGGTTTACAATGTAGTCAGTCTAGCAGCAATTAGCTGGAGGACCACCAGATTCTCCTGTGGCAGGAGGTGGGCGCTGCTGTAGGACGATTCTTGTCGGAGATATTTGGTTCAAAATGAAGACACTATTCTCTGTCCTGAATTTATCTTCCCATCCCACAATTACAAAGGATGTGTAAATCAATCGGCTTTCACCAGCGGACGATGAGGCGGCCCTGGCTCTTTAAGGCCAGTGGCCACCAATAACACAAGAGGGGCTGATAAGAGGCTACAGCACCTAGCCGAGCACATCCGGCCGGTGGTTGCGCAGTGCTGAGCCCGATAAAGGGGAAGTCAGCGTGGAGACGACATACAGAAACAACCCCAAAAATCCCCACATTACTAGGAGCTTATATTCTGTGTATGAATCATTGGTGATTCTGATCCTGATATTTATAACAGCCAGACGCACACAGAAGAATCACATTTATCTTCATAACTCCTATGAAGTCATATCCGTCAAGGCTAGGGTTTGCCTTATTGGCAACTTTTTTCCAGGATACATATACATTTGACATGTTGCTGTCCAGAACATATACAGCACTGTCCTGCAAGATGTGGGATGTATAACTGAGTAGATGATTACCTTCTGTGAATTTATACATCCCACATACTGCAGGACACGAGGGGCCAGACGAGCACATGAAGCAATTGCTCCAGGGCCTTGCTGTTCTGAGGAGCCCTGCACCAATTACTCCAGGGACCCGGCCCATACCTTTCAGCAGTTCCACGAAGCGGGGATGCAATCTTATGAAGACATAGGCAAGAAGGGGTCGTCGTCCCTTTATATCCATTAATTCTATGAGTCCCTCTAGTGCTCAGAAGTCATTATCCCTCTAAACATGAAGAGCTTAGCTATATGCACAGTATGCATTGAGTGCGTGGTATAGCATCAGGACCTGTTAGGACTTGGCCGGTCGGTGCAGACTGGAGACAAATGTCTGGCCTGTCTCAACGCATCATTTTATGGCACGTTGAGTCACGTCACAATTTCACATGAAACCTAAATGTTATCACAATCTAGTCCTGATCGTACGTAGGACTGCTGAAACCATTAGGGAGAATCTGTCAGGTTCGCGAAAAACCCCTCTGGATCTTTTTGTACAGAAATCAATACTACACAAATGCCAACAGTCTCAATTTAGACAGAACGGTCCCAAAAACACTGACCACCAATGGCAGTTAAAAAAGCAACTACATTTCATGTTTCATGCATTTTATTTAGGTCTTTGATGTTTTCATTTTGCAGTAACTACTTGACATGAAGTTGACATCTTCTGTTGAGGTCCAGAAGACCTTTGTAGCTTAACACCTTTCTCGCTGTTGGCCCAATAAAAGGTGTCACCTTCCACAAAACACTACATTTTTCTCTTTGGATAATACGGTGGGAGCTGTAACATTTCATGTGCCCATGTAGTGACTGCTTGGGGCCTGATATGTTCCTATCCTGACATTAAGAGATTGATGAAGATTGGAACAGCTGTATGCAGGTGGAATGCTCAGGATCACGTAACTCCTACTCCATGCTGTGTCTAAAACAGAATGTATTTGCCAATGAAGGAGCCCAAGAAGTACCCCGGAGAGATTCCTGGAAAATGAACTCAAAGACTCCACGGAAAGGAAGTTCCTCTCCTACCACTCGGTTCTGTATGGACTTTTTTTCCAGGAACCCTCCCAGAAGGTGCCGTAGAAGAAGCTTGGTGTCTAATGTATTGTGTTAAGGACACTTTGTGGTTTGCCAGGAACCGCTTGATCTTGGGTAGGGATCGGGTCACTGTCCTAGACTGACCCTCAGCTTGCTTAAAGACTCCATCATTGACAAGAGGAGTCCACGCACTCCTGATCCCCCTGGGCTTTTGACATATCCCCCACCACCACGTGCTGTTCCTGCCGTAAGGCTAATATTCTTCAATGTGTTTTACTGCACGTCATGTTGCTGACTGTTTCTGGTGTCTCTTATAGACAGTACACGGACGCTATCGCTGTATATTTTTGGTTAAGTTGCTGGGGTTTGTGTTCTGCGTCGCTGTTTGCTGCTTATCTAACGTACGTGTCGTTCCTGCATAATCCGCACCTGGACGATACCGCTCTTTTTGGTGGTTGAAATGGAGGTGCTTTTGGGTGGTCCCACTCATATGACCAAGAGGATCCCCGCCGCTGGGTGGTGATGGAAGGGGTGGCATACCCCCTCAGGGAGGTTCGGTTTCCACTCCATTGCGGAGCGCTTTTTGGTCGGCCTCACCCACTTCTTCACATAGTTAAATAGGTGCCCAGGGCTTAAAAAATAAACGTTATAGGTGGCAAAACAGTGATATTGTCTATTTAACTGGCTATTGTTGTTCCAATAAATAAATGTGCAAAATATCTTTATAGCAAGTGTGACATAATTCATATATTATAATGCCGGGTGTGCAGGGAATGAGTCCATTTGTAATGGTAAATGTCACGTGTTCCTTTAGTTGCCCCTAGGGGGGGGGGGTTATCAGCGGCATATAATGCAATAGAGGGTTTCATCACTAAGATTAATTTACCCCAACAAAGTGTCCTCTGTTTTAATATTCTAATGTACAGATAAGCCGTAGCCGGGAGAAGAAATCCACCGGCGTGGGTGGTGCGTGGAGTCCATGGGCAGGTCGCGCATGCGCAATGTGCAGGCTCCAGGACGTGCATTGGAGTCAGAATGAAGCAGCTCGCTGGGGTCATGGTCGCCTTTTGGCTCTTTCTAGTGGGCAGCCTGCGGGCTGGGGTGGCCCAGGAGCTCCGGTTTCCGCCCAACAGGATAGGTAATATGCCAGGGGTAACTTGCTGGGGGTATGGGTAGTGCGGTGCGCGCGCGGAGGGTCTACCTGCTGCGAGGTGTGATGGGAACACCGGCAAGCACACGTTACCGTGATGAGGGGTGCTTTGCTTGGGTACAGAGGGTAATACTGTGTAGCAAGGGAGTAGTAGATGCAGTGCTGCATTATAAGGTGTGGGCTGGTTACCTGTCTCCTGATAACACTTCTTGGCACACACTTTGTATTTCACTGTCTTTAATGCCAGAGTCCAGCCTGTGCCTAGTCAGTGATCTTTACCTTATTGTGATGTTTTAGTGCTTGTGTTAAAAAGGTTGTGCAGGAGTTTCCAGTTCCATTCCCTGGCCACAAATGTTATGATGACTTGCGGGGGATTGTATATTAGCACACAGTACAAAGTTTCAAGCACCTGGTGACCTCTGCCCGTGGGGGGGGGTGATCCATAAATTATACACCTAGAGAGAATCCTGGCAGTTCATGTTCTTTGAGAGAAGAGCCTCTGAACAGAAATGAAACCCATTGAAAGCTTTGGGGCCCCTTCAATAACCAACGTAGAAGCCGGACACACACAGGGAACAAAGGACATGAAACCCTGATATAACATGATACCGTGATTCAAGGAGCTGACAATCTAGTGACGCTCTGTTCACTTATAATAGCGATATTTTCATTACTGGGCAAAAGTGAAAAAATACGAAAACAAACTAAATCAGTTTTATAAAGAGAAGCCTTACAATTCCGCTTAACTATGAAGCCATCATTTTCTGCCCTATCTTATCTTATTGTATTAAATCGGCTAATGTTTTAAAATAACCTTTCGTTTTTGTAGCTGTGGTGGGAGCTGGAATCGGAGGATCATCTGCTGCGTATTTTCTGAGGCAGAAATTTGGGAAACACGTCCAGATTGATTTGTTTGAAAAAGGAGAAGTCGGAGGCCGCTTGGCTACTGTGGACATGGAAGGTGGCCAATATGAGGCTGGGGGATCGGTCATACACCCCTTAAATCTGCACATGAAAACATTTGTTAAAGAATTGGGTGTGTACATTGTGTAGTTTATATGTGTATATGCGCTGCTTGTGTACACTTTACTGTACAATACAGGGTCTCTCAACCCATCGCCAAGGGCCACCAGCTGTCCAAGATCTAGTGACGCCCTTTGTGCTTTTATGACAACGCTTTAGATAGAATGGAATAATGCGACGTGAATTCTGAAGTTTACCGTCCCAAGGACTTTAATCCGGATATCACGTCTCCCGATCCAACATTTTTCAGTCCAGGACTTTCCTCCTCATTTAGTTATCTTTTACCTATTAGGTTGCTGATCGCTGTCGATTTGTTCAGATAGCCTTTGAAAGGGTGGGCACTGATTGAAAGACCCCATGCACCTGGCTCTGTGGAGTACAGAATGTAGTAGAATGGGAATTTCATTAACAAAGGCTTCATGTTCTTATAATGTAACATTCTGCCCCAAGATTAAGTGGTGAAGGTCTAACTCTCAGGCAAGGAACTTACCAGCGTACTGTGATAATGCAGATCGTTCGGTGTTTGTCTGATGGAGATCTCCTCCCGGAGAGCCCAGAAACCTGAATACCACACAGCTTGCAATTTAGAACTTGTACCACCCTAATCAGATTATTTTTGAACTGAAATGTTTTTTCTTGTCATTCCCTCTGTTGAATTTTCTGGGTAACGATTCGGTGTGTTCACCCCGCAGGTCTTTCTGTCCGCGCGCCGAGCGATAGCCTGGTTGGAATTCATAACGGAGAAGACTTTGTTTTCCAAGAGAGCCACTGGTTCATTGTTAACATCGTCAAAATGCTGTGGCGTTACGGGCTCAACTTTCTGCGCATGTACATGTGGGTGGAAGACATGTTGGATAAATTCATGAGGTAGGCACTTCAGGTGCACATCTTCCAAGCGTCCGTCTCTGAGAGCATCTCTGTCCTTCTATAGCACAGTGTTCTGCAGCCACAAACGTCAAATATACCGTATTTGCTCGATTATAAGACAAGGTTTTTTCAGAGCAAATGCTCTGAAAAATACCCCTCGTCTTGTAATCGGGGTCGTCTTCCAATCTGACGATTAGACTAAGATCCAGATCCCCCGCATCGCTGCAGGGGACCTGGATCCTCCTGTATGGTAACCTCAGCTGCTGCCGGCGTCTATCACCGAGCGCTGGCGAAAGTGCCGGCAGCAGCCGAGGTTGCATACGCGCGTACCTTCCTACTCCCGGGATAGCCTGCCCACTGCGGGGAAGCAGAGCCGGTTGGGGAGATTCCTCCAGAAGCAGGACCGGGACCCCGGCGGCACTGTGCCGTCCCAAAGCGGATCCGGTAGACCTCTTCAATTTTCTGGAGGAGGCGGGGGGTCACACAGCGTCATGCCGTAATCCCGTGGGAGCTGCAGCAAGCGCCTGCTGAGGCATCGCGGTGACGCCGGTGAGTGAAGTGCCTCAGTGGGTATATTAGTGTCTGGGTGGGTAGGTACGTGTCTTGGTGGGTATATTAGTGTCTGCGTATGTAAGTGTACCCCTATATGCCACTCTGTCCCGTGATATGCCTTTTAACCCCTTATATGCCAGAGTGGCATATAGGGGTATAAGGCATTTCTGGAGGCAGAGTGGCATATAGGGGGTTAAAAGGCATAACATGGGGCAGAGTGGCATATAGGAGGGTAAAAGGCATGCCTAGGGGCAGATGAGCATAACTGGGGGCAGATGTGTATAACTGGGGGCAAATGAGCATAACTGGGGGCAGGTTGGTAAATAAAAGGAAATTAAAAACAAAAAAATAGTTTACATGAATTAATATTTACTGGTAAAACTTTTTTCCCTTTAGCGTCGTCTTATAATCAGGCTTTTTCTCTTTTTTTTCCTAAATTAATATTCAGATTTGGGGGGGGGTCGTCTTATAATCGAGCAAATACGGTATAGTCTGGATAAAACACACTTTGTCTTAATGCAATATAATACATAAATACATAAAAAAGGTCACATATTGCATACAAAAGGTCTGTGGCCCCTGCCGTATCTCTTACTATACCCCGTAAACACAAGGTATGACATAATTCGGACTGACCGACTAAGACAAACAATGTATTAGGCTGGCTATTCATTCGAAGTGTCTTTGGCGTTATTCACATGTGTTCAATTCTTTCTTCGAACCGGCCCGTTCACTGACATATCGTTGTTTCTCGTAGGATATACCGCTATCAAACCTTTGATTATTCATTTTCCACAACCGAGTCGTTACTTCACGCCCTAGGGGGTAATGACTTCATGACGAAGTTAAATGTTACCGTTGACGAGGCCTTGCAAAGGGCTGGCTTCTCCCAAAAGTTCATCGATGAAATTGTTACCCCTGCCATGAGAGTTAACTACAATCAAGGAGTGAAAATCAACGGCTTTGTTGGTGAGGACCTTGCAACACACAATATATAGGGAATTTTTTGGCCTAAAGGGGCTTAAATGGCTACCTGGCTGTAATATGACACAGATCGAGATAGATATCAAATCAATCATATATATAATCTGCAATATGTACACTACATGACCAAAAGTATGTGGACACCCCTCATAGTCTTTCAATTTATGATGCCAGCTTTGCCACATGTCAGTTCGTCCAGGCCTTCCCGTCCATCATCACTGCTTGACCAGTGGCTCTACTGGATGAGTGGGCAAAAATTCCCAGAGAAACTCTCCAACATCTGTTAAAAAGTCTTCCCAGAAGAGTGGAGGTTGTTATAGCTGCAAAGGGGGGCACCAACTACATATTAATGCTCATGGTTTTGGAATGAGAGGTCCAACAAGCTCATATAGTTGTGATGTCAGGTGTCCACATACTTTTAGTTATATAGTGTATATGTATGTGTGAGATTGTGCTATTTTATTTTTTTTGTAAAATACGTTTTTCATTTTCTGATAACATTACATATGTATATTTGAGAACCCCACCTCGCAGCCAGACAAACATCCTGTATTCTTAGTTTATTAAAACCTGGACCGCCATGTGAATGAGGAAAATATCAATAGTATACATATTTGAAGACTATTTCTGAGATGGTGCAAACACACAATAATTGGAACAGTTTTATGTATTTTATTATTTTGTTTAATTTCATTATTTTTATATTGTCTGCTTTGTGGTGACCAGAATTCACTATTTTCTTGTGAATGCAATGTCGTTAAGACAACTTTCCTGCCCATATGTAAGAATTTTAATCCCTTATTTTTTACATTTCTTTATTTCATTTTAGGTGCGGTGTCTCTGGCTGGTACTGATTCTGGTCTCTGGTCAGTGGAGGGTGGAAACATGCTTGTGTGCACTGGGCTTGTGTATTCCTCAAAGGCCCAGCTAATTCAAGGCACGGTCACCTCCATGCAAGAGAAAGTCCGTCCTCTGAAATCTGGTAAGTAATCCGGGGGGTGGGGGGGGCAACAAAAAAATAAAAATAAAAATGCCTTCATTAAAATCCTACCCTGACCCCTCATACAGGAAAGTCTGCCCAGCCACCATCAAAAACCCAAAATGTAGCCTTTATTTAACATAACATATGAATTTTAGGAGCAGAAGTTGTTTTTTTTTTTTTTTTTATATTTTTTTTGCAATGCTTTAGCGTCTATTGTCTTACAGGAGGTACAGTAAAACTGTACGAATTAAGCTATGAGACCAGCACAGGACCCGGTCTGGAAATGTATGATATCGTGGTGATAGCGACACCTCTCAACAGGGATGTCTCCAACATCAGTTTCTTGGGGTTCAATCCTCCCATACATACCTTCTCTAAGCGATATCAGCAGACAGTGGCCACGTTTGTTCACGGACAACTCAACTCTTCGTTCTTTGGATGTTCTTCACCTTGTCGATCTGAGGTATCGGAAATCCTAACCACCGATAACCCCAAGCTGTTTTTTAGCAGCGTTGGCGCCGTCTCTCCTGTGAAGGCAAAATCCGAATCTGAAGCTTCCCAGTCCGCTGAAAGTCTGAAAGTGTGGAAGGTCTTCTCTCCAGAGCCTCTGACAAAAGATCAGCTGAACCTGCTGTTTAAGTCGCACCATGCAGTGAGTGAAAAGAAATGGCTGGCTTATCCTCTGTACAGCCCCCCGGAAAAAATGCCTCCCACTATACTCCATGATAGGATCTACTACGTTAACAGCATTGAACTGGCAGCCAGCGCCATGGAGATGAGCGCCATCTCTGCCAAGAACGTGGCTCTGCTTGCCCATCATAGGTGGTACGGTAAGGATGGACAGATCGACCAGGAAGACTTAACAGAGCGGCTTAAGTCTGAGCTGTAAATCGGGAATGTGGAATTTATTGCACATCATGGCACACGAAGGATGGACAGATCTGTTAGAGAACAGAACGTTGATTTTTTTGGATGCTATATATTCGTGTTAATTTGTTAGTGTTTCTATGTCACTTTGAATGAATTCTATATCATGTTAATTCAGTTTTTAATCTTTGTTTAATATTCTCCCGCCTTGTCATCTTTTTTTTTTTTTTCTTTCTAAACTGAACTCAGGAAAGTATCAATTTGATTTTTCTTTACAAATACATATATATATTTGTAAAAATACGTTTTGTATTCGGAGGTCTATTACATTTAGAAATTGGTTTAAAGCCCCAAATGTTGTTTTCAATTTAAGACAAAAAAAGGAATATTCAAGGCTTCTAAACAAGACAACTCTATTGTCTGTGGTCTTCCTAGCTTTATATGCAGCATATATGCATTATATATCTATATATGTAATGTATGTATATTCTGCATAAGTAAATGTAAATAAGTACAAAATGTATTTATTCTATGTGTATGTATATGTATATATATATATATATATAAATATAAATAATGCAGATATGCAAAAGTGACATGCAACGTAGTCTTGAGCAGAATTAAATCTGCATCATCACTCCTAACCGATAACTGATTGTCTACATGATCTTATTTATAAAACAGCGGACGTTAACCCCTCTCTGACATCCATGTGTCAGATCTAAATGCAGCCCATCCGAAGCAGTAGAGATTACAAAAGAAAATAACAAAAGCTTTCAGAATAGCTGTACGCCTATCCTATGTGTGATTATATTCCCTCACTGTATTAATCCCCAACACTACACACTACAGTAATTGGGTTATATGTATATATATATATATATACCGTATATATATATATATATGTAATAGTATCGTGGTTACCGGTGCCATGTAGAACGCATTGGAAGCACATATAATATTGTGTGTGTGTGTGTGTGTGTGTGTATGTATGTATATATATATATTAGTACCACAGTGGACTTCCTTATAAAAAATGCTTTAAAAAGTACTTTAAAGAGATAAAGATACAGCATGTGGAAATCGGTAACATGAGTGCTGTGACTGTTAGCTGATACTGCGCATGTTGTGAGAATGCCTCCTTAGCCTTCATGCCCCTTCGGCCTTCTTAGAGCATCTCATGGCTACTTGCCGGTAAATGGATCTATCTGATCTATGATGATGTGCGATTTGATCTGAATAGAGCGTAATGTGTCTGTCTCTGTTCTGTAATGTTGCGCTCGTAGTAATTTACTGCATTAGTGGGAGATTAGAATTGAGTTTGTCGAACATTTGATTCCAGAATTCCGATTGGGAAACGGAGTTAAAAAATTCAGTTCAAGTACTTCTTAAAATGTGAATGCTGGTTTTTTTATGATAGGGTGAAGGGAATGATGTTTATTCATAGATTGCTTTAGTCTTAACCGGTTTCCTTTGTTGTGGTCGCAAAAAAAGTACAAACCGAGCCCCAATTTGCAATCAAATAAAAAGCTGATCGGGATCAATGTAAGGAAAAAGTATCGAACTCGCGGGGATGGGAGTTTTTTTTCTCTTTCTCAACAGGGGCGGTCAAAAAAAAAACCAAAACGTACAAATATGTATAAATAATTTTATAAATAATTTTAAGTTGCGGTATTAACACAAACACACGTGCGCCTATATAATTCTATGTATACTTATCATTACGTTCTCCATAATTTATATTTTTGTCGGTGGTGTTTTCGATATGTAACGAGGAGTTGATGGCTTTCAGCATTCTTCCCCTGTAAGAAGGCAGGTATACTGGTGATACTGGCACTTACTGGTGACCCTGGAGGGCTGGTTTTAGATCCACCCGGTTTTTGATGCACCCGACTTTTAATTTTTGAATGAGCAAACTCGTTGCACTGGATTCTGGAATACTTTGCCAGCACAACTTTTTTTTTTTCTTTTCATAATAAAATCACTATTTTTAAAGGGCTGCCGTTGTATGTGTTTTAACCCGTTACCTCCGCTGTCTGCTTTTATTATGTACTTGGTAGGCCAGACATGGAATAAAGGAACCGATACAGAGTATTGATTGTCAACGTTTCACCAGCTGAGGTCCATCGGTGCTGCTGGGACATGGAAGTGGTGAATGTAACAACGTTTAACAATAAATCGAGGTGGACTGGGAAATGTGTTCTTCATATATATAATTATATATATATATATATATATATATATATATATATAAAATGTGTTCTGGCTCGCAGTTGCCTCTTTATTTACACCCAGATCTGTTAGTTTGTTTACTACCTCCAGATCTACTATTTTTCCATCAGCCCGATAGACCAGCTTTAGGAGACTGGAGCAGCTGCGTGACAATCCAGTGCCAGTAACTTTCATTATGTCAACATGGAATAACATTTCTTTGAAGCTCTACACCATGCGCGAGGAGGCTCTAGATTAACAATTATTGGCAGATTGTGCTTTTGAAATATTTTTTTTTGCCTATAGCCGAATCACTAGTAAATATATGGATTTGTGAAGTTGTTAGTTGCGAACATCCCGCAGATGGCAGGCATGGCGCGTCGCAATGCAACTGATACAAGTTTCAGACTAAATAAAACAATAAATAATAAAATTGAACTTATCACCATAGCAACTATGGAATGTTCCTGGTGCAATTCACTGTTTATCCAAATCACTTTTACACATAAATCCTTATTTTCCTTTAGATCAAGCGCAACTCACTTGCTGTAACAGCGCTATATGATGGCGCTATATAAAACATATATATATAATATGTAAAGTCTGCATGTTAAGTAGCAGTTTGTTTTGGATGGGGTGCTTGGAAGTAATAGAACTGATCCTAGTGATTGCTGATTCCTCGGCACAAACACATCCTTCCAAGATGATCCGATGGAGTCTCTACCAGTCACACGATTGGGTTTACCCTAAACTGGTTGCAGAAGGCTTAACAGTATCTCTGTTCTACCAAACAATCAGAGCCCATCTGAATTTAAATGTATTACCCCACTCCCTGCCACACGCATTGGGGTAAATTCCCCCCACGATCTCACATTCATCCGCGTGTGAATGTAATAAAGGGGTAATAATCCTAACGGTGCGAAGACGGGCGCTGCGCGGGCGCTGCGCCTTTGAACTCGCAGGGAAGGTCTGCGCATGCGCAGTTGTCGTGAAGCGCATTGGAAGCACTATGGAGCTGGGTGCTGGCTTGTTGTCTGTGTTCTCCGTGCTTATACTGGGCACCCTGCGGGCTGGGGTGGCACAGGAGCTGCAAAGCCCACCCAACGGGATAGGTAAATAATACCCGGGGCAAACCGCTACGGGTGGAGGGGGGCATGCTGTTTGTGTGCATGGTGGTGTTAACCCTAAGAATGGTGTGGGGCAAACAGCGCGCAAATGGTTAAGAGAGGGTGTGAAACTGGCGGGCAAGCTGTGCGGGGCGAGGGGTTTATACACCCCCCCCCCAGCATGTCTGCTGCCCACTTTACACAACAGCCCCCTCGTAACTCAGAACAAGTTTTAACTCTTTCACTCATGGGTAATTTGGGACAGTGTGGGAATTTTCTATAAAAGTTCATTGAGCTAGAAACCCTTATACAATAATATATATATAAATAAATTAAATACATATAAATAAAGTAAATACACACACACATATATATATATATATATATATATATAGCCATGCATGCGTGCATATGAGGATAAAGCCGCACGGAAATAGCCCCGCTGGGCCGATGCCACCATGGACTGAGTACAGAGTTCCAAAGACGTGACAGGGAATGAAATGCGGGGCCAGCAGCTGCCCTGCCCTCTGTGCCGCCTGCGCCAGCGCCTGTCGGTACTCAGAACAGCAGTGTCTTGGGGTAGCTTTTCTCCAATCTATCCAACCGCAAGCGTCCGATATCTCCACGCTAGCGTCTGCACCTAACTTAAAATACAGCCTGTGAACTTGTTAATAGAACAGACGTGGCTGCTGGGCTCTTATATAGTGTGCTATGCATTAAAACAAGTTATTCTAGGGTCTTAACGCTATAGCAACCAATGGATGGGACGGTCCAACCAACAAGACTGTTCTGTTAGTTGCTATGGCGATAAGACCAACACTGCACCAGAATACCTTGGATCTATTCCCTTTCTTACTGACGACACCACGTCTTCCATGTTTTAATTATATGCATTATTAATGGAAAATGTTTCACCAATTACAAGAAACAAGCTGAAGAATAGCTTTAAGGAGTGGCGTGTGTACCATGCACACAATTAAACAACACGGAACAGACATGGCAGTTTGTTTCCTGAGATTTGTGGCACAAGGTGGCAAAAATAAAATTAGCAACAGAAGAGTTTTGCCGAGAGGGTGGTAGGTAAGTGGAACAGGATCCCAGCAGAAGAGGTAGAGGCTAAAACAGTAAGAGAGTTTAAAATGCATAAAGCTATCCTGAATCTAAGACAAGACCAAGGACTGATTAAGGTCCGAACCTTTACATCAGGAATAATGGGCAGACTAGGCCGGCCGAGTGAGTCTGCTGTCCAATTATGGGGTAGGATTTTATTAGTTGTTGACCCTTTCATTTAGTCTCATGTTCATCTGCGGATTAAAGCCGAGCCGTTCAGGGGCCGGATGAGGCAGTTTGTCAGACTGATAAAGCTGGGGCTGTTTGGACAGATAAATAAAGCGGATAGCACTGCTGGAAAAAAAAGCCTGAATATAGGCTGCACTTTTTAAAGTGGGGGTGCGGCCTATATTCGGGGTTTAGCGCAGGGATGCGCAGTTCTTGTCGCCCAATGCCCGGGACAACCAGTTCCATTTATCCCTGCTGCAGGTAAGCAGCAGGGTTAGGATCTAGATCCCCCGCAGCCCTGCAGGGGACCTGGATCCTCCTCTCCGGCAGCTGGTGGACGTCTGCGCAATGCGCTTAGACAACCTCCGCTGCCGGCACTTCCGCTGGGGCTTCTATGATGGAGCACCGGCGTGACATAACCTTCCGGTGCTCCACCATAGAAGCCCCGGCGGAAGTGCCAGCAGCAGAGGTTTGCACTCATCACCGCAGCCGGTGACAAGCCGGCCCCGCTAGACACCAGGGGGTGCATTGTTAAGTCTAGGGGGGGGCACTCCTAGGAAGCAGAATGGCATATCGGGGGGGGGGGAGAGTGGTATTTCTAGCGGGCATAAAGCATATCTAGGGGGCAGAGTGGCATATCTGGGGGCAGAAGTAAGGTTCATTATGGTTAAGGGAGGACCTTAAAATGGCTATTGGTTTTCTGTATATAACATATGCTGACAAACCGATAGATAGCAAAAATGTTAAAATACATGTATTCCTGTTCATTAGATAAAATACTGTTTTACCATTCCACTAATGTCTATTTTTTCTTTAAAAATAAATGTTTCTTTAAAATTGCACCAAACTTTTAGGGTACGGCTTATATTCGAGCCAATACGGTAAAACAAGCGTCAATCTTACAGGCGGAAACAGAACAGCGTGACATCCTCCACGACACTGAATGAAATGTCTCCTCGGACTAAACGTCAGTGAACTCCGCAAACACCGCAGCCAAGTGATTTCTGCGTTTATTATTCTGTAAAGATCCTCGGTAGACTATGAGAAATAGATAATAGATTCACCTGCCATCCAGTCTGTCCAGATTCAGGGTAGCTTTATGTCTGTGCCATGCGTGTTTAAATCCCCTCACTGTATTAGCCTCTACCACTTCTGATGGGAGGCTGTTCCACTTATCTACCACCCTCTGAGTAAAGTAAAATATTCTTACATTACATTTAAACCTGTGCCTCTCTAGTTTTAGATTATGACCTTTACATCTCCCTGCACGTTGTTCGATTCCCTTTTACATGACAGGTGTTCTTATCGTGGTGAGGTGCAATAAGACTGCAGTCATACCCTAGTGATACCTTCAGACGTTTAGGCAGCCTGGGCACGGAGGAGCATTCTATTTATTATAGAAACCATGTTTAGCTTTAGGTAAGTAGACGAGAAGTGTATTTTTAAAAATAAAATTTTTAAAGTTTAATAAAAAAGAAATGACGTGACTATTACATTTAGCCAAGTGTGAGTTATTCCATGTACCGTATATACGAGAGCAGTACAAGAGTTCTCGTGTGTTTTATTTCAGTGAATTACCAATTAAAGGTATAAATGTGTCTCTCGTAGCTATCGTCGGAGCGGGAATCGGAGGATCATCTGCTGCTTATTTCCTGCGGCAAAAATTTGGCAAAGATGTCCAGATCGATGTGTTTGAGAAGGGAGAGGTGGGAGGGCGTCTGGCCACGCTGGAAATTGGTGGTGCCGAGTACGAGGCTGGGGGGTCCATCCTGCACCCCCTCAATCGACACATGAAAACGTTTGTTAAAGAGCTGGGTATGTACATGATATAGTTTATACATGCTGACCACTACTTATCTCTATGGATAACATTACCAAGCCCTAACAGGGTCATTTACCACCGTTATTTTGCAGGTCTCTCCGTCCGCATGCGCAGCGGCGGCCTGGGTGGAATTTATAATGGAGAGGAATTTATTTTCCAAGAGAGTAGCTGGTTTATTATCAATTTCATCAAAATGCTGTGGTATTATGGGCTGAATTCTCTGCGCATGTACACGTGGGTAGAGGAGATGCTGGATAAATTTGCACGGTACGTACATGTAGCGCTTCTTATATTAATAGGTCATATAAATGATTTTTTTTTTATCACAATAAAACGTGCTCTTGCCCTTCCTTTTTTGTCTTGCAGGATATACAGCTATCAAAACGTGGACTATTCATTTTCCACCATCGAACGTTTACTTTATTCTTTGGGGGGCGACGACTTCACGACGAGGTTAAACACATCGATAGAAGAGACCATGCTGAATGCCGGCTTCTCCCAAAAGTACATTAACGACATAGTTTACCCTGCCATGGGTGTCGATTTTGGACAGGGTCTCAAAATTAATGGCTTTATAGGTGAGAACTATTTACGGTGCGGATGCTTACATCACTTACGGAGAGCGTCATTTCCGAGGAGGTTCCGTTAGAACGTGGTTTCCCTGTATTTGATTTTAAGGTTTTATGCATTCAAATAAGAGCAATCTTGGCTATTTTGTACGGAATCAGAAAAGTGTATTATTTAGCGGCGAGATCACAGGGGACGGCTGCAGCTATTCAGTCCAACCGGCGAAGCAGCCAAGATCAGCCTAAACCGCGTTCTGGCTGAGGTAGGCAGGTCCGGGAGGTAGGGGTTCAGGATCTATGCCACGAAGCCTATGAGTGAGAGCTCCCTGCGTGACATGGATACGGCTGGATACCATGTCCTCTGACATTACGAAATATGTTTTAGAGATATTTATAAGTTTAGCTACTTTATGCATGGCACATGCTTTATCTTGTGCACTTTTGTATAAACTAAACATATGTTAACCCCTTCACATGCATGATGGTGCTCCTTGCCATCTTGATCATCTATCACAGCGAGTAGTAGGCATTTTCTCGCGGGAAACCAGGATCTGCTTGTGGTCACATGATCGATGTCATCATAGTGTTCGGTCTCCTGATTACTCTTACTCTTCCTTTTCTTTTAGTTGCAGCTCCGGTGGGTGGGAATTCTAGCAGTTCAAGGGCAGTAAATAGTCACGTCATATGGCATGTTAAGAGATTTGAAGTTGCCAAGAAAGTTATTTTAGTAAACAGGTGACTTGGCAGTGGCTTCTATCAGAAGCTCTCATTTTTGAGTACGTCAAAATATTTTTGTATATATCAGGTCACGGCTACAAGAATAACCTTCGTCCCTCGTATATTTCATGATAAACAGACTGCTTTTATTTCTGTTATTTGGCGGTCTAGTGGATTTCTGCACAGTCTGCATCGCCTCCTCTCTCATGCTATGCTCGGCCCCAGAGAGATAAGGGCTAGGATACGAAGCCGGCCCCTGGAGCTCGTCCTCAGAAAGTAGTGTGGAGCATGCAGGTTTGAGGCAGCACAGGTACAAGCCCCACAGGTCCCTCTCTGCCGCTTGGAGGGAGATGTCTGATCCTGCCCCATGTAGTAGAAGTCCCCGGGCACAATGCACCCTGTGCATCCATCTCAATGTGCCCCTGTATCAGCAAGAGCCGTCTCTATCTTTCTCCGCTAGGCGTCTTATCTTGTATCTGCCCCGCTTTGTCTTTCTATATCTTTCCTTCTGTGTGACTTGCCTCTGGACAGAAAGCTTTTCACATCTTATAACGAGGGAAGGGAGCTCAGTAGCCCAAGCAGTTTACAGCAGCGTGTACACATTTCTAGAAAGAGCTTCCCGTAGCTGCCGTGATGCCATCAAAATACCATTACGTTGCGTTTCCCTTTAAGTTTTTATGTTTGGGATATGTAGTGACTTGCGACGTTAATTGTATATGAAGTGATCTACTGACCCCCGTTGCTCTCGTGTCTATCATCTTTTTAGGGACACTCACTTTGGCGGGCACCCATTCCGGCCTCTGGTCAGTGGAAGGTGGAAACAAGCGCGTTTGTAGCGGTCTCATTCATGCCTCGGACTCCAAACTAATTAGTGGTGCCGTCACCTCAGTGGAAGAGAAGAGTCTTCCTAAACATTCCGGTGAGTAACAACGTACACAACTACAACATAACAGACTTTCAGAATTCCATCCATATATAGTCCCTGGGTAACCGTGAGCTGACCAAGAAAAAAATGAAACTACCAAACCAAATCCAGAGAGAGACCACTGAGCCGGGAATTGCGATAAAGATATCAATGTGACATTTACCCCTTTCATCTTGCTTTTGTCACAGTTTACAGTTCACCTCTTGTTATTTGTTTCCCTTTATTCATTATTTATTCTGTTACATTTATAACAGTACAAATATTCTATATGTTATAGAACATTTCAATAAAGATAAATGCAACTAGGGGGACATGAGGATCTCTTTTGTAAACACTTCTGCTGCATTATCTTGAAGTCCAGGCTTATGATTATCCCAACGAGAAAACAGCTTTACATATCGTCATGACAAACGACACCTTAATACCTGTTCACCTAGAGATACCATTGAACCTTATTGTAGAATTGGAATCTGTATTATTCATTTATGAACATCCTTGCTGTCTTATAGGAAGCGGAGAGCACCTATACGAACTGAGTTATGAGACCAGTGCTGGGCCGCAAGCGGACTTGTACGATATAGTGGTCATGGCAACGCCGCTCAACAAGCCTATTTCCAATATACGGTTTTTGGGCTTCCACCCACCTTTAGAAATAATGTCCAAGGTCTACCATCAAACAGTGGCTACTTATGTTCACGGGAAGATTAATGGTTCTTTCTTTGGATGTCCTCAGCCTTGTCAGCTTGAATTATCTGACATTTTAACCAATAACCCCAAGCTGTTCTTCAGCAGCATTGGTGCCGTGTCTCCTGTAAAAGCCACGACTGAATCTGAAGCTTCCCAGTCCGCTGAAAGTCTGAAAGTGTGGAAGGTCTTCTCTCCAGAGCCTCTGACAAAAGATCAGCTGAACCTGCTGTTTGAGTCTTATGAAGCAGTTAGTGAAAGAAAGTGGCTGGCGTATCCTGAGTACAGCCCCCCAGAAAAAATGCCTCCCGTTATACTCCATGATAGGATCTACTACGTTAACAGCATTGAACTGGCAGCCAGCGCCATGGAGATGAGCGCCATCTCTGCCAAGAACGTGGCTCTGCTTGCCCATCATAGGTGGTACGGTAAGGATGGACAGATCGACCAGGAAGACTTAACAGAGCGGCTTAAGTCTGAGCTGTAAGTGTCCGCATCCAACAGTAAATAACGTGCACTCACATAGCTCAAACATCAGATATGAGGTTTTTCTTTAACTACCCACCTTGCGCTGCTAAGCTTTCATTTAGTAATCGATACATAAATAGTACCGTGTAATATTTGTATAGACTGGATTAATATATATTAAGGTACATTTTGCCTTTGCTAATTACGGTCACTGAAGTCCAGCAACCTTTTCCGCTGGTGAACAAGCCAGTCGCAGCATCAGATAAGCCCTTGCCAGCATCTGTATTGACATGTAAAAGAATCAAACTACCAGATGAAAGCAGAAGGCTCTGGTCGGAATCCTTCATTTGTTGGCTTTGTAGACTTGGAAGATGAACCGTCTACGTATTAGAAATAAACATATTTGCTTAACAGCCCGCAAGAGGCAAACATGGCTGAAAGCCAAACATTTGCACTTTTGGTTGGTGGCTTCCTCATTATACGGAAGGTATCCGGGATCTGCACGGCTGTTCATGCCCTTCCTGTAAAGTTGCTGATTGTTATCAATCGGTTTAGGTAGCCTTTGACAGAGTAGGATGAGAAGAGAGAACTTTGTGAACAGGAATTGGTTAGATTATGTTGCCTGTAACTAAGATTCAACGAGGTGAACTATTTAAATATTTCCAAAATGTTTGCACAGAACGAGAAAAGCACAAGCTTATAGGTAGTTTTAATTCATTTAGTTTGTCACTGCTGGTTACAGCTGCCCTTCAGGCACGATTGATGGGAGTCTGCTACTTATTGACAACATGAACCTATAGTTTTGCACATAGATTGCGCCTTCTGTTTTGTGAATGATTAGGATTCATTTTATAATCTAACGTCACTAGCATTAACCGTTATTTGTATTTCTGTAAAAAATAATTTGCTTAATAAATTTTATTGCCTAATTTGTTTTTGCTTGTTTTATAAAAATACAAGCATCTCCGGTGACGCATACTTGGCGTGTCCAGCAGCAGCACACAAAATACCCAACCGAGGTGAACCGACTGTATACGAAACCCTTAAATAACTTAGCCACGTCACATCCTCTATATAAACATTTTAATACAAAACACAAACAAAAAATGCCATTCTGTCGCAGGAACGCATCCTGGTACACGTCATCCACACTCGCAGGCTGGGGGAGAGGTATCCGATACACGCTCAACTTCAAACTCGTTCCAAAGCTTCCAGCATAATTATGCTGTTTCCTCGTATAACCTGAAAATAACATTCAGCCATTTCTTTATATTGTTAGCTTATTGAAACATGTATACACCATACACTATATACATCTCATACACACAGATATACAGAGGGTAGGGACTGCTTACCACCATGCCGATGTTGTTCTGGTGCCCATTTCCCGATACCTCAGCGCACTCATCAACTACAAGGTTCATGAAGGGATCAAACCCCCGGAGAATTCCTTGCACATGTCTTCCACCATTTAATTTCACTGAAAGAAATAAAACCAGGTCACAAAAAGGAAGGACATTTACCAGAAAATAAAACACAACGTTACTGGAGACACCCCTTGCAAGCCAGGCAAGTTCTACTTCCTCGCATAGAGATCCAGAAACGGCTCTTCACAAGTTCTACAGCAGTAACAATGCTATTTATTTAGAGCCCACCTAGCATAGTCTATGACATCATGCTGTGCATCATACATGCATTTAAATCATGTAGATTTGCGAATGGACATTACTAGGGAACGGCTAATTTTGAAAGTGTTGAGCAAATTTATTGTGGAGGCTCGACATGCAATACAGATCATCACAGAGAGTAACAGAACGCGATTGTAATACTCTCGGGAAGATGTAGGTAGTTTTACTGGTCAGAGAGATGAGGTCTTTAGCAGAACTCAATGGCTTTTATCGGACGAATTCCAACAAGAAAAAAACAAAAGACAAAAGTGGCTTCTTGTTATTCGCTGTTGTCCCAACAAAGGGTAAAATTCCGCTCATTTGCAGTGAATGGAGATTTTTATATTTTATTATATATTAGTTTATTCACCCGCTACGAGAATTCCCTACATGTTCTATCAGACTAATTATACTTCACTTTATTTCTATTGAGAAAAACAGACGATCCAACCCCAGCAGCCCATTCGCTCCACGTCACAATAAGATCAGATTAACCCAGGAACTCCCCCTCTCCTCCTGCCCCAGACCTTTAAATAGATTGTAAGCTTTCAAGAGCAGGGCCTTCTCTACCGCACGCACCTGTGTGTTAATTATACCAACATTATCCCTTTATACTTTTTCCAGCGTAATGCAGCCATAGCTGCTCCACTGATGAGATCATTAAGGATCCATAAAGCAAGGATACAGCACTGAAGCAGTTAATACTCACATGACAGCTTCTTGTCCATAAACCTGTAAGAGATCATTAGACATGTTTAGTACAGAAGAATCGGTACCGTGTCCGCCGTACAAACACAGGAGACAGGAGACTGCACTTAAATTTACCCAGCCAGCCCATAAATTACCAACTTTTACAACTCTACATTTAGCAGTTCCAGGAGTAGAAAGCTAACCCAATGCTACAGGATGGACTTGATTGTATTATACATGTTACATATAAACCAGACTCCGGCTCACAACTCGACACATTCCTACTTAATAACTGTCTCTATTGACTGAAGATGCCCTGTATAATGTATAAACTAAGTCAGGGAGTGGAAATGCTCTGCTTTCCTGCAAACGCTCTTTAGCGAGCAGTCCGAAGCACCCGAGGGCCCAGCAAGCAGGAGATATAATGCTGATGGCTGCTGCCTCTCTATAGCAGTAATAAAGGAAATACTAGCAGTGGATGGTGATAAACAGAGCAGCCCCAACGACTGAGCCCAGCGGGCGGCGCGTTAGGCCTCGGAAGAATCAAAGAGGCCTCGGTACTCGGCGAAACTCGCTTCGCAAACAGCCTTAGAGGCTCCCCTTTCATACAGACCGACTTCCCCGCCAAATCCACGTTCCTCTTACTTTTTAAGCTCCGGTGGGTGCGCTTTGCTCATTTTTCCTCCTCGTGTTCAACCGGTAACAAGCTCACACAAACGCTAGCAACGCGCGCGAAGCAAACGCAAAGCGCCAAAAAGGACACGCCCTCACCAATGACTGCTGAGTACGACATTAGACGTGGACATCCAAGAGCGGCCATTACAGATGTGGGCAAATGTATTGCTTTCATAGCGTTATATACGAGAGCTGGTACTTTACTGTACGCATGCTTAAGGTATATTTCAGAAAGGCGTCCTATGCACATAGTTCTATTCTAGAATAACATACATTAAAATAAATTACAATAAATAAAAAAGTAGTGTTTTCTGCTCACTTTCAGGAAGCGGATGTTGCCCTTGTCTAATATGGCGGCCATAAAGCTGTTACTAAGGAAGTGTTGCCGCAGACGTCCGGAAGTTGCACAGTGAGGGCGGAAGCTGAGATTTATGCCCTTGGAGCACATGCTTATGTTCAGAAATGGCAGAGGAACAGCAGAACCGGCTGCAAAATGCAGTGGACTCCATGGTGAAGAACTTGGAGAGAGAAAACATCAGGAAGATGCAGGTGAGGAAAGTGTTCAGGAGTGTCCAGTGTGGGAGCCATCAGGGTTCAGGGATGCTCAGTATGCACTTAGTGAGCCTGTCATAACTGTCTAAGAATTCCTCTACCCGGTGCTCCTTACATCTAAGGTTGTCAGGTGGCATTGATTGATTGATTGATTGTCTGTCTGTCTGTCATTCATACTGATCGCCTACAATACCAAGGGCATGGGGGTTATACAAGGTAATGCCATTTTCCATTTTTACTGGCCAGATTTCCTTAATGTAGGGTAGTTGTGTTCTGCCCCATATACACGCCATCATGGGGACGCTTCGCCTACACCGAAACCAGTAACCCGGTGCGTGGCTAGTGTACGTCTGATGGGCCTGATCTATATTTAATGATAGGAGCCATTCAAATAACGGCTAACGTAGCCTGAAACTATCCGTATTGTAACCGGTTACATCTGATGAATGTGTTTTTTTTGTTACTGTTTTATTACAATGTCTGCTTGCTTAAAACAGGCTGTTTCCTTGGCCGTTGTAGCTATATAGTATTTTGTACCTTTCCCTATTTTTAATCAATTTTTAAAAATTGATTATTACATTAAATACGACCTTCAGATTAAATGTTATTATTCCTCAGTTCGCAATATTTGTAGGATAACCTTTTTGCAGCTTCTTTCAGTGTCCTCATCTTCCTGTAAACTTGGCGACATTGATGTGACCTTTTTCCATTGGGATAGCTTTCGTTGGCTGTAGCATTTAATGCATCCTAACATTTTAATTATACGACTACAAATTAAAAATCTTACAAATTTGCTGCCATTTCTTTGTACGAAACATCTTTGGTTGAGGTTAGAGGCATTTCAATGAGCCAGCCCATAATAACCAAGAGATGTTAGCTAAGCCACTCCGGCAGGAGACACTCGCTTGGCTTGGCCCTTCATCATACGTATTTATTGAATAAGCTAAAATATTTAAAATTACTTTAAAAGAAACACTGGGAGCACTTTTGTGCCAATGATTCTAACAGCCGACATTGGGAAGGAGAATAGAAGCGGTGGTATGCTGCAGCCCTGGTGCTGCAGTATCTTCAGAAGGTATGTTTTGTTGGTATAGATAAAGGATGCGTATCAACATACCAAGTACTTTAATGTGTACTTGGGGAAGATGTATTGGGCAGTAGACCGTCCCTTTAAAAGTAGTCTTCCAGCTTTTGCAAGACTACGTCTCCCACAATGCTCTTTCAACTAGGAGGCTGGCAGAGGAGTATGTGAGATGTAGTCTGGAGGGCCGGAAGTTTGGAGACCCCTGCCATAAACTATAAGATCAAAAATATTTCATTGTTGTAGTGATTAACCTTATTGATTCAAGTATACATTATGCACACCTTCCTAAATTAGCCCTGCAATCGCTAGTGTATACAATTGTGTTTTCCAGTAGAAAACTTATATTTACTTAAATGGCTAACTATGTCGAACAAAAATGATAGTTTTCATAAAAAAAAAAAGTGTTTCGGTTCACTACAACACAAAATTTGTTAAAAAAATTAAATAAAAAAGAATCTTTGACATCAGTTGTAGTGTCTCTATAAGACAGGTAGGTTACAGAAATCAGAGCATTTGATGCCCTTGCTGCTCATCTTGTGAAATAATGCGAAGGACACATTTTATTTGCTGTCTGGTTAACCTTTGCGTCCCAGATGACATCGTTGTGACTGTCAGTACATGTGACCGCGGGTTTACCTGAAAATGGTATTAAGGTTTTTTTATTTATTGATTTATTATAAATCAACCATTACATATACTTAAACTTACATATAACTTACCTGCCAACGCTGCCTATCACCTGCTGTCCCTGGTATTCTCTGCACAAACTGTCTCCGACAGCCGGTCCGATCTTCTTAAGTGTATCTTCTGGTCAGTCTGTAATTTAAATTCTCCATACCTTGCTACTGGCTGAAAATCTCAAGAAGCTGAACTTTCAGTTGCTTTCGAGTACGATGTGCTCCCTTTTTGTTATAGCGCTGCAGGGTATATAGGTGCTTTTATAGGTCAATAAATAAATATATTCATATGATGGCTGGGGTTGATCTGCGTACTAATGTCTTATAATCGCCTTGTTGCAGGGGAAGATGTTCCGTTGTAGCGCGCAGTGTTGTGAAAATGATGTGGCTTCCATGCAGCAGGTCCACAATTGCATTGAGCGCTGCCATGCGCCACTGGCACAAGCACAGAGCTTGGTCACCAGCGAGCTGGAAAGGTTTCAGGTAAGCAATGTCAAACCTATCTTCAAGTAACACAATACTTTTAAGAGGGCGGCTTTTGTTAATTTATTTACCTGCTTTAGATACAAAGGATGCATTTTTTTTTCCTTTAAAAAAATAAAAGCTTTTGCAGGGCAAAAAAAACATGGCTGTTTTTTCTATTGTTGCATTCCCCATTATCACCAGAAGATGGCAGTATATAATCCTTCTGAAGGAAACATTTCCTTCAAACTCTACAGCCCAGTTTTTTTTAAATAAATAAATTATATATATTTATATATTATTAGTTTTTACTTTTTGTGAGGCTGACCAAAATGTCTGTAAGTACTTCTGCAGTTTAAGATGCCTTCCTCATCCTCACAGGACCGACTTGCCCGCTGCACCATGCACTGCAATGACAAAGCCAAAGACTCCTTTGATTCTGGATCCAAAGAGACACAGGTGAAAGCTCAGTTGGAGAGCTGTGTGATCAGGTGCGCAGAAGAACACATGAATCTTATCCCTAGCATGACCAAGAAACTAAAGGATGCCCTGGCGGAGGCTGACAAAAAGGCTCCTTAGAAATCTGGAGGAGGGTTTTGGATGGGAAGACCATCCATCCTCCATAGACCAAGAAGATCCTGCCAGAGCACCCATGAGTCTAGTTACAACTGAACAGTTTTATTACAACAACCAAACCTAACATCATCCCTCAATGTTGGATAAACTGCTGGGAAAACGGAGGAAAGGTTAGCATCCTGTTCGCTGTAATCTGGCACCACATTTAAAATGAATGTTATCAGCTGTGATAGAAAAGAAATTCTAATTTGTCTCAAGATAATTGGAACTGGAATCTGATCCACATCCAAGGGTTTTACTTTTTAAAATCAAGCAACGATAATTCGTGAAGGAGCCTTATGTAGTCGCATGGCAATGTTCTGTTGGCCTATTAAAACAGGGCTCTAGTCTGATCGCCTGCGAAAACGGCGCTGGTGCAAGTGAAAAAGAAATATTTCATCTACGAACGTAACCGAGCTCTGCAGTTACAAAAATAATAAACTGTTCTGCTTTATAAGTCTCAATCTTCTGAATCTTCAGTTTTAGGAAACCAGCAATCCCCATTGGTGCTTTTGATGTCTATCACATAAAATGTGTTGAACTTTTTTAATCTTGTCCTATAGGAGTGATGCCTTGATAATGATAAAAAAGGAAGAAAACCCGATCTTTTGTGTTGGAATTATTTTATTCTGGTTGCTGGGTATTGGCCAACATAATGATGAAACATTTTTTTTTTTATTTTTACAATTGTAAAACGTTTCTAATCTGGAACAAAGCCACAACATTTTGTGATTAATATCCTGTTTCAAGTGGCGGAAGTAAAATGTTGTAGGACGATGCAATCTTGCAATTGCTATACTTTTGTGAGAGCTTCTTTAACCCCTTCAGTCCCCTATGGACGTACCTGAACGTCCTAAAATCGAATTCAGTAAAGCACTTTAGGATGTTCAGGTACATTGCAGTGGCAGGGACATCGCCCTGCTGCTGCTTGGAAGATCAGGCTCACATTTGACAGCCTGGACTCCCCTCTGTCAGGAGAAGCCAGCATCGCTGTCTAGACCCTGTTCCGATATCAGTGCAGCGGGATCACAAGGAAGAAAGTGAGAAAAAAGGTTAAAATAAATAAATAAAATGAACATAAAAACTAGCATAAAACCATATTCAAGAGGTCCTTAGAAAGATCTCTACCCATATTTCACAGATAGCAGTGCAAACGTATTAAAAAAATAAATAAATATATATACCGTATTGGCTCGGATATAGGCCGCCCCCGTATATAGGCCGCACCCTAAAAGTTTGGTGCTTTTTTAAAGAAAAAGTTTTTTTCTTTAAAAAAGCACAAAAAAAACATGCTGCCACTCTGTCCCCCCCCCCCCCGAGATATGCTGCCAGATGTGCCGGCACCGGAAGTTGTATACGCGTATTGCGTAGATGTCCCCCGCCGGCCCCGAAAGACACCCGGGAGTCTGCTCCGGTAAGTCAGGCGGGGGGCCAGAGGTAAAACGCATCGTGCGGTTAGACAACCGCACGATGCGCTTAGACAACCTCCCGTGCCGGCACCCCCCCCCGTGGGAAGTGCTGGCAGGGGAGGCTGTCTGAGCGTATCGGGGATTAGGATGCAGGTCCCCTGCATCGCTGCGGGGGATCTGTATCCAAACCCCGCTGCCTGCCCGGCGCCCGGGACTGCATGTCCCGGGCGTCGGGCGCTAGACCCCGAATATAGGCCGCACCCCCACTTTAAAGACTTAAAGTGGGGGAAAAAAGTGCGGCCTATATCCGAGCCAATACGGTATATATTTTGCCCAAACCCATTAAGCTATAACTAAAAAAAATACTACTTACAGAGTACTATGTGTGGGATAGATGTAGTCCTTTTAGAACCTAAAAATATATGTATGTGGGGTATGTTTGTCATCGGGATGTTGCTAAACATAAATGTGGTCATTGTTTAACAGGGACACCTAAAGTGGAAAAGAAATTCTAAGAAAATTGCAAAACTTTTTTCTTGGGATTTATTTATTTATTTTACATACCAGCACTCACAATTTTTGCATGTTTTCTATGGTTTCAAATGAAAGGCCAATTTGTTCTGGGGAAAAAAAGGATGTGAGTTTTGTGTGGGTACATCAAATACTGAAAAAAGGGGATTCTTACTAAAACCCCAAAAAGCTGTGGGGTGTAGGGTATCAAAAACCCAACAGGACTGAAGGGGTAAAATGCATCTTACAATCAGGTACAAGGTCATTCAGAACAGTACCTACAAGTGATTTCCTTTTATTTATACCGACCAGGAGATATATTTACTACAAATACCTTTAACAGGACCTGCAAGGTATTCTTAACCAAGACATATTTACTACAGCATCTACATTTTGGTGGTTTTCAAACTAGCCCTTGAAGGGGGTTGCATATGGTCCTGGACATACTTGAGATACGCCAAAGTTTTATTCATATTGAAAAGGTGGCCTAGGGTCTAGCGTGGCAATTGTGGTTTAAGGATTTCTAATCTCTTGACGTGAGTACAAGCAGATCAGTCAGGTTGCACTGCTATGGGTATGGAGGGCCGGATGTGGGGCCGGAATGTCCACAGGAATTTGGAGAGTGTAAAGAGTCTGAGTTGTTAAGCAAATTGAATAAGGGATGGAGGAGTCATAGCCTTTTCAGTTTTGCTCCTCCATCATGTCTGAGCCAGTTGAGTCTGGCCAAGCATGTCTGCAGACTATTTCACATTTTAGCAATCTGTATGGGAACAGGAGACCGCAATCTTAACTTATACACGGAGATCCCTCCCCAGCAGGCAAATGATTAAGAAAAATAAATGTGAGTTTTCCAAATGCAAAGGCCAATCCTTATTGCAGGTAAAAAATGAATGCTATATTCAGAATGTGCTGAATTCCACAATAGGCTTTATTATTATTGCCGCGTTTCTTAGAGCAGACGGATTACGCCACAATAAATTGCGTTGTGAATCCCTTTGTGTTGGTTACTATCGCAGACGCCGTAGCGAGGGCAGTAGGTGACTTGTTATCTGAAGCACGCCCTTGCGTGTGTGTTAAAACCACCTCTGCTTCCCAGCTCCTGAAACTCGCAGGGACTCTCCCCTTGCCCACGTGGATACCGGTTCCCAGCCTGCCCAGATATGAAACCAGAGAATTCCTCCGTGCTACTGTCACATATCTGGGCGCGTGAGTCATTCGCATCGCCACCTCTTGTTCCTTCACTGAATGTACCGATTAACCTTCTAGATCCTGAATTCCAGCGGCATCAGGAAAAGCGGAAGAAAAGAACTCCTTTTATTTTTGGATAGTTGATTCACTTGCATTCCGCTGTCCATCAACTCTCTGTCTAAACCTTGTCCTTATAAGAGGACGGGGTGGAAGCTAGGACTCTCCCTGTGCGTGGTTATGCTTAACAGACAATAATATTTATAGATGCCATTTTTTATAGGAAGGCACTCCTGTCTGGATTTGTGGACACCAAGACCTCTCGGTTACTCTACTAAGTGTGGTTTGCTGTGACGCATTTGTTGGCAGAAGCTAGTCACCGTGCCATGGGTAGCTTTTGGAATGGATCCGTGGGCTTACACTTCCTGCGTATGGGCCGTGATTACTCTGGGTAAACGTATGACCTGCGAGGCTAGAATGTTTTATGGTCTACACGGCTTCCTCTGTGTAAGGTAATTACAGGGTAAGGCAGCTGCCTGGACCTTGCAAAGGTGTTGTGTGACTCAAATCCCAACCCGCGCTGCCTGGGTCAATCAAGATCTTCCAGATGCGAACAGATTTTTTTATTTAACGGTCTGTATGCATACCAGTTTATTGGACAACATCTATAAATACATTTAAACATAACAGGAGAAACAAGAAAGGGAAGATAGCAAGGACCCCCTGCAGAATTTTATTTTAAAGAAAAAAACACAAGTCCAAGTCTATAGCATTCTTCGACTGCGTCTATGCTTCTTCCCCTCTTTCATTCGTGTTTTCTGTCCACCTATTCTAAGCCATGGAGATTCTCTAAGCCTGGGGTTGTCTGGCAGTAGAGTTTGGCAATTAACTTTGGCTTCTGCCTAATCCCAGGAACCCATATGCCTTGAAGCTTCCATACCTTTGTCTTCTCCTGCTGGCACTTGGTTAAGCATGAACCACACAAATCCTTTTCGTTGACCAAGTAAAGAGAGTCCAGTCGACGGATGGTAACCTGCTTCTCAGCCCACAATTCCTCCTTTGAAGGTGGAATAGGATTCCTCTTGGTATTTAGTTTCTGCAGTTTAGGCAGTTCTAGGATTTCTCTAGGCATAGAAGTCAGGCGATTATCGAATAATCCTATTTCCTTCAATTCCTTCATCTCTGTAATATAGGAAGGAACCATGTCGATGTCATTGAGCCCAAGGTTTAGATAGGACAGGTTCTTCAGCATGTTCAGTTCCTTTGGGATACCGTTGGTGCTGAGCTTGTTGTTGCAAACATTGAGATGCACCAGGGATTGAAGTTGTCCAATGGACTCTGGGAGTGCTGCAATCTCATTGCTGTGCAGGTCCAGCCAGCGTAGATTCTTGAAGGACTGGATCCAATCAGGTACCTTGCGGATCTGGTTGCGACTTAAATCCAACTCTTCCACATTGGTGAGCTCTAGAAGACACTTGGGTATTGCTACAATGCCTATTTTGGAAAGATCCAGCCTCTGCTTTCCGTCATTTGTGATTTTAATACACCGCTTTGCACGTTTCAAGGACATTTTTTTGCCTCTAGGGCCTTTCACCTTGCTTTTAGGCATCGTCACATCCAGGCACTAGCTAGGGAGTTGGTAATCTGTGGGAGTTTTTCTTTACTTGTTTGCCCTCTGGGCAATCAGCATTTACTAGGGGAAGGTGCAATCATTAGATATATAAGTTTGCTGACGCCATTTTCCCTTGTCAGTAGCAGCCGTTACAGACTGATGGCAGTTGGGGTGTGAGACAGAGACCGTTAGCTTACCAGAGGCTGAGATTGATGCTCATTACTCACCTACCATACTGCAAGTGAATAGTTTATTCCAGTGCAGAAAATGTTCTGTTCTTCATTGATAAATATTGATAAGTAAATATTGGTGACAAAACCAGGCATTATAATATATAATATATATTAATATATATATATTAAAACTTCCTTACATTACGTATATGATCATCTGACCCTGTAGTTTTAGATGTTCTAACAAATAATAATAATCCTTCAAAATCTTCACTGGTATGACAGGCCTTTCTTGTCTCCTCCAAAATGTTTTTTTTTTCCTCCTCCATCCTTTAATCATTATTCAAAAGGGACTTTGTTTATTCACTAACACTTTGTAACACAAGACCTCCTTTATTGTTTATCTACCCATTTTTCTTTTAGTGCTTTAGCTGCCTGAATAAATGACAGGATCAGAGGCTCGGGGCATCTAGGAGCACACACTCCACAGCTCAGCAGATGGTGTTTTGTTTTGAGGAGCAGGTCATCGTGAGATCCAGGAAGAACAGTTTGTACATCCACAGATTATTCAATACGTTATGCTTGGATCAGATACCCGGATCATCAAGAGTAGAGATTTATGGTAGCGCTGAAATCCTCATGTTTGCTATAAATTAACATTTTGAAAACAAGGAGCGAGTAGTGGGGTTATTCCAAATGTATTTTTGCCCCCAGACTTGCACCGTAGTGACTACCCACTGGTGACCTAAGTTCAGTAGACAGGTGCGGTTCTCAATGCAAACTGTGCGACGTCACCAGGAATCCTACATTTTCCTTGTTATCAGTTATTCATGTTGCGTAAGACGAAAAAGTAAATCCTGTCTAAATTCTTAGAGGAGGAAGAAAAACGGTCACCCATTTCTGATGAAATTCTTATATTAGGACATTCAGATGGCTGCCATATGCCTACATTGGATTAGGGCTGGATTTCACAAGGTGACTGGTACCCCAACTCTCCAAAAAAATATTTACACAGGAGCATTTATATAAAATGTGTAGGCATTTGTACTCTTCAAAGTAGACAGGGCTTGGTCAAAGCGGATGGAGCCCCTAGGTGCATACACGCACACGCTGCTGCGCTTGTTATATTCCTGCCTGTTGGTGCAGTGCAGCTACTGCTATGTGGATAGCGGTGGTCCGCTGGCAGAATATCTACTTACACATAAGGGCCCCTAGGCTTGTGCCTAGCAGGCCTAGTGGTTAGTCCACCACTTGCGGCTTGTTCCATTTAGGTAAAGCAGAGTCATAACGCTGTATGGAGCTCTTCTGTCTTCTAATGGCTCGGTGGAGCACGATCTGCCCATTAGATACAGCCAAAGGACGTCAGTCATCTTAAACACCTGCCTGACTGAAGCTGACCCGATTATAATATTTTATGCACACTAAATCACTACTGGATTGTAGCTGAGCAACAATTATCATTGATATGTCCTGGGATTATTGACAGCGAAATAAGAAACGTTTCCTTGTTCTAAAAAACTCCACGTTCTTGAGTACATAGCATCCAAACCCAGTCTCAGGAATATATTAATTAAAGCAGATTACACATCATAGTCATATTTTGTAATGTCTTTGCTGCCTTATTTTACTGACGCTTCCTCAAGATTGTAAACTAGTGAGCCGGGCTCTCTCCACCTAATGTATCGGTTTGTCTTAGTCTGTCAATTCTTGTCTTGTCATACCCCTTGAATTTATGTATTGTAAGAAGCGCTGGGTAAATTGTTGGCGCTATATAAATAAAAGATAATAATAATTTTAAGGGGAAAACATATAAAAATGCATGAACAATACAAAATAGTAGAACTTTAGTACAGATACAAAATAATGGGATTACGTCTAAAAAAACAAAAAACAGTATAGGAAAGGCTCCAAATTAATCCGGATAGTTGCAGGATTCTCCAAGGTAATCAAACCCAAATATTAACTACACCCTCACACCAGAACTGGAATCCTACCATTAAAACGTAACTTTTAATTTAAAAAAGCACAATGTAATGTACTGTATCTAAATAGTAGCCGTCTGTAAGCGGCAAACAGGCCATCAATGGCAGCTTAAATGTAAAACTCCTCCTCTATAGACTGCAAGTCTGTATCACGGCTAGTCCAAATGAAAGATTCTCCCCCAAAACGGGGACTAGCCAGCAGCCGACAGAAAGTGAAGGACTCTAATCGATTGATCTGCTTCGCCTGTAAAAGATTCTGAGACTGCCTTATAGCAAAAACAGAAACTACAATCCCCTGACGAAAACATAGTGAACACTACTAGAAACGCGCGTCGGGTTTTAGTTATTTATTTTCATTTTTTGCTATCAGACAGTCTCAGAATCTTTTTACATCTACTTAAGCCTAACGACCTGATACGTCCCTGATTCGACCAGTCTTGACGTCCGTTTAAACTGAGTTATTGTAGATAAATGTGGCTATAACCAAACCCGTTCCGCGCATGGCCCAAATGAATGGGGGTGATATACCACTCGCCGGTGTTGTGTTCTCCCCTATTCTGTCTAGATCTCTGCCTGCAGATATGTAAACCAGCAGCCCCTGGGCCAACTGCCCTCCCAACTGCTCTGCAACTCTAAATCCCCTGAAAACCATTCTACCTCTAAGTGTCATTTCTGCGGCAACTCCGACATTGCTCTGGTGTCTGACATAATATCCTGGTGCTCTGCATAAAGAAGAAGGGCAAAGACAGGACAGACTCCACCAGCATTGTAGACCAGGGGCAGGGGGCCGCTGGGCAAACTACCCCGAGTCATACTTAGGGAGGCAAACCTCAGAAATACACCACTGCCGCCCACAGCAATATCTCAAAAGCCAGTTCATTATGAGTGACAGAAATCGGGGCTTTGGCTGTGGCTTCCCAGTCCTCCTCCTCTATTTGAAGCCTTCTAAATGCTCCCATTTGGAACTATGTGCAACTGTATCCACCGGTTCCTATGTAAGTACAAAGGTAAGTAAGGCCATATATTTAGAAAATAAGACCTCTGGGAAGTTCCTATTTTTCAAACACAGCCAGCGCCCAAAGTTCTGTCTGCAACTTTGAGAAAAACACAGAAACTACAAAAGGTGTATTTTAGTAAAATGGGCAGAAACCATCGTAGTTCATGATTATCATTTACGGGCATCAGAGTTTCCAACCTGCCACCTTGGAAATTTCTATTTTCTTCTCGTGGGAGGATTTGTCTTTCCTGTAGTAAGACAGATCCAGGCTGGGTTGGGTGTGTTGTATTTGAGTCAAAGTATTGCATCCTGGAGGGTTTCAGACACCAGCTTGCCATAGCTGTAAATAGCTTCTAACACCCCAGGGTAATTAGCACCGTGGCACGATCACTCTCTGTTTATTTTTCATGCAGATTGGGAAATGTGCATAGAACAGATATTTGGTTATCCTGTTGCAAATCTGTATATTTTTTATATCAATCAATATTGAAATGTTGTAATTTATGTTTGAAGAAGCATTTCGTTTGCTAATGGTATTAAGCAGAAGTGTACTAGACACCAGGTAGCCATAGCTTGAAATTTTCCAGGGTAGGTTATCCGGAGCTCTCCCTCTTCTGTGGGACCTGCTTTGTGAGGGGTAGTGGCTAGCCATGCGTGCAAAGGGACTAGCCACACATGGGAGCCGGGATAGCCGCAGAGAGTCTTATGTTGGTAGGGAGTAGAAGAGGAACTGGGCATGGCCCCTGCCCGGCGAAAGCAACCTGGATACCTGCAGAAGGAGGATCAAAGCCAGAAAGTTCCTAGGTAGCCATGGATCCAAAGCCTTTTTATATTATGTTATACTATGGCAAGTTGATGAACAGGTAAACTGGGATGGAGCAAAAGAACTCATCTGCTGTTAAATCCTGTGTTAATATAGGGCTAGATATAACACTTAAAAGTAATTAAAGACTTGTTCAAGTTGGAAGTCCACCAACCACTAAAACCCAATAAAAATGAATATAAATGGATTTATTGTAATATGAATTCGGGTCCCACCTTAATATAAAAAAAGCAAAACAACAAATGAAGGCCAACCTTACAGTAGAAATCCTTAAATTCCTGTCCATATGCAAAATAAAATCCCATGGAAGTTAGGGCCCTGCTTTTTTATTAACAGAAGTACTTTACATGTTGTTGCATTTTGGAATTGTATCTCGTGCCACTCTCACAGTTTTTCACATTGTATCCCTATTTGATTGTCTACTTTACCGTGGCCTCATTGACTCCTTTACTTTAACCATGGGCGTAGGAACCGGGGGGGATGGGGGGGGACAGATCCCCCCCAGTAACTCATGCGGGGGGGACTGATAATTAAGAAATCCCCCCCAGGGCCGTAGGAACCCCCACCCAATAGAAGCGCCGCAGGAGGAGAGAGAGGGGTGCCGAGCGGTGGTTTTCAGCAACGGCTCGGTATCCTTCTGTCTCCTCTGCTCCCTACCGCCACCCACCTCAACGCTGCCCCGACTGCAGTGGCGGGAGCGTGAGGCGTCTGTCTCGGTGCCGGCGTTTCACGCTGAGCGCCGGCATATGACGTCATATGCCGGCGCTCAGCAGTGAAGCCGCGAGACAGAGGCCTCGCACTCCCACCGCAGGACTGCAGGGTAAGTGAACTACAAAGAGGGGAGGTAGCTAGTGAGAAGGGGGGGGTAGCGAGTGGGTAGCTAGTGAGAAGGGGGGGTAGCGAGTGGGTAGCTAGTGAGAAGGGGGGTAGGGAGTGAGTAGCTAGTGAGAAGGGGGGTAGGGAGTGGGTAGATAAGTGTGTGAGAGGGCTTGGATAGTGTAAGAAGGGGGGAGAGGGGGTAGATAGTGTCAGGAGGGGGTGTGAGAGATGGGGAGAAAGTGGGGATCTGATGGGGAAAATGCTGTCCCCCCCAGATTTTTAGGGGTTCCTACTCCCATGACTTTAACTGTGTGCGGCCCTGGTCCACTATGACCAAGAGACCATCTACAAAATACCAATTTAGGAGTGATTCACAAACAGGGATCCAATGTGTCTTTTAATCTCAGGATTTTCTGGTGTAGTCTGTGGGAAATTGATGTTGAAATACCAGATATGAACGTGTATTAGGTTATTCAATCTGATCCGAATAATAAACTGAACGTGCAACATACTAATCCATTGGAATTGGTCCACCATTACCAACTCTGCTGCTTGTGTGATCTCCTTACTGAAGAACTATTTTTAATTTAACAATAATTTTAGAAATTCAACGAGAAACAGGTATTCAATTCTGACCAGGGACCAGCAGAGGTCACTGTATATTTGCAGTAAAGCACTCCCTCTCCTGTGAATCTGAAGAGCTTACAACATAGTACCCAAGCACATGGAGTGCACACATACAGTAAAACAAATCTAGACAGAATCAACAAGCCAATCTGTCACTTTAAATTAACTGAATATAAGAACATTTGGCCCACTTCAGGGAATTTCTTTCCGCAGTTTATTGGGCGTCAGGCTTGGTTGCATTGAAGCACAATGCTTTCCTACACGAAAAGATAATATTTTATCATAAAAAAAACCGTTCCTTAAAGGGGAACTCTCACTCTTGTTTTTCCATTGGTGGTATAGGTAAGTAGGGTACCTAGCCGGTAGGTGGTAAAGCGGCGAGCCTGAAGACTCACCTGAGGTTTTAGGTGGGTGCCTTTACTTGTCGTTCATCACCTGGTTCCCTCTGTCTGCAGTAACTTTCTTTAAAGCTCTCCAGCATCACCTACCTCAACCACACTTAAGTCTAAACAGGGTGGCACTATCCTCTAAAGTCAGACCCCCATGCAGAAAGCTGCATATTGCCAAAAATGTGCATCCTTTTCAACAATATGTGCATGGGATGTTGGATGTCATTTGTGGCATCTGTATCTACACGATTATGGCGTTTGCTCATTGTTGCAGCATTCCGAGCTCCAGGGGGCTTCTGGGCCACAAAGTCAATGTTGGGGGAGTGCCAGAGGATCAAAGTTCGATGAGCATAGCTGGGAACTTCCAGGGGGTGGGGGAAATCGGTGGGGAGCGGGGCATACCTAAACACTGATCCCGCTACCTGGACATTATGCAACGCTTCATCCAGAGTCTCCAGGTGAAACTCTGAGATTTCCCAGGTATGTATGTTTGTTCTCACGTGGAACATTAAGGAAAGTAAAATGAAATAAATATGGATGTTTAAGATAAAGCTTTGAGTATGTATTATTAAAGATTTTTGGGCATGATGGTAGGATTTCCCCTTAAAATCTGTCCAATCTGATCACTGAAGTGTAAAGTCAGTGGTTTAACGTCTTTATCATTACTCCTTACCACGGGATCAGAGGGTAACCTTCAACAGGCAAGCAGGGTAGATGACACTATATTTATTTGTGTGGCCCAATGTATGGACAGCAAAAGTTAAAACTCAACATCTCCCAATATAACCCAGAGTTCCCGGATACGTTAATACCTCTCAATTCTGATATCTATCTTCAGAAGCGCACAGGTGGTTTTTAAACGGACGTTTTGGAGGTATACAGTGGAGGAGATTGCTAGACAGTTGTTTCTGCACCCTTGCATGCAATGACTCCCAAGTAATGACTTTGTAGATAGCATATACAATCAATACTTTATTGAAGAATTCTGTTGCAGACTATGAGGTGACTTATAATGTGTCGCAGGTACAAAAACGGGACAAAAACATGACACAAGCATCACAAAATGTAATTCTGTTTTGCTCATAAACTGCTCAAAACAGAAGAGACAAAACAAACTGCATATCGAAACTGGGGGTAGAGCGATTTAGCGGTAGAGCGGGTAGAAGCAATATGCCTAAACTCTCTTGTATATCATTATACTGTATAGTCTGATTTAGGCATTGTAACGATCATGCGATCGTTATAACTCGCCACCAATATAGTTACAATGGTGCAAAAAGTGTGCCTATTTAAACCACTTTATTACATTGTAGAGAATTATCTAACAATCAACTACTAAATAAACAAAAAGAAACAATGTGAAATGAAAAAGCTGCAATCTAGAACACAATCTAATTTAATGTATCGATCACACAGGCTGCAAGGAAGGAGATGATGCCTAGAAGTGGCCATCACACCATTGTCCATAAACTCATAAAACTATAAGGTGGATTTCTATCTCTCTCAAGGTTTTCTACTGAGATCATATTTATTGCAAGTAGATTGGTTTCTTATCATAGTGTAGCTTGTTTGCACCGTTGGATAAAATGAAATCAAACTGTGTTTGCAGATGATGTTTTAAGTCGTTGATGTCTTTATGCTTTATGAACAGCCAACCCCAGTGAGCATCTACTGCGGAAAGGTCAAAGCTGTCTCTTTGTAATGTATAGTTACATCCAGTGATGTATTGTGTCTGGCTGCTGTCTGAGGGCAACTCCCCAGCCGCCCCTACACTATTTACCTCCATGGCCACCATCCTCTACGTTGCAGTAGACTTGCGGCAGTACGTTTTCTATGAAGGCTATGCTGGTTGGAAAGGGTTAAAACGTCAAATGGATTAAAATTCTATTTTGCGTCTTATGTCAATCTCATGTCTCATAATAGATAATTCATCTTTTGCAAGCTAATGTTTTCCCTGTGGGAATAACTGAATGAAACATCTCTCAATTGCCCTTAGGGCATGATTCACTAAACACTGAGTTATCACTCGAGTTTCAGAGGAAACTTGGGTAAAATAGCTTGACATAACTCATCGCCTTAAGTCTCATCCTCATTCATTTGATCTTGACCAATGGTCAAGCAGAGCTCAAGCTGACACAAGTTGAGGACACTGTTCTGCAGAATCCTACTATGCATTTACAAGGGGGACACCACGAAAATATAAAGAGACCCTTTGGGACTTAGGGGGCATACTGTTACATCCTCAGCAGTTTCAGCCCAACGGAAGGTTGTGAGTGCCATTACACTTACACTACCATTTAAAAGTTTGGAGTCACTTAGAAATGTCCCTGTTTTTGAAAGAAAAGCAAATTTTGTCCATTAAAATCGATCATGAATCAGAAATTCAGAGCAGATGTTGATAATATTGTAAATGACTATTGTAGCTGATTTTACATTTACAGAGGCCCTTTATCACCCCCAAACTTTTGAACATTTGTGTTCGGTTCAAGCATTCTCTTCCTATAAACTCTGACACGGCAGGAAACGATAATCACGTAAACTGTGATTAGGAGTGCAGCTTCCTGATCGCTGCGGTCACACATAGTGTTATGTTCATGTGTCATGGCTCTCAGCAAGCCTCCCGACTGGTTGGCTTAAGTTTTTTTTATTTATTATTATTTTAGCCCCATTATGCTTACATTATTACTCTTTTGTTCCTCTCCTATGCCTCCAGTTCTGTCTTCCCTGTATCACATTCCCATTTTCTTCCCCATGTCTGTTTGCTCCTTCTAAACCGTTTCTGTGTCATTTTCTTCTTCATCTCTGTCATCTTTGTCCATTTCTTTTCAGACACTCTGCCCCTCTATCTCTTCAACTCCACTTCCCTCTTCGCCATATCCATTTATCCCCCTGCCAATGCCACCATTCTCTTGTGTTATCTCCTATCCCATTGCCTCTCCTCCACGTACTTATCTAGGCTCAAGGACTTCCATTGTAACTACTATACATGACCGGTTTACCATACAGGCAAAGTGAGCAACTGTTCAATGGGCTTGGAAAGAGAGCAGAAAGATGCAAGAGAGTGCAATAGGAGACACGGTTTGCCTAGGGCCTTTGAAACCCAGGGGATGGGAACAAAAAGAATGAGTTTTCTATGCCAGGCTCAACAGGTTAGCCGCTATCATCATGAGATAATATGTAGCTACCTACCTCCGGGCCTCTCTCCACGACCAAGCCCCATATACCTGCGCTAGCTTTACTGGTGGATGCTGCCCTCCCATGCTATATTATATCTGACCTACTAAAACATGGCCACACCACACAACAAAATAACACGGAGAAAGTGCTGTCAGGTGAATCCATTATAACAGAGCTGGGCACCAGGGGCACTACACCTTGCCCAGTTAGTCAAAGGCAAACAGCAGCCACAAGGAAGGGCCCCAGGCAGAGAGGTGTTAAAATGGGCAGTCATTTAAAGAGCTAATTACAGCCATGTGAACCCCGCACGTGCCAGACACGCATTATTTTAAGAAGGGTATTAAAATAAAGAGGTTAGCTTGCGTTTTACTTGTGTTGTTTATATTTGTCATTCCAGTGCCATAATTAGGCCCGTGCCGCATGCTCTTGGAATGTCATTAGGAGGGGCCGGTCTGTCAAAAGCAAGACGTACTTAGAAGTTATTTCGAACCATTATCCGAGGCCCTAAATTACCAGGCTCAGCAAAGGGAGTGCACGGAGCAGACTGCTAATAAATGCAGCAGTCGGCATTGTTCGAATAGAACATTCCTGAAATGGCTCGTGGAAGGCGGTCCAGTTAAACTGGATTTAAATGCCACAGTTCTTACATCCTCGTAACTCCATGTGGAGCCTGAGATATCAGAAGGTTCAGAGGCTATTCACACTGTATGAAGTGACATTGGGCAAATGGCTACGTGGACCTCAGACTTAGGACCTCTGTTACTGAGTGCCCTCCCTGTGTTTCTTAGTGCAATACCTATCACCCTTAGTCAGACAATTACGTTTACTTCTTCTTTACATCTTTACCCTTTATCCTTTACCCTTATGTGAAACACTGTCCAGACCTGCTTGGCTCATCCCTCCTCTATATACTAACCAGTCGCTGCAACGTTTCATCCAGAACCTGGCGGGAATTCAATGGGAGCCTATGAAATGCCCCACACTGTTTTACTGATCCTACATTCAGTATTATTCATTTATCATGTTCAGATATACTTTACCAACAGTGAATTTATTTTCCTGGTAATAGACTTTCAACATTTACAGTAAAGCACTGAGATGGCCAAGGCTGGTAGGGTTTAAACTTCAAAAACTGCCCATGAACCGTTTGTTGACAAGCCTCACATCAGTTATTGATAATTTTGGGACTTCTGAAAAAAGACCACTTGTTAGAGGTGTCCCTTCTGCTGAATAAAAGCCTTATCATGCTCAGCCAAGTGCCAGTGGTTGATGGGAATTTTATTCCAGCACCACCTTTCCTGCCAGTGACTTCAGCTGAAGAGGCTGGTGGGGGGGATCGCCAAGGTGCATAAAGTTCTTCATAAGGCAATTAACACAATGATCATCTTTCACTTGGATTTGAGTTCAGAGCTGACTCTGAACTTTCTAACTGTGCTGACTATACAGTGATTCAAACGCCTCATCATATAGGTCATATCATAGTGAATAACTTATGCTGGTAACCAAATGGTCACGCTCTTTATGAAAACTATGGCTTTCCAAGATTCAAGAGAAGAAAAAGTTCTGAATTAAGCCAATTGTATCTAGCCGTGATACATCAGTGAGAGTGGAACCCTGAGAATCAGCTCTTTCATCTTGAGAGCCTGGGACTGGGACCCTGACGGTTCCTAAGAAGGTTTACTTCAAGACAAAGCCAGCAGCATGTAACAACAAGCATCGTTCACCAGTGTTGTAGTTATATCTGCACCATGGAACTGTTTGACCATATCATCAATATCTACGGGCACACTGTTTTGAAAAGGATATAAAATATAATATGTAAACATAATATCTATACTGAACATAATACATTAGAATCAATTAAGGTTTTTTTATTTTACTAAAATGTTTTATTAAACTTGATATTTTTAATACTTATATTAAAAGTTATGTTTTTAATGTTTGAAATCAATGTACTTGATTTTAAGTTTAGTGTAGTGCTTGTCTGTTTTTTCTTTAGGATATATATGTGCTGTCATTCATTATAATCATATTTAAAAGATTTAATGTAAAGGTTAGAATTTTTTCAGGCAGCAGGGCAGTCTGCCTGCATAGACAGGGTCCCTGGTGGCAAGGATCCCCCCAGGGCTGGATTAAGAGCATCATGGGCCCAGTGCTGAGGATTTTGGTGGGCCTTTTTATGGAAAAAAAAAGACAGAATCTTAACTCCTCGGCATCCACAAATATTCATTCACTCATTCATATACTCATTCACAGATACTCATTAATTCCCTCAGTTCCAGCACAATGTGTGCCTGCGATTGATGCTGTGCACTAAGATATGATGCCATATCTTAACAATCCACACTGAAGCTGCATGCACCGCAAGGGTGCACTGAAACAGGGATCTTTAGAAACAGACCCTGTGCTCCCACCATGGGAAGTAACACGACAGAAAGGGGAGAAAGGGGAGAGATGAAAATTAGAAGGAGAGATAATGAGGAGAGAAAATAATGATAAAGGTGTGTTTCTCTGTTCTTTTGAAAGTGTTTGTGCATTAATACAAGTGTCTAAGGGCAAGTAAACATGTGGCTGCCAGGGAAACTAGGAGTCAAGTGTGAATTTGCGTGTGTATGTATGTGTGTATATGAAGGCATGTGTGTGTTTGGCAGGCATTTGTAAGGGCAGTGTATATGTGTGAATTTTGACAGTATCTCTCTTATTATTATTGTTTTGGGGCCTAAAAGGAATAGACTGACTATTTAGCATTGTTTTAAAAAAATAATGTTCTATGCCAAGCCCAGCAACAGTGAAAATGCCCACTATGAACCATGTCTGTGTATGTATGCGTGTCTGGGTATGTTAGCATTTGAGCGTGTCTTGGTATGCAGTGGCGGATCTACCGGGGTCGCGACTGCGACCGGGCCCCGGCGGCAGGGGGGCCCAAGCCAAGGGGCCGCCCGAAATCTTTTTTACGTTTTTTTTTTTTTTAAATAAGGCAGGGGCGTCCAACATGAGGCCCGCGAGACCTCGAGGTGCGGCCCGCGTAAGATCGGCAGCCAGGGCAACCGATCTTACACGAGCCGCACCTCAAGCCCTGCTACTTACTTGTGGGAGGGTCTTCTGGACAGCACAGAGGAAGCGGAGTTCACGTGACTTCCTACTTCCTCTGTGCTTTAGCAGAGAAGGCAGAGGGAGGCCGCGCCCCCTGCTGAAGTCTGTGAGCGGCATCGAGGGAGCTGCAGTACAGGTAAGGGGGTGGGGAGGGTGTTTGAATGAGTGTGTGTGATTGAGGGAATGAATCTGTGAATGAATGATTATATGAATAAATGTGTGTGTGTGTGTGTGTGTTAGCATGGATGTGTAAGTGCTGGAACCTAGGCATGATGGGACTGTGATTGCTGTTAGCAATCACACTCCTATCATGCCAAGTCAGCCAGTACATGCTGAAACCTGGCCAGCTGCCCCCCTTGTGTAGTGATAATGCCAGCAGTATGGGGTCTGCACTTACAGCCACCCTGTACCAGCATGTACTGGCTGACTTGGCATGATAGGAGTGTGATTGCTAACAGCAATCACAGTCCCATAATGCCTAGGTTCCAGCATTTACTGGATGGATGTGTAAGTGCTGGAACCTAGGCATGATGGGACTGTGATTGCTGTTAGCAATCACACTCCTATCATGCCAAGTCAGCCAGTACATGCTGAAACCTGGCTAGCTGCCCCCCTTGTGTATTGATGCTGCCAGCAGTATGGGGTCTGCACATCACTTACAGCCATCCTGTACCAGCGTGTATTGACTGACTTGGCATGATAGGAGTGTGATTGCTAACAGCAATCAGAGTCCCATCATGCCTAGGTTCCAGCATTTACTGGATGGATGTGTAAGTGCTGGAACCTAGGCATGATGGGACTGTGACTACTGTTAGCAATCACACTCCTATCATGCCAAGTCAGCCAGTACATGCTGAAACCTAGCTAGCTGCCCCCCTTGTGTAGTGATGCTGCCAGCAGTATGGGGTCTGCACATCACTTACAGCCACCCTGTACCAGCATGTACTGGCTGACTTGGCATGATAGGAGTGTGATTGCTAACAGCAATCACAGCGAGCACAGTCCCATCATGCCTAGGTACCAGCATTTACTGGTTGCCTAGGCTAACAGCAATCACACTCCTATCATGCCAAGTCATATTGCTAATTTTGTCCAATTGCGTGTTACCTACTTTTATTAAACATGTGAGTTTTTATTATTATTTTTAAAGGTGGGGGTCATTTTCAGTTTTGGCTAAGTGAACCCTGAATGTTTTGGTCCAGAATTTTCATTTTAGTTCATCCCTAGAATAAATCTAGGGAATCCTGAATTTGTAGTCGCAAAACTTTCAAGGCCCAGAAATCAGTGAGAGGAAGAGTAAAGGTTTTGTGTCATTTTACTTTATTTTAATCTGCATATTTTATTAAAGGCCATATTTTTTGTCACAGTGAAAAATGAGTGCGGCCCTCGCACGTATACAATTCTGATGAAGTGGCCCACTGCAGAAAAAACTTAGACACCCCTGGATTATGCCCTTTGTACATGCGCCCCTTTTTCTTTGATTATGATTCAATATGTAAATTGAATTTGTTGAATTAGTTGAAAAAAAATTGTTGGGTAAAAATCATGTTTTTTGGGGGGGGGGTGAGGGGGTGAGGGGGTGGTGGGCCCTTAACAGATTCTCGCACCCGGGCCCTGAGGCATCTAGTTACGCCCCTGTTGGTATGGTATGTTGTGAGAGTACATTAGCATGTGTCTCGGTATGTTAATGTGTATGGGTGTGTATGTTAGCATGTGTGTGTGATCATGTGTCTGAATGTGTGCTAGTGTTTGGGTGTATGTTAGTGTGAGTGTCAGTGTGAGTGTCTGGGTGTATGTTAGCGTGAGTGTCTGGGTGTGTGTGTGTTAGTATCTGGGTGTCTTAGTGTGAGTGATCGAATGTGAGTTTTTGGTTGTGTGTGTTAGTGTGTTTGTTAGAGTGAGTGTGTCTGCGTGAGTGTATGGGTAAAGAAGGTGTGTGAGTATGTATGGGATTTTTTTTTTAAAAGAAACATTGACACCTTAAAAAATGGAGTGAATTTCCTACTTCTTGTGACAGCTAGAAGGATTCTCCAAAGATTAGTATTGTACTTGTGTCCCCCATATTAATTTGAAAGCAAAGTATAACCCTTACAAATGTTTTGGGGTCTCCATCTCCCTGGGAGGAGGCACATTGAGTCTACTCTACTTTCAAATAAATGAGAGTGACAAAATTGCACCGAGGATCCTCCTACTGTCTGTATATACCCTGCCTGGAGGAGATAGATACCATGCACCAAGTTAGCTGCCATCACCAACACAATAAGTGCAGTATTTCTGTTGTACCATGCAAGCATGTAAGCAAATACAAAGTACACAAGTGCGTTGCTACATGGAGGTACATAATGCATGTTTCTTTGATTCTCTTTGGATATATGTGGACCGAGGAACGACGGCTCAAAAATTGCACCCTACCGATATTGGTCAACAGTGAGTATTACTGATTGCAATAATACCTTGTCATAAGAAACTCCTTTTTGAGTCATACAGTATGTTGCACTCAAGTAAGAATGGAAGAAGCATGGCTTTGTCTTGAAAGGATAAGACAAGGTTCAGAGTTACTGTTTCAGGATTCATTAGTCTTCTGCCACAACAGCAGAGATAGCCTGAGTAGGTAGCAGCTTGGATCCTTGTGCAGGAGAATCAATGTGTGCTTACATAGAGATATATGTATGACTGTATGTGGTTGAGTACTAAGTACTTGTGTGTGTATCCATGTGAATATGTATTATGTCTGCTCAGGGCCGGCCCGACAATGGAGCCGAGTGGGGCAGCCGCTCCAGGCGGCACTTTTGAAGGGGCGGCACTTCGCCGCCCCAAGCCCTTTTTTTTTTTTCTTTCTTTCTAAAGCGAAAGAGAGAGAAAGGGGCGCCGAGTGGTTTTCGCTTACCAAGCTGTCAGTACCCGCTCGGCGCCCCTCTCTCTCTCCTCTGCGGCGAGTCTTCCTGTTTGGTCTCGGTGCCGGCTTGTAATGCTGAGTGCCGGAAGATTTCCGGCGCTCAGCATTACAAGCCGGCACCGAGACCGAACAGGGAGATTCGCCGCAGGACTGCTGAAAGGTAAGTACAAGGGGGGGGGGGAAGGGTAGATATTATGGATGGGGATGGTAGATAATGGGGGGGCGGCAGGGACGGAGGGAGAGGAAGGGTAAAAAAGGGGGGGGGCGGCATTTTAAAATTCGCCCCAGGCGGCATTTTGACTTGGGCCGGCCCTGTGTCTGCTTCCATGGATCCTTCGAGTCCTGGGCAGAATTGTGTGCGCTCATCTATTGGCGAATAAAAAAGTTCCAGAACGAGAGAAAGAAAATGTAGTAATCCTACTGAGCAACCAATGTCTTACACCGGCACGGTAGGATGTGTCTGTCTACTTGTCTATCTAAATATTTTGTAAGAGCGTTGCCCCAGGGCCCCACCAGATCTCTGGAGTCTGCAGAAATTCATCTAAAGTTACTGCATCACTTCTCAGTGTGGCTTAATGCTGTCATTCATGTTCAGGACACCTTCACTTTTCGCTTGCCAGCTGACAGCGGGAACCAAACAAGCACCATATTGCAGATTTATTAATGAAATGTCTCCTATGTCTCCTTACGCACTGGATATTTCCTAGTGGAAGAATTACATAACGTCTTGGACATTTACTACCCTCACAGGAACGGTACTCAAGAAAATATGACAAAATGCAAACATTGCCTGTGACAGATGATTGCTGGGATAGCGGAATCAATGTTCAGTGTTTTCAGGACAGGGTGATTGAGAATTATATATATATCACATGTACACACTAAATGTACAATATACTTCATGAAGTGCTGGAGTGGTCTTGCTTGTCTAGGTGGGAGAAATTTGATGGCTCCGGACGAAGTTGATAATATAGCCTTAAGATTCAATTACTTTTGTTGCACTAGATAGGTCACTGTCTATGTGTATATGTGTGTGTGTTACTGTATGGTGTAAGCGTGAGAGAGTGTTACTGTACGAAAGGAGAGGATGCATGGTGTATGGTGTTAGTGTGCATGTTAGTTTATGATGTTCACATGTATGTAAACATATGGTGTTATCATGTATTAGTGTATGGTGTTAGCGTGTGTGAATGTGTGCATGTTACATGTTAGTATATGGTGTTAACATGAGTGTATTAGCGCGAGTGTGTGTCATCAAATGGTGCTACAGTGCCATGCTTGAGCCTTAGGTTAGTGGTGCAAGAGAGGGAAAGGAGGGTAATTGTATGGTGTTTGCATGTTTTAGGCACAGGGGAGACCGAAGAAATACTGCACTGAGGCACTACTAACCCTAGGCTCACCCCTGCTGTTAGATTCTGTAATATATGTGATAACCTGCCTATGGGCGAGGGTTTTGTAATCTGCTCTGTTTTTCAGCCTTGCCTTTGGTTCTGGGAACCTTTATTCTTCTACATCTATTATGAGAACCAGGAATGCTTGCGCCTATATGGATAATCAATTTTAATTAGCAGGGCGCAGTTCTGGTTGTCAATATCCAGTACAGACCAATTCTGTTATTGATACAAACTATATATTAAAGAAACATGACTGTTCACATCATTTGTCACATATATTCTGTCAGTGTCACCCTGCTCTTTATCATGCCTCCCAACTGTCCTGATTTATATGGCACTGTCCAGCCCAGGCACCCCACGATTGCAGTTAGTGGGGATCACAGCCCAGAATCTGCAAAATCGATTGCATTCCAGATCTTAATCACAGCAACCATGAGGCCTTCTCTTAATGCACTAAAGATGTGATCTGGGGTATGACGTTGTGACGTTCTCCTTTATAATGTGTTACAAGGTGGTAAGTGCCAGGTCTTACCCTGCCCCTAACCACACCTATGCCTACTTCGAACCGTGCCGTATCCGCCTTCAACCACACACTCCAACAAAGGTGTCCTGTTTTAAAGCACCTGAACCTTTGGTTAGCATGCAGTATGGGTTTCTGGGTGAACAAACCCAAACCTGGAATTTAGGATGCCAAGTCAGTTTTGGAAAGTTGGCGTCTCCTTCCTTCTTGTTTGGCTATTCCCCTTTAGACACGATGGCCCATTAGTCTACTGAGCCTGGTATTGTGCCATTCACACCGATGGATGCCTTCAAGGATTCATTTTGAACCCTGTTGCTAAGGGTAAAAGCATTGGGAATGCAATTTGTATGCAGGGGTAAAAAATCCACGAAGAAGCCAGCCATGGCACTGTTTAATGAATAAGCCGTGGCACTTTAAGGCCAATGGCAGATAAACCACATTCATATGGCCAAGGCTTGTGGGATGCTGATATATAAATAAATAAGAATAAGAATTTGTAAAAGTGCCAATAAATAAGTAACATTGTCCTCTGTTAAATGTTTTTCAGGCCTTTGTAGTGCATGTACATTTTAGTTTTTATGTGTATGAAACAACCCTGTTGATTTGATTAAAAAATTGACTGTAATCATTTTCATGTTTACATAATCAGGGATTACTGCTCAGCCATCCAGGCCCCGACCCGCCATATGGCACGCTGGGCAAATGAGTATAAAAATATAACATGCGTACGCACATATCTAAGTGACGGCCCACACACATCATTTAGAGACATCTGACCTGAAAGTGCCAGGGCTTCCTTTTCATCCCCAGTGTGGCCCTGCAGATATCCTTTAGAAACAGCTAGAGATACATGGCTGCTGCCAAACAATTTCTTGCTAGTGATGGAAACCAGTCTGAGCCAGTCCTTCACCATGAAGTGTACTGGATATTTACCCAAAACACTATAGGGGCCGATTCACTAAAGAGAGAGCTATCAGAAGAGTTGTCTTTCATTTTGGTGACTTCAATGTATTTTATGAAGCTCCAAACTCCAGTGAACTTTTGCTACACAAGAAGCTTGGCCGGGCATGTATAATGTATACTTAGATAAGTGTGATTTCTTTACCATTTCATTTATACATTATACAGGGCCAGCTTAGCTTTTTGCTGGAGAAACTTGCCAGTGTTGGTTCTTTGTAACGAATAGTGAATGAATGCGTTAAAACCTCAACTCTCCTGCAAACTCACCTCATAGTGCATGAACCCCAAATTCTCTGTTTGGCTTCCTTGAAGGACTTTCATATGATTGCTTCCATTGTTATTGTAAAATATCGTTGTGGTTACTGCTCAGGTAGACATGTTAATGTAGATAAATTGCATGTATTACTGATAAACAAATATCCTGTTGAAGGCATTGTTACAGAAGCTAATAGAAACTGCTAAGATGGGTGACTAAGTTAATTAAAGTAGGCCAGGCTAGTTTTCATACAGTCATGCTTACACTGACCATACTTAAATTCGGAGTTCCTGGGAGGTGAGCAATTCATTATAAAAGCAACGTATTCTTTTTCGTATGCAGATATTTATTGCCTTTATGTTCGCTTTACTCTCTTCTTTCTTGTTCATCTGCCCCTGAACCACGCTACTGCTGTTGTGCACTCCACTATAACCACAGTGGGCAGAATGACGACATCACTTTAACCAACATTCATAACCCTTCTTACAACAGAACCAATATTCCTGGTTAGCGTCCACTGCTGATTACTAAGGCTAAACTCAGGTTACATGGCATCCATTTCTACCATCGGTAGGGAACACGGAGAGCTCGTAAAAGTATCAAACTTTGGAATTTTATGCATTATTCTGCCAACAACATGACCACTGATCTATCGGTACCTACATGAACCACATGATTATTCCCCTGATATGAATCAGGCCTAGCCTGACATGCAGGAAAAATATAACGGTTGGAGGGGAATTGGGTGGGGAGTGGGGTGTGCGCCAGCGCTGTTCCAGAGCATCTCTGTGGTGACCCAGAGAAACGGCGCTTCATCCGGGGTCTCCAGGCAAACTTCGGAGAGTTACTAGGTATGCTAATTACATAGCTAAAACTCAGACACACTCTGATCTGGAGTCAATTCGGCAAAACTCGGTTGTAATAACTTGACAAATTCACTGGGTTGCCAACAAATTTTGACGGGTTCTCAGTTACTCTCATTGCATATTCCAACGGAGATTCCAATCTGATCTCTCCAAATGTCCATAGCCGTAATATTAAACCTAACAGGATCAAGTTCGCCTTAGAGAATACCTCACTCAATAAGCTTCTGTCTGATATTATTCCAAAAATTACTGACATTGAAGTGAGTCTGTAGTCTTTATGACAGATTACATTGCGCAATGATGTGTCTTCATGTCTGTTTATGTTTCAGTCCTGGAAGTCTATTGCTGGTTAAAGGCTCGCCATCATCCATCATCATCAAAATAACCCTTTTTTTAAAACTAGACTTGTGTTTGTGTTTTGCAGGTTGGAAGGCTCCATTTTCTACCCTGTGCTTTCAAACATTTAATCCTGAAACAAAATGTATTCATACAGCCACAGTACTTGGGGAAAAAAATGAGCCTCTATATTGAATGGACTAACCTGTGCAAGAAGCAGTAGATGCATCTCTCTGCGGGAAACTTTGGAAGCAATTAATGGCTCCTGATCCTACGCCAGTATTTTAGGTTTAAACTTAAAAGGGACTCTGTTGAATTTAGTATGCCAAATCAATTTTGGAAAGTTGGCATCTTCTCCCTTGTTGGCTCGGCTACCCAGAAGTGTATAAGAAGGATGAAAAGACTTGGGCCATCTACCGAGTCTGAGGATTTCTGCGGTGATTGGGGTTTGTAAAGAAGCAGGATTATCAAATCGATTCTGGTCTGACTGTTAAGCGCTGGTGTTTACAACTGATGTTCCTGGATTGAAAGGCAAATATTTGCATCATTGTGGATAAAATCCTCTGTGCAGCTGTATCTACACTCATGGTCTTTATTGAACCGTCATTTAGGATATGGTCATGTTGTCAGGGAATAGTCTTTTTAGAGCAAACAGTGTTGTGGAAAATAAAAAAAAACATGGTAAAACAGTGCTCTTTTACCCATACAAATAAACTATTCACACCTATACCAGAACAGTAGAAGAAAATCTGATTTTAAAGAAAGATTCATGTAATTTGGGCAGATAAGATAAAATTAGGTATGGCCAAAAACGCTTAGCATGGTTGTAGGAATTTTGAACAATTTGGGTAAAGGGTAGAGTTTCCCCAGCCCCCTATTCTCAAAATACAATACACGCAGTTGATGTTGGTAGCACTACTTGCGGATCTTCCTCCGGTGGACGCTTTTCTCTCCTTGTACCTGTGCTGCACAGGAAGAAGACCATATATAATGGCAGCTTTAAAGCCATGGTGGGCAATACTATATGATAGCCCTTCAACATCAATATAATCCATCATATTTGGAAATATTTCAAAACTGAGTACAGAAGTATCAATACATATTTTAAGAGGCTTAATATTTGAACCCTATTAACTGTGGGTACCGCACAGGGTTAATACCTGTAATGACCTCTAGTCCTCTAGACAGCCTTGTATGGGCAAGCAGAAGAGCTACGTTGAGTTGCTAGGGATGATATAGTCATCTTAACAAGTGGATCACTGGATACAGGCTTAGACAGGAGGAGGTCTTGCTAGGTGAGGGGAAAGGCCCATGTTGGACTGAGAAGAACCAAGTATGGCCAAATGACTTACCCTGTCCAGAAGCAGCCCTGGAGACTTGATAATCAGTTGCCACACCTAGGTCCTCCAGTACACCGTGACCAAGATAATTAATTATGAAATTCAACCGTGAAATGAAATTTTAATGCTCGATAGATAACGGATAAGGGTGGAATAAGTAAAACAGAGTAGGGGTTTACCATGGATGACAAAAGCATATGGCTGTTATGAACATGAGAGAAAATCATGGACCAAGTAAGGATTGAAGTCCTACAGTAAAACAGGCAAATTAAACAGACCAAATAGCCTTTATCTGTTGTCAGATGCAACCTCTTGGCGTGATCATTAATAAGGAAATACTTGAATTGTACTTACAGTGCTTTTCATTAAACAATATTTAAAGGAAGCAGACAAGTGGTCTGGGCATACAACAAGCCGTCCAGGAAAAAAAGTAGGCAAACCATGAAAGGGCCTGTTTAAACATGGCAGCCAGAGGTAAATAAAGGTGAGTTTATTAACACAATTTGATACAGCAACGCAAACTCATTGTAATTAATGCTTCTCCCCTCTTTTTTTTTTATATTAAAGCTGAAACCACATCCTAACTGGAAGCTTATTGATATACAGACCTCAATATTCAAAAGTTTACATACAAAAAAAGTGATCTGAAACGTGTTAATATATAAAAATATTTCAGCGTATTTTCTTTGGAGCTCTTAAAACAAGGGCATTTTAAAAAGTTACCGACCCAACCCTGATACAGCTAAACAAATTCTCCACCAGTTATAGTAAGGTTATGGCAGTTAGAAAGGGGTTACAATTCTTAAAGAAAAGTAGCATAGCTTATTATGGAGAATACCTGTTCTGTCTGTGAAATTAGCTTACCTGAAACCTGCTCATAACTGTCTGCAAAAGGCATAAATAAATATTAAGTATTGTTTGATCCACCTGCTGAGAGGTATATCCTACATGAAAGAATAAACTCTATTACCTAATCTAATTAACTGAGCATTATGCAAATAGACTGAACTTTGATCTCCAGCCAAATCCATGTTACATCCTCAGTCCTTGTTTATTCAGTTTTTGGTAAATCTATCTATATGTAACTGTGTGGCAGAATTTTCATGTTCAAGATATTTTATGGCCTCGGCTGCTGTTCCCCCTTCCTCTTATCCATACTCAAGGTAGGGATGGAGTTCAAAGGCATGCTGTTAGTTTTAATTGGGTAGAACCAGGAGAACTGCGTCTTTGTTTTGTTTGTTTAACTCTTCTGCTATACGGTGATGTGGGACTTGGAAACTAGCCTCCTATGACATCCTTACTTCTTGTAGTCCAGGAGAGGACAGATATGTGCTGATGGAGGCACAACCTTTGGACCAACAGGTAAGTTTCCTAGGGTACATAGTGTCAGGGTTTCTAGGATTAGGAACTTGCCCATAGCTGCACCCCTTGTGACCCATAAATGTTCAAAGAGGAACACTTAAGATCAGAACTCTTACGAACTTGTTTGCAGGAGCAGTGGCATGGCTACGCCGTGGGAGGTATGATCTCTTCACAACTAACATTATGGTCAAAGGTTGACTACCTGAGCTAACTCCCTTCTACTTTCTGCTTTTCGACATTCACTAAAGCCTTCCTAATTGTTGGTCAGGTCTTCTCTTGTTATGGATACACAGTCACAACAACTCAAAAGAGCAGAGACAAGAAAAATGCAGAGTACAGAATTGGCAGAAGTACTTTATACATATTAATATCAGTAAGCTGTAAATATACCCATGAAAAGGCAACGCTGAGCCATTTGTAAAGGTAATTTTGCCTATTTCAGTTGTTGATATATTGTTATGACCATGGGCTCTGTTGACCCATTTAAAATCTAAACCATCACCCACATTAACATCACGGAGTGGCTACTGGCCTTAGTGTGTCTTAGTACTTTTAAAAGAAGGAGAAAAAGCAAACTTATCTTTAACCTAAATAAACATGCAGGTACAGAAGGTGTAAAGCACCATCTTCCAAAATGAATACATTCAATTATGAGGTTGCCATTTTATTGTTACATTAAGCTGAGTTGGTTCTCTAGAAAATTTCATAAGAAGAATCAGCGTTGCCATTTGCATTCTTAGTCTTTGATTAAAAAGGTAGATGCTGTCGATGCCCATCAATAAAACAAAACAAAAATAATGTGCACACTTTTTTAAATTGAAAATTCAATTGATGTTTCAGCCACAAACTGTATTTTTTGTCCTGAAGAAGGGCATTTGTTGGCACAGTAAATTATTACTTTTTTACCTAAAAAGAGTGTGGGTTTCTCCTTTATTTTATTGAGTCACATATTCAAACGCAGTGATTTTTTCCCTAACTGGCAGCACCTCTGACCTTTTCTTTTTTTTGCTTATATTAAGTGGATGTGCACCCTACTAACTGCTATTGACAGCATTGAGGTTAGAGAAATGAATGTGATCCAGGAGTGTTGCAACACAAGATAGTTCTCCCCATATACTAACTTAAGCTGGGTAAAGTCCCATTGTAAAATAAACTGTCTGAACCATAAACATGTGTTTCTTACATCTCTATCCAGCACTATATAAAGGTAATGGGACTAGTCCTTTTTTATGTGCAGCATGGCTGCGATTTATTCCAAATGGATACTTTATTAATTGTCCTCCCAGATGCCATCATGGATGACGTAGGGTTCTCCTGGCTATACTAAATTCCAGTAGGGCCCTGGGCAAGCTTTGCTGGGGAGTCTACATGCAGAAAAGTAGACTAATGTTTAACTCATCAAGTAAAAGTTAAAGACATTACAGTTTAAAGCTATATGCTCTTCATGGAATGCCTGGCAATTCCATGAAGAGAGCAACTGCACCCAGGGGCTGCTTTGCCTTCAATATTTGAAGCCACTATCTCAAGCCTTTGTGTGTTTTACTTGCAGGTTTACATATAGCCACCAACACGAGGGAGGGAAGTGGAGAAGAAAGAGGGGAGTGAGAAAAAAAGAAAGGGAAGGGGAGAGAGAGAGAGATAAAGAGGGAGAAAAGGAGAGAAGAAGGGGAGAGAGGATAGGGGAACAAAGAATAAGGGATAGAGAAATAGAAGAGAAAGAGAAGAGGAATATATATAGAAGAGGAAGAAAAAAAGGTGGGGGAGAAAGGGGCAAATAGATATTTAACTGCATAATTTCAATTTCAAATATTTAGCTTAAATAAAAAAGCATTAGAACACAATACTCTTTCACTTCAAGTTCACACTATATATATATATATATATATATATTACTGATCTTTATACGTATACAATAAGTTTAGCACCTAAGATCTTAATTTTATTGTATAAATGTCCCAGAGTCTTGGTGTGAGACTAAGTGTGCTACAAGCGTGTGTGACCGTGTGCATTCCAGCCCAGGGGTGACCGAGCGTGCACAGCTATTATTAGGACGTTGTTAAAAATAGCGCAGGCCACCTTGCACTCCGTCTGACTCCGGTGCAAGCGAGACGGGGGATTCCCCCCCCACCTTTTTGCCTTTATTTTACACCATCAAAGACATGGCCTTCCAAACAGCTGTACAAATGCTGGGGGTGTGCGTTTTGTGACATTGTCTCTGCTTGTCAAAGGATCACTGAGAATCCGTATCAATGCGCAATAAGGTGAGTCACAGTCTGCAGCCTCTGAAGCGTATCACAATCTTTTGATGAGCTCTTTAAAGTTGGGATTTCCAGCAAAACTACTTCATACTTTTTAGTAGTCCCACGTTGTCTGTTAATAGCCCAGGGGCATGTTTTGAAGAAAGCTGTTGTTAACCTCCGTCCTGCCAGACTTTCCAGATGTATAAAAGATGACGTGACAACAGTTTCCATAACTCTTAAGTATCAATGAACATCCAGAAATGAATTCCAAGCCGTAATGCAGTCTGAAAAAAGTTAGTAAACTTAAAGTATTGGAGAACATGAGAGGCTGAGATATATTCTGGTTTAATGGGCTCTATTAATATATGTCTACTGTTTGATGCACTTGTATTACATCCATACATTCGTCTGTGTACTGCGCAGGCTATAATAGGAAGTGCGGGTTCTGTTAATGGATTGTGTTACGCATCACATAGTATTTTTGGATTAAGTCTGACTGCATCTGGATGATGGCATATCTGGAATCTCAGCCGGGTATGTTTGGATGGCAGAATGTATATAGATTCTGTATTTTTTTCCATCACATACCTATAAAATAAAAAGCCTTAATATATCTGTGTGTAATTCCAGAGGCTCAAAGTCTAAAATAATAAAAGGGGTAAATTGGGGGTATAAGGAAAGTAGTGTGTACTTCTTAAGAAGTATGATCTCTTTATGTGGGTTGAGAGATAATTGTAGCAGAATCAACAACAATTTCAAAACAGTGGTGATAATTGTGCTTCAGAATTATACCCTATTATTCGTACCTATTAGTACTCTCTATATCTTTGTATACCTAAGGTGTCAATCACTGTTTGAAGCTGGTTGGGTGGATGGAGTTAGGGTCAATTGAAGTTACCAACTACTTCAGTTGTTCTGGCTCCTTTGATGTGAGCTAGAATGGCCCATATGTGATACAGGTGTGTGCATTTTTGCCAACGGGTGATGGGCTCATCAAAGGGAACACATCAACTCATGTATCAATGGAGGAACAGTAGAGGTGCAGCTGTAAAGGGACCAAACGTTTCAAAGGCAGGAAACTTGCTTGTATCTAATTAAATCCCAGAGGCAGGGTGGTCAGTAATATGGGGGTATAGAATAACTAGGGAGGGAAAGGCCATGATGTTTGTATGGGACTAAATCTTTGGGATTATCTAGAGTTTGGGTCAATTCATCATCTATATGTGTAAATTCTATTGGGCTTAAACTCCAGATCTTGTATGAATGTAGAAAGTTAAACACCTCTGGTCTGTGATATGCAGGGCTTAGGCACAGGTATGCAACAGAAGGATGTGGCGTGACCTCAAAGTAAGCACAACATCACTAGTAGGAAAGAAAAATCACCAGATAAACAGCGCCTTCATAGTAATACAGCAGTATCACATACATACAGCGTGTCTATGTCAGATTCACAACAAAGAGCCACTCAGGACCATGTTGTGACATGAGCCACAATCAATGAACGTTTCATGAGAGGTCATTTTCTCTGCCCAGCACCCCAATCATAAATCCTTCTTTCTTGTTTTACGATCTACTGAGGAAAGGTGAACAAAAAAATAATATATTTTTCGGTGACATCAATGAGCGTCAGTTTCTGGGTCACAGAGTTACTCAGAGTTCCATCAAACAGTTAAGTTTGTGATTGACAAAAATGAAGACCTTGGTGTGGTTTTATGTCGAATGGGCAGAAACATACGTCTTTAAAGTCAAAATATATCTGTTCAATCATAGTTTACAGGTCAATGAAACTTTAAAGGGAAATGATGACTATATTGCAAGTTATGTTATATAAATATAACATGACTACAATATCATTTATGTTGAGATCCTAGACATAGAATGAATAGAAAATCCATCTGACTGGGTCACACTCTTCAGTGGTAGGTTCTGTTATGTTATCTCAGCCCTCCTTTTCCATTTATTACCAAGATTGAAATTAGGTGCTTGTTATAGTATTTTATGAGTAACTAAATAGTACTCCAACACACAGAGGGGGCAGATATGAATGTCTCCAATTGTAGAAGAAAGCATGATAGACGGCCGATAGAAACAAAGAATTGAGCAAGGTAACCAGATACCATTCTATTTTTTTAATACAAAAATCTATCGATATAAGTGAAATATATGCTCTAATACACTGCAGCACAGTAATGGACCAGATGTTCAGAGCCATTACCCAGGGGGCATTTCCATGTCTTTCAGATTAAAGGTGGAAAGAGTTCACAGGCAAATTCTTGATGATACTAGGATCTATCCCTGGTAGTAACAGTGATCCTATTCTATCAATTTCTTTAATAGTACTAAAGATGTAGCATATAAGAGGAGTCATTTAAATTTATATATATATATATAAAACATCCAAAAATAGTTACCGGCACTCCAGGGACTTCTTTAAATAATCACTCCAGAAACTGCAGTTTTCCAATCAACGTTTCAGTCTATTTATTAGACTTTCATCAGGACATTGTATATATATATATATATATATATATATATATATATATATATACACATACATCATAGGGCACAGATACCATGGCTCATGTGTCCGATGGTAACTGACTGCTAACTGACTTTTGTTGAGAATGTCAGATTGAAAACCTTTTCCATATCTGATCATATGTTGAAGGGCTTGACTGGATGTGGACTAAAACTTTCCTGCAACCTCTGTAAGTTTCCCTCATTTGCTATTAGGATAAAGCTCTATTTCTTTAGTGTTTGAGGGCATTCATGCACTGGAAGTACTTTGACGGATACAATAAATGATACACCAAGCAGAGAGGTCAAGATTCCAACCTTTTACTCTAGAGGAAATAACAGCAGCTGAAACACAAGATATAAATAGTCATTGTGAAGAATATACAGGAAGGTGTAGGCTTCACCCCAGGGGCGTAACTAGAAGCCTCAGGGCCCCAGTGTGAGAATCTGTTAAGGGCCCCCCACACCCCCAACCCAATCTACCCCCCTCTCACACCATCTACCCTCTCCCTACCCCCCTTCTCACTATCTACCCTCTCCCTACCCCCCTTCTCACACGTCAGCCTGGTGCTTATTTGCCACCATATTCTGTGTTACTAGTTTTACAAAATGTTTTTCTTTTGCCAGGGAATAGGAGTATTAGAAGTATTTTTACAGCAAAATTCATGAATGTCATGAGTCTCAAAAACCCCTAAGCAAAAACAGACAAATAGGAGAAGGTGCATGATTTTATGATAGGTTTATGTTTATTCAAATACTTGGGCAAGTTCTTCTCATGTACACACATAGGGGTTGCATTGAACTTTCAGTCTAGTAAGCAAGTCTAGCCAGGTAGCCTAGTATTACAATGGCCCAAAACATGTTTGGAAGCCAACACACCCAAAGCACACTGTTCAGTCCTGTCCAGCACATGCCACCTAAAAGGGACTGCAGAGAAAGAGCACAAAGAGGATCAAGTCTTGGGTTTAAATGTTTTGCATCATTCTAAATACCGGACACAGCCCAGTGGCTGTGGATATGGAATGCAAATTAAATACTCGGGGGAAAAAATCTGGTATAGGTGAAACTCTTTGCTCTTTATCACCCCTCTAACTGCCACATATCTTATAAATCTTCAATTAAACCAGATATAGTCCCTTTAATTATCACGTGTAAGTACTCCATTAAGACATTTGGTAATAATATGGAGTCAAAGTTAGTGGCAGCTTAAAAAAGGCTCCAAGTGGCTTTAAATAAAATGTGGAGAGTAACTAAATATTTTAAGACTAATGTACCCAAGCGTTAATAGCAACCATGTATCAAAGATACCCCAAAGATCTGTCCTACCTACCACAGTTTATTGTCGCATAAACAAGAGCAGACGTAACCCGCCCATCATTTGTCTGGTATCGACATATCACCTACACACGTCAACATTCCCAGTAATGGGACTGTCATTTGAAACGTGTCACTAAATGTAATCTAATAATTTGTTTTACAGCTACCAATGACATCATAAACGGGAAACATCAAAGATTCTGCCATAAGACCGTCAGGAATTTTAGCATCAAGCGGACACGTTGGCCAATTATATAAAAGTGTCACTTAAGTGATTCCGTCTTCATATGGCTATTAAAGTATCCAACATCCATACTGTAATAAGATGAATAACATATTGGTTTCGGAAGAGAAATACGGCTTTGTTTTCAAGGGGACAGAAATGCAGAAATGAAAATCTTTTTCAGAAAAGTGTTTGCCACTGATACCCTTTTTCTTGTAAACAAGGAAACTCCGATTTGAAGGATGCAGGCCCAATGTGTCTATTGCATATGAGCACATGACAATTCACATGTAATGGCTTCCTACTAAGCAGGGTATCTGGAAGCAGGGGTGGGGAACAGAAAGAGGTGAGACAGAAGAAGGGAAGAGAAGGGATGTTGTGATGGAAAGGTGCCCAGATAATGGGACAGGTACAATGTGGGGCTTAGAAGCTAGTGCTTGTTTGACCTGTAGGGTTCCACAAGCAGAAGCAGGCCCAAGACCATATTAACTTGTAATGATGCCCAAGTGGGCCAGAGTGGGCCCTAACTGGGATCCCAAGTAGGGCTAGGCCTTGGAGCCAGTTTTGGTAGGTTGGGCTGTGGGGTTTAGAGGGTGAGGGCCGTTTTGTTGTCACCATACATTGTGTTGTTTGCCCCCCCCCTAATTATTGTGTTTGGGTGGTGGTGTTAAGCTGTCACAGCCGGGTTGGTATCTCACCAGGCATCTACGGGTGTGAATTTGGTGGGAGGTTTCTGGTAGGCGACATATTTTTACTGGTCTCTCCATCTTCCCCACTGAGTAGTGTTGCTGAATCCTGCTTTGATTGAGAGGAAGAAATACAGGGCTATGGAAGCTATCTGTATTCAAGTAAGTATTGAACTTGAGGACGCGTAAATTGCACCATGAGTTGGAACCTTCATATCAGATCTATGTTCCTTTCTGACCCTAGTCGACCCTCCACCAAGTTAAAAAGTTATTCCTGGCTGTAGTATTTGCTCTTCTTTATTTGTAATTTGAGTTCTTGTAGTTTCAGTAGCTGTTTTTGTGTGGTAGGTTTTTATTTACCTGTCATGCATGTGCAGCTTGTACATGTGTTCTGAGCTCTAATTAGCCTCATTCTACACATCGTATTCAAAGGCCACCTAATGACACACTAAAGCAGGACTGCTCAGGGGCTAAGTGTCCATGGAATGTGTTTTAGGATGTAGACAATTAAGTATTTCTTCACATTGTGTTATATGTACCAATGACTATAGCATCAAGGATTTAGCTATGCTACGTGATTATGATAAGGAGGCCCCGGAATTGAAGGAAATTGAAAGCAATGATACATAGGATGAGGAGTGGAGATGTAACGCGAGGAGGTGGAGGAATTGCCACAGGGTCATGTATAACTCTCCCCGTCAATCCACAGCTTTAGCTGATAAGCATTTGTTGACAAGCTGTGAAACAAAGGATAATAGACAGATTAGTCTCTAGGGTACAGAAATATCATGCATCTGCCAAAAGGGGTTAAAGATTTTTATACCTCTATAATTATCTGTGTGAAATTCTGTTTCTAAATCCACCGGTCTCCTTTTGGAACTGTGTAAACCCCATAATCCTCCGAGTTGTTTTGCTTGTATTTTCTACACTTGTGTCTCTTGTTCTTTTTGGATTTGCCATAAAACCTACTGGACGTCTTCAAGAAGCACATTGGGGCAAGAGTGGGGATGACCATGTTAGCTCCACATAGTTACATAGTTATATAGACTAAAAAAAGACATGCGTCCATCAAGTTCAGCCTTTCTATATCTGTTCATTTGTTGCTGTTGATCCAAAAGATACTCTCGCCCCAATGTGCTTCTTGAAGACGTCCAGTAGGTTTTATAAGACAGGGACTCATTTAACGTACTTATACTATTACACTCCAATCAAAATGTAGACTATTTTACTTATTATATGACTGCTCTTGTTTTATTATACTGTAAACTTTAACATCTGCTGGAGCTTAATAAATAAAATAATTAAACATGAACAAAACTGGCAAGGGTGCAAGTGAGCACCAATATCTGAAGCTTTTAAGTGTGTTTTATTTGCAGTTCCACATAGAGCCAGTAAGGTATCTAAAGTAACAGAGGCAGTGGCCAGCATTTGCATGGTGACTAGATCCTTTACGTGCTCCATTTATGGATATTCTATGCATTCCTAGTCTGTAAATGTTTTTTGGACAGGACCAGATATGGTAAACACAGAACTTGGTTCTAAAAGTGCCAAGCTATGTATAACAGCAGTGTCGTAGTTACTGAAGTCAAATAGAAGAGCATCATCCCAATGATAAAAAGGTCCCTGATATAAGAGGGAAGTCCCCCCACTATTTCAGTTGAGTCTAGAAGAGTAGCCCCTGTTACTTCAGGTCTATCTACTAAATCAATGCCCCACAATGAGATGTCCGCGTGAAACAACATAGCCTAGTTTTGTAAAATGAATTGGGACGGCGTAACCTTCAGTTTCCTTTTTACTACTGACTTTCACATTCCTCGTTATTTAGCAACATCGTTAAACATCCAGTTCAAGAAATGTTGAAAATGTTCAGCCCTACCAGAAAACATTTCTATTGTGTAGAATTTCTAAACAACTATTATTTCCTGGTCACTCTTTGAACCCTTGTTTCTTTATATTTACAAAAGCCCATACAGGTCAGGTCTGAGGCAAAGTTGTAAATGTGGAGTAGTCACCATAGAAATCAATGCCATTTTCATACGGATTGCTTCACAACCACTTCCGAGCCTCAAATACGTTGACCTGGATTTAACGCCAGAACTGAATTTATCTATCTATGTCATTTAAGAGAAATTTCCGCGTAGATGGCAATGATGAAAAAATAATAAAAAAGTACAAAGATACATTTTACCTTAATGAATGAATTAATGAAAAGGAATCAACTTCAATGCTATTTTCTCTATGCGCTAACATGGCTGTACCCATTTTACGTCATATAAAATGAGAAATTAAAGAACATGATGTCAAATACTCGGAAAGATTAAAATATTATTTAGTTTTTACACATACGGTACCTGCTTCTTCTTTAAAAAAAAATGGTAATTAAGTCACGTTAGGCATTCCAATGCCTTGACTGTTCAAGAATCCAAACAAGTTACCCAGTGGCCTCAATACAGGTCACCGCTTTGCATAGAAAATATCTTACTTGGTATTTTCGATAGTGGTTGAAATAATGTGATTTATGATATGACGTCTCTTTCCTAAATGTTACTGCGGGACATAATTCATTCACTCGCTGTTATCGATGTACGTGTGCATGATTCGCACTGGATCCAGATGCCACGCTGTCATAAAGATCCCTTTTCTGGGTGGAGGAGAACCGGATAGTTTAACGTTGTGTTATTGTTTGGGAGCTATTTTAGGAATCTGATTGCTTGTAGAGGGTGGGGTAATTAAAATAAACATTTGTGAGGATTAGAAGGGAGGATTTAAAAGTTGCAGGTGTTGTACCTCTAAGACTTAACTCTTTTACTGCCAAGGAGGAAACATTTATCCTCCTGCATCAGTATTATTCCAAAGAGAGTGATTCCCTTTGGTTTAATAATATCCAAGAAAGCTTGTAATTAAACCTGCACACTGCCAGGGTTTGATCCTAAATCTCAGGATATTACCCCAATTTAATGGTGTAAAGAAAAATGCTTAAGATCATGTAGTCTAGAGCTCAGGGGCGTAACTAGACGCCTCAGGGCCCGGGTGCGAGAATCTGTTAAGGGCCCCCCCACCCCCCCCAAAAAACATGATTTTTACCCAACAATTATTTTTCAACTAATTCAACAAATTCAATTTACATATTGAATCATATCTGTAAAAAAATCAAAGAAAAAGGGGGCGCATGTACAAAGGGCATAATCCAGGGGTGTCCAAGTTTTTTCTGCAGTGGGCCACTTCATCAGAATTGTATACGTGCGCGGGCCGCACTCATTTTTCACTGTGACAAAAAATATGGCCTTTAATAAAATATGCAGATTAAAATAAAGTAAAATGACACAAAACCTTTACTCTTCCTCTCACTGATTTCTGGGCCTTGAAAGTTTTGCGACTACAAATTCAGGATTCCCTAGATTTATTCTAGGGATGAACTAAAATGAAAATTCTGGACCAAAACATTCAGGGTTCACTTAGCCAAAACTGAAAATGACCCCCACCTTTAAAAATAATAATAAAAACTCACATGTTTAATAAAAGTAGGTAACACACAATTGGACAAAATTAGTAATATGACTTGGCATGATAGGAGTGTGATTGCTAACAGCAATCACACTCCTATCATACCCAGGCAACCAGTAAATGCTGGTACCTAGGCATGATGGGACTGTGCTCGCTGTGATTGCTGTTAGCAATCACACTCCTATCATGCCAAGTCAGCCAGTACATGCTGGTACAGGGTGGCTGTAAGTGATGTGCAGACCCCATACTGCTGGCAGCATCACTACACAAGGGGGGCAGCTAGCTAGGTTTCAGCATGTACTGGCTGACTTGGCATGATAGGAGTGTGATTGCTAACAGTAGTCACAGTCCCATCATGCCTAGGTTCCAGCACTTACACATCCATCCAGTAAATGCTGGAACCTAGGCATTATGGGACTGTGATTGCTGTTAGCAATCACACTCCTATCATGCCAAGTCAGCCAGTACATGCTGGTACAGGGTGGCTGTAAGTGCAGACCCCATACTGCTGGCAGCATCACTACACAAGGGGGGCAGCTGGCCAGGTTTCAGCATGTACTGGCTGACTTGGCATGATAGGAGTGTGATTGCTAACAGCAATCACAGTCCCATCATGCCTAGGTTCCAGCACTTACACATCCATGCTATCACACACACACACACACACACACACTCATTTATTCATATAATCATTAATTCACAGATTCATTCCCTCAATCACACACACTCATTCAAACACCCTCCCCACCCCCTTACCTGCACTGCATCTCCCTTCGATGCCGCTCACAGACTTCAGCAGGGGGCGCGGCCTCCCTCTGCCTTCTCTGCTAAAGCACAGAGGAAGTAGGATGTCACGTGAACTCCGCTTCCTCTGTGCTGTCCAGAAGACCCTCCCACAAGTAAGTAGCAGGGCTTGAGGTGCGGCTCGTGTAAGATCGGTTGCCCTGGCTGCCGATCTTACGCGGGCCGCACCTCGAGGTCTCGCGGGCCGCATTTGGCCCGCGGGCCGCATGTTGGACGCCCCTGCAGTATTTAAAAAAAAAAAAAACTTAAAAAAGATTTCGGGCGGCCCCTTGGCTTGGGCCCCCCTGCCGCCGGGGCCCGGTCGCAGTCGCGACCCCTGCGACCCCGGTAGATCCGCCACTGCTAGAGCTGACGTTTTCATAGTCAACTCCAATCTAATGATATCTAAGCATCCCCTTTCACTGGCATAGAACAGCTGGAATCCCTGCTTGAATACAGGTGGCCATTCAGAATGCCTTTACTTCCTGGAGTTTAATGGTTTTCATAATGACTGTTAATATAACTATTTGGTTGTCACCATTGGCAAGTGAGACTGACTACACCATTGAAAGAGTTAATATATAGGAGTTTCTTGGGGACAGCTCATTTAGAAAGTTCACAGGAATGTTTGTGATGAGTTACAAAAATCAAACAGCTAATGAACGAGATGTCATATCATTAAGCATTGTCATCCATGAAGAGAGATTGTTTTCTGATAAACAGGACCGATTGTCGTAAGATTGTTCATATTTACACTAATATAAAGCTCCTTTTAGCCAAATTATTCTCTATACACCACCATATTCTTTTTTAAAAATTTTCTTTAATTATGATTTGTACTTGATAAGGAGGCACGGACACCAGAAATGTGAAAGGCATGTGTTTTTTTTTTCCAGATTAGTTTTTTTTTGCTCATGAAGAAGAAGAATAATCAGAATAATAATTCATAAAGACCAGCGGTTACAAAGCCCTCTCTGTTGATTAAGCAGGATCAGGGATGTTCTAGATCAAACGGCAAAAAGTATATTGTCTCCCCCCCCTCTTATTTTTTAATAACATTTGAAATTATTTATTTTTTAGATCTTAGGTTGATAGTTTGTATTTTAACAACCTATCGCCTATGGTGTCTGACATTTAAGTGTTCCCAGCAAAATTTTACCTGCTTAAAGTCTATGTTCTATGTTTAGATGATAAAAACTCACACAGTATGAGCAATTGTGTAGACTCTTGGTCCAAGATATATTTCTAGGTTACAAAACTGTACATATGTGAAATAAACGTCTAGAAATGTGTAGTTAAACTGTGAGCTTGTTAGACTACTGTCTTGTAAAAAGTGATCATGCATGAAATGTGCACATCTGGACAGCAAATTTCCATATAGCCGGCCGCATCACAGAGCAAATACAGTGTGACATATCTGGAACAGTACATTAGCTAAGTGAGGTCTATTTCATTATGTATTAGATGGCCTTCTATTAACCATTTCCTTCCCTGGTAACTGAATAGATCATCTTTTGTTAAGAGATGTTGAGTGAAACGCTCTATAGAAAACACTCAAGAAGTCTCTAAGCACAGATATAGGGCCCTCTGGCACGTTTGTTTGCAGTGCTGGGAAAGTGATGATGGAGACCTTCCAGGATGGACTAGGTGCCTCCTCTAGCTGGAGGGCCGCAGGTTGGACGCCCCTGCTCTAGTATATCCTTGCCGGTAGGTGTTTGGCATGGTTCCTGTTTACCTCTAGACAAATACCTATATCCAAGTAAAAACAATGGGGCATACGTTGGCTCCGTTGTTGTTGAAGACACAGAAATGTATACAGCATGGAAATGGTGGCGTTGTCTATCATTAGACATTGTCTTATTCTAATATTTCTACTCCTTGGGTACGTCACTTCCTGGGCAATGGATTTAGCAAGATCAGCCGCTACCACAGACTTCACATTGTAATGTCTTACCTCGGCTCACAGAACTCCTACCTCAACCTTCTACCCTTCTACAGCATCTACCAGTCACATTTCCAACCATGATCCTTCTTGGATTCAAAAATGGCATCTTCACTTTAACCACAGGGAGTATCAAATTACAATATTTGTATTTTAACCTATTATTTGTGGAAGATTTCATAGATATTAGCAGATACATATTTGCTGGTAACGGGGGAAAATGATTCCTCTTCATACATACAACCTGATTGACAAGTCAAATAAAATAAATGTGTGACCAGTGTGAATGATATCCCTATATACTGTATATATAGAACATGGGGAACTCTATACTAATCTCACACATCATATTCTCTGATGGAGCATCTCCTCTCCTCGTTTGTCAACAAAGATATCACTGACATATAACAAGGCATTGCTTGTTACCTGAAGGAAAAGAAGGGGGTTTATTCATTAAAGGGAGAGTTTACAGGAGAGCTGTGGTTTCAACGCTCACTTCACGATTCATTATAAAGAGAAAGCGGTGCATGTTTGTATAACGGCTTAATGCTCATTTCATCTATGCTAAACATGAGACTATTTAAATCTCAACAGTCCATCACACAAATTATATTGCCGTTTCTCACTGATGGTGGCAACCAATTGGTTAGAGAGAGAAAATTATTCTGAACTAAATGACTTGTATTCAAGCAGGTGTTTTAAGCTGTGATACGACATAACTGGGATGCTCAGATATTGGTACAGGTATACGGTCTCTTCATAGATTTTAGAATCCATTCTGTAAATTCATTTATTGAAACTTGTTATAGTTTTTGATTGCCAATAAATGTTATTGTTATGGAGAGTCAGTATTACCCCATGAATTTCCCGTCCCAACGTTCCTTCTCTCGTACAAAGGCTGCCTGAACCAATCAACAACAGTCAGCAACTTGAAAAGAGTGCAGAGATTGCTTAGTGATGAGGAACTATTCTGTACGTTCTGGAATCTTAAATTAAGACAACTATTCCAAAAGTATACATACAATGTATTTTATACAGAAACAACATTGCATATGTTCATTTAGTCTGCAAAATGTAGGATGAAGGAAGCGGGACAGATGCTTTCTAAATCAGAGTAGCATATGAGAAAGTCAGCTTCAGACCTGCTTCTTCATCTTCTGACCCAGAGATTAGTGAAAAGAAACCCTGAGACTTCCCAGATATGTTTATGGACAGATGAAAAAAAAAAGAAAAAATATTTATTTATTTATTATTGACACATATAGGTAAACACTGTTGTGTTTGCACTAACAATGGCATATAGTACAAATGTTATATATGTACAGTACATATACTGTTGGCTAAATGCAAAGTAAATTTATTGTATCCTCCCTATCCCTTGGAATAGATAACGTAGCAGACCCTCTCCTTGTCTCCAGTCCTTAAATCCCTTAAGACCTACTTCTTCAGGCTAAGTTTCCACTTAGCCTGAAGCGGACCCTTTTGTCTCTTTTCTGTGGTTTGTAAGGCATGCTTTATTCCGAATGTCTGCTCCTCTAGGAAGATTGGCCCCAAATGATGGTGCAAATTGCAAGGGATACTCACTAGTTGAATAAGCTTGGACACATCAAAGACAATTCTGGGTACCATGCTGCTAATAAATTACACAGAGACAGCACACAGTGTACAAGCAGATAAAAGTTTTACCACAGTACTGGGAAAATGGCAGCTCTTCCTCTTCCTGGGTCCTGCCCCTGTATCTTAACTGTGGAAATAAACGCCATAAAAACTGCCAAGGCAATAAACCCACATGGCTTTTTCATGGCTTTTTTTCTCTCCCATAGACTTCTATTGGAGAAAAACGCCAAGATTTCCTTGCAAAAAACACCAGAGTGTCAACATGCTGCGATTTTGAAAAACTGCCACAGAGCCCAAAAAAGCAGAAAAACGCCAAAGAGGACTGAAAAAACGCCAAACAGAAAAACGCCAAGTGGATATGGCATTGTGCGATTTCCTATTGAAGAACAGCTAACAGCGTTTTTTCACTAATAAAACGCAGTGTGGCTGAATTGGCGTTATTATGGGCGTTTTTGCAAAAAATACCCAAGTGGAAACCTAGCCTTCGGAAAGCCTCCCAACTGACACGTTATCTACCCTGCTCCCACCTACCCCTGTCTCACCTTTCCCAGCCTCACTCCTGCTGTCAAGTGCCCTCCTGCCCCGCTGTACATGTATCTAGTAATTTAAACAATATTTAAGCTGAGATGCACTTGCCTGGCTGGTCCACCTCAAGCACTTTCACCTTTTGTGTAGTATACCCCAACCCCCTACTAGATTGTAAGCTCATTTGAGCAGATCCCTTTCACCTTTAAGTACAAGTTGTTGTGTGATGCACTACTTTTGTTCTCTATCTGGATACTAGCCGCCTGAATAGCATGTGACTTGACAAAATGTTATGTTATGCCAATGGAGCACTCTTTATCGGTTCACCATCACCAAAAAAGATAATCATATGTTTTGATCAATAATTTTGGCTGGACTACGTATGGATGAAATGCTACATATCACACTAGGACAGCATTTAAACAGAGCTTTGGCTCTGTCCCTTTAAAACTGTTCGATGCTGTGTGAAATAAGAGAATATACCTGGTGCAAATTTGTAAATTATTATTATTATTATTATTATCTTTTATTTATATAGCGCCAACAGTTTACGCAGCGCTTAATACAATACATAAATTCAAGGGATATGACAAGACAAGAATTGACAGACTAAGACAAACCGATACATTTGGTGGAGAGAGCCCTGCTCGCAAGCTTACAATCTAGAGGGAAAATGGGGTGATAAACATAAGGCATAGAGAAAGGGTGAGAGGTATTGTGGGGGTATCAATGACAAGGATGTTCTAGCAGCTAAGATGGTACTGATACTGTTGTATAGCATTAATTCATTTTAATCGGTGAACCAGTTCTTGTGTGTATGCTTTTTATTTATGCCTGTATATATATCGTATATATTTGTATGGTGGCATTAGATACAGACAGCCCTCTGTATGGATGTGGCTTTGACTCACAGATCTCAAGCAGGGCAAAGGAAGGACAGACTGGTGTAATCTCCGACATGTGAGTCTCAGCCTAAACCCAAGAGATGTGTTCTTCATAATCCTTGTGCCTGAAGAACAGTATGGCACTGTGTGCCCGAGCCAACTTGCCGCCGTGTCTGGGGACCTAAAGGGCCGGCTGTAGACTTCATAAGGTCCATCAAAGGGCTGTTGAGTTGAGCATGCAGTGTTTGCTCATTCAACAGAAATCTGAGTTTAAATAAAAACAGCCAAGAACCCTTTGAATGGAAACAGAACAGCTCAAAGAGTTATAATAGCTTTTTGGTTGACATTCAAATTCCTGCTTATTAATTTACAGATTGCCTCTTCACTCTTTCAGTGTCTTACCACCCTATACCGAGTGAAATATTGAAATATTAGCAAAAGAAGGGTGTTCAGTTAGGAAAATAGCATGGCCTAATTGTGTCTCACTTGATTAAACAGCCTACAGTCTAAAACAAATTCCAGTTTCATTAAACAGGCACATTTGTATGAATCCATAACATTCTCAACAGGCTGACTATTTAAGCAACACAAGCATTATATCGCACTGATCTGCTCAAGGTATGTCTATTACAGCCAACACATTCTGCTACCGTAACATTCTAAACAGTTATTTACAGTCAGGGCCTGTGTTCTAAATATTTTTGTCCCTCAATACTGTTGATTCATCTAATATCCAAGGGGTGATGATGTCTTAAGTGTCCTTGGCAGGCCTGGACTGCCCACCTGGCAAACACCCTATGAGCCACTGGCCCATAGGAGTCCATACTTACCCAATCTGCCACTCACATTCAGTGAGTATATAAATGTAAGGTGTGACCATGTGTATCAAGCCTGTCGGCTGCGCATATGTCAGTTGAGGGTCGATGGCCTTATGGTGCCAGGGCCGCCTACTCATCCTCAGACTGGACCTGGGGCTACTATCTTTGGTTGTCCAGTGACAGTAGTCTTGATGCCACTATCTACTGGTTAGCAGTAGGGGATCTGTTCCACACATAGACCTTTATTCTTAGGCTCTTAGCTGGTCCAAACTTTGCTACAGACTCAGGGGCTGAGTTTCAGTTACACGGAACATAAATTCTACTCTAAACTAAAACTATAGGAGATCTGTCATTTTATTTTATCCTTTAAGGTTTAATAACATAAAAAAGTACAGGAACTTTTTCTGTTGCAGCAACCTATCAGTGGCGGTTTTTGTGTAATCCTAGCAAAAATTAAGAATGAGACACATTCTTACAAGATTAAAGCGAGGTGGGGTTCCTTCTGGGAATGGTTTGGGTATTCAGCAGTAATAGGAGTGATGTTTCTAATGCTACATTCAGTGATAAAAGTGTTAACTTCGGCAGAGTAGGACACAAAGGAAGCAAAACCTTTGATTTGGTTGCTATACGTTAATACGAATGGCTGTCAGACGGCAATAGAAGAAAGATGTGTATATAGGGTGATAAATGGGACACTGCGGTGGCCCCAGGGCTTGGTTGTAGTCACTCTCTTGGCTTTCCTTATTGTTTGACACTTCAAGCACTGCCATCTTGCAGTTTTCATCAAGTCTCAAGGGATGACCTTGTGTCCTCTTCAGCACTGTAAATGGAAAGGTCTCCAAACATTTCTTGATGTTGACCTTGAATGTGTTTGTAGAAGGTTATAAATTTCCAGAGTAAACACGCCTAATTTGGCCAGCTTTTCTTCATAACTAAAGCCTTCCATTCATGTTATTAATTCTGTTGCCTGTCTTTGAACTTCTTCCAGCTTCATAATGCCTTTTTGTTAGCCGGTGCCCAGATGGCTCTGTATATTTAAAATGAGGTCTTTATGAATAATCAAAAATATACTTTATTTCAGTAAGCCTATAACTCTTTAATTTTTTACGTTCTGGCTTTTACTGCCATTCAGTAGCATAAATAGGCAGTGGTGAGTTCTGGAAAATTTCCATTTACTTTTCCTTTTCAAAACAAAGTATAATAAATACATTTCTTCTTACCTTTGCCCTGCTGTTTCCATAACTTTACTGTTACCATGGACGTCCAAGGGGCAAATAAGCAGTCTAGATCCACATACCTGATTCTGCCTAAAGAAGAGACCTTCGAGATCCTGAAAACTTGTGTAACTTTACATATTTTTCAACTTTGACTAAAGACACCCATTTTAAGTCATAGGCTACACTTCTACATCTAATAAACTGTAGGGTGCTGTTGCGTGTATCTGGCAGGTGGCCAAACACTTTCTGGACGTATTCCTAGTCAGCTCCTTTATCCAAACATGTCACTGTTCATGTAATAAAATATATGTGCCAGCTTGGGCTCCAGATGATCTGGGAGTAGCCCTGAAACGCAGTGGTTGCACGGCCCTACGTTACTTTAAGTTTTCCTCTGGCTAAGTTCACTAGGACAGGACCTGCAAATGTAATTTTCCTATTTATCTCTGATTCTTTACCTTATAGACAGACAATGAGGAACATTCCATTGTAAATTTTCTTCTTTTCCTCCCTTTATAGCCTATTGTTTTCAGTATACTAGTTTCTCAAGATACTTTCATGACTTCACAGCAGAGAGCTATCTGTTTTATAGACTGCTAGACAGTAGTAAACAGTTATTAAAATAAGCACTTAGAGCTGAATAACTAAGAGTCTTCATGAAAACCATGTGGCAATACAAAAAAAATGAATTCTTGGACCATTTGCCACTGCATCCCAAAATCCCAAAATTTAGTTAGGTTGCCACAGCATAAAAGCCCAAAATAGCTAAATGCAGAACCAGTTGCTGAACCCCGATACTGAGAGGTGAGCTTGCAACTCTCCCATAACCTAAAATGTTAAAACTTTGAAGACACTGCATCAGAGAAAAGGGGAATATAATCATGGCCAACTTATACGTTTATGGAGTTCTGAGCAGGAGTATGTAGCTGTCATAGCATAAGTTAAAAGTTGGCCTTGCATAGCATACCAAAAAAATGTATCTCCAGAAATAGATGGAACGGGACCAGAACTGACCAATGTTTAGTCACCTTGATACCTCTGGCAACCTTAAACAAGGCCTAATATTCTTTAATGACACAATACCTAAAGTAAGTTATATGTCAAAAAGTGGCAAAACTAGGATAACCAATTCATTTCCTGCCCTCCCATCGCCTCATCAGACACGGTTTGTCTGAACAAAAAATCCAGGGGTATTTTTGAACCTATCTTCTCTACATACAGAAGACAGAACAATTGTTAGCTTAAGCAATGTAAACTCCAAATAGAATTGGTAAACTGGGTCTGTGGACCATGTGGTTGTCCTTCAAACGGGGCAGGCTAGGTAGACCAGTTGGTTCTTTACTGTGTTCATCACCTAACGTATGTGTCTGTGTATTGTAGAAGGCTTGATCAGACCAGTGAATATTCTGTGTCCATACAGTTGAACGGCCACAAGTTGTGCTCTTCTTTCCACAAGCTGAAATTCTAATCCGGTAGCTGCAATGACCATTACGATAATAGATACCTAAGTCACTATTGCCCAACTGGATCCCCAGAGACATTCTGACTCAAGAAATAAAGTCACAAACAAAACCAGGACTGAGCGACTGCAGAGTCACAGAATGAATTTAAGTTATAATGAAGGGTCAGGGACAGGAATCTTACTCCCCCCCCCCCATTTGCCACCAGCGGTATTTTAAACCTTTAATTGAATGAAGGTGATTTAGAAATTACACACTAGATCATACTTGACATCAGTGTAACATTTCATACTGTCTTGAGCATTAGATGAGTGAGTGAACATGAAACACATGATATGTCTGGTATGAGCTGAGAGGTTTTAATTAGTTAAATAGAAATACTTAAAATTGTTTTGTATTTAATAAAGCGACACAAAATAAACCTATCTGGACGGACCAAGAGATTTTTATACTTTACATGATTTTATATCTCAGCTTCCGGATTTCCATACAAGGTCACTGTACTTGTGGCCTGTTGGATGTGTCCTCCTTTAAACCGGCAATGCTTCCGACACTCACCTCTTTAAAGGGGATCTGTTACGTTCCGGATTATACGCAATTGCACTTCTCACGTCAATGCTTCACTGAGAAGATGAATTGATTTAAATAATTTATTCAAGAAACTCATTATCTGCTAAAACAATGCAGGTAGAATCCAGGAAGCATGTTGCTTCCTACCTGGACTAAAAGTAGGATTCCAGGGCAATTCATACTGAGGGATCTTGGGAAATTAGATAACAATTGCATGAAAATGGAAAATATAATTCTGATGAATTGAAATCTTAAAAGCAAGAATAATAATTACAGGGATAATCAGTGGAGGGCTGAGAAGATTTAGCGAGGTGGTTGTGAGGGCAAGTCTAGCTACGTGGGCCAGTAACTGCAGCCCAACACACATTTGGCACACAACACATTTAGTATATTGTTATCCAGTCCTGTCTAAAACAACGGAACATGAAAAAGAAAACATAAAACTCATAGAAAGCACAGGGTAAGTCTGACTAAAGTCCCTGTTGTTCTAGACACCCTAGTGGCTATACTTCATACTGCAAGTAAAACATGAAGAAGGGCTTGAGTGGTGCTCCAAAATCTTTAACTCAGGATAGTCCAAGGGACAATTGTCTCTCTTTGTTATCCCTCCTCTGCAAGTGACAGAGATTTTTGCAGCACTAGATTTAGACAGTTCTCTTTAAAGCCCTTGACAAAATCACCCAGCTTTACTGAAGACAAAAGAAAGTCAAGAATCTACGTCCTACAGTAGCAAGGCAAAGGAAATGCACCCAACATTCAGAAGGCTAATAATGGCCAGACGTTGACCTTTAGAGAGAAGGACTGATCAGAGTCAGTGATTGTACCAGCGACACTTTCCTCTTTGTTAGAAGAACGAGGTGTGCGTCTGTATCCAAGTGCCTGACATACAGTTGTGAATGGGAGTCGTGGGTAGCAGGGAGATGTCGACTCGCTTAAGCTTCTTGTCTGACTGGGTTCGGCCCTTATTGTTCACATTGGCCGTGGGAAAGAAAATGAAGCCTGGCCAGAGACCGGAGACACATGGCATTATAAAGGGCATGCACATCTTGGCAATAATGTAGCAAAAGGGAGTCTTCAGGGTGTCTGCAAATATACTCAAATATTGGTAATGCCACCCAACTAAGTCTCACTCAAGGAAAATAGTGTCCCCTACATTAGGAGACTGTGTCACTCCTAAGGTGTCTCACTGGACTGAAAAGAGGCTCAGTAGGGTATATAGTCAGTGTATAAAAGAGTTCCTCGGCCTTAAAAGTGATCAGAAAAGGTGTTTATGAATTGAATTGTGTATGTAAAATTATGATTTACATAAATAGGTATCAATATATCTCATGTAATAGTCCCAGCCCTGCCCTAGTCATCCCTCAAGTCACGCTACTAAAAAAGTGTCAATCTTTGGCCACATTAAATGATGGGTGATCTGCTCATCAATGGATGTGGGGTGTCTCTCCCACTCAGACAGACCAGACAGACGGACGTTTTTGGGGAAAAGTTGAAAACAGTCTTTCTCTTACAGAGTGGTATAGGAAATGTTTTGTTATCTAGCTGGATCATTTCTGTGTTCCTTCTATTACAGTAAATGGTAATGTGTTTTCAGAGGGTTAATATATGTCCAATTCATTTTCATATTCAGAACATAAAAGGCGCTGGGGCGTTTGGCAGGACATGCCCTGTACAAAAACATAAAAGCGAAGATTGTTCCTTAATAAACAAACATTTTTTAAAGAATATTTCATAGATTACACGAGTCCCACGATCAGGGCCGGCCCTACAATGGGGCCGACTGGGGCAATTGCCCCAGGCGGCACTTCAGAAGGGGCGGCACTTTGCCGCCCCAAGCGGTTTTTTTTTAAGCGGAGGAGAGAGAGAGGGGCACCGAGTGATTTTCGCTTACCCGCTCGGCGCCCCTCTCTCTCTCCTCTGCGGCGAGTTTCCCTGTTCGGTCTCGGTGCCGGCTTGTAATGCAGAGCGCCGGAAGTGACGCGAATTTCCAGCGCTCAGCATTACAAGCCGGCACCGTGGCAGCACAGGGAGACTCGCCGCAGGACTGTTTAAGAGTAAGTACCGGGGGGGGTAGATAATGCCCAGGCGGCGTTAAGTCTTCGGCCGGCCCTGCCCACGATGTGCTATCTTTATGCCACTATCCCTTTAAAAACAAAATAGTATAGGCTTCCAGATTCCCAGACACTGTATGATGTCATTAAAGTTTAACTAAGCGGGACCAAGGAAGATTAAATTTGACAAAAAAAACCCAACAAAACAATAAAATGCGAAGCGTTTGAAGGGATTGCGTCTTTAATCCTTTTACTGTCAGGCTGACGCTCAGTGTTTCACCTGTAAAAATGATTGCTGACCAATGATGAAGATTAATTTGGCTGGATGTTCAGCTGACGAAAGAATTTTAGGAATTTTTCAGTTCTGATGCCAGAGATTTTATTTTTATTGTATGCTAATATGTTTTACCAGCTTAGTTGGCACAAGAATAGGCCTCGTATTACACATTTGTATTATTTGAGCCTGAGACTAGCTTAGCGCACCGACATTTTTTCTTTTCCCTGTTTACAAGAATTTAAGCAGCCAGATCTGATAGCTACAATGGTTATTTATAACCTCGGAGTGAAAAAAAAAATGTAAGCAGAAAGTGAGCAATTAATTAACCTAAACAGTCCAGAAACAAAATAAATTCCATTTTTAACCATTCTGAGGCTGGGGTAACCAATGTACTATTTAAAATAGTACACAAGGGGTCTCCCTTCTGAATTTGTGCTCTATGGTTGCTTAATGCTGTTATCTGGGCTTTGGGGTCTTTGTAGAGGGTAGTCCTATGCAGTCTGTTGATTAGGAGTGACTGAGGATTTGGGAGGTTCACGATCAAGGAATGTCCTGGGGCAATATTGTTCCAAAGGGCCCCATCCAATATATATAACATACCAATGCCAAGATAGAGTATTTGTTACTCAATAGGATAACTACTTTTTTTCTACTGGAATGTTATGTGTTATTTAGTCACACAATTATTAATCACATCCTTGTATTCCTCAGTAGTTATATTTAAGAGGACATGAAGGGGACAAGAAGCTATTCGAGTTTTTGTTCCGGCAAATCTCCATTAAAGTTAGATTTCGCTAACTGAATGTCTAAACAAAATAAATCTTTCCATATGTCATGACACATATTGCTTCTTTCCTTGTGCTGCATAATCCTATCAGGAAACTTCCCAGGGTAGGTTAACCAGAGTTTCCAGAAGGATAGGGGCTAGCCATACACAGCCCCAGGCAGCATTTTGTGTGTGGGAGATGCAAGGCCAAATACTGCTCCCATGCCCAGAGAAAGAAGACATTGACCCAAAGACCCTGGAAAGCATGGCTTCATCCAGAGACTCCAAGTCATACCAGGGGAGATCCCAGGTACGGGCATAATGCATATACACATACACATACGTACACAAAGCATGCTGCTGATCAAGAGCAACAACCGCCTGCATTCATACAAAGACATCCCCACAAAAATACATATAAACATGCATATTCCCTGACTTCCTACACATTGATCTACTGACTGTAGCACGTGACTAAAAAAGCCTTCTAGTCATTGATTTCCTAATGTGTATCAAAAAACCTTTTAATGTGGGTTATATACAAGGGGCAATTTTTCAGCAAAACAAAAACAGTAGAGCAACCAACATGGCAACCAATGAAATGTCTTGCTGGTTCTTCAACTTTTGCCTCTAAAGTTGCATTGTAATCCTCATTTTTGTTGTGTATATAGTTTAATTAACTATCCCTCCAACATTCCCACATTAAGCAAAATAAAACATTTCATTCCTACTACTGGCTCCAGTGGCGTCGCTACAGGGGGGCAATTGCCCCCCCTAGGATATTCCTTGCCCCCCCTCCCACCGAATTTGGAGTCACCCAGGACAGTCCCGCAATGGGACTTTAACCCCTTGACTGCTAACGACGGCATGGTGCCGTCGCTAGCAGTCCCAGTCAGGTTCTAATGACGGCACCATGCCGTCACTAGCACTACCCTACCTTGATGGAGGTCTGTGGACCTCCATCACCACCTACCCCGGCGATCCGCCCCTCAAACTGAAGGGTATCACCGGGGCCACCCGATCCGCCCGATGACGTCTCGCGCAATGATGCGATGACATCACCGCGCAACTTTATTAACAACTGACAATTGTCAGTTAAAGAGGTATGGGGGCATGCTGCTTAGATGCCTGTATCTCAGGCATCTAAGCAGCTACAGACCTACAACATATACCGTTGGAAAGGTAATTACTTCAAAAAGAATAAAAAATATTAAGTTAAAAAAATAAAAATTTTAAAAAAAGTTAAAAAAATTATTTAAACATAAAGTAGTTTAACTTAAAAAAAAAAAAAAAGTTTAAGTATTCTAGCTAAATGATCCACTGTGGTAGCCAATGTTACCACAGTGATCATATAGCTATAAAAAGTCACATTCCCTTTTTAAAAATGGATGATACTAATTTTTAATCCCATGATCCCTTTGATCATGGGGTTAAATTTAGCCAACGGTAGAGGGAGGCAATTTTTGAAATCCTGATGAACTGCAAATATTAATAAAATCAGCCATTTAGCCTGTGCGGTACGTGAGTAACCATATCATCCCTGGAGCGCCTTGCATTTTTACGGCAAAACTTATTTTTGCTGTAAAAGTGATTTTTTTCTCCCTTTACCATCATTTCTTTGGGATTGTAAGGGGAAAGAATGGTGTGTGCTTCTGTGAGTGAATGTATGGAAAGTATGGTGTGTGCTTCTGCGAGTGAATGGAGATATGAAAGGCGTGTGAATGATCAGTAATTAGGGTTGAAGCCTTGACGTGGCATTACTGCTCACGTAGGAAGTTAAATTATGGTACAAAAAGTACACATTTGCCAGAACTATACCCCTTGGCGCATCAAATGAGGGGCTGTATGTGTTTCTAGTACAAACCTGGAGTGCGCAAGACACAAATAAACATGTCGCTATGGTTAGAAAAAACATATTTTCTAGCCAAAGCGACATATTCCATCATTATTTGTGCAGTCAACTTTTGTCCTAGAAATACATGTAGCCCCTCATTTGAAGCTCCAAGGGGCGTAGTTTCTTAAAATGGATGAATTGTCCGAATGAGGGAGAGCATGAGTTAATGTGTGGATGAATTGTCTGAATGAGGGAGAGCATGAGTTAATATGTGGATGAGTTGTCTGAATGAGGGAGAGCATGAGTTAATATGTGGATGAACTGTCTGAATGAGGGAGAGCATGAGTTAATGTGTTTCATAGATGTATAATTGTGGAAGGGCAAAGATGGCACTAGCATGATGTTTGAGCCTTGGGCACCAAGATGCACACAGGCTGGGTGTATATGGGACAAAGATGGCAAATCGTATGTGTGTTATCTGGGTGCTGGCCAGGTTCTATGTGGACAGTGTGGACGCCAGGGCTGACTTTGGGGTGTGCAACCAGTGATCTATGCCTGTAATTTAGGGGGTTTAAAATATACCTTTAATACTGTGTTTTTATGTGAATTCCAATTGACCTACACCTGCAAAGCTGGGTTTCTGTGTTATTCTGTAGATCCATATCTGCTATGCTATGTTTCCATACATTATTTATGTATACCTGCAAATACAGGGTTTGTATGTCTTGTTCAGTTGATTAATACCTGAAAAAGTTGTTTCCATGTATTTATTTGATCTATACCTGCAATGCTACATTTCATATATTATTATTGTATACCTGCAAATACAGGATTTGTATGTCTGATTCTGTTTATTTGATATATACCTTCAGTGCTGAGATCACAAGTGAATTTCAATTGATCTATACATGCAAAGCTGGGTTTGTGTGTTAATGTGTTGATCTATACCTCCTATCAGCAGCAGGATATAATATTTATATATATATATATATTTATATACATATCGGCAGCAGGGACTAATATTAATATATATGGGAAACAGGGGCTAATATATATATATCAGCAGCAGGATATGAAATAATTTAGTGGAAAAGTTAAGGTATTGTGTTGTTTAAAGGATTTCAAGGATTAGTCATACTAAATTGTGGCTTCAGGCTTCCCATGTTGAATGATCAAGTATTGTATTGTCCAATAACAAAAGTATCATTCCATAGCACATTACTTTTGGCAATATATATATATATATATACCGGTGTATATATATATATATATATATATATATATATATATATATATATATATATATATATATATATATATATATATATATATATATTTACTCACAGAGTCCATTGCACACCATTCCAAATATTCCAAGCCCGGTGCTAGTAACCAGCAGTTTCCATACAAAACACTTTCAAAAAGATGGTCAGCACTCCAGGTCTTTAAATTGACAATTTCATTTTATTCAAAGTCAAGTCGACGTTTCAGTCATTACTGACTTTGAATAAAATGAAATTGTCAATTTAAAGACCTGGAGTGCTGACCATCTTTTTGAAAGTGTTTTATATATATATATATATATATGTTTTTTCAGTGGTATGATTTAATGGTGGAAATTATTAATGCCCCCCCAGTTTGACTGTGGTATCTTGTGTGCCCCCCCTATATATTGTTTCTAGAGTCGCCACTGACTGGCTCTATTTCTTCATTACAATATCTAGGGCTGCCATTGTTTTTTTCAAAAATACTCCACTGTTATTTTAATAAAGTCCATAGTATAGCCAAGTTCAATTTATCAGTCTGCTGGTATTTATTTGGGAGCTCAGAACATTTGTGTAAGTATATCATAGGGGTCTGTAGCAATAAAACTAGTGTTAATAGAAATTAATGTGCATAAGTAAAATACTTTGTTCTAGTTATAAATAACGTAAATCGCTATAAATAGCTACTTATGTCATCTAGAGATGTTTGATAAGGCCTCTGTCCCTAGTTTCTTCATCTTCAAAAAATGTTTCCCTCTTTAGCCATTTGAAATATCAAGTGGGATCATGTGTGTTTTATAGCTTACAAATACTGGATTTATTTTCTCACAAGCATTACACAATCCAGAATAAAAGGATATCAGAGTTAAAAGAAAATTCAAATATTTGAACACCATCTCTAAATAAATAAAAAAAATAGATTTTTGTGGTAACCTCCAGAGGCATATACTGTACATATGTATATATATATATATATATATATATATATATATATATATATATATATATATATATATTGCTTTTTACACTAGAAGATAATATTACTAGCCGGTGAAAAGAATTTACTAGCCCACCTAGTACTAGTAAAATGGTATTATTCTCAAGCTGTCTCTTGGAATTCCAGTTCTACTTAAAACCTTCCCTGGGTTCCATTCAAAAAATACATTTCCAAAAACACAAATATACCATAAATAGGATTATGGAAAGAAGGAAATTGCAGTTCAGTCCTCTTCTGGTACCATGGCTCCATTGTCACCCAGAATGATCTGTTTGCTACTTCATTGGAAAGAATATGTTTAAAACCCTACACCTCTGCACGGATTTCCTTGATACAATGTGACACTATAACGCGGCCAAACAATTAAACTATAAAAGCTATCAGGGCTAGGAAGCCATGATTGGAGAACAGTTAGTCACGCTGATTTCTCGCCACTCATCTTTATTTATCACAGCTACACTGCAGATTCGAAGGGAAGGTTGCGGTCTGTGATTTCACTTTTGGGATTTAAAGGGACTTATTGTACTTATTAAACTGGAAAATCTTTAGGGAAAAAATGAAATTAGACTGATAAAATCCTCTTCGACCAGGATATCACACTAGCCAAGACAGACCTGAATTGAAAAGGAAAATGCAAAATACGAATGCTTCCCACCATTACATGTTCTGTCTCTTTTTTTCAATAACCTGTAGCAACTGATATTGGCCTCTTTCTGGTTTTTTTTTCCCCATTGCCACTGAAATAACCCTTATTTCTCACCTAAATCCCAGTACAAAGCCAGGAATCATACCAGGTAATGCCAATGTTGAGGCATTATCGAGAATGGGAGAGACTAAAAAGAATTCTCTTGAATAGGAACAAAAGAGAGGTAAGATGATACAGTGATAATGGAACGACAGATAGACTTAATGTTAAATGAATGGAAGTTAACAGGATGGCCTCATGGGATCCTAGAAAAAGAAGTCTCCGCATTGATCTAGTTAGACATCAGGGCGTGTGAAGTTGTTGAGTAGGGAACCAGATTCTCCTGTGATGTACAAAGCCTCATGGATACTTTACAGACCCAGCTTTGTATCGGTACAAACTGTTTATCACCATTCTGGGCATTCCTGTCTGTCGGAGGTAACTTTATTACAAGCAGACATTCTCTTTGGTTGTAGCGTCAAATTATCAACAAGTGCAACACAGGACCTTTCTCTGGTTACTTCAAAAAAAGGAACCTTTTTTATTGTAAAATATATTCATTCGCTTATAAAATTATTATATGATCAAACACACATCGATTTATTAAGTAATTGTTGGACTCACTATTGTATGGGGGTATGAAATCCCTGACATCCGATATTATGACTTTTCCTATTATGACTATCCCAGTAGCTCCAGAGAGATGTTATATTATTCTTATTTATTAATGTATATAACACAGTCATATTCCAGATTTGTACAATGGCTAAACAGGACATAGCAAGCTTATTATTTATAAATAAATAATAAAGATAAAGAGAAAGGGGAGAGATAAAGAGAAAAGGGAAGAAAAGGAGAAAGGGAAGATATAAAGAGAAAATATGGACAGAAACAGCAAAGGTAATGAGAAAGGAAAGTGATGAGGAGAAAGGAGAGAGATAATTGGAAAGGGGAGGGAGAAAATGCGCTTGCAAGTGTTTGTACGTTAGGGCAAGAGTGTATGAGGGCAACTAAGTCTATGTCTGCAAGGGTAAGTATAAGACAGGATGTATGTGTGTAAGGGTAAGCATGAATGTGCATTTAAATGTATGCGTCCATGGGCAGGCACATGTATTACATTACCTTTGTATGTGTTTGGGCAAGCATTTAGATGTGTTTGTGTGTGTATCTGTGGCTGTTAGTGTGAATGCCTGGGTACCTTAGGATGTGTGTGTCTGGTTATGTTAGTGTTTGTGTCTGAGTATTTTAAATGCGTGTGCCTGGGTTTGTATGTTAGATTTTGTGTCTGAGTGTGTGTTAGTGTTTGTGTTGGTGTGGCATGTGTGTGTTAGTGTGATTGCCTGGGTGTGTGAGTATCTAGGTGTGTTTGTGTGAGTGTCTGGATGTGTTAATGGGTTTCTTGGTGTGTGCATTAATGCGACTGTGTTAGTATGAGCGGGTGTGTAAATGTGGGTTTCTGGGTGTGTGTTAATGTGACTGCCTGTGTTAGTGTGAGTGTCTGGGTGTGTTAGGGCATGTGTCTGGGTATGCGTGTTAGTGTGTGTCTGTGTGTGTTAGTGTGAGTGTCTGCATATGTTAATGTAATTGTCTTGGTGTGTGTTAGTATGAGTGTCTGGAGTTATTAGAGTAGTGAATTTTTTAAAGAAACGTGTACTTGCACCTCATTTGTTTTACAACAAAAGCACTGGGTATTACCTTAACAAAATGTATTGTCGGCTACACTCGCACCATGGATGGCCACCAACCTAAAAGGGCCAGCACCACCTCACCGTCATCGCCCTGACTGTGTTTCCATTTACTGCTTCAGTGCTCTGTATTCACTTCAAAGCTTTGTAGCGGACATTCGACTAAATGTCCCTCATGACAGAACAATGTTGAAAAGCTTTATTAGAACACTAGTGTCTGCGTACGGACATTTTGCTTACTCCTGGTACAAGGTATTGTGTCCAAACATCGGGTCTCTGTACGTAAAATTATATCTGTGTTACTCATGGTTATTCTTTATTCACTGCGCTTCTGGCTCTCAGTGAGACCAATACACAGGGGAAGTGGGCAAAGGGCTTTGATGCAATTTCTATAGTCATTTTACCACAAACTTCACGGTTATGTTAATTCCTGTGTTTTCCTCCTGTATGTAAACATTACTTATACCAAATATGCATCTGAAACATTTTGCTTACATGTCTTACAAAATCTGTATTACACACACACAGAGTGTAATGGGGTTTAAATGTTTGGAGAATGGTTGCATTACCTGGAACCACTGAAACTTATTAATTAACATTATTATTAGTACGTTTTATTTAGAGCACCAGCATATTCAGTAGTGCTGTTACAGCAAGGGGGATACAGTAAGTAACAATAGAATTTATTTATAAAATATCTATCTATACATATATCTATATAGATATCTAGATCTATATATATATATATATATATATATATAATGTTATATAGCGCTACAAAATTCCACAGTACAATGGGTACACAGGACAGAATAAGTTGTGCAAAACACAACAATATGACTTACAGAGACAAAAGGTAATGAGAGCTCTGCTCAAACAAACATACAATCTAGATATAATGTATGTAAAATATAAAACATAATTACTGTAACACTAACACGAGAAGAATTAAGTCGTGGAGGACAGTCTATGGCTGTGAAGATCACATTGTTAATTCAGTACTTATTATATGATCCTAGATTTCGCTGTGATCCTTGAGGGTCAGAAGTAGACAAATGACTTCTTAGCTCATAAGTGAATTAGTTGCTTCTCAAATGTATCTGCAGCCTTTAATATATCAACATGCTTTTCAGGATTTTCCTTAAGACAATAAAACCTATATCCTCTTACCATCTTGCCATCTGCTTCAAGTTTAGGGAGCTTTAACTGCACTCGATCCAGTGCCCATATATATTAGAATGTCCTCATTGCATTGCTATGAAAGAGTTAACAACGGCACGTCGGACTGTATGACATTTCATAACGAATATATTTTTCTCATAGCCCAAACAGACTTTGCTCTGTAATGACTCTGTACTTTTCCATTTAATTTAGCTTGATTTGTTTAAGACGCATACTATACAGAATGTGCCATTGATTGACTGGCCCGCATTTATGGGAAGTTCCTAAGTTTAGAATTAATTATCTGTCATTCATGCAAAAAATAAAAGGCATGCTTAACCCTGGTGCTTACTTAAATATCTAGGCAACTGTGTCAGTGTTATCAGATGATTAGATATCATGCACTATTCCATCCAGGTGAATGCAGCGTGTGTTATAGAATCTGCTGTTCTGGTGTTTGATCAGAGGGTTGTAGGACTTTTGAAACGTACAATGATCCAAGATTACAAGTGATTCTGGAAATTAAAAGGGAGAGGGAACAGGTGCACACTAAATCTTAAAGGGAATCTTCCACCCTTTGTATTCTCTACGTACCATATTTAAGTCTTCGGTAGAGTGCCTAGCAACGTACGCTACGTAGGTTTTTGTTACTTGGAGAAGAAGAGCATTAAAACTTACAGAAGGTTTTTCATGGGTATTCGTTAGTTCATGGTTTTCCCAGTGTGATTTGGATGTACTGGAGTATCTGGATTAAGCACATATATTCATATGGGGCAAGAGGGGTATCTGCCCCAGCTGTACTCTGGTTCACCTTTCAGAACATAAAATCTGCCCCAGGTCTCAGAAGCGCAATGGCGTAACTTCTTCCTGTCTCCTCATTTTGGTTCAAAACTGTTTAGAAAGGGCCCTTCTGACCCGGACTGCACCGACCAGTAAGCATGAATGTGTGTGAGAGCATAGATGTGTAATTGTGTGTGTGAGAGCATAGATGTGTAATTGTGTGTGTGAGAGCATGGATGTGTAAGTGGGGTGAGATGGAGTGTGTAATTTATGTGTTTACATATGTTGTATGTTGGAAGGGGGGGGCAAGGGGCAAAGAAGGCACAGACCAATTGTGTGGAGGCAATGGTGCCTATGTGATTTTTCACACCAGGGCCCCGTGGTTTCTAGTTACGCCCCTGTCAGAAGGTGAGGGATTCACTTGAGCCACCTAGATCCAGCGCCTCTACACTACCTTGTGCTTCCCTCTACATAGTCTAAAACCGGAGGGTCAGATGATTACATGTAATAGAAAGTTTTACTTTACCAAGAGGGTAATAAATACATGGAACAGCCTCTCAGTAGAAGTGGTGGATGCTAATACAGTAAGGTATAAAGCTATCCTGAGTCTAAGACAAGACCAAGGACTGATCAAGGAAAAATGGGCAGACTGGATGGGCGGAATGGTTCTTAGGTGCCATCAAATCCTACGGTTCTTTGTTTTTGTTCCTGCTATTGTGTCACATCAGCCTTTGACCTTGTCCCAAGTGCCAAGCTCCTTACAGGGTCCCAACAGAACAACTGTGTACCTGAGTATAGACACTAAAATGAATGTGTATGTAGTCATAGAACAAGGTGAACTCTGGCCAAAGGGTTGGGTCAGGCAGCCCCTCTATTTTAAATAATTGCTGTTCTCGGCTTCTGACGAGCTCAACGCAGAGAACTCTCTGTCCCGCATTCCTTTCCGAGGCTGGGTCTTATTACATAACGTGTTTGACAAACAGATAAGGATTCCTTCTCTAACCTGCAGAGATATGGAGCCACCTGGAACCTTTCAGACCATTTCCTGGCTCAGGTGAGGATCATCCACGCGGGAGAAGAAATGATTCAGAGTGAAGCGTGGGCACAGCGACTGATTATTCTAGATTTACGGTGACTTGTGTCTGGACACGGTTATATGTTTACTAGTGTTCTGTGAAACCCTAGGTGTAGCATGCAATGCGTTCTCCCTTATTTTCTGATAGCATGTTGCCCTTTTTTTCAATCAATAATTACCCTATGCAAAACGCATACTTCCTTAAGGGCAACTCCCTTGATTCTTTATTACTAGTATCAGATTCCAAATAAGTTTTCAGAAAACTCTGGCCCTTTTCTGTTTTTCTTGTCTTTCTCCGTGAATCTGTCGATAATATTATACATATTATTAGTTAGAAATAGTATTTCATTATTTAATGGCTAAAACATATACATAAATCCAATCCATCTTTCATTATTACAATAAGATGCTAAGTTTTTATGGACACATTTTATTTGCATATTTTTTTTCATATATTCCTCTCACAGGATGCAGTTGCTTAATTTTACTTTGAAATGGAAATGGTTTTCAGGATATCTGGTGTTTGGTAAAAGACGCAGAGAGCAACACATTGCGCATTCACTCCAGAAATCAAAAAGCCATTGTGACATCAGACTTTACCACAATGAATTGCATGAATTTTTCCCACAAAAATATACCGTATTTGCTCGATTATAAGACAAGGTTTTTTTCAGAGCAAATGCTCTGAAAAATACCCCTCGTCTTATAATCGGGGTCGTCTTATAATCAGACCTCAAATAGGTCTAACTATGAGAAAACTAAGATCCAGATCCCCCGCAGCTGCAGGGGACCTGGATCCTCCTGTCTCCCCCCCCCGCCCCACTTACCGGTACTTCTGAGTCCCCGGTGTGTAGCTGGGGCAGCGTGTAGATGTCTACGCGATTCGCGTAGACAACTTCCGCTGCAGCAGGAATGAGGCGTGGCTGGCAGTGGGGGTTGTCTGCGTCCATCGCGCAGACCTTCCCCGGCTGTCAGAGATCCGGGGTCCCCGGCACCGGCGGTGAACTCTGATCTCTGACAGTCGGGGAAGGTCTGCGCGATGGACGCAGACAACCCCCGCTGCTTGCCACGCCTCCTTCCGGCTGCAGCGTAAGTGCGTGGGATCTACACGCTGCCCCGGCTACATGACAGGGAAGTCAAAAGCACCGGTAAGTTTGGGGGGGTGGGGTGGAAGTGTTAAATGGGGGGCATGAGGCATTTCTGGAGGCAGAGTGCTCTGTGAAATGCCACTCTGCCTCCAGAAATGCCTTTTTAACCCTCTATACGCCACTCTGCCTCCTGAATGCCTTAAACCTCCATATATGCCACTCTTCCCCATAATATGCCTTTTAACCCTCTAAATGCCAGAGTGGCATATAGGGGTATAAGGCATTTCTGGAGGCAGAGTGGCACATAGGGGGTCAAAAGGCATATCATGGGGCACAGTGGCATATAGGGCAGTGGCGTCTCCAGGTTTCATATTTAGGGGGGGCACATTGGGGGCCAGGGACCAAAGTAGGGGGGCCAATTATAAAACGGTACATATACACTATATATATATATATATATATATATATATATACACACACACACACACGTTAGACGTGCATTTTTAACTACATAATATGCACTTATCTCTTTGAAGTAAAGACTGTGATTAAAATATGATTTCAAAATAACAGCTAAAGTGACAGTTATTTTTCATTATTTAATATCAGCCCCTGCTGACAATATATATAAATATTAGACCCTGCTGCAGATATATAGAAATATTAGACCCTGCTGCAGATATATATTAACCCCTGCTGCGGATATATATTAATATTAGCCCCTGCTGCGGATACATACTTATATTATACCCTGCTGCCGATATACATAGAAATTATACCCTGCTGCCAACATATATTAATATTAGCCCCTACTGCCGATATATATTATTAGTCCCTGCAGCCAATATATATAAATATTAGCCCCTGCAGCCAATATTTATTGATAATAGGCCCTGCAGCCAATATATATTAATATTAGCCCCTGCTGCCGATATATATAAACATTAGTCCCAGCTTCCGATATATATTAATATTAGCCCCTGCAGCCAATATATATTAATATTAGACCCTGCTGCCAATATATTTGCCACACTGACTGCAGATCAGGGGAAGACTGTGAGAGTCAGTGCAGTGTTCCCTCCTTCTGACTGCACCGTGACATTGAGAGGTCCTCTCCCCTGTAATCATCCCCAAAGTCCCTTTGTCCCCTCATTCACTAAACCATAGCGCTCTTTTACTTACACCCTGTAGTTCAGGTATAGATCAAATAAACAACACATGGAAACAGCACATGCAACTGAATGAGATTAAAAAAAAACTTGTATTTGCAGGTATACATAAATAATGTATGGAAACATAGCATTGCAGGTATAAACCAACAGAACACACAAACCCAGCATTGCAGGTATATATCAACTGGAAATCACATGTACACTCAGCACTGAAGGTTTAGATCAAATAATCAACACATGGAAACAGCACTCCAGGTATTGATCAACTGAATAAGACATGCAAATCCTATATTTGCAGGTAAACATTAATAATGTATGGAAATATAGCCGATACAGATGAACAGAATGACACAAAACCCAGCTTTGCAGATATAAATCAATTGGAAATTACATATAAACTCTGCATTAAAGGTATAGATAAAACCCCCTAAATTACAGGCATAGATCACTGGTCACACACCCCAAAGCCAAGCCTGGTGTCCACACTGCCCACATAGAACCTGACCAGCACCTAAGTTACACATTATGTCAACTTTGTCCCCAAACAGCTGAACGTACGCCGTTTTTGTCCCATAAAGACCTCTCCCTCCCAATCTATCCTATCTACCCCCTCTCCCTCCCAAACTATCCTATCTACCACAACTGCCTCTCTATCTACCACATCTGCCTCCCAATCTATCCCATGTACCCCCCTCTCCCTCCCAATCTATCCTATGTACCCCCCTCTCCCTCCCAATCTATCCTATGTACCCCCTCTCCCTCCCAATCTATCCTATCTACCCCCTCTCCCTCCCAATCAATCCTAACTATCCCCTCTCCCTCCCAATGTATCCCATCCACCCCCATCTCCCTCCCAATCTACCCCCTCTCCCTCCCAATCTATCCCATCTACCCCCTCTCCCTCCCAATCTATCCCATCTACCCCCCTCTCCCTCCCAATCTATCCCCTCTCCCTCCCAATCTATCCCCTCTCCCTCCCAATCTATCCCATCTACCCCCCTCTCCCTCCCAATCTATCCCATCTACCCCCCTCTCCCTCCCAATCTATCCTTATCTACCCCTTCTCACTTCCTATCTACCTCTTCTGACTCTCTAACCCCCTCCTAACTTTCTAACCCCCCCCTTTGAAGTTCACTTACCTTGGGCTTGTCCAGCGGTGAGATCGCGAGGTCTCTGTATCCCTGGTTCTGCCGGCTTCACTGCTGGGCGCCGGATATGACGACATATACCGGCGCTCGGCTTGAAATGCCGGCACTGCGAACCAGGAAGAGGCCTCGTGGTCGCGGAGAAGAGTGAGAGGCGCCGAACGGTTGCTGAGAACTTATTCCTCAGCAACCGCTCGGCGCCTCTCACTCTCTCCTCCGGGTCTATTAAAAAAAAAAAAAGCCGGCGTTTCAATTGGGGGGGCACACCGGGGGGCACAGCATGATGTAGGGGGGGCCATGGCCCCCTCTGGCCCCCCCCTGGCGACGCCACTGATATAGGGTTAAAAGGCATATCATGGGGCACAGTGGCATTTAGAGGGTTAAAAGGCATATCATGGGGCACAGTGGCATATAGGGGGTATAAGGCATTTCTGGGGCAGATGTGCATAACTGGGGGGCAGGTTGGAAAATAGAAGGAAATAAAACCAAAATATTTTTCTCAATCATAGCTTTTATTAAAAAAAAAAATAGTTTAGATGAATTAACATTTACTGGTAAAACTTTTTTACTATAGGGTCGTCTTATATTCAGGCTTTTTCTTTTTTTCCTAAATTAATATTCAGATTTGGGGGGTCGTCTTATAATCAGGGTCGTTTTATAATCTAGAATATATGGTAGTTACATGTAATATGCCTGAAGAAGAGATCTAGATCGTCTCAAAAGCTTGTAGTTTTTTTGGCCCTGGCATTTTAAGGCTGGTTTCTGCTTGAAGCTTGGCGCCATGTTCCAGCACCCGATCTGCCACTCCAGTGGCCCATCGGGCATTTGCCTGGTGTGCCAGATGGCCAGTCCAGCCCTACTTACAACTTATTATACTTCAGTTAGGAAATCAAGGTATCATCTTTAGCAAATTTGTTCTAAATCTGCTTTTGCTATAGCATTACCATAAAAAAGCATGATTTCAAGTTGGAGGCTGAAATATCATGAGATGCTGTTATTGGATTTTATCAGATTTTTATCAGTCCCTGGGAAAATTGGCATTTAATTACTAGATGGTGTAGTACGAGGTATTAGCAGAGGTATTAGCAAGTAGATGAGAGGACCAGACAATAGCCCATGGATCTCCATCACAACTACCTTTCCGCTAGGGCTGAACCCCTTGTTTTTTTGCGTCCACTGGGATTTGATGGTAACCTATCTCAGATTTACTTCCGAGGTCTTGCTAGGCACGAACACAAGCTTCAGAATATTCAACTAACCTGTAATCTCATGGTTTAGTGAATAAGCTCCTTTGCAGGGATCCTTCCACTTGCAAGTCATAAAAAATTACCTAGGAAATTACCAAGTACTGGGGTCTCCACTGCCCGGACACACCGGTAAGAGTCATAAAACGAACACACTGCGATAAAGAGTATTCTGATCTGCTGCCATAATCTGTTTCCCACAAAGAGGTAGAACGCTGGTGAAAGCCCCACTGTAGAAAGTATTCTTAAGGGCTTAATCCTAGCGCACCCCACCTGAAACTTTTTATTTATGGTAATATCCATCTGATTCTCTTATATGCTCCAAATGTTTAAGGGTTTCAAGGAAGCCTACTATAAAGCTTTAGCCATACCACCCTTTGGGATTCAGCTGCCTTTAGATTGTAAACTGTAGTAAACAGGGTCTCTTACACCTTCTCTGCTATGTGTCATCATTGTATAGAGCTGTAAAGTCTGCAATATAAATAAATATGTGCGTTACCCAACATTATGACACAGGATATGACAGCAAGGTTTTTTGACATTTTAGCCTACCTTTGTTTACCCATTACATTACATTACATTTATTTATATAGTGCCAGCGAGATTCCCCTTTTCCATGTGTAGTGTACCCATTCAATGTATATATCGGTCTTTAATTGATGTTCAACAACATCCTCCGAGTAGAATAATACGCCACATAGATAGACAGGATGCCTGTCCCGAAGACGGCTGTGAACGCAGTGGATGGACTAGGACTCTTGGAGCGTTTGATGGAGTAACCGCCAGCTGGGCCAGATAGGCCAGTCGTTTAGGGTCGTGTTATGTTATGCTATGTTCTGCTGGTCATAGGGGGTTATGAATAAAGTTGTGGCCTAATGCCCTACCCACTCTGATTGGTCTCTTTTGTTGCCTGCGTGTAAGCTTTGGGTTTCCAGGAGGCTATAGGCCTAGACGGTCAAGGATCTCAATACGTATAGCTTGGAGGAAAGAAGGGAAACAGGAGATGTGATAGGAACATTTAAGAACTTAAAGTGATTTAACAAAGTACAGGAGGGAATTTTATTTCAAAGGAGGAGAAATGCTAGAACAAGATGCCATAACTTTAAACAGGGTCAGAGGTTTAGATGAAATGTAAGGAAGTTTTACTTTACCAAGAGGGTGGTAGGTAAATGGAATAGCCTCCCATCAGAAGTGGCTAGTACAGTGAGGGAATTCAAACATACATGGGATGGGTATAAAGCTATCCTGAAGTCAAGGACTGATTAAGATCTGAGTCTCTCCATCAGGAAGAAATTGCAGACTAGACGGGCCCGAATGGTTCTTAACATGTTAATGTTTTATGTTTCTATTACGAAATGTCACCTTACTCGTGGTCATGAGATGAGCATTCCGGGGGATCAAGATGGCCAGTGCTCAAACTCACTCCAATGAAATATAGATAGAAAATTCCAAACTTATGTGTATTTAAAAGCAGAGAATCTGGTGACATAAAAATAAAGCAATGGGAGAGCTTGAATTTTATGTTTGGCTTAATTTTACAAGTTCATGTGATAATATTTTTATAGATCTGCATTATTTTGTGGGACGGTTGCCCACGGGCAATGTCACTGAGCCACACACTAATGAGATCTATGTCCTCATTCTTCATGTTATTGATTCTCCATGATGCCAGTTCAATGCCCTGATCTATGCAGAGTTGGCAGCATCATAAAGTAACATATTCCATAAAAGACGACGATACAATACATGTTACCAAATAAACACACATATACCAAAAGGGTATTTTATTATACTACTAAAATAGTGTGGGAATTTAAGCACGCAGGGGAAAGTCATGAAGCCATCCTGGAAATAAGACCAAGTCAACATCTGAGTTAACGTTTCTACAGCAGGTAGAATAAATAGAACAAATAGTTCTTTATTTGTTGTGTTTCTGCATTTTTCATGTTGCACCATCCTAAGTCGGTTTTCTCCTTTCCTTCTATGCCCATGACTTTTCTCCAGGCTACAAAAACATCGTTTGAATGACACATGCTTTGCATTTTTTCAACCATTTACGATAAGTAGTTGGAAACAAAAAAAAAAAACTTTAAAAGAAACAATCATGTTTTCTTCCTCCTCAATCCCCGTGCTTTCTGCCCCTGGCAGCACCCTTTTGTGGTGGGATTAAGCTGAAAGGGGGGAGGCCAATCAGCTCGACACTTAAAAGGCTGTAGACCTTAAGTATGTTAACATTGCCCTATATAATATGGCTCACAGTCTTTAATTATTCTTTTTTTTCCCCCACCCATTGTTCTCGGCACTGGAAGAATACATTTTATCTTAGAAATCAGTTCAGCCAAGGAATAAAACATGACATTTTGTGTGAAATTTCATATTTGTGAAATTTTATAGTTGGCATTTGAAGCGAACATTATTTTATGGGGACGTTCCAGTGATATCTATCCAGCTTCTCATTTGTGAGACATACCTCTTCAGTTTTTTCTGGACGCAGAACATTAGACCTGCAAAATGATTTCCCCCGTACACGGCGTTATTAGCAGAACATACCCCTCACAATAGGTCTACAAAGAAATACAAGACTAAATGTTGAGTAAAAAAGAAAGTATTTAATATCACAGGCATTTTAAATAACTAATAACCAGCCAATCACAATGACACAAAATTGCAATTAATTTACCATACAAATAAATTAAAACTTTAAATATTACCTTTTCTTTCAGTGCAAGATATACATTTAAAAGAACAGTCTAGTCCCGAAAATAGCCGTTTCAATGCTTGGAGTCCCTTTTGCGTGGACTCCGGCGCGTTTTACTGAATGCAGATTGGTGCGTGTATTCTTCAGTTTTGGTAATTTCAATAATTAGACCTACTCCTTTCCTGGCCGCCTCTACTGAAGCCCGGAAGAATTCAATATGTAATAAATGTCTTGCACGTGCTCAGTATCACTGAATTAAGTCGGAACGGAGCTTCCATTGAAATCAGTGGGGGTAGGAACAGTGAATCGCATTTACGCTAGCAAAACATCAGTGTTTAGATAGGATGCACGTGATTGGCTGCTGCTACTTCCTTTTGACTAGAAGGCGGAATCTACTGAGCATGTGCAGGAAGTGTACCGAGGAATTCTTCCTGCTTCTAGTAGAGGCAGCTGGGGGCAGAGTTAAATGACACAAAAGCCTACGTTTTCCAATAACGCCAATAACTAAAGAATGCCTTCCCTGATTGGTATGCAACAAAGCACTGTCCATGCAAAACGGACAACGTGCATTTAATATGAAAATAGGGCTGGAGTGCTCCTTTCAGTAACCACGTCTAAAAAATGTCTGGGTTAGAGTACAAAAAGAAAACATTCAACATGGTGTTAGTAACGAGTACGGGATCTGTTCCAAGTTAACAAGTGGGTTTATAACACATTATAAATAGTTCACAATAATTTTTTTTCATTTAATATTTAACTGCACTTTTCTTTTTTCCTTCCATCCGCAACCTATTGGTTAATGCTTATTGAGGATCACAAGTGAACTAATAAAATTTTTTTTTTGTACGCTGTCAGTCAGGATTTGTGAGAATTCATGTCAATATTTTCGGAGTATTCTCTTTTACGTTAGGGCATTATAAACTTTTCTTTTATGATTAACCATTTGGGGGAGTTATATGACAAATATATTATCTGAAGATTCCTAAATAAACTTCAATGCAACAAATGTGGATTGAAGGTATTGGGCTACGAGAATCCAACCAGTGTTTTAACAAAATGTGGTTGTATATCCTTGCAACATGGTTACCCACCCTGCTGAAAGAAAGAAAGAAAGAAAGAAAGGGAAAAATAAAATAAAAAACAGCCATTAACTAAGTATCCCTGCATAATAACATTCACACCTAGGCCTGGACATGAATTCACAACAGGCAAATGCCCAGTGGGCCACTGGTTGATGTGTCTTTTGTAACTAGCGTAATACTTTTCAGGCTTGCTTACTAAAAACAAACGCTAAACACACATTTCATCTCGCATTCCCAAACCATGATGACATAATCACACCCTTGGTTTATTTAGGTCACATGTAACAAACAGGTATATATTTATCTATAATGAATCTAGAACTCTCATGATGCTCAGCTAGCCATAAACACTTTTTAGGCAGCTAAACAAGCATCTTGTTGGCTCCTCCCGATTTAACCCTTTCCTGTCCACTAACGAATCAAGAGCATGGTTTGTGTATTCAAGGTGCCGGCAACAGGCGAATACTTTTATGGTCGCACTATTCAAACATTTAAAGGGCGCAGTTCTCACTCATTCAATGGTTTAACACTATACATTTTCCCTAGATAAGAAGAGCACAAGAATGAATCACATACCTCTCTGGCACATGACAGGTTAAGTGAACCAGTCTCCTCGAACCATCATTATACGTTTGCTATATCTGCTGTTTTAAGCAGTATTCTACGTGGAAAAAAAAGAAATCAAGAGCCTGAGACACTCCATTACTGCTCAACAGTAGCAACTAACCCATAATTCAGAAAGGAAGGTCATAATATTAAAAATAATTTAAAATAAAAATAAGCGATTAGGATCGGAAGGTCAAAACATGGGGGGGCGGGGCATTACATTAGTTCAACTAATACAGAAAGGGTTAAAGTGTTGCATGGGGCCGGATTTTCAGGAAAAAAAAAAAAAAAGTTTACACAAATGCACTATATAGGTAATTTCTGGTTAAAAATATAACACAAAATAGAAGTCCTTCTTTTTCAGGGCCAAATGCAGCTCCTGACAAGTTACCTTAGACATTACCAGGCTGTCTAGAGTTTTCGAAATGCGAGCAGCATGGTATTAAAATGGTCCTTTGCAATCCACACGTCTTCCATCTTGAAAATAAAAATAATATGTATATGCTTCTCTATTTACTATTTTGCTGCCAGACAGGTCTGCAATGCATCCATTAACCATAAGTTGTAGACCTCTCTGGCAATAGAAGTTTAAGACAACAATCTATCTAAAAAAAGATGCTTCTGTAACAAAATAAACCCAACGTGTCGGGTCGCAAGTCTCTCGTATGATGGACTTTCTCCATAATCCACACAGAGTGCAAGAGAATACGAATATATTTGAAGTATATTGTATGTTATTGCAGCAAAGCTATGTCCTTCTCACGTGCTTCTCACTGTGCATGGCACATTACATATTGTTCCCATGTCTTTGGAAAGGTATGGTCTGCAGTATTTGTCCTGTTTGGAAGATGTGGCCAACATTCCGTCAGTACGGGGCAGAAAACAATGAATCCTGTTTGCATACGATGGTCTGAGAAGATGTTCTGCAGCTGATGTGCTGTGGATTTGGCCAGGATGCATTGTTGTCCTCTTTCAGACCACTGCAGAGAGAAAGACCATGTTAAAGTGGTGGGGTTCTATTATTGTGGAGGACTGAATACTATTAACAAGCAACTACTATTCAATAAACTTCTGCTGTCCAGCGACAATAGTGTGGCCCTCAGGGAACAAGGAGAAGACAGACCTCCAAACCTAATCCGATAGGGGATGTCCCATCCATGTTCCTTGAGCACAGGAACTTATCCTCAGCACGTCTAACTTTAACCATCGATGGCGTCAGTCAGAGGCCAAAACACTAGAACCCTGACGCTTCCAGGCCTTATTTTAGATCCCCAGACACAAAGAAACTTTGTGCAAAACCCCAGCTCCCTCAGCGTTACAATGGTTGAGTTATTTCCTGCTCGGTCGTCTAGCGTTCCTTTCTGCCTGTGGATACTGTAACCTTTCAGTAATGCCATTCACGGTTTGTTGGCCTCTTTTTAATGGAATTAGACAGGAGGCCATGATGTTTGCAGCTACCGTTTCAACCCTACCGATTTTCTATCCTGTGTCTCATGAAACATTTTTCAGCAAACATTTTTTGTGGCATATTGTAAATGTTTAAAAGTCTGTATGCTGAAGAATTTAAAGTAACAAATTCGCTAATACATAAAATATGAGTTTATACTATATCAATACTTTGGTAGGGCTGGTAATGAATCGGTATAGTTTGGATTACCTGTCTCAGTTTTGCAGCAGGAAGTTCCGCTGTTCAGGAATCCTCCCGATTTCTCGTGTCGGCAGAAAAAAGCCCGACACCATTCACACCGCTTTCTCAACCTACAACAACTGCAAAAGACAATATAAAAGGTGAGACAGGAGGAACATTACAAGCTACAGCAATTTTAATGGATCCCCATTATAAATAATGTGCGTGTCTGACGTGGCAGCCTCACCGGCATACAGCCTCGTACGGTGCAGCAGTGGACTGCAGACCTGGACCTTACTGTGAACTTGGGCTCTCCCGGCAACCCTACTGTCTGTTTAGTAATGGCCATATCAGCTAGTTAAGACTAAAACCAAGGCTAAGAGGCCTCTTTATAGAGACACGTGGGATGGACATTTCACTCAGTCTACTCACTGTTATTTTAACGAGAGGGCAAATTGAACAGCCTCCCGTCAGGAGAGGTAGAGGCTAACACAGTGAGGGAATTTAAACATGGGATAGTCATAAAGCTATCCTGAATCTAACACAAGGCCAATGACTGATTAAGGTATCTACATCAGGGAAACGGACAGACTAAATGGGCCGAACGGGTCTTATCTGCCGTCAAACTCTATGTTTCTATGAGACAAGAAAGACATGCAGCCTTCTCAAACCATGGGTTAACATACAGTGTGACTAGACTACAGAATCCACTGTCCTTGTGGCTCCTTGCTTCACGTACTTACTGTATTAACACGCAGGTTATAATAAGCACCACGGTCGCAACAACCGAGACCACCACAAGTGCGGTGATTGTCTGTTTCTTCTGATTGGCAGAAACAACTGCCAAGAAATCTGCGTATTCACAGCGGCTCCCCATAAAGCCAGGATGGCAGCTACATAGAGAGAGAGAAAAAGATGCAAATTATTAGACCAATATTCTTTCGGGGTTATTTGAAGATCAAATGTATGTTGTTATAATAATATGTATTGTCATGGTGTATTTATAAGTAGCCGTTTTCCCAGAGAACTTACAGGTACTTTAAATCATGCTGTTGTTTCTCACAAAGCTGGGGGAAGACACTTTGCCCTGCACGTATTTTGAAGAGCATTTTAAGCCAATGGGCAACTGTATAACACAACAAAAAATGCCCTCCCCCTACTTTCTGAAAAAAATGCATTATTCTTATTATTAAAAGGTATGAAAAGATGTTTTAGACATATGAAGAAACATTTTGAAAAACTATCAATTTTAGATAAAAACATAACATTAATGATCTATTTAACGTAATGCTTAGACTCTTCTTTTTCCACGTAAAAGTTATTTTCAATGTTGGTCCATGACTAATCTTATCTGTGAAATATTGGTCTTTCCCCTATATTATCTATTTAAATTTAGCTGCCGGCATTCCTTACAAACCAACTGCGTCAGTAACCAAGCGAGTGACCCGGAATCCTTCAATCTTATCAAATGAGGTTAGTCTTTCCTAGCTGTTTGGAAAACCAAAGGTCGCTGGTTTTATTAGGGATTTATGAAGAGGTAACAAGAGTTAAGGTCACCAGGTGCAAAGACAAACAGCATTTGTCCATAAACGCCACAATGAAAGAGTAGGAGAACTCATGTTTACTATGTTTTTTAGAAGTTCTTTATTGTGAGGCAGAACATATACAAATAGTGGTATATATTTCTGTGAGTCATTAAATACCCTTTTCGGTCTGCAAGTTAACCGCCTTATTGTAGAAAATATTTTGGTTCATTAAATTAATTTCTTAGCATTACTTAAAGGGACACCCCAGCCATCACATGCACTTTAATGCATTTGATTGCCATCTCCTTTAAAATTAATATCTATACATTTGCTCTCTATTTACATTTCTGGAAGCATCTTCTGTGCAGTTGTGAACATGATCACATACCCAGTTCTAGGCAGCTCAAGAGTTCCCCGTGGTCTAATAGGATCCCCTGTGCGCATGCACAGAAAGTGCTTCCACTGATTTCAATGGGAACATTTTCTTGCCAGAAATTAGCTGCTTTAAGCAGCTAGAACTGGTGCCAAACACAAACAGCAGGGGCTGGTGCGCCGCAGCTGCCCCTTTTTCACCAGTGAAGTCTGTAACTAATTGAATAGGTATTGTTCTCTTGCCCCTGCATCATAGGCTTTACAATAGATTTGTTGGTGGGGGTTATATGAGGCTTATTATTCTGGAGTGGTGATGAGTTCAGCGGCATACCTTCAAATAACCATCATAAAACCTAGTTGTCATGAGCACTATACATTTATAGTGCACCCATAATGAAAGTTCCACCTGGAACAGGGAGCTCTATGGCCCCCCAACCTGGTGATGAACTAGACCTTTCAAAATCTTCTCCAGCTTGGTGGGTGATCATGAAAAATTGTTGGTTGCTCACAGACATAATGATTATAATAGGATGAGTTGGTCTTATTTACTGTAAAGTACAGCCACTGGAAGTGAGGTTGACTCCAAAAATAAGCAATGGAGTACCAATAGATAAGGCTTCCAGACCTACAGTAGCATTCTTTCTAGAGACATACAGTAGCATTATTTCTAGAGACATACAGTAGCATTATTTCTAGAGACATACAGTAGCATTCTTTCTAGAGACATACAGTAGCATTATTTCTAGAGACATACAGTAGCATTATTTCTAGAGACATACAGTAGCATTATTTCTAGAGACATACAGTAGCATTATTTCTAGAGACATACAGTAGCATTATTTCTAGAGACATACAGTAGCATTCTTTCTAGAGACATACAGTAGCATTCTTTCTAGAGACATACAGTAGCATTATTTCTAGAAAAATGGCGGCAACTTACATGCAGGCAGGTGTATCCTCCTGAACCAAGAACCTGCAGGTCCCGTGGAAGCAGAAATGAGTATGGGAGTCCGGGCAATCATTAAAGTGAGATACGACTGCGGCTGCCACTGGAGGATCTATCAATAAGAAGAGTAAATATCAGAAAAATTAGAAAAAGGTTGAAACAGTGGTCATTCGCACTAAATGCTATTGGGCCATCAGGCCGCTTAATTTCTTCTCATTAATTCTGTGCAACAATTGAGTTCCTGATGGGATTTTCTAAACGGCTTAAAGATTTTCTTTGTGACCAGAGCTGAAATAATTGGCTTATGCACAGACTCCATAATACATACTAGTGCAAAGCCGGGCAGCATTCTTCTTAATGGCCGTAGCATATTGTGTGAAGTGCATTCCAGGACCACAGTAGAGTTGAGATACGCGTAATGATATGTTTACGAGGGCAATTCCGCATCAAGGCCAAAGTGTATCAGTGGCAATGACTTGTTGAAATGTTAGCCCTGAACCAAAGTGCATTACCAGCCGTTATCTATGTCATTATAACAAGTCCTTCACCTATAATTAAATTGTATTAAGCAAGTTTATATCTTGAAACCAAAGAGTATCAATGTTAAACATGTTAAAAATGGATCCCGTTCAAGAACACTAAGGGCAACAAAGTGCAAATTGGGTTAGTCTGCATTAGAATGTTGTACACAAATGACACTGTCCCTTAAAGCCAACATCTATATTAAGTTCTTGCTGCAGACCCGGATGTCCATTGTCCAAAGCCACCCTTCTACCATGATCTTCTTGGGGTTCAGCCACCCTCCTGCAGTGTACTTGGCTCTCTTTGATGTTTAGACATTCTGCTTCTGTGGACTATGATCTTATTTTAGTCATAGTCTACGGCTCCTTAGGGATGTTGTACATTTTGGTGATTAGTAGGAGGCATACAGAACATAGTACTCAGGCGGTGGTGAACCCCAACCATTATAAAAGCTAAAGGGGTTAAGATCTGTGCTCCTGGGATTTTTCCTTTCTGCCCTCTCCTTTGTCATAATGACTTATTTTACATTTTGCCTTTTTGTGTCCAGGCTTTTGGTAAAGTTTAGCTAGGATCCCTATGAGCATCTTGAAGTCACAATCCTTGAATACATGTTTTAAATGTCTCCTAAAGGAAGCAGGCTCTGGAATGCACTTCTTCAAAACAAGGTAAAATTAGTAGACTTCGGCTTTAAAGAATTTAATGTCACATATAGTTACAGCATTTCTATATATAAAAAGGGTAACTGAAGACACCCATGTTGGATTAAGAAGGAAAACAATTATCTAAATGTCATCTCGGTATAGCATTATCAAGAATTGGAATCTATGGACTAGATAACAAAGAATCCTCAAAAAAGAGTAGACCTTCCCGTCGGTGACCAATATTACAGTATGGTAATTAATATAGTTATAGTGTACACATGCGCAATGGAGCTAATTTCTTAACACTGGTTCCCGATTCTCTGAATTGAAGAATTCCCCTGTTCATAATCTGTGCCTGCGTCTTGTGGGGCTACACAGAGATGTATCTACAGACATCTACCATTTGTGATACTGTGCCTTTAATCCTTCAACCAACCACTCCCATTGGTTTATTCTCTAATAGGGTGGCATTCGCCCATTGAACAGACCACCTAGCAGGCAGATTCTTCTCCCTGCCCCTTCTCTACACACTTGGATGCCTCGACAATGAGAAGACAGTGAACTTTTTGTGACCATCTGCTATAGAACGTCTTTGAACTTTATCACAGGTGGATGGCCCTTTGAAGATGACTCTCCCTTTACAATAACATCATCTGGCAAATTCCAATCAAGCAGTTAACCTCTCCGCTCCCGGGAAAGACGAACATAACACAGACTTGACACGTGTAACTCGTGAGCACAGAAAAACTAAAAAGCAGTAAGCTGCACTGAGCAACGGCATTAAAGACTTACCGGAGAGGGTTATTATTAAAAGGGGCAGTACATGGTCATGGAATAACAAATATACCATCAGGGGGTTATTAAGGGGCTTTAAAAAAAATCTTCTATACATTATGCTAGAAAATGTATAGCTTGGCAGTAAGGTCATTTCTGCCACGTCTTCCTCTGCAGACATTCCTCAAAAGCACTGCTCGAGTTGCATACGTCATGACGGGACTTCCAATGAATGCCTAGACCTTCATCTGTTTGGAGATGCAGTTTTTGGAACAGAGGTCTCTTTAATAAACGAGGGAGGATTAAATACAGTGTTGCAGCACTTACAAGCAATCGCATATCCAAGTAAAAAAATAGATCAAAATCCAATTGGAACTTTGTCAATAGGAATCAGCCGATGAGACGGTCTACTGGTTATCTGCTGCGTATTCTATGGTTCTAGTCATCTAGTACTTTAAGCTTTTATCATTCTACACGGGCCCAAAAGTTCTTTTACTTACACCTTAACCCTATAAACACCCCATTCAAAAAGGGATTTTAATTTCCAACAAAGCACAAGCGCCGTTAATCAATAAACCTGCCTTCCAGAGACCACTCTGAGGCATGGGACGCCCCAAACCTAAAAGACCTAGTTATTTCTCTGCCAGCAGACATATTTGCAGACGGATCTTCCAAAAGACACAGCCTGCTTTTCAACATCACCCTGTACAAACAAGCAGGGCAGCTCATGAATCGCTCTTTGAACCTATCGGAAAACGATTCCACTACAAACAAGAAGCACACACCTTCCTTGTTTCACCCCGATGCCATCGATTCAAACGCCAGAAAAACATACATTTATTCCCCACTCCCCTCAGGGGAAGCTGCAGGAAACGTATAGATGTTTAGCCAGCTCTTTTATTTTAATCTCCTTGAATTATGCACATTCATTAAATATGGATGGAGGTGGGGGGGGGGATGCAATAACCTCCTTACTTTTAGCAGGCGCCCTATAATCGGAAACACAGGGCGGTTGGGAGTTTCAGATTTCAGCTGCTGACTTATGAGCTGCGGTTTATGAATGAAGTCTATGATCGCTCTATGCGGATGAGAAATGTCACCTGTGATTATGCCGCAAAACCCATACACAATGAATATTACATGGCTAAGGGATATGCCCTCAAATACCCCAGTAGGCATCATTAATGAGCCGTATTTTGCATTCATAGAGGGGTCGTTAAGTAGAAGGCAGAAGTATGTGCCGGAAAGCGGTCCTGGCAAGTACGGTGTACAGTACGGAAGAATGTTTAAAAGGCATATGTGATCAGCAGCAAGACAGACCCAGTTACAAGCCAATATATGGCTTTAATAGACAAGGAGAAGGTATATCCATAGATGTTCATTCTATAAGACATGCTCAAACATTTAGGAGCCACCATTTTTAATTCCAGTGGCCAACTGTATAACGTAGGGCAGACAATTATTATCTAAAAGGACATCTTTTGTGACATGTAACTTTTCCCCCTTTACCTGTAAACCTAAGAGATGAGTCCTGAACACAGCCAAGTGTAATACACACACCGGTGAAGATACCCATGTGCTCTATATGGCTACATCTTACTAAAACTGGCCAAGAAACCCAGACAAGAACATTTATTAAATTCCCACTACAGAGTCGCACAAGCTTGTTGTTAGGCGTCCGTGTAGTGTTTAAGGTTGAATTAGGAGTTAACAGAGAGACGTGCAAATGGAAAGAAATATTCTACTAAAACACCACTTATAATATAAGAAGTGTATTTCCCATTAACATTCGTAACACAGACAGCCCAGTGTTTGACGTCTCCTCTGTATGTGGCTACAATTCTATCATACAAAGTAACATTTCCATGAAATTTGAAATTATTTGAATATTTGCAAATGTTATAATATTTTCAATGCGGATTATTAATCATCCTCCCTTTTAGGTTATATTTTACATATCTGAAGTCGGCATCTGCAATATACCCAAGATATGAACTGAAGAAGCTACCCCAGAACAAGTGGGTGAATAAAAAATACAGACATGTGTTTGCTGGACACCAGGACTGAATTGGACGGTATAAGGAAAGGGTTGGTAAGGGGGGCAGTTAATTCATGGGCAATTGCCTGAAGCTTTTTGGTTTTACTTGCAGTTCCACATAAAACCACCAGGGCGTCTAGAGTAACAAGGACTTCAGGCTGCATTTATGCGATGACCAGATTCTTCCTATGCTCCTTCTATGTGATCCCTGTGCATTCCTATTCTGTTAGTGTTTCGGACAGTACCAAATTATCCACCAAAATGGATTGCTCCCTGGTCAGTAGTTATACGATGAAAAGCTGGCACTGCTTTGACAAAAGAAAATATCCTGTATTGAGGTTAGATTTATGTTCATAGGAAGAAGAAACAATGGCTTCCTTTGTTCTATAATAAAAATTACATTTGTCTTTATAATAGTCTGGTGCCAAGTGTTATTTTGTGGGTAACCAGGCCATATCATCTACCTTGGGCATCCTTCCTACTTTGCACCACAATGACTTTTCATACATTAACCCCTTATGCCTGGGAGAACGGACAGCGCTGGTTTAGGTCATGTCTCCCTTTCTTGAGGACTGAGGCAGCTCACGCTATTTCAGTGCTCTGTTGCACACAATCATATAGAGAATAGTTACCATATCTGTGCCATTAGTGCACTTTGATCCTATGTGCAACAGGCAATCACTTTGATGTACTGCAATTACTTCCAATAGTTTTGCTTGCCATCACATCAAATAGCACCCTCGTCATTAAAAATGGCTGTGAAACTCAGTACAGATCTCTGTACACACCGGTTCAGAAATGCCAGAAGGCATGGATCCGGTGAAACCCCAGAATGGCAAAGCCAATAAAGCCTCTTCTAAAGCTGCAACAGGTGACTATCCAACGTGGCGTGATCAAAAAACAAGGGCACCCTAGTCACAGCTCGGACAATCACCACCAGATAATAGTCATGACATAGGCCATTTTTAGAGGGTTTCTGTGGGAACCTAAGACCAGATTTCTCGATAGTCAATGTAGACGTGCAGACATTTATCAGTGAGCACATTTTGAAATTAAATGGGGAGAGTCTGTTTTGGTGAACTTGTCGGCATAATGAATTTTATCCGCTGCCAACGTGTACACAATGTATGAAAGTGTTCCTACCCAGCTAACTACCTCTTTAGCAAACCGACTCGTTCTTAGAAGTAGCTTAAATGAAAAGGAAGAGACAGGACGATAACATATCCATCCTGGAGACCTTATTTCAGTGGGGCAACAATTCATTACACACTTTGCAAATAAGGGTAATTAAAACGGTATATGCAAATATTGCCAAGGAAGTATTTAGCATCGAATGACACCTTGTTGTTTTTCCTTGATGCGGAATTAGCCAGTATATCATATATACAATATCCCTAAATCATATATAGAATCATATAGTATATCAGTTCATCTTCTAGACACCTTGATTTCTGTATAGTGGTGGAAGGAGAGGCGTAAAAATCTTTCATACCTTGTTACGAAAACTGCCTACACAGCTCTATTCATAACCCTGGAAATCCCCCCGCACACCAACGGCTCACCCGTTACATGCAATCTCTCTTAATCCGTGTTCTTAACATCTCTTCTCTGCCCCCCGTAAAAGTAATTTGCAAGTGGAGCAGGGATAATTTAGAAAGAGGAGATATGATGTCTTTGGAGGTTCTAGTATTCCAAGGTTTCAAAAAATATAACAGGAAAGCAAAAGTTGGTACGAAAAGAGGTAGGGAGGTTCAGGTCCTAAATGATGAACAGCAAGAAGAATAAAGAAACAATCTGAAAATATGGCATAAGTAAACTATGTTATGTACCGCATTTGCTCGATTAGATCTTATATTCAGGGTCATCTTATAATCAGACCTCAAATAAAGGTCTGACTATAAGACTAAGATTCAGATCCCCTGCAGATCTAATATATATATATATATATATATATATATATATATATATATATATATATAATAAATGTCTTTCTTGTTTTGGACTAAAACTCCCATTACTCTTAACCAGTTAATAATATAGCGAATAATGTTGTATGCCTTTAGATTCCCAAATCTGACAACTGATTAGAGATGAATGGTGAATTTAAGACAGAAACATAGATTATGACCGAAGAAGAACGGATTGGCCCATCTAGTCTACCCGACTCCAACTATAATTCAGCTACAGAAGACGGCGTTCCCGGAGGAACAGAGATCTAGCTGGTTAAACACGTGAACAAACTCACATGAGATTCCGCCTTTCATGTGAGATGTCATTATTTGCTCGGTGAACTCACAGGTGACAAACTGTACCAGTTCCAAGATTAACCCCCTCTGTTTAGCTGCAGGGATCTAGTACGGTGACATTTTGAAAATGATGGGGATATATCAAAGGGCCAGATCAAAGAATCAGAAATGTACCAACACAAACGTGTAAATATTACATTATAGAGCAGACTAAAAAGTGTGCGAATACGGGATGCCCATCCTAAATGTTAACTTTAGCTTATTGTACGGCACTATTCCTGGATTTCCCAAACATTGGAACTAAAACGCTATTAATTTAGTTTCTCTAGATCCAGCACTGTATATGAGAAGTGGACCGTGACCAATGTGCCTTTTCACTGTGCCAGAAGGGGCTTTTTTGTATGACATCATTAAAGCTCATATATGAGGCTCACACAGCGAATGGGTTGGGCAGCACTGGATTATGGAACAGTTACGTTCCACGGAATTCCTCCTGATAGGGGTCTGCATCTCATCCCCGGTACTCGCTGTTACCGTTACTCTATAATTAGCTAAACTGTGCAGCCTGGCAATCCACGAACACTGACAGCGCTGACGTAACTGCCCGGTCCTGTCTGCCGAGTACATTCTTCTGCCCACCCTCTGAACCCACTGCCATCATGCCATGTGAATCCGCATTCTTTGGATAGAGGTCTTTTTTTAATCCCTGGATTGATACCCTGTTATGGTCAGGTGACAAATTATATAATTCATCTGCTGAAGTTACAACTCCCATCACACCTAGCCACCAATGTCTTCAGAAGTAAGGGTTCCTGAGGTAAATTAGGAGTAAATAACCCATTATTTAAATCTACAAGTAAGAGGGATGAGATAGCTAGAACAATACGATCATTCAACATTTTCAGCTAAGAATAATTGTGTTTGCATGTATATACACATATAATATTTATATATGAAAATATATAAAAGCTCCCCCTTTCATCATACCTAGTAGATATCGTAGGTGTTAATGGGAGTTTTTATCTTATCTGGGATTACAAGATAACAGTAAATAGAAAGTGAGATGCTGAAATGAGGAGGCTTCACTTACCATTTTGAGAAGATGTTGTGTTCTCCAAAGCATTGCAAGCAGCAAACAGAAAACCTACAATACAATAAAACACATAAATATACATATACACCGACACATAGCAACCTTTTACTACAAATGTCATTTTCAAGTTTGTCGTGTTTTTCCAGCAGGATATGCCGGCCGCCTTCTACGCAAACATAACAACTCGGCGTGTGGACAACATGAAAAAGCGACCACTCAGCTTTCCTATACATTAAAGAGCACATGATGGCGGGAGTGTCCCTTTAAGGCATAAAACTCATTTAAACCATTTCATCTACTGATTATTATATTTTCTACAGTCCGTCCTACACCGGAGCTGGAAGTCAAATAAGGACACTACAAACATTTTTTTTTAAAGATCACTAGACACTAAACGGCAGTGGTTTGATCCCATTCCAAAAAAAGGTCTTTGAAAGTTTCCCCTTCAGGTGGAGAAAATTCCCACACAACAAATTTGATCCCATCTTAATTTGAAGGGAAATTATGATGATATTTCTAAATTGCTGTACTTCCTCTTTAAACAAAATCTCCTTTAAATGGAGACCCCAGAGTTTCCAAAAGCTTAGGGAACTTTTCATCTTTTTCTATGTTGGCCCAATAAATGGCATCAACCGAAGACTCCGCTTTCTCTTGGGCGAATACGGCTATATCAATTGATGCAGAACACCGTGACACACTCTCATCCCACAAACATTCTAGGCTTTTATAAGAGATGGTCATCAGCGGAGGAAAGAGCGGCAGGGTGCTCATTAGGCCCAAACTTGTATTGCTTGTGCAGGGAACATTTCATTATTTTACAGCAAGCTTATCCCTTCTTCAAGGATAATCTAACTGGGGCTTAGCTTCTGGTTTGAGTGTATATTTTGGGAGGCTTCACTGTCCCCGGTAACCGGTATCATCTTGTTAGAACTTAGCAAATGAATGGGAGTTCTCAAAACTAACTTTTCCTTAAAAGTGTTTCTTTTTAGGTAACATTAAAACTATCAAAACATAACCCGTTAAATTTTGTTATATTCTGATCGGAGAAAGAACAGGACTTAAAAATAGCAAATTATTGTTTCTCTTATACAATTGTCCATCTGGCAATTAAATGGTTAATACAGATTTTTACCTATGTGACGAGTTTCCTTTATTCCTACTAACTGACACACAACTTAGGAATCAGGTTTCTGTGTGGCTGATGACATCAGCTGAACCAAAACCAGGGAAAAAGTCAATGACTTACATACGCTACACATATACCATCGCTGGAGAGCTCACTGCTTTTGAAGTGGTTTTGTCTTAAGCAGTTTGCCATTCTTCATATTTTCCAAAATACATATCCCAAAGGATTAGATTGCAAGCTTAATGGTCATACCATATGCACCATGCTCAAACGATACACTTCGGAACTCTCTGGGTTTGTTTCTTCATGTCTCTGGCTCATTAGCGTACCCATTTACATCCTGCCTACTCCCTGCCCACCTTCCCCTTCTCTACACCCAGTTGCCTCCCATTAAAGGCTGTCTGGGGTCAATACCACCTCTATGCAAATCTACTTACCCCTAAAGAGGGCATTTTTCTGTTTAACTCCTCCCCCAGTCGTATCAATGGAAAGCTGGGAGCATACGACAGTATGCTTCCTGCACATGCTCAGTAGAACTTCTTTTCTACTAATTGGGCGCTGTGCTCCAAATGAAATCAACAAGAACGGTAGCCAATCACGTGTGCCATCTCTACACTGATGTTTTCTAGCATATATGTGATTGGCTGCTGGTTCAGTGACTTCAATGAGAGTGCTACCGTGCATCCCAATTTCCCAAGTATGTTTTTCTTTTTGGCGGGGGCTAAACCCATGTGCCCCAGAACCTCCGAACCGCGGACTGAGCGAAGTGCCTGAAAAACAAAACGCTTGGTAGCTGCGGGTTCCTACCTTGTTTAACTGAACTTAAACCACCCTCTTTCATCATATCTTTTATTATGTTATTAACACTAAGCACAGCCTAAGTTGACGTTAAACAGTTTTAAAATCAATACTGATGTCACATTTAATACATTTTCACCTCCGCAGAGACTAACCTTTTATGTGCAGTATTTAAAAGATCTATAATTCCTTGCACTTACTATTTATTCCAAGTAAGGTTGGGCCTCTGTAGGGTGACTGACAGGATATATGCTCGTAATCTGCATATATAAAATTATTTGTCTAACAAGTTCGACCATCTGCTTAGTCCCGATATTTTCAAAGGTAGCAATTATTTAAGCAATTCTCACGTGCAAACACACTGCATTATAGGTGACATCATAACTGCTGTCTGAGAATAATCTTTAGACCACAAAACCAAAAGAAGAAAATTAGTAGAAAGGAGCATAAAACAACAAAGAAAGCAACGTCGGAGCTCTTTTACTTATAATCATTTAACAGCTGCAAAATAGACTATGGAATTTTTCTCTCGAAACGTTCTCCTGTAATATAATACATGTCTCATTCCTGTCCATTTTTCATCTAATTTAGAATCTCTGGATAACAAGTTTGTCAGAAAAAAACCCCTAACAACAGAGGCCAGACCAGAAGGGATGGTGTATTTCCTCTTAGATAAAGGAATGCCCGAAGGAAAGGAATCCTCCATTAAGTGTAAGAAAGAAAAGCAAAGCATATGAATTAAACTAAGGTGAGTGAACTATAGTTCCCCCAGCGATTAGTGATCTACGGCTCCGTATTCTTCATTTTTCGTCTTTGGAGTTCAAAACCAACCTGGAGAGCTACCTGTTGGCTAATACTGTAATAATGTTACTAATACCGTATTTGCTCGATTATAAGACGAGGTTTTTTTCAGAGCAAATGCTCTGAAAAATACCCCTCGTCTTCTAATCGGGGTCGTCTTCTAATCAGACCTCAAATAGAGTCTGATTAGGAGACTAAGATCCAGATCCCCCGCACCGCTGCAGGGGACCTGGATCCTCCTGTCTCACCCCCCCCCCCCATCCTACACACACTTACCGGTGCTTCCTGCTGTATTGCCGGGGCAGCGGGTTGACGTCTACGCGATCCGCGTAGACAACGTCCGCTGCAGCCGGAAGGAGGTGTGGCTAGCAGCGGGGGTTGTCTGCGTCCGTCGCGCAAACCTTCCCCGACTGTCAGAGATCAGAGTTCCCCGCACCGGTGCGGGGAACTCTGATCTCTGACAGCCGGGGAAAGTATACGCGACGGACGGATACAAACCCCCGCTGCCAACTCCACCTCCTTCCGGCTGCAGCAGAAGGCGACGTCAACCCGCTGCCCCGGCTGGAAGCACCGGTAAGAGAGGGCTGAGAGGGGAGGGGAGAGTGTGTGTGTGTGTGTTAGTTAAATGGGGGTATAGGGTGTGTGTGTGTGTGTTAAATGGGGGCATAGGGCATTTCTGGAGTGGCGTTAAGGGGGCATTTAATAGAGCACTCTGCCTCCTGAAATGCCTTATACACCTATATGCCACTCTGCCCCATAATATGCATTTTAACCCCCTAAATGCCAGAGTGGCATATAGGGGTATAAGGCATTTCTGGAGGCAGAGTGCTCTATACAATGCCTTTTAACTCCCTTAATGCCACTCTGCCTCCTGAAATGCCTTATACCTCCCTATATGCCACTCTGCCCCATAATATGCATTTTAACCCCCTAAATGCCAGAATGGGATATAGGGGTATAAGGCATTTCTGGAGGCAGAGTGGCATATAGGGGTATAAGGCATTTCTGGAGGCAGAGTGGCACATAGGGGGTCAAAAGGCATACCATGGGGCACAGTGGCATATAGAGGGTTAAAAGGCATATCATGGGCCACAGTGCCATATTGGAGTGGCAAGCCTGGGGGCAGATGTGCGTAACTGGGGGACAGGTTGGAAAATACAAGAAATAAAAACAAAAAAAATATTTTTCTCAATCATAGCTTTTATTAAAAAAAATAGTTTACATGAATTAACATTTACTGGTAAAACTTTTTTCCTTTAGGGTCGTCTTATATTCAGGCTTTTTCTTTTTTTCCTAAGTTAATATTCAGATTTTGGGGGGTCGTCTTATAATCAGGGTCGTCTTATAATCGAGCAAATACGGTATTAACAATGTCTGAAACAGGACTGTTCTGGAACAACTTCAGTTTAAGAAAATATAATCCTCAAGTTAGTGCCCAGCTACAGTTTCTATGATTTTTATCTTACGGGACGGTGGTTTGAGTGGTCTCAACCCCGGCAACAGACGGTTAGCCATAATTTTGGCAATCCCGTGTTAACCTTGCTCTAGCTCGAAGAATGGATTACAACCCAAGGACAATATAAACACCAGTAGGTCCAGGAAAGACCCGTTATTTTTTCAGTGTCGTTCGTTGTGGTAGGGGATGTTGACCTTTCATCCCTACCATTTATAAGAGAAGGGGTTACTAGAAGTGATATTGTGAGGTTATTCTAAATGTGTTCACAGGTATGGAGCCTGGAGGTGGAATTCGGCTAATGGCAGACAGTTCACGCCTACTCCGGTGAGTCAGGCCGACACACACAGCCTCCTGCTCTCATTCCCAAAGAGGGGAGTTGCCGCTAAACAATGTACCAGGTCTTCCCCTCCTCCAAGACACGTGCTGGGAAGTAAAAGAAACCTGTGAGAAATGTAGACCTCACTATTGCAGGAATGCAGAGTGATAGGTGAGCCACCAAGCACACTTGCATGTAAAAGTATGATGTTCTCAGTCGGTAACAATGCAAATAACTGTTTATGTTAGTTAACCCATTTGTTTCCCAGACTAGTCATCTCTTTACTTTGTCCCCAAACCATTTATTTCTATATGATATAATCATTTCAAGCTGTCAAATATTCACCTGCAGTCAGGTGGGATCCCCAACCATCTTCTCTGGTGGTGCACACGTCGAGGTGTACACGCATGCACTACTCTCTCTGACGACACACAACACATCTTTCTTTGATGCCTGAACTGCTTTATGAGCCCTATGATGTCACTATATAAAAAATATAATACGCAACAGTGTCTTGTCCTTGACACCAGGTCTACATTTGAAACATGGACTTTTTGGTTTTTATGATAGGTGCAGCAAAACCCCAAAAACTATTTTCAGGGTTGATTGAAGCAAAGTTAGTGTCACAGCCAGAGCCGGCCTTAGGGGTGTGCGACCTGTGCGACCGCACAGGGCGCCATGGTAGCAGGGGCGCCTGCCCGGGACTTAACCTAAAACATCGGGGTTTTTTTGTTTTTGTTTTAACTTTATTTAACATCATTCATGTTAAATAAAGTTTAAAAAAAAACAAAAAAACCCCCGATGCTTTAATCTAAGTCCCGGGCAGGGGCGCCGAGCGGTTGCTCGTGAAGTTCTCAGCAACCGCTCGGCGCCCCTTACTCTCCGTCGCGGTGCCAGCATCTCATGTTGAGCGCCGGACTATTCCGGTGCTCAAAATGAAATGCCAGTACCGCGGCAGAGCGAGAAGACGGATGCCTCCCGCTCTCACTGCAGGACTCCGGCAACAAGGTAAGTGTGGGGGGGGGTGTAGTTTGAAGGGGCAGGGGGGGGGTGTAGTTTGAAGGGGCAGAGGGGGGGGTGTAGTTTGAAGGGGCAGGGGGGGGGTTGTAGTTTGAAGGGGCAGGGGGGGGTTGTAGTTTGAAGGGGCAGGGGGGGGTAGTTTGAAGGGGCAGGGGGGAGGGGTAGTTTGGGGGGGGGTAGTTTGAGGGGGCAGAGAGGAGAGGGGTAGTGAGGGGGGGTGCCAGAGGAGTAGTCCGCACAGGGCGCCACAACGCCTAAGGCCGGCTCTGGTCACAGCTACTGGGTGATGGATACGTTGTGTTAAATATCCATGAACACTAGGATTAACAAAAACTCACCTTTATTAAACAACACTATGTAACAATATTTTGTTTTCTTTATTTATTTAATTTTTTTTGACAGTTTTCAGTAATCTGTTTTTCAGGAGCATGACATAGTCATTAAATCTCTAGTCCATAAGAGTAACCGCTCCCCCGAACCTCACATCTACAGATCACATCTAACATCACCCTCCACCCCACGTTATTGGCCCATTTAGACTTTAATGGCCTTCTCTTATAAAACCCTGCCTGCTCTGTGCAGTAAACATAAAATGTACCACATAAACGTCTACGAAGTCATCCCGCGGTTAACTCTCTGTGCACCATCAATACTAGGTTACATTAGGTTATGGTGACCCAAGGCTTGGAGTTGGAGAACCACCTCCATGCTTTTCCTCGTATTTAGATATTATATATCACTTAAAAATAAGAAGGGTGAAATTTGACCCTAGTTATTTTAAGTAAACAGATTTGTAAATGTTCCTTAAAAGGCTATAATGTCCCTTTATGAGCAGCAATAAAAGCAAAGCATTTTAATACTTTAAATATTCTGCTAGTCAATGTTTAATAGAAATGAGCTTCCACCCCACTAATGACCTGCGACACTCAGGGGTGGTCACAGAGCCTACCCCTCTATATCCTGTGCGTGCACAACCATGCAAAGATCCTGTGCTTCATCCATGATGATGTCACACTGAGTTCAAGTGAGGAGAATGATGACATCACTGCATGGGCAGAAGGGGAAAACTGAAATAATAGATCCTTAAATCTATTTAGTTTACAGTCACCTGGCACTTGTGATTAAGTTACATGTGCAAAGATAAATAAAACCTTTTACATGTTTTCAGATATAAAGAAAGGATGGGAATTACTCTTTAGAGTGTAAGCTCTAGTGGACAAACATGTGTTTGTTAAATATATTTAAGCCATTTACAAAACAAAAATTAACCCTGTGCCTTTTCCCCCCAAAATAGGTGGCACCAAGAATGAATCATAAAAACAAAGATCTCCAAAAATGATTTATACATTGTGCTGATCAATTCCAGCTCCTAGAGTAGCTGGAGAGGAACAGAACAGAATTTGGGGAGGGTGTGCGTTACTTTTTGCTAACAATAACTCTAGCACAATGTATAGATCGATTCTGAAGATCTTTAATATATGTTTATGGGACCCCCGGTTTTGGATGGATTAAAAGACCAATGGCGGAGTGCAGCTAAAACATTGCACGGGTTAATGTAGCTCCATCCAGAATGATTTTGCCAGATTTAATATCACCAAATTAAAAAACAAACAGGAGAGAGCCGCACCTTAAGTGTCATCCTCCTGTGTGTGAGTCACAGGAATGGGACCAAGAATTTGTGTGTGCCAATTCTCAGAGCTTTAACCAAGACACAAAAATATTACATATGCATATTCAGTCATTTCAATTTCTGTTTTTTCCCCCATCTTTTGCCTACCATTAAGTAAGAAATTCCATCAGGAACCTCTGCGTTCTGCAACAAACCTTTTAGGAATGGTTTACTGTCCCTGACATCCCCACTAAAGTAATTTAATATGCATTCTTAAATAATGAGAATGAAAAAAAAAAAGAATTTGCCTGCGGTCACTGTCCTCCTCCATGATGCAACTACTGAAATCAAAGGGAATGCTTTCCAAGCATGGGGGGTTTATTCTGACCCCCATCCACAGCGTTCACAGATCCAGCTCTTGAGCTGTCAATAACGATAGAATGTGAGAAGTAGGGCAGGAGGCAAATGCATACGGGGGGGGGGGGGGTTCATCAGGTATTGAGGGAGGTTACAGGGAATGGTTAGGGTTATCAGAATACACAGATGAGGCGCTAGTTTGAGGAATTAGCAAACCCCAGAACCGTCTTCTATTGAATTGTTAAATATGAGTTGGCACAATGTTAAGTTCAGTGCAAAGACCGCATCTCATCACTTGGGGGTTTTGATGGAAATCCTAGTTCCCACAGAAGCCAAGGTGCCAACTTTATCTAACTTGCCCCGTGGAATCAGTGGGGTATACTGGCGAGGCCAACTATGTGCCGAGATGTACGGCGGCAGGCCTGGCCAGGGGCAGATGTCATTTCTTACACATCCTGGTATAAAATACTCATGTAAACCGGGTATGTGACAGCAACTTGGCCTGACCACAATCTGAACCACAGCTTCGCTCACTTATGCCTCCTTGCCTGGATCCACTGACAAATGAAAGATCCACACTGAAGAGGCAAACATCTAACCACTGAAATAACACTGATAATGTCCACGCAGCACCCCGCCATGGGACGGGGATTACAAACACTTACGAAATAGAAGACATGAAACAAATCAATAATAAAAAAAAATGCAATAATGTTTCCGGCTACTATTGCGTGAATATCCCATCACTTGCTGTGAAGTTTGCAATTCTTATCTCACCAGCCATTCATTTCTATTTTTGCCACTTTACTGAGCTACCAATTCCCAGGAAGCCTCCATATGACACCATTTAGTGAAGATTTTTAGGAATGCTTCAGGGTAAGAAAAAACAACTAATCAAAACAATAGCGGGCAGAAATATCAGGTAAAATAACACACACTTTCCCAACTTTGTAGCCATTAAGAAGATGGATGTTATTAAATGAACATGTTATAATATAACTATAAGGAATATTTACTTTAAATAATTTTCAATTATATATATATGTGTGTTATGATCACTTTGATTAACCCTTTGGAAGTCTGTAGGAAAAAATATGGCAAAAGGTTCCAATGTGCCAAAACATCCCCAAAGTAAAACGTACTTGGCATCGGACCTGGGCTCAGCAATTTGACCCCAGGCTTAATGCCCAAGCATATAATTCCAGAGATAAAGGAAAAGTTCAAGAAGTCCACGTTTCCGCAGAGAGCAGCGATAATATCTACTTTACCCATCAAAAGTGGTATTTGTAACTAATCAAGCTGGGCAATGAGCGGAGGTAGGGCAATAACAGCCAAGGGGTTTACTGACAGGTAAAAGAGGGGGCTGTAATGGATATAAAGATATTCTGGAAATTATAGATGAGGCAGGGACTTGGATTTTACAAGAGAGAATAAATCAGATGATATTGTCAGTTCCACCGACATTCTAAATCTAGGTTAGTGGGACATTTATTTTCATAATTGAATATTTGTTTTTAATGTTCTTTTCAGATCTAACAGGTATAAGATTGTTAGGATCTCCTACACACAGCCTGATGGATTCATACAGCGCCCAGCTCCCCTCCCCATATAATATGATGGCAGAACTAGCAATAAGGAACCCGCACACCCGATCCTGCAATCAGATGGTTAATTAAACACTCGATCACCCGATAATAAATGAAAGGGATCCTCGCACAGGTGACCCCACGTACCTAAGATCAGCAGCATGGTGTCCCTTGCAGGTGAAAGCAGCATGATGTCCTTCGCTCCCGGCGGCGGCTGCTCGTTGATAGCCAGTGGCGGAGGCGGCGACAGACGAGTCCCTTCGGCTGGGGAGGTGACAGAGTGACCCTTTTGACGTTCCGGTTACCGATCTGACTTTCCAGGCGGAAATCGGACTGACTCACCTTCTTCCCACACAGCCTGTTCACTCACCGGCTTTAAAGGGACAGGCACCCTGCTCCATGGGCCAGCGCGGCAGCTCGCAGCTGGCGGTGAAAACAAGTATTGTGAAGGCTGGCGCTTTAACTCTCAGCAGTCGTCCTTCCAGGGAACGGACTCTTAGTTATCTTCTCGTACTTTGCTTAACTTCTTCTTCAGGCTGAGTCTTCACGCAGTAAACTCTCCATCATCACACGAGAACGCCCGCTGGGGGTCTATCTTTACCGTCTTTACAATATCTTAATGAGAACGAGGCGAGAGAAGTAGGTCAATGATCACACGGGTCACTTGTGTAATAGCGGACTGAATGGGGCAATCTCACCCTAATTTAATTCTGAGACCCAAGATTCAAAAACCTTTAAAAGTTCTTTAAATGCCTTTTGGGGGGGGGGGTTTGATCTCCCTCCTTCAATTGACTCTGATGGCCCTCCTTCAGCCTCAGACGCTGGTCCTGCTGTCCCCTGTGGTGGCAAGGTGCTCCTGAGTGCCTGCTCTCCCCTCCTCGTGTCCTAGGTGAGTGCTTCTTGCCTGACTGTGATCAGCAGCTGAGTTCTTCTGATCCCTCCTCCTTCCCAAGCTTCAGCCTCTTGATCTCTTAATGTTGTGACTCCACTGTGTCTAAGTCATAGGCATAGAGGCAGTATTGTTGAATGGGAGCCTTATGAGTGATGAAATAGCCTCGATCACTGCTGGGGTGGGACATAAAACACTCACAGCTTCTATGATATTAATATTACAGGAATCCATGGTGATTTTAGATATTTATACACCTAATCTGTGTATAATTGTGGTATATTTTTAGAATATGAGGCTGAACCATTACAACAAATCATTTAGGGAAATTATAATCTCTATTTCCATCAACATACAATAGATATTATTTTTTAGATGGTAAGAGTAAGACTATCTGGTATGAAAGGAGGAAAAATGTTAGAACATTAGGTCATAGTCTAAAATGAGTGGGTCGGAGACTTAGATGTAACATAAGGAAGTCTTACTACACTGGGAGGGTGGTAGATAAGTGGAACAGGCTCCCAGAAGAGGCTCTAGACTCTAGAGGCTAATACAGTAAGACAGTTTAAACATGCGTCGGATAGGTATATGGCTATCCTGAACTGAACTGAAGACAAGACCGAGAACGAGTTGTTACAGCAGAAAAACTAGATGGCCTGAATGGGTATTATCTGACGTCAAATTCTGAGCGTCTACCATTTTTTGTCATTTTAAGGAATTTTAACAGAATTTACATGCACTCTATCAATAAATGTAATATAATTTTGGTAAACTGGAAATCAAGATTACTTGATTTAATGCTCAGTCACTAAAGTCACTAAATTATATATTTTTTTTAAATAGGAACATTTCTATAAACCAGTCAAATTCTACCAAAAGGAAATTTCCACTGGTTATCAGAGAATGGGTTTGGCTGAGTTATTGTTTAGGTACGGCTGGGTGAATACAGTGTTAATTTCTCATTTTGTTTCAACTTGAGTGCGAATGTTTGTTATTTATTATTACTATTTTTTCTTTAAATTTGACTGAGCTGATAGGGACCTTTTCTGAGCCAGTATTTCTGCAGCTCTGTATAAATACACCGTTTTGCGACGTGGTCACTTACAAGACATTAGATACAAATGAGTTCCCTCTGTAGTTTTAGACCAGCCGGTTTAATTATTGGGTTAATTTTGTATGAAGTACATAGCCACAATGCACATTCATAAACTTTGGCCAGGTCACCAACTTGATCACAGGAGACAGATGAAGCCATTATTCTGCTTGGTATCATCATCATCATCTCAATGTCAGACCTAGAAATAGGTGGCATTCTACTTCTGTTCAACATCAGACATCAAGTTAGTAATTCTTATTTGCCTTTCTTGCAGGAATGAGGTTGGGGTACATGGACTTTTAGATGAACACTACACAAGTAGCTAATTGAAAAACATCCAACAGGCATTGATGGTTTGATGGCCTTATCTAAACTGGACGCTTTGGACCCCTGAAACATTTATGTTAGCCCAAATGCTGCAGCTCCAGAGCTTAAGATAAATCACACATTGAGACACAAGACCTGATAAATTTAAATCATTTTAAAGTTCTTGCATGTGATGTCACCCAACAGCTCTCATGATTCTCAGTCAAGGTTTGAATGGGAGATGTTCAATGGCGCTAGAGAGCTGCCAGTCACAGGGCAGTGTGTGTGTGTGTGTGTCTGTGTTAAGAGATACATTGTACCTCCTCATTATGTTAATACATTACCATAAGGTTGTATGAACTGGGAATACACTTCCAGACAGCTAATAATCAAAGCCATAAGCAGAGCAGCTACGATCATAAGGCCAATATAACTGGTGGCCTAGAGTACTCTAAGGGACTTGTATCTGAGACTCTGCAAGCTTTCAGATTATTCCACAAGACTCTAGGAACTAGAGAAAGTTATCCCAGTTTGCCCATAAATATAAATAGTTAGAAATAAGTGGGAAAGTTTACATTAGCACCCGATAGGCTAGCTCAAAAACTAGAGCTGACCTTAAAATACACTATTATGTCTACATGTCACTGTCACAGAGTGTCCGTGGGGATTTGGTAATTTTAACAAATGTTCTGTATTGCAGAATAACTTAAAGGCACAGAATGGATGTGATAAATTAAATATTCATTTGAAATGTATAAGGCCCAGCGGATTTAAAAGTAATGCTAGCATTAAAATGTGTTTTGTTTTTTTTCTTAATGGAGGAAAATGTGGTGTTATGTTTGCTGAACTTGCCATCTTTGACAACAGACTTGGGCAACATAGCAGCTCTGACACTTTAAGGCCGCTGTACGCCTGATGATGCAATTGACCCAATCTGCCGATGGAGAAACAGGTCGCGTGAGTATTGGTCGATGACCGCCAGAGGCCCACTGGGCAATTGCATTCCATTTGCATGTCTTTTCTTTTATCTTTTTTTTTTAATCTTTTATTTCTTTAGGTTATTCTTATCTCCACATAACCTTACTTTGTTAAATCCTTTCTTGATATAATTAGTCACACTTAGCAAATATTAGTTTCATGTAAATACCCAATAAGGAGATGATATTCTCAGAGGTGAAAAGGTGGTAAAAGAATGTCAATTCTATTGCTTGCCTGCCCTCTAGTGGTGAACCTTGAGTAATGCAGACATTAGGAATTGGCCTTTTATATATCTGAGGTGGTTTTTTTTTTTTCTTCACTAAACAGGGTAGAACAAGATGATACATATCATTTCACATACTTAATTATGCACCCTCCTTAAATTTATATCCCTATAATATATTATGTTCCTTAATTTATGTATAATTAGCTATTTTCAATATGTCACCCTAAATCTTTTTGCTTAAGGCCCCTAAATACCTTGAAACACCCCTGCCTAGTTGGCCCTTCATGATTAGTTGCTGAGATGATGTGAAAGTGAGAAAAAAAAAAAGTATGTTTGTTTTATGTTTACTTTTTATTCCTGATGTTTAGTGGATGTTTCAGACACCCACTAAACTCAGACGACCCCAAACATACAATCAAAGAAGTATCTTCAGTGTAAAGAAGGGGTGCTGGAAGTGATGGTATGGCCCCCACAGAGCCCGATCTCAAGTTCTCAAGTTCTCAACTTCGTTGAGTCTGTCTGGGATTACATGGGTAGAGAGAAGTAACTGAGGCGCCTAAATCCACAGAAGAACTGCGGTTAGTTCTCCAAAATGTTTGAAACAATCTACCTGCCGAGTTTCTTAAAAAACCGAGTGTGAGTGTAATTAGAAGAACGTATGCTGTTTTGAAGGCAAAGGGTGGTCACACCAAATATTGATTTGATTTAGATTTTTCTTCTGTTCACTTCATTTGGTTAAATAAAAAAAAAACTTGTCTATGTGTGAAAGCATTCTTACTTATTTTTTACACCGGCCTAAAACGTTTGCACAGTACTATACGTATACATACATAAAAGGCCACTCTTAGCACACACACACATATATATATATATATATATATATATATATATATAAAAATAAATATATATGCAAAACCTGTAGTTTTTCCTCACGAAATATGCTAGTAATATTCCCTGCATTTTGTACAGGATTACCCGATGGTAGAATATACCCCTCAATACATTATGCCCATTCTCCAGCTGCTGAAAGCGTAACATAAAGTTTGACATGTATTAAGGAATTGGGATAATATTAGATATATTAGATACTATCTAATGCCATTCTACATTTCAAATATCAAGCCAACAAGACTGATTGTATTTTTACAGAACATGTATGGTTCATGTATTTGTATAAAATATGATTGATAACTTGCTAAATGTAATCTTCTTTTTGCCAAGCCTGATAGTATACAAATGGAAACTCCAGCATCTCCTGCCTGTTTTAATTTTGGATGCACTGTGATACATAACCCGTATTAAGAGCAATTATGTTTACTCTAAAATAAATATGTGATCGCTTGTCTTCAGTTAAGAAATTTAATATTGCTGACAATTTGTTTTTTCCATTAAACCTGCAAAATTATTGCGTAATTAGACTTTACTAGGTATAAATATCACATCATAATTATGTCTGGTATGAACTTGGTAATCATTTGTCCAGATAGGAAAGTTTATGGTGATATAGAATGTCACCTCTAATCCTATAAGAAAATAAAAGGAAACTCCTCAAGAGTAATATTTGGAAAAAGTTGACTCATCTCACCCTCCGATGACCTTATACGAAAGGTAGCGTGAACGGAAGCTTTGTATGTAAAAGTAGAGTTGGATACTGTTTCAATCACACCTGCAATCAAAGCGTTTTCCAAGTCTACATAGCTGCATACAGTAGGGACTTGCATGAAAATACTATATCTTTTGATTTCTTACTCAACTGAGAAAGACGGCAATTTGAGATGCTTCGACTTTAGAAACTGGGATGGGCAACCACAAGAACTACAACCATTACGAGAGGAAGATGAAAAATTAGCCGGTGAGGCTCATCTTCTGTCCCAGACATAGCAGCTAACACACACTAGTGTAAGAAAGGCAATGATTTTCAACCAAAACGTGATAGATTGGTTAAATAAAAGGAAATGTGAGTAACTAAAACATATTTTAATAAGTAATTTATTAAGTATATTTATAAAACATTTAATGCCCCTGTATCAAAAGTAATCACCTTTTTAGGCTCAAAACCTGGTCACCCCATCTTGAGCAGCACTAACTTCACACAGATGTTTCTTGTAGTTAAAGACCCGTCTCTCATAGTTCCGTTGAACAATTTTGGACCATGCATAACTGTGTTAACTCTTGTGGTTTTCTTACAACTGCTACTTTTAGGTCATGCAGCAATATCTCAAGGGGTTTGGGTATGGATATTGTCCAGCTCATTTCAAAACTTTAAATGATTTGTTCTTAAACCATTCTAATGTAGGCTTTCTGTTGAATGACCCAGTTGACCGAGTTAAGCCTTCAGCTGACAGCTAGATGGCTTAACATTTTCCTGTAGAATCCTCTGATACAAACGAGAATTCGTGGTTCCTTTTAGAAGTGGCAAGTTGTTGAGGTACTGTTGCAGCAAAGAATGAAAGTACAGTATGTGTGAATGAGTATGTATCTATTTATGTATGCATGTAGAAGAGTGTGATACCATGAATGTGGATGTGAGGGGCTGTAACCTGCGAACTATCTGCAATCTAGGGTTTCCATGCATTATTTATTTGATCTATACCTTCAATGCTGAGTTTGTATGTGATTTCCGGTTCATATATAGCTGCAAGGTTGGGTTTGTGTTTTATTCAGTTGAGCTATACTGGCAGTGCTCTGTTTCCAGTTTCCAGTGCTCTGTTTATTTGATCTATATCTGAACTACATGAGGGAAGAAAAGACAGGTGTGGTCACTGGTGGAGCTGGTGGGATGTATGTTGTATGTGTGTGTGTGTATATATATATATATATATATATATAATGTGTGTGTGTATGGGACCATTGATGTGTAATTGTGTGTGTGATCATGTATGTGTCTTTGTGTGTGTCAGCATGGATGTGACGTTTCGCTCAAAGTCACGTTAGAGTCAGAAGGAGGGAAGACCACACTGAGAACAGTACCCTCCTAATTTGCAGAGTCAGTATGCCAAGTACTTTTGTTTTTTGTGTTTTTTTTTTTTGGTGTTGGGGTGGAGGACGTGATCGCATGCTGGGGAGCGCGGGGGTGCCACCCAGGGTCCTATCAATATTAAAGGCAGCCTGTGCACATGTAGTGCATGGCGTCTCAGCTTGCGTACAACTCACTCCCATTGAAATCAAATTTGGGTACTGTAATGATTTTATGAAGATACATTTTTTAACGATATATTTTCCTAGTCAAAGTGTTTTGAGCTATGCTGGGGTCAGAGGCGTATCTACTGAAAATGGCGCCTATGGCAAGCACTGAAATTGCGCCCCTGTCCAAATAAAAACCCATTTACTAGCCCCTGCTGCCTATATATATATATATATATATATATATATATATATATATATATATATATATATATATATATTAGTCCCTGCTGCCGATAGCGGGTATAGATCAACACGCAAACCCAGATCAATTGAAATTCACTTGTGATCTCAGCACTGAAGGTATATATCAAATAAACAGAATCAGACATACAAGTCCTGTATTTGCAGGTATACAATAATAATATATGAAACGTAGCATCGCAGGTATAGATCAACTGAATAAGACATATTAACCCTGTATTTGCAGGTACACATAAATAATGTATGGAAACATAGCATAGCAGATATGGATCTACAGAATAACACAAAAACCCAGCTTTGCAGGTAAAGATCAATTGGAATTCACATAAAAACACGGCATTAAAGGTATATTTAAAACCCCCTAAATTACAGGCATAGATCACAGGTTGCACACCCCAAAGCCAGCCCTGGCGTCCACACTGCCCACATAGAACCTGACCAGCACCCAGATTACACACATAAGATTTGCCATCTTTGTCCCCAAATAGCCCACCACAAGTCAACTTTGTCCCCAAACAGTCCGGCCAGTGCCATCTTTGTCCCATATACACCCTGCCTGTGCCATCTCGGTCCCCAAGGCTCAAACCTCCTGCTAGTGCCATCTCTGCCCTTCCACAATTATACATCTATGATACACAAACTCACTAATTCACACTTTAATTCAGACAACTCATCCACACATTAACTCATGCTCTCCCTCATTCACTCAATGCATCCACACATTAACTCATGCTCTCCCTCATTCAGACAATACATTCACATATTAACTCATGCTCGCCCTCATTCAGACAACTCATCCACACATTAACTCATGCTCTCTCTCATTCACTCAATGCATCCACACATTAATGCACACTCTTTACTTATATCTACCCCCTCCCTTATCACTTTTTAACCCCCTCCCTCCCTCATCACTTTTTAACCCACCCCCTCCCTTCCTTATCACTTTTTAACCCCCTCCCTTATCACTTTTTAACCCCCTCCCTGCCTCCCTCCCTCCCTGCCTTATCACTTTTTAACCCCCTCCCTCCCTGCCTTATCACTTTTTAACCCCCTCCCTCCCTCCCTGCCTTATCACTTTTTAACCCCCTCCCTCCCTTATCACTTTTTAACCCCCTCCCTCCCTGATCACTTTTTAACCCCCTCCCTCCCTGCCTTATCACTTTTTAACGCCCTCCCTCCCTGATCACTTTTTAACCCCCTCCCTCCCTGCCTTATCACTTTTTAACCCCCTCCCTCCCTGCCGTATCACTTTTTAACCCCCTCCCTCCCTCCCTGCCTTATCACTTTTTAACCCCCTCCCTCCCTCCCTGCCTTATCACTTTTTAACTAACCTCCCTCCCTGCCTTATCACTTTTTAACCCCCTCCCTCCCTGCCTTATCACTTTTTAACCCCCTCCCTCCCTGCCTTATCACTTTTTAACCCCCTCCCTCCCTCCCTCCCTGCCTTATCACTTTTTAACCCCCTCCCTCCCTGCCTTATCACTTTTTAACCCCCTCTCACCTTGAAGTCCAGCGACGGGAGCACGATGTTGCTGTCTTCCTGCACCGCTCGCTGGTGCCCGCTGCTTCACTGTTGAGCGCCGTAATATGACGTCATATTTCGGCGCCCAGCAGTGAAGCAGCGGGCACCAGTGAGCGGCTTTTAAACACTGATGCGGAGGAGATAGAGGGGCGCCTAGCAACCGCTCGGCGCCCCTCTCTCTCCTCCGCATCAGTGTTTAAAAGCCACTGGCTGGTGCCGGCATTTCATGTAGAGCGCCGCAATATGCCGGCATATTGCGGCGCTCTGCATGAAATGCCGGCACCGGGATGGGGGTAGAGGGCTCGTGGAGGAGAATGAGGGGCGCCGAGCGGTTGCTAGGCGACCCTCTCCTCCGCATCAAAAAAATAAATAAAAAATGCCGGTGAGCGGCATTTAAAAGCCGCTCACCGGCGCCCCCCTTGAGATGGCGCCCATGGCACGTGCCATGGCTGCCATACCCTATATACGCCTCTGGCTGGGGTTTATGGTTCTAATGGTCCAACCTAATAGTCAAACCAATACAGATTGAGTCAAGCACATAGGAAGTATGTACAGAGAGAGCCCCCAGAGAGCTCTTCTACAGCCGATTCCACCGCCACCCATCATGCAAACTCAGTAATGACGCAACCTTATTGGAAGCCAAAACGGATTGGATTCATTTTTACTTGACAATGGCTTTAAGATTTTTCTTGGAAAGTCCCTCGCGAGAAAGTCTAGAATTCTATTACTCTAACATTTTCCGTTATTTGTCACTAAACTCTGCTTCTTAAAGAGACAGTAAGTTCTTATAACATGACATTAAAGGTGTTTTTTTAATATGTGTATCTAGCACACACAAAAAAAGCTTTACACTGAGACATACTGTATATTATCCTCTTTTAAAAAAAAAAATATTGGGCAAAACTCTGAGAAAACACTCGTATGACAAACTTTTTAAGTATCTATCCCCTAAACAAAATGGGGGTGACTGTTACTTTAAACCAAACCCCAACTTTTTTAAATTGGTTCCAGTCTGCTGCTCATATGCTTGATGTATACCCATTGTATATCCATATGCTTTCTGTTTTTGTTCTTTGACAAGTCCAAAGTTCAATACAATCTGTCTGTAAAGTGGATTCACATATAAGTGAATATCTGCCTTAAATAGTGGATGGAAATCCACATATACCCATATTTTCATATCCATATTTTGCTCATACCATAGGAGCAGTCATGAGTTCCTTCAAGATTCCAGATTCCTTCAAGGCAAGTCCAAAGTTAAATACCATCTTTGTTCAGCTTTCAAATTGGCAAAACCACTTAATATTATTATTTATTGATTTATAAGGCATTCGCATTGCTGTACAACCTGATGTATAATTGTGAGTTTATGTGCTCACTTTGCCCTGGTATCTGTGAGATATGACATAATAAACACCTTTGTAACCCAATGAACAGGTGAACCACACAAGGTAACCCTCTGCCCCCATATCACTGTGAGAACTAGCAGGAGAAGCGCTGGTGACTAAACAAATGTATCCTTGCCCTTTGTCCACTTCTTTGCAATAGTTGGTCCCCCCCCCTTGAAATTAGATCTTCTGGGAACTCTTTTGAAGAAGATAATGTTGTGCCCCTCCTCATTCAAGTGGAGCTCTCAACCACAAGAATGAGATGATATCCCTCGTAACAATTGTGTCTGGTATCAGGTTCTCATGTAAATTTTTTTTATTTCCTCAGTATACTTATTCCAGAAATAAAAAACCTCAAGTATCTTCTATAGGAATACATCTGATTTCATATCTACGGCTTGTAACAAATAGCCATATCAATCCAATAGGAACTTAAAACTATTCAACCTCGAGGTCATGAGTGGGTTTTTGACGGTAAAAATCCACCCAAAAAATAACCTAGCCATGTTTATGTTTATAAATTGTGGAGGATGTCTATCCATCATGCTAAAAAGCACTTAATGAGTTGCGGTGATCTGAAAAATCTCATCTCATTGCATTAGCTGTGTATTATGAAGTATCAACACCGGCAACAAAGGATTTAACATTGAGTTAAGTGACACAAGGGTTGTGACCTTAGAGGCTATTTGGGTAGCTACTAGAGGTACGTGGTCCAAAGATTTAGCACTTACTATACTAATATCATGGGGGGCAACTAATTATTGGAGCATAGGATTCTCACCTTAACAAGAATGTAAGACAAAGAGGGAAGTTTGCATTCATACCAATAAAGCTGGTACCCATAGCTCTGTTACCACATTGAGGATGTGAAATCTGGATAATATCATTGATACTTAGGGTTTCAACTTAATACTGATTCGTGGATGACACCACTCATGTTTCTGTAGCTGGGTCTTGGGATTGTTATAGCCCACCATTCCTACTTAGATAAACCATGAAGATACCAAGACTAAGGTGACTGATGGTGATTAAAGGAGTTGCTTTGATTCTAGATGAACCTTGAAGGGGAATTGTCACACCTTTTGGCATAATTGAATAATTTCTTAAAGTTTCCTACAGCTTGTGCTTTTTGTTTGGAATTGTTTTAGATAAATTTAGTTCAACATTTACCCAATGGAACGTGAGATTGGCATTAGTCAGCATTATCTGATTTAAGTCATGCAGATCTTGAAAAAATAAAGTTAAGACCATGGCAATTATTAGATATTTCTTATTTTAATACGTAAGCACAATTGCACAGTTTCATTTAATGAATAAAACGGCTATTCAGGATTTTGGAAAAGTGGCAAATTCACTTTAAAGAAAAGGGTCTCTGTTTAAAACATTTTGACTGATGACCACATTTGTACTTATTGCTAGGATGGTCTACTTGGAGCTTTACAGTCATGCTGCCCACCCACAGGCATTGAAAGAGTAAATATTCTCTCTCTGCCAAATCTTTCCCCTCTAAATTTCCACTTAGAGAAGGGGGCATAGGGTCGGCTGCTTCAATTGTTGCCTTTCTTCTCCAACCATCCCACAGAAGGATACACACTGAGCTTTATGTTTCTTCCGGACCACCAAAGGTCTTTGGGTCATATTGTCAAAACTCCAATGAGGTCATTGCAAAAATACAATAAAATTGCGGTTGTGACCCCTACGTACCCCCGATCTGGAGCGCCAACAAAAGTTCAGATACAAATGACAGTGTCCTATCTGCGTAAGGCCCTTGAAACTGTAACTCATTCCATTCACAGAAGCGGAGCTCTAAATGATCTGATCTCCAGTGCCGGAACTTTCAATTCAGCTGCTTACTGATTTTTACATAAGAATAATTCATATTTCACAGCGGTAAATGAAATGTTTTCTGGCATATGCAGAGTTTTCCTTCAATTTTGCAAAAAATTAAATACAAGAGAAGGCATGTTTTACAGGGCAACTGTGAACTCTTTAATGTTTAGTTTAACCAGATTTTACCTATACTGTGTAAACTTCCCCTTTAATATGAGAAAACCCTCAGTTTAGTGGAGGTGAAACTGAATCCGATCATGAACCAGCAGCGTTAAACAGACTGCCGCTATACCGTACGCACATTGGGGGCTCAGCAAATTAACTACTGACCGTGAATCAGAGTCTGCGTAAAAACTGAAGTAATGTGTGGCTGAAAATTAGACACACACACCCCTGCTCGTCTAGCGGGACCCAACTATGACTCACAAAGCTAAGCCTTTTGCCCGTTGCAAACCATACTTGAAGACTGCTGAGGCTCGCTCTTGTGGGACACAGCATCACGGCCATGGTCTCCACGTCATATTAGACTCAGGGCCAGACTTACATCATTACTATATTTTATTTATAACACACCAAGCAGGTTCTAGCCGTGTTACAATAAAGGATAACAGAACATGAAAAGTAACATTAAAATTGACAATATACACAAGTGACAATACCATTAACACGTTAAGACTGGAAAAAAGAAGCAGGCCCTGATCTTGGGAGCTTACAATCACTTGGGACTCTTGAGGACCTTTTAAACAGCCAATAAGAGGCTTTTGGGAACTTTTGTGGAAATGTTCCCAACTGAACAAAATGTGGGTAGACAGCTTCTAAAATAAGGGACTTGCATATATTTGGGTTCTCTCTCTCTCTATATATAATTAAAACAATTAAAGTGCTGTATTTTTGTTACTTTCTGGCCACAATAACAATTCTGAGTGCGCATATTTGGGAAGGATACAAATGATACAAAAGAAGATTACAGCAATGGATGAAATACAGTCCAAGAACCTGCATTATGTAAGCCAGCCGTGAAGATGAATCCGGTGTTCCGTGGAGGCGTTGGATGAGCGATAGTGGGATGAGATGCGGGCCCCACAGACACATAAGATACTTAAAACATTGTGTTTATTGGAAATCCATTAAAAAACATCCAAAATCAAAAGTGAAAAAAAAAGAAAAGATATAATTAGATTTCCTCAGAAGTCATACAGAGAGACCACATGCTCATGAAGTCATCTATCTGATGTATTTCATGCACACCGCAAACTTAATTATAGGTCTATGATTCCTCATGGCCCACATTTCCTAATGCCACTGCATCATTTGGGAAGGATGTAAACAGGGTGGTAATGAAAAGATGAAAAAGGATCCTCGTAAACAGTGTCAGCCGACATCATTCTTGCAGATATGCTTGTGTTTAGCACCTTTAACTCTGAGTGTAAAGTAGTTATATTTTCAGAGCCACCAATATTCTTCATGGGTTGAAATTGGCCACCAGCTCGATGCATTTCATCCCGGTATGTCTTCCTGTGTCCACCGAGATTCCATTTAAATTACACAGATGCAAAGCAGGCTCTATATTGCAGGGGGGCACACATATTAGGGGTCCTGCAAGACTTATTAGAACATGAGTGAGTATAATAACATTAATAATATAAGCTGCTACCGACAGCTGGCTCCTTTAACCAGAGGCTTTCATAAAAAGTGCATCATGCAGAACAGCACCGACTTTCATGCAGTACAATATCATAGAATTAGACGGCCGATAAGAGCCATTCGGACTGTCTAGTCTCCCCATTTTTCCTGTTGTAAGACGTAGGTCTTAATCAGTTCTTGGTCTTTGTTACAGGGTCACCGTACCCAAGGCTGGGTACCCCTGTTTGAGGGCTGAGGAATCACCAGTCAGTCCCTCATACGGATCGCACTCAGCTATCCACGGATCATCCAGACCACCATTCGTAGCAAACCAAGAAGAACTCTCTTATTTACAAACACACAGAACTTTATACAATCTCAATGCAATGTGTACCGAACCCAACCCCCAATCCCATCAGCCACATCCCATCACAAATCCCATCAGTATACAGGGGATGTATCAGGTGAGGGGATTACAGAATACAATGGGTTCCCCCACCTGTGTTATCCCCCTGTAGTGCGGGTGCCGTCTGGGCAGACAGGGCTGTGTTGGCTGATTAAGAGCCCCAGCCAGATTATAGGATTGTCTCTTTGAAGGCTGGGGCTGAATCCACATCAGTCTCTGGGCCGGTTACACAATAAACACAATATAATATATTACCGGGTCACAGTATACAGAACCGGACACAAAAGTGCTCCGTGACCCGGCTAAACTTCATATGACACATGAGCCAGCTAGCCTGGCCCTGTCACAGATCTCCCCCTTGACCAACGGTCCGGCAGACCAGGCAGATCCACACGGGTCTGCTGCAGGCTGTCCGAGTGGACAAAGTTCAAAGGTGCAGGCCTTAGTTCATGGCCCCCTTTGTCAGAATCATCCATTGAAGGTGGGCCAGGGCCCTGGTTGCCCAAAAGGATAGTCAGTAGTCCTCTGTGAATTGGAGGACGGTCCCAGCTCAGCCGGGGGCACATGGCTATCCCCCTCACCGGGGTAACAGGGGCACGTGGAGACTCCTGCTCCCTAGTCTTGGGAACTGAGTCTGGGGCAGCTGCCAGGCCAGGGTGGTTGCATGGAAGGAAAACCCTGCTGATCGGGCCGGGGTTACTCAGGGAACCAGGGAAACACGTAGAGGTAGTAAGAGGGGCCTCTACCGGGACACTGGAGTGACCTAGGGGACACTCTGGGACAGGAACGGGTGCCCTTACGGGGTTATTAGGCGAGCTAAGCAGCACTGCGGGGTACTCAGGGGACCCAGGGGAATACTCCGGGGCAGGGACAGGTGCCAATACTGGACCACCGGGAGGGTTAAGCAGACCCTCGATCTTCCTCTCTGGGACAGGTGCCTCTGCCTGGGCACGGGGAGAGTCAGAGGAACACTCTGGGACAGTGACCTGAGCTTCTAGGAGGACACGTGGGGAACCAGGGATCACTTCGGAGAACACAGGGATAGGAACCAGGGCCTGCGCCAGGCTACTGAGAGGACCCAGGGAACTCGGCAGCCCCTCTGGCGTCCTCGCTAGGTTAGGGAATGGTGCCTCTACCGGGTCACCGGGGACTTCAGTGGGAACCTCTGGGGCAGTGACCCGGGCTTCTCCCAGGACACTCGGGAAATCAGGGGGCCAGTCTGGGGCACTGGCTTCTACGGGAATAGCTAGGGGTTTGGTGAGGGGGATTGTGCCACTTACTCGGGCGGTGGGGACAGTCATCTCTTCTGCCGGGGTAGAGCAGCCAGGGTTGTTGGTGAGGACATGGGTCGGAGCTTTTGGCTTCCTCCTCCGCTTCTTCTTGCTGGCGAGGACCTCGGTTCTTCTTGCCAGGGCAGGGGCCGCGGAGTAGGTGAAGAGGACCTCGGTCCCACTCCTGCAAGTAGTAGTACCATGCTCCCAGTCTCCTTGTAACTCCTGGAGCTCCACTCTCCGCAGCAATTCTTTATAGTCCCTCTCGAGCTGCCATTCCTCTTGGACCAGGCAATCCATAACAGCCTCCAGCTCGGGGGGAATAGCATAAACCAGGACTTCTGCACGGTTGTCCCAGATTGTATCCCTGCGGTACTGGCACGGGCTTCCGAAGGACGAGTCAAATTGGAAGGCATCATATATCAGTCCTGGGTCGACGGGGCTATACAGCATCAGAGGGTCGCTGTGGTCTTCACCTGCTAACTGCTGGGAGAATCCCTGGTAGCGGCTCTGGAGGTCGAGCTCTGCATATATGAGACCCCTCAATTCGTCTTCCCACTCCGGCAACGGGTTCTCCCCCAGGAGTGGAACTCGTAGATCCCACATTGTCCAGTACTGTCCCCAGTACGTTTCAAAGTGGGGATGGGAGAAATCATCCCTCCAGTCTGCAGGCGCAGACTCTAACTGCCATTGCTGGTGTTCCAGCTCACACACCTCGGCTGTAACCCGGTCTGTCTCATCCTCGGGTTCTCGGAAGGATTGGATATCCTGGTGCAATATTTTGGTGTTCTGTTCCCCTAGTCTGGGAGATACAGACCCACTCTGGCTCAGTTCCTGGTGACACATTTCAATCACCGTCATCACTTGCTCCGATGTAGCCCCTCCTGGGTACAGGGATAAGTGCCATAGAATGTTCTTTTGTAGAGCACTCAGTCCGAGGCTCTCCTCTGGGGCATCCTGGTGCCGGTCCATCTCTCTGCAGTCCGCAATCAGAGTAGCCTTTCCTTTGCTACAAACCTCCAGGAGCTCTCTTGGTGTCTCTCGTCTGCAATCCCAGTTGGTGGTTTGGATTTCACCCAAGTCGTGGGATTCTTCCCACCGCTGCCACCAATGTTACAGGGTCACCGTACCCAAGGCTGGGTACCCCTGTTTGAGGGCTGAGGAATCACCAGTCAGTCCCTCATACGGATCGCACTCAGCTATCCACGGATCATCCAGACCACCATTCGTAGCAAACCAAGAAGAACTCTCTTATTTACAAACACACAGAACTTTATACAATCTCAATGCAATGTGTACCGAACCCAACCCCCAATCCCATCAGCCACATCCCATCACAAATCCCATCAGTATACAGGGGATGTATCAGGTGAGGGGATTACAGAATACAATGGGTTCCCCCACCTGTGTTGTCCCCCTGTAGTGCGGGTGCCGTCTGGGCAGACAGGGCTGTGTTGGCTGATTAAGAGCCCCAGCCAGATTATAGGATTGTCTCTTTGAAGGCTGGGGCTGAATCCACATCAGTCTCTGGGCCGGTTACACAATAAACACAATATAATATATTACCGGGTCACAGTATACAGAACCGGACACAAAAGTGCTCCGTGACCCGGCTAAACTTCATATGACACATGAGCCAGCTAGCCTGGCCCTGTCACAGTCTTGTCTTGGATACCATTGTAGTTTAACTTTCTGTTTGATATCAGCCATCATTTGCATAGATTTCTGTTGTGTTCTTGGAATTAACTTCACCAAGTTACTGATTTTACAATAATTATCTCCTGAGCCCCCATAATAACTGATAACAGTATAATGAACCAAAACAGCATGAAGTTCTCAATATAAATTAACTTTTATTTTCAGTTTCAATAAATGAATGTCCTAGTATTTTTTTAGTCAGCCTACAGCTCTGATTGTGCTCCATATACATTCTACAGCAACCAGACTTTAGGTAACAGTTACATAGTGACCAGATCCTTTTTTTGCACCTCTTGTGGGTTTTCTATACAGTCCCTTTTATTAAATATGTTTTGGATAGGACTGAATAGTGCATATTAAGCTTGTATGCTGTTATATCTGTTTTGAGCAACTTGGCTGAGGTTCTCCAGGGGCTCAACGTTAGTTACCCCACCCCTGGAAATATGTACTGTAATATAAAACCTGGGTGAGCCCTGTTGCTGTGCCGTATGATATACAGTGCTGATGACCTTCACAGGGTTTGTATGGAAGGCTCAGGCTACAGCAGAAACTGTGCTCTAATGTGATGTCAGTGCAGGGTGGGGTGACCACATTGCCCATTTTTGGCCCATTTTTATAGTACATATGTCACATTGACCAGCACATACTGCCAGATCATATTACATGAACCCACTGTGTTCCTGCTTCTGCAGGTTGGACTGGCCTTTTTGAAGAGTTTTGGACTGGCTTGCGGGGGAGGGGGTCAATTGCTCTTGACCCTGCAATATGTGGACATATTAAATAATTTAATTAATCGGTTAAACCTTACAAAACGGACAGACTTTCATCAAACTCCTTTGTTTCTGTCCCTGCTAGTTTGGGATAACTCCTGGAAGTATAAGATACTTATGAACTGTTAACTAATTCAATCATAATGGTATAAGACTGCCACCTCGTGGTGAGTATTAGGTATTACCGCATCAAACAAATACACTGAAGACAGGAGGCTTCATATTATGCTTTAACTACTCCCAATAGCAGCAAACCAAAGATATACAGCAACTGAATAGTTAAAACATTTTGGCAGAGAATCTCAATTTGAACCAATAATATTACAACAGAGTATATATATAAAGCTGCTCCCAGAAAGATAAGTAATATTATGTCCTAAAACACTTCTGAGATTCCCTTAAAGAGAAATATTGCTCCAGTAATTTCCCAGACCCCTCTTCAATCAATTCCTTGGGAAAATGTTAAACATGAAATCTAATCAGGCACAGCCTTACAAAAAGGCGACAGTGTGACGGTCGTGCAGCCTCTATTAACGAAAATGTCAGACTTAAATAATTTACAGCCTCACAGGAGCAAGAATTTTAAGACAGGTGTGTTTCAAAATCACAGTAAGGACCTTATCACGAGGAAGACTTGATTAAGGTCAAAAGCCTGTTTCCTTTTATAGCTCTTTAGACAGTGATTCTGATAAATTATTTTTCTGTAAAACTGATAATGTTTCAGACTCTTCATCTGCAGATGATACTATTCCAGATTAAGAGCCATTCGAGAGGGAGGTTGAGACAGGGCCAGGAAAGCATATGCCAGTTTTAAGCAGAAGCTGCTGGAACTAAACACCTTAACAATTTGATCCATGAAACAGACCCATCAAGAGGAGTTTTTTTGAGGAACAGAGGAGGAAAAGGATCCCTGAGATCCAAGTCTTCTTCAGGTAAGATTAAAAACTTTTCGTTTTCTGAAACCATCAATTTTTCCATCAATGGTTACAAATGACTGCAAAATGACTGCATATCCCTGGATACTTTACACAATTCGGGGTTTTCTAATACTTCTGGGCAACTGGATGATGAAAATAGATGTCAAGGATGCGTATTTGATGGTACTGATATCTAACCTTCATCAGAAATTCTTTCAGTTCCTATGGAAATGCCTGCCTTTTTTTAGAAATTCCAGACACCTGAATGATTTCAGCAATTGAAAACTCCACAAGACAAGTTTTTAATCAAGTATCTTTAATTTAGGGACTATTCCACATGGTCCTCGTTAATTCTCAATTACCGAGGTTCTTAAGCTGAAGGCCAGATCCAGAAGCTCTAGCAGTTGGTGCTTTTCTCCAACATTGGTCTCAACAAATTAATTACGCCTTCCCACCCTTCTTGATGATCCCCAGAGTTGTTTCCATGGTCAGAAGTGAGTAGCTTCAGCTCTCATAACTCTGTTTTAGCCAACTCAACGATGGTATCCCACTGTAACTGAGTATATACTTTCCTCCAATAATCCCATCTTTCCCAGACATTCTTCTCAATCTGTTAGACCTGGACTTGTCCTGCTGGCATGACTGATTTCAGGAATCCCTTGAAGGACTTTTAAAACTGGCTGTGGACTTTTTATCCGACAGTCATACACCAGGTAACAGGACTGCTAATAGAGCAACCTGGATGGTATGATCTAGCTGGTGCTCGGAACGTAATCTGGATCCTGTTCAGGCAGCTGTGAAGAAAGTAACACATTTCTTGGCTTCCCTTTATGACAATTTGTACTGTTTTGGTATTTCTGTAGAACACGCTTTAGTGGATTCCTTTCTACTTGGAAAACATTCCTTAACATGTCAGGTTTTGAAAGGAATTAAAATTAAGAAACCTCCAATGCCAAAATATCTACGAACATAGGATGTTGATAAGATTGTTCATTTTCTTTCATAATGTCCGGTTAATGAATCATCTCTAAAACAATTGCCTGCAAAGCTTACTATGCTTTCCCGTCTTATCTCGTGTAAACGTGTTTCAGATGTCCATGCCCTTGATTTTCATAATAAATCTTTTGATCCTACCGGTGTCACGTTTTTCATTTCTAGGAGAACTGTTATGGTCAATCTTTGATTACATTTTTTTTTTTAACCATCCTAACTCGAGTGATGTTAAATGCAGCATTATTCAGATAGGAGAGCTATCAAAGCTTTTAATTTCTATTTTGTAAGCCGCACGCTCCTGCTTCTTCTATGCCAGGTGGATTAAATGGGACTTGGAAATGGCAGGTGTTGTTGTTACCTATTTGAAGCTCATTCAGTCAGCGGAGATATAGAATCTAAGGCATTCTCCCCATGTAGCTAGACTTGAGGATATTAGGGCACCACATTAGTGTAGATTATCTACATTTAAAGAGTTTTATTTTAAACCTGTTTCACGTTAATTGATATATCTGCTTTTAACTTGCATAATACAAAGCCACTTGTCCTGTGATAAAATTGGGTGATTTTGCTAACATAGTGACTCAAGATAATGATTTTATTTGAGACAGAAGGTGAATATTATCGGTATCCCTTCCCAAAGACTGTTTTTCTAATCTTCCCTGGTTTCTATTTTCTTACAGTTTCCCTTAGATTTAAAATGGATCGCATATCTTAGAGGCGAGAGGTTAATTGTTACCACTTCCTCCAGATCGCGTTTTCCAGTTTCTGCGTTCCGTTGATTTACACATCTAGTTTTACATGATTTCAGTTGTCATTGGAACAGGTGACGAAAGATGATTTATGGACATTTGGAGGCTATATATATATATATATATATATATATATATATATATATATAAATATTATTGGTTAAAATGGAGATTCTATAACTGTCAAAAAATGTTTAACTACTCAATTGGTGTATAGTTCCTTCTTTGCTGCTAATATAGAGTATTTTTAGCTAAATCTATTTGATAATTGAACAAAATAATGGGTAATGGAGTTGTCATTTTTTTCTGCCAAAAATTATGTATTTGTAAGAAAGAAATAAGACATGTAAAGAAAACAACATACATAACATGCATTATTATACATTATAGTACATTACATTTATTTATATAGCACCAGCAGATTCCATAGCGTAAGTGGACAGGCATGTTTTACTGAGGAGTCAGCGTTAGATGCTCAAGTGGAGGGTGCGGGATTTGGGTCTCCATCTTCTAAATAACCCAGGCCTCAGAATCAAAACTAACACAACAGCAGAACAGATCTTCCTTAAATCTATCCTTTATTCCTTACACTAACAATGAATACAGTATAAATGAATTACCGTAAACATGTCTGATTATATAGCATCGAACCAGGCCTGGACTGGGACAAAAAATAGGCCCGGGCATTTAAGCCTGAGCAGCCCATATTTATTTATTTATTTATTGTTAAAGCCCACCCTTCATGTACCATCTTTGCATTTAATGATTCACACAAATCATTAACACATTCATTAATGCAGTCTCACAAATCATTCACACAATTCATCCTCACATGAATTCATTAATTGTCATACGCATTCACACAATTCATCCACACATTTATTCATTCATTCTCATACGCATTCACACTACCTCCTCTCTTCATCTTATCTGCCCCTTTTCACTATGTAACCCCCTTCCCCACTTCTCAATATGTACCGCCTCTATCTATCCCCTCTCCCCCTTTCTCACTATCTAACCCCCCTCTGCCTCTTCTCACTGCACCCCCCTCCCTCACCCTACTTACCTTGTTGCCGGAACAAGCAGCAACTGCGACCGCACCTGTGGCAGGGGAGGATTGACTTAGGAGCTGATGGAGCTGCAGCTCCAGGCCCCCACCTTAAAATAAGCCCAGTCAGGACCGGACTGACTGGTCCTCTATGGCCGCATTAACGCAGAGCCCCTTAAGCCCGCCGCAACTACCCCCTCCTAACTATCTACCCTCTCCCTCTTTGAAGTTCACTTACCTTTCAGGAGTCCTGCGGTGGGGGTGCAAGGCCTCTGCCTCCCAGCTCTGCCACTGTATGGAACAGTATAGAGTGATGGGAGTTATGATGTACTTTTAGAGCATAATTAGATCATGAAAAAGACATTGGAAATGGTACAGCATAACACCCATCACTCTCACACACTTACCAATCCACACACCTACCAATCCACACGTATACACCAATCCACACGTATACACCAATCCACACGTATACACCAATCCACACATATATATATACCAATCCACACATATATATACACCAATCCACACATATATATATACCAATCCACACATATATATACACCAATCCACACATATATATACACCAATCCACACATATACATACACCAATCCACACATATACATACACCAATCCACACATATACATACACCAATCCACACATATACACCAATCCACACATATACACCAATCCACACATATACACTAATCCACACACATACCAATCCACACACATACCAATCCACACACATACCAATCCACACATATACCAATCCACACGTATACACCAATCCACACGTATACACCAATCCACACATATATATATACCAATCCACACATATATATACACCAATCCACACATATATATATACCAATCCACACATATATATATACACCAATCCACACATATACACCAATCCACACATATACACTAATCCACACATATATACCAATCCACACACATACCAATCCACACACATACCAATCCACACACATACCAATCCACACACATACCAATCCACACATATACCAATCCACACATATACCAATCCACACATATACCAATCCACACACATATATACCAATCCACACATATACACCAATCCACACATATACACCAATCCACACATATATACTAATCCACACACATACCAATCCACACATATACCAATCCACACATATACTAATCCACACACATATATACCAATACACACATATATACCAATACACACATAAACAAATCCACACATATATACTAAGCCACACATATACCAATCCACTCTCACTGAATGTTTTCCTACCTTTCCTTTTTTTCTCCTTACAGCTCCTTTTCCTCCTCTTCTTCAGTTCTTCTGTCTTCTCTGTCTTCTTCCGGGTCAGAGGGCACGAACAGCGGTGGGCGCGGCTTCAGTGTTGTGCGCCGGGATCTGACAACAAATCCCTGCGCACAGCAGCTGTTGCTGCGCGGATCACAAGGGAGCGGTATCGGAGGTCTTTAGCAGACCTCCGGCTCCCTTGAGTGATTTTAAGCCGGGTTGCTCCCTTGCGAGCCTGCTCCTCCAGCGGCGGACATTACTGTCCGTCTCTGGAGGGGTGCCGGGTGCCACCCCCTGATGAGCGGCACCCGGTGCGGACCGCCCCCCGCTGCCGCCCCCTGGAGTGTGGCGCCCTGTGCGGTCGCACACCCCAAAGGCCGGCCCTGCTCTAAGGGGCCGGGAAGCCCCCACCATGGCCGGCCTTAGGGGTCTGCGGCCGCACAGGGTTTAAATTAAAACATCGGGTTTTTGCGGCGGTTAATGCGGCCGTAGGTAGGGTAGGGGCCTGGAGCTGCAGCTCCATCAGCCCCTAAGTCAATGCGGCCTTGCCGTGGCAAATGCCCGGTGTGCCCGATGGCCAGTCCGGGCCTGCATCGAACACATCAATGCACCCTGAGAAGTGACGAATGTGCTCACCAGAATAACTTGGTTAGACTTTCATACGCTGCAAAGGTTTGACCAGGACTGAAAGCACTTCTGTTCCCTTGACAAAGATGTTGTTTTGCCAAAACATTGGCTTTAGTCTAGTTTAGTCGGTTATTATATTTGCATGCTGTTTGTATACTGATATATTTATTTTCTACAACATGATTTATATACATGTTGGGAGTGCTGACCTTTCTTTACATTTTGCTCTCATTGTTTGAGGTGGAGTTGAGTTTAAATGCATTAATATTACTTTTCTAGTCCTTCATGACCAAGGGTTTTTCTGAGTTTGTTAAACCACGATTCCCTTTTTCCATGTTTTGTGTACCCACAAAGGTAAGATTTAACATTTTTTTTACAGTTGGTACCACTACTGATTACAGTAATACCTCACTAGACTAGAGAGGTATGTTTTAGAGGGCCACTTTACTCCCTTGCATACTACCCCATTTGCACTCTTCTAGGGGAAATTCTCGGTTTAGGGGAAAACATTCTAATACTTCTAGTGGTAAGGGTACAGGGTATTGGAGCATATTTTGATACACCTTATTATTTGTATTTTTAACCCTCTTCCCGTTGGCACTATATAAATAAAAGATGCTAATAATAATAATAATAATAATGTTTGTTCTGCTCCGAAATGGATAGATATTGCTTGTTAGCCCCATAATTGTAATATATATATATATTATGTTATTGCATTTTTGTTGTGATCAGGAAGCACGGCTCCCCATCCCTGCATTGCTGTTGGTAATGCGTGATCAGCATGAACGAAGGCTAATCGGTGATCCCAGTTAGGTCTGGCAAGACCTGCAATGAGTCTCTACTCTCTTCAGTCATTTCAGTGGGTGTCAGCATGGACACCGACTAGATGGAAATGGCAGAGGTCTTGGGGATTTAAATAGCGAAGGTGTACTGGTACTGACACTTAGAGCTGTTACACCAAAGGTGTCAGCATGGAGCCATTTTGACAGCCTGATTGCCCTGACAGCAACAGAGAGATGTCCCTGCCACCGTGAAAAACGATGGATGTACAATTAGGTCCAAAAATGAATCTTGACACCTTTGTTCAGTTGGAATATTAAGGTGTTAATCTGTAATTACTGTGATATTGGTTTATTTTTGAATGCAATTTACTGTACTGGCAGCTGCTGCATCTTCTGTTTCACTTTCCTGACCTGGACCTGGATCATCTGTCCACTAATAAATTGCCCAAATTAACTTTTTGTTTTGCATTGTGTGGCCTGTGCATGAGCATCTTAGTCGTTGGCTAATTTATATCCTTCATCCCTATAAATCTCAAAACAGTTTAACAGAAATAGCCATAATATTATGGTCTATTATGATGCCCTGCCGGATATCTACTTAGAACATTTTCGGCTAACGTGCAATTTGTGTTCTTTCTTTAAATGGCAAATCATAAAGTGTTTATTAACCCCATCCGCTGGCAAAGTTGGAATCTGGCTGATAACTTGTTCCCTCAATCCTTCTATTAATCTAACAATTTGATTCGTTTCTATGAATATTTTTTACATAATAATATTGCTATCCACTGTCAACAAGTGTAATGTACTATAATACACTGTTATTCTTTTGCTGGTTTCAATGTATCACTATGTATTTGTAACAATTTATGTATGTATGTATGTATGTATGTATATATATATATATATATATAAAGTGTATATATATATATATATATATATATATATAAAGTGTATATTTATATATATATATATATGTAGTATATAAGCTTGTATTAAATTACCTAGAGCAAACCATGTGTATCTTGACGTAAAATATGAATAACTATAATAATGGAGCCTACAAGAGGGAACTTAAAGAGGAACTTGGCTTTCGGACACCCCATACATGAAGCCATGCATTTTTGAAACTAAAGCTGTATTTTGCGTAACTTTTTTTCTAAGAGAATTATTGGAAAACCTGGTAAGGCCTCCATTTTATGATGCTATATTTACACCTATTTTAAAATGTTCCTTTACTACAAATCTTGATACCAATAATGGGACCAATAGCTTGGAGCAGCATCCGGCTCCGGGGATGGTGGCGAGCCCTTTGTTTAGTCCAATTCTGTCATTCCTCAAAGGGGGCTTCTCTTTGTTGAATAACTATGGTTATGCTGGTAGCCACAAGAGACTCAAGGAATATGTCATCACAATGATACATTTAAGGGTAGTAACTGGAGGAAGATGGAGAAGCAGGCTGTCTGAATTTCTCCTTATGGGACACCTGTCTCATACGTTAGAAATTACAAGGTATGTCTGTCATCTAAGGCATGTAGGCCACATAAATATGAACACTTTTGGGACTTAAACAGGTAAAATTCCGGTCTAGACTCTTAGGCAGTAAGATGGGACAAGTGAAGATTCATCTTACCTGGGCTTCTATTTAATTTAGGTTTAAGATGGACACTTTAATGTGATATACATTCTATCCAAATGTATTTTTATAAGATGATTTATCAAACTAATAGAAACATGAATTATTGGATTTTCTTGTATTTATATTCAAAAAACAAAAATGAAAAACAAAATAAATATATTTTTATTTTATAGTATTATAACTGCCACTATATAATTCAGAATGTTATTATCCTCATTTAATATCATATATCTAAATATTATAAATATTCTAAATAATCATTAATAATAAAGAGGAAAAAAAGAGATGTGATTTAACAAATCACAACTTTGTAGACAGAGTTTGATTTGGCAAAAGCAACAATTCCTTTCATATTTAGGAAATATGATAGTAGATTAGTACACATTCCATTTTTGGGAATGATAGGAATTGCAGTCTAGAGCACCCAAAATGCTAAAGGTCACACATATCTGGTGTTCTAATTGTACCTATTTTGTTTCAATAATTATATGCACGTTTTGTATCTGCAATACAAAATCAATTAAAATTAGATGTAGGTAATTGGAGAACACTGTGGTCAAAGTTAAAGTTGACCTCATTACTCTCTGTTGCTACCTTCATTTCAGAACTATTATGGTCTCCTCTAATTGCATCTCTGGCTGACAGTTCCAAGAAAGTATCATTCTGATTCTGTGCACTCAATGAATCCTTAGATGTAATCTCTCAGAGATAATGAGCGAGGACAGTGAAGAGGTGATAATTCTCCTGGAAATTATCATAGCGCAAGTAAGTGAGAACAGCTGAGAACATGTCCAGTGAATATGTGCTCTGTCGCATTTTCCTGAACACATCTTACTAAGTATATATGATGAAAATGATACAATAAGAATGTTGCGTCTTTAAAGTCCCCCGGGTACTTCTGTCTGGACACTGGTAGTCTAGACCATGAAACAATTCAGTTTTATCTTTAATTAGCACTTGAGGTCATTTGAAGAACAGAACTGTATACCTTGGAAAATGTATCTATCTGAGCCAGTCCACCTGGGGAAAATTACTTTCCTGAGACCATTCTGTCCCAGTTAAGGACTACTAAACCATTTTTTAAACCTTTACTAAGCAAGAAACCATTCAGATTATTCACATTTATCCACAACACCAGGCTTTTATTCAACATATACACTCAATATCCCTCTTAGATGTGTTGTAAGAAAGATTTACTCAAGAAGGAGGGTGGTAGATGAGCGGAACAGCCTTTTTTAAAAAGAAAAATTAATATTTCTATATTAGCCCAAGGTAAAAAAAGTGTCGTTACTTGATACCTTTTATTGGGCCAACACTGAAAAAGGGATAAAGCTGTATTAGCTTTCGAGACTTTAGAGGTCTCTTCTGCAGATGGAAACATTGGCACTGGGATGACCTCATTGATAAAAAGAATAGAGAAAAGCAACCTTGCTATTCTAGCCATTGTGTATCCCAGAAGCCACTACATACTACCAGAGGTTTCCAGAGTTTGTACCATTAAACCAATTAGTAAAACTACTGTGTGATATCCGTTTTAGTCCCCTTTATGCCCTCGGTACAGGTACACAAGGGGTCTTATGACTAGGTCACCCTGGTTCCTTTTCATAATTAAACCAACATCAGATGAGAAAATCCTGTGCAGTGGGGCTCTGCTATGAATCATATCTCAAGGTCAACCTATCTGCTCTGCATATCTGCCCTAGAAATCAATAACGTAATGGAATGGCATGGAAACGCTATACAGGCAGCCCTGACAAGATGGTCCTGACAGATACACTGATTGATCAACTGACGTAATGAAGGTCATGTGTGAATGTGTGAGATAAATACAGTTTTATCAATGTAAACAAACATCTTTTTAAGATGTAAATAAAATTTGCTTTGGTGCTCTATGATTAGCATATCTAAGCCATTCATTGAAAGTCAAGTTTTGTATGTGAGTGTGTTTTGGATGCTTTCCAATAAAGCCTTTCTTCAGTTGTTGAACTGCTCCAAATTATATGAATATAAATGTACGTGCACGGAGACAGAAATAAGACACACGACACAGTCTGGGTCTGGTCCGAAATCACTCTGTTTTATTACGTTTAGGGTATAGGTTATATAGTGTACAAAAAGAGGGACGTCTTAACACATAAATCATACTAATTGGTTATTCCTTAAAACTATGCGGATATAGGCAGAAAACCGTTAGAACAAGATGCTATCTTGTGGTTAGCGCGACAAACGATACATTTCCTGTAGCTAGAACAAGCTGCTATCTTTGTGGTTAGTAAGACAAACATGAACGTTTAGAATACTGCTACTTGCGTCTCTCACATATTCATGTGAGGTTTAACTCTTTATACTAGTTAAAGCCAGCTTATATTCACTAAAACCATAAGCGTTTCTTGCTGATATATCTATATATATAGTTATAAAACTGGGTTCCATAACAGTCCCCCCTTGAATATATGATGGCTTACTGTCCCTAATCCTAACAGATCCTACCGGACATAGTCCCGCATCCTCTTCACCTGCAGTGGCGACAAATTATCCCTACTGGATAAAATCCCGGTTTCAGGTCTTGGACATGTCCCTCGGATCTATATATCCCTAAAAAGGGCGGGAATTACCATTTGGGGTGACTGCCGCATCAAAAGCAGTTTCATAAGAGGGTATGAGCCTGCTTGGCTCACTATCACCGTATATCAGCATCAATGGGGTAGTTGTGCTTACGGTAAACATCTTAGCACACAACTGCCGAAAACATGGAACCACACACAGGAGTATGAAAGCAACAATAATCACAATAATCAGTAAAATTATTCCAAGCTGAACTAGGCCTTGTTTCCATCCTTTGAGCCATCCGAACCATTCAGCCCAAGGATGATCGATTCCGGAGTTGCACTTTAATTCGTCTCCTAGAGAATTTAACTTTTTAATAACCATGGTCACTTTTCCGTCGGGGCCTGTATTATCTGTATTATACAACAAGTTTCTCCAATTATTTGACAGACTCTGCCTTTTTCTGCCAGAATCATATCTGTGCCATGCGATTCTGAAAAATCATCTGGGTTGCGGCCTCCAATTGATCCGAAAGTCCTTGGAGCGCATCTCGGGTGTAGTTGACAAATCTCTGCTGATTATAATAGATATAGTTAATCCAGTCAACATTTTTATTCACAGTAATAATTGGCCAAATAGATTCAAAACCAGCAGCAACTTGGTCTCGGGCTTTGTATTCATCTGGGATCCTATCGCATCTATATATACATGGGGGTCGAAACTTCCTTCGGGGGTCTTCGATGTACTGCGTCTTTTACGAGATAATGTGGACTGGACTTCAATAGTTTCTGGCTTTTCTGACATTATAAGTAGTGGCATTATAGCTTTGGCCAGCGCACATTCGCCAGTCCAACTACCTTCTAACCTGGTGCGCAGTTTCATGTCCCCACATAGCCAATAGATATCTTCCAGGGAATACACTTGATTTTGTGTGAGGGAACCGGTCAGATTACTGTACTCGGCACAACTACCATCTGAGAAATTATCAAAAAATTTACCAGTTCCTTTTGTGTTTGAAACCCAGGTATAATTACCAGAATATATGGTGATCCCTTCCTGTGTTTCTCTGCCCGTAAATATTCTGGAGTAGGTTCTAGAAACACAATCTATAATATGACAGTGTTGAAACGAAAATGTGGCTACTGGAGTTGTACCAAAAAGTGGGAGGACCTGCCTGTCGTGCGTCTCTTGTAATGGCTACCTGACCCCCCTGGTGACTGGTAGCTTGAGCCATAGAACCTGTGTGTAGAACCTGTGTCCCCCACATATACGGCAAAATGATTAATAGCAGCAATGGGATGCCCACCCCCTTGTAAAGGATATGCATTTTAGGAGTTAATTGCTGGAGGATCGTATCCTTTGACTCTCTTGCAGTGTGATGCGTGTATCCACGTGGGCTTCTCTTCAACTTTTACTGAGATAGAAATTGTTAGTAGCACTTGATAAGGGCCCTCGAATTGCGGTTCCAGAGTGGATCGGATGTGTTTCTTCACGACCACCCACTCCCCAGGCAATAGGGAATGGGTACCTTCAAGGGTATTGGGATCTGGAATAGAAGAGAAAACTTGGGCATATATATTAGATCACTGAGTAGTCAAAGCAATAACATATTTTGCAATTGTTTCATAATTCATTTGCAACTGCTGTGGGAAGTACTGTCCTAGCCTGGGACTACTTCCAAAAAATATTTCATGTGGAGTAAGCTTATGGGACGCCTTTGGCGTGTGTCTGATAGCAAAAAGCACGATGGGTAGGCATTGTACCCAATTTAGACCAGTTTCTTGAGTCATTTTTAACATTTTTGACTTGAGTATACAGTTCAGTCTTTCCACTTTCTTGCTGGGAGTTCTCGAGGAATACAGTTATATAGAGGCTGCATCACGACAGAAGCATCAGGAATTCAGGGACGACAGTATGAAATAAGACCCAGAAAAGTCTGTAATTGATAGAGTTTCTGGCGGGGCCAACTCTAGGATAGCCTTCTTTCGTGCCATCGTAAGATGTTTGCGGCCTTTGGTAATACAATGTCCCAGAAAAACAACTTTTTGAAGACATAACTGTAGCTTTGATTTGGAGACCTTGCAGCCAGCTGTGGCTAGAAAATCCAGGGTATTTTCTTGACACATGGATGAGTCTGGCGTACAGAGTAGCAAGTCATTCACGTATTGCAGGAGTTCAACTTCTGGGTGAGCGTCCTGCCATGAAGAAAGCACAGAAGACATAGCTTTGCTGAAACTGGATGGGCTGTTTTGGGCTCCTTGAGGCATCACAGTCCAGATATACTGTCGACCAGTGTGGGTGAATGCAAAAAAAATATTGACACGAAGGATGCAGTGGAATGGAGAAAAAGGCTTTAGCAAGATCAATTACAGTGAACCAGGAAGCCGCAGGCGGAATACTGGACAAAAAAGAGTATGTGGATTCGGCACGATGGGGGCATCCAGAACCGTAGCTTCATTGAACTTGCGCGTACATCTTGTACCATCTTGTACACTGGAGGTTGTCCTTTTATTTGTTTCTTTTTCACTGGGTACAGCGGAGTATTGCAAGGAGAAGTGGTAGGTATTATTGCACCTGATTCTAGAAGTGCAGCTACTTGGGTGGATATTGCACCTTGTTGGGCCACTGATAAAGGATATTGGGCCTTGGGAAGAATGTTAGGATCCTTAAGCACAACTTGTACTGGTAGGACGTAGAAGGCGGGGCAGGCAATTGGTGGGGATTTTCCACTAAAGACAGTTGGTGAAGTGCGTCACAAGATGGCGCTGGTGTCTGTGCCAGACACGACATGGTAGCCAGAGTAGACAGGGGGCGGGGGGCCTTACAGTACAGACAAAAGCGACGGCTTCCTGACGTCATTGCATTACAGGCTGTGCAGTTCCACCCCTTGTCCGACAACTCGGCACCATTATAGGGCGGTGGCGTATGAGACACTGGAATTTTACACAGATATCTTGAGTGCTTTTCATCATACGTTTCTTTGCCATCTAACGATTTAAATTCTTTGCTACAATCTAGCCAGATTTTAACAGTATCTTTCAATCCGTTGTCATTTTATTTTTCCTGCCTTTTCATTTAGGAGGTTTTGCCAGGTGCAAATCGATAAGGTTCCTCCTTTGGGTATTTTGTATGGTCTTTCCAACTTAGATAACTGCTTAATGTACTTTTTCCCTCGTCTATTCGCAACTATTTGGGAGGGTGTACAATACCCTTTTGGAACGCTGTTATCGTTCCCCATTTCGCAACAATATCGTAACCTTGTCCTTGTCCGCAACCGTCCGAAACCTGCTGATACGAGGCACACACACACACTGTAGTAATATAATATACTGGGGACAGGCAACTGGGCTGTCCAAATTAGTGTCAGTCTCGCGACACCGTCCGGGGATCAGGACAACTGGGCTGATCCGGTGGAGACCGTGAACACTTCACTGGCTGGCTAGTCTGACGTCACCGTCTGGGGATCAAGGCAACTGGGTTGATCCGGGTGCAGACTCACAGCACTGTACCGAGGGGGACCGTGAACACTTTACTGGCTGGCTAGTCTGACGTCACCGTCTGGGGATCAAGTCAACTGGGTTGATCCGGGTGCAGACTCACAGCACTTTACCGATTCCTTCCTACTACAGTGTGCTTGCCAGAAAAGGGAGGCACCACAGTTCAACAAGTGTTACAACAGTATATTTACATGGGGTTCTTTTATTGCCACTCGAGGGTGCGTTAAGCACCTGAGTTCCCTCCTCCGAATACACACGTGAGTAACGAGTGACACACAAGGTAGATAAGAAACGATCTTACCTTGTAACTGGGCTGCAGTCCCAGGGTCCAATCGTCAGGTCACAGTGTGAACTCTCCCCGGGAGGGACCCCTGAAGGGTACGACTTCCTCGAGCCCCACGTTGGGCGCCAACTGTTTTGGATGCTTTCCAATAAAGCCTTTCTTCAGTTGTTGAACTGCTCCAAATTATATGAATATAAATGTACGTGCACGGAGAGAGAAATAAGACACACGACACAGTCTGGGTCTGGTCCGAAATCACTCTGTTTTATTACGTTTAGGGTATAGGTTATATAGTGTACAAAAAGAGGGACGTCTTAACACATAAATCATACTAATTGGTTATTCCTTAAAACTATGCGGATATAGGCAGAAAACCGTTAGAAAAAGATGCTATCTTGTGGTTAGCGCGACAAACGATACATTTCCTGTAGCTAGAACAAGCTGCTATCTTTGTGGTTAGTAAGACAAACATGAACGTTTAGAATACTGCTACTTGCGTCTCTCACATATTCATGTGAGGTTTAACTCTTTATACTAGTTAAAGCCAGCTTATATTCACTAAAACCATAAGCGTTTCTTGCTGATATATCTATATATATAGTTATAAAACTGGGTTCCATAACAAGTGTATCTAATAAAACCATACTTGGGAATGCTCAGGGTAGCTTCTGAGTCTCATGGTCTTTACTTCAATCTTATTTCTAATCTGCACTGCTGTGATCATATATAAGTTTTCCAATTGTCTTGCTACCAGTATGTCATGCTTGAATGCAGGAGACTCAATGATGTGTATCTATAAATAATGACAAGTCAAGGTTTACCTGAGGACCGGTATTTTGATTAACTAATTTGATGAGTCTCTACATAGAATCTTCACAATGGGCTATTAAAGGGTTGATGTTTCAATAGTCTCAGGGTCAGCTTATTGAGAAGGTTCCCAGGTATGCATATAATGGTCACAAGGCTTGATGTTGTTGACCCTGTGGGTGACAGTGCTGACCATGCCTGGAGACTCCATCTCAATGAGGTCTGGCTTTTTTATTAACTTGCAACCTAATCATTAAGATTCTCATACAGACCAGTATCTACTTTTTCCATCAACGTCCTACATTTGCTGGTATATTGAAATCATTTGGGCAGTCAGGCCCCCAGTGTCCTGCTGCTCCATGGGCCAGTTACAAAGGAGATCTTTGATCCCGACCATTTACAATATAGCACAGCTCAGCCTCCGTAGTCTGCATTAAAAGGCACTGCTTGCCTTTAAGACACTGAATACAGGATATGATGTCATATGCCAATGTGTGTTGCCTTAAAGGTGCGGAAAAGTAATTTCTGGTTTTGGATGATATGTCAAAAAATGTCTCACTAGCAGCGTAAGTAGGTAATTTTTAGAATTCTCAGTGCATGTGTCTTCCATCTATTCACCTCTTATTTGGTGCCTCCTTTTGACCTTATGTTGATTTATGAAGCACGCATTGATCTAAGATGATGACTTTAGCCCTCATTGACATCATACTTGATTCTAGGCCTTTTGACCTCAGCATATGACCTGGTTTAAGGTTATAGACTCCCTGCTTTCACAACAGACATTAGCCACTACATCAATCTGTTCTCTGGATCTGAATCATAAATTTCATAACAGTTGGTTCTGCTTTGGTCGGTATGTAAAAGCTACACAGAGAATGTAATGTATTTCCTTAACAAACAAAAATAAACAATACTGGCTTAGAAGTTAAAAACATCAACACAAACATGAGCAAACATAAAAGTGACATATTGTCTGTATTGGAAAAGCGCAGGCTAATTAAGCTGCGCTGTAATTGTCCATTGCTGGACATTAGACAGGTTAAGGGGTCATTCAGAGGGCATTTTGGTTTTAGCGGGCTTTTGGAGCTAAAACCAGTGTTGTTGTTGTCAGGCAGGTAGGGCAGGTAGCACTGCTGATTGGTTAATCAGCTGTGCTGAAGTACGAGTGTTTGTGGCGGGAAAATGTGCACAGCTGATTTTGAATTCAAATTAATAGCAGCGCGCAAAGGGTTGGTTTCTTACCTCAGATGAACTGGCGAAGAGCTGTTCCTGAATGAGCGTCCCACCCGTCCCTCCCCAAAATTTTACGTTATACTCAGGGCCGGCCCGACAATGGAGCCGAGTGGGGCAACCGCTCCAGGTGGCACTTTTGAAGGGGCGGCACTTTGCCGCCCCAAGCCCCCTTTTTTTTTTTAAAAGCGAAAGAGAGAGAAAGGGGCGCCAAGTGGTTTTCGTTTACCAAGCTGTCAGTACCCGCTCGGCGCCCCTCTCTCTCTCTCCTCTGCGGCGAGTCTTCCTGTTCGGTCTCGGTGCCGGCTTGGGCTTGTAATGCTGAGTGCCGGAAGATCTCCTCATAGCCGGCACCGAGACCGAACAGGGAGACTCGCCGCAGGACTGCTAAAAGGTAAGTACAAGGGGGGGGGGCGGCATTTTAAAATTCGCCCCAGGCCGGCCCTGGTTATACTGTCGTAGTTTTCATAAGGGTAAAGGTCGCATCTGGTTTGGGGTGGACAGAGGCTTGGTTATTAAACAATCTGGCCAAGGAAGGGCGGATTGTATTATATTATATTTATTTGTGTGTTATTTAAATTAAATGGTTATTGTTTGTTAATGCCTCGTATTCCCTCTAATAAAGCTACAGCCATTTGTTACCCAATTTAAACTGTGTTTGTGTTTTTTAATTAGCCTATTAGGTTTAAGATATATACGGTACATGCAATGGACAATTTTTCTTAAATCTTATTCGACAAGCACTGGTTTAGATACTCTTGCTAAATGTGTACATGTATTGGAGAAGTTTTAGAGATGGTTTTTGTGGATTTGTGCCCTGGGTGGTGTTAAATTGCCTATTTGTGAGCATGGTTTTTACTGTGAAACCTTTATTTTTAGCAAATCATAATCTATCATACTGATTTGGATGGCAAACAATGTACTTGCTTTCCCAGCTGATGTCTTTGAGCAATAAGTATGGGATTAAGAAAATAAATAATAGCACTAACTACATTGATCATTTAGTGTGATCTCTTTTCTCTTGTGTTTAGAAATTGGGACGTAGTGGTTTGTTAATTAAGGGGGTATTTTCTTTAATACTGATGATTTCCATCATGATACAGGGAAAGTTAAATAAATAGGTTAAACAAATGTGCAAACCTTAAGCAGCAAACTAGCATAATCAGCATAACAAGTGACGTGGAACTGATTATGTTTTGGGTAAAGGCAAATCTAATGAGTAGTTACTTTGTTTTATACTGCATTACGGGCAATTCAGATTACAGTTTTAAAGCTCATGATGCCACCCACGGCTTACTTTACAGAATTACAGGGTATGAGAAAAGTGGAGCGATTACCAATAATATTAAAAATAAAACTAAGGTCTTATAGGGGTTGTCTCTTTCCTTATTATTATTATTAAATGCATAAATGATATATAATTAATGATGCATCCTTAGCAGCACCCTTTAAATTTGTAAAAAATCATACTTGACATCAAAATAAAATGTCCAAATTATATCTGGTAAATCAATAGTAATGGAGACCTGTTTCTAGACATTCTAGAATATCAATGATCCCGACCCTTTTATCCACACATATAACTTAATTTATTTTTGAAAATTTTAGTAACATTCTAAAATTGACCTAAAGTATTTTGCATGGTTCTGCTTGTAAGTGCTATCATGTCGCATTATGTTTTGTGGTTAACCCTTACATTTTGTGATAATAAACAATTAAATTAAATGTAAACAACATTTAGCTCTGGAAAATCAACTAAATTCTAAATGTGAAAACAACGCAAGACTAAGACCTTAATCAGTCATTGTCTTAGTTTCGGGATAGCTTTTTGCCTACCCCTTGCATTTTTAAACTCCCTCACTGTGGATATTCCGTTTATCTACCAGCATATGTGTAAGTATTAAATGTTAGCATGAGTGAGTGTGTTGGTGAATGCTGTTAGCCTGTCAGTGGTGAGCCTAGGGTTGGTGATGGGGGAAGAGAAGGAAAGGAGATAGTGTATATATCTACATGTAAATGTATGGCTTTGCGTATTAGTATGTACATGCATTTTAGTTATGTGTTAGGCAGCATTGATTAAATACTGTGCCCAGGTGCCAATTACCCTAGGCTCACCCCTGTATATATGTTAGGACTGGAATACCTTAATAACATAAAAAAGAATGTTAAGGTACAAATAATAAACGTGGTAGATGATTTTCTATGTTGCAATCCAATAATACTTTTACCTCAGACATAACCATTTCCTATTAACACGAACAGGGTCCACAGACTAGTAACATATTAATATGCTTAAAATGCATTTAAAGGGTTGCAATGGTAATACATCTATTTAACTTGGCCTATTGTGTTTGACCTATTAAATTAATAATAAAATATACAGAATAATACAGTATCTAATTGTAATTCACTCATGAATATTTCATATTATTAATGTGTGTATTAAATATTAATTAACAATAACATAGTTGTGTTATTGACCTCAGTTTGTTCCGTGTCACCTTTCGGCTATTAATATAGTTATTAGATTGACCATATGAGGCAGGATAACTGCTGCCCGGTCTTCCGACTTCTGCATCCCAGAAATAAGTCGTTTTTATAGCTCTGAATTAATTAAATGCCAGTGGAACCCTTATTATTAGATTACATGCTGTTAAGGAAAGGGTAGGAGGTCTTTTCCTCATCTTTTTTCCTTCAATATAATGAAAACTTGGTCTTTGCATCTGTTACCTTCCCTGTTATTATACAAATCTTTGTCATGTTCTAGACCGTCTCTCTCTTTTTGGAGGCCGGACTGTAGATGAAAGTGCAGTCCTGGCCCTTTAAGGCCAGTGGCTGCTTAATGAACTAAGCATAGGTATGTGCCACGCGATGTGCCATATGACCAGTCTGGGCCTGACCCTCTATAAGGAGAGGGTGGCACCTTGCTTACTGTGTGGGTTACAAATAATGCACAATTCTGATGCAAACTTTGAAGAGGGGTCTTATGAATGAGGTTTATTCACTAAAGGGAGGGTTGACAGGCGAGTTAGTAAGAGAATTGTGTCTCAACTCCTTCATCTCAATATTTACTTAAGAACCAAAACCATTATACAAACTTGTCGGGGTCTCCTACATTATCAGCAGCAAATGTGAACTACAAAGGATGAGGGTTCTACTAGGCAGACTAGATATGTCTGGATTAGAAGGCCATTATAGAACTGATTGCTATGGGCAGCAGTGGGAGGAGCTTGGAATTAGCACCTCCCCATCACAATATGTCCACCCATTTTGGCCAAACCCCTCCCACTTTCTGTCCATTTCCATGCTACACTAATACTAACCATTTTGATGGGACAGACAGAACAGCTTTGTTCTTAGGGCTCCTGCAATCTAAATCTTTGTAAATATTGTAAATAAATATTGTATCTAAGAATCAGACTTTAACATTCACCCTTTTTTGACACATTAAGATAAAAAAACACAAAATAAGAACTATCCGTCCCATAATTACCCTTATTAATATTCCTTACTACCACCAGCATGTCAATACAGTCACATACAAGCGGACATTAAACTCATTAGACGCATAGAATTTGACGGGTAGATAATATCCATTCGGCCTATCTAGACTGCCTGAAGACCTTAGTCAGTCGTTGGTCTCGTCTTAGATTCAGGATAGCTTTATGCCCTTCTCACACATGTTAAATCCCCTTACTGTATTAGCCTCTACCATTTCTGCTGGGAGGCAGTGCCACTTCTTAAGTATGAACGTCATTGATCCAACCCTTTCTATGCTGGACACAGCTATAAAGAGGGTTATTCACATGTATGTTGTTATGATCAGAGTTATAGTAAGCTCTGAGGATTCAGAAAGCCCTCATCATGGCAGATAAGAGGAATGATCCCTTGAGAATGGCTCTTCTCCTTCCTGTCCACATCTGGATAATCTTACCTGTCTAGTACGCTTTGATATGTTATCGAGGATGTCCTTTTTGACTTCAATTATGTTTCCATGCATTTTGGAATTGTGGTCCGCAGGTTACGCTTGTCTCAGTTCTCAGTTATATATATTTTAATAAGCCTTGGAGTGCTCGTCTTTGCCTCCTGAATTTTAAAAATGTCCATTATGTGTCTGGTAATTATGGACCTTGCTGACCTTTTTGGTTTTTGAAGCCAAAGAGCTATTTTGAACTCATTTTTTTTAATGCATATTGAAGACCATTTTGCACGGACTCCATTGTATTTTAATATATGCAAATTGGTACATGTATGTATGTATTGAAGTTAAGAAGTAAAACTTAGTTTTCCTCCTAATAGCTTTCTATAGAAAGTGAGAACCTTTCACCAATTTGCATGCAGTAAAATACATTATCTTATATAACATCTACTTTACCTTAAAAAAAAAGGCTTTTTGCCTTATTATGCTTTTTTCTGCATATTTCTTCACTCGCCTTGCTTCTTCTCACTTAACATAGGCAGCTAGGACACATTCCCCGTGAGAAAATGTTTATTTATTTTTTTATTTATTTTTTACTTATTTCAATTAGCATGTGCACTTTTTTCAAACTAATTCTAAGTCCTGGCATTGACTCAAACTCTTTCCGCTGATCCAGCAGCCCCCTCCAGATACAGCGTTTTAAATGTATGCAAGCGATGGTGCATGTTATAGTCAATTGGAGGAAATCAAAATCATAATGTCATTAGTTTAACATATAAAACTGTGTATTTTAAACAACAAACTCACCCACAAAGCTTAAGCACAAAAATAAATAAATACATAAAAAAAATAAAAATATCAAGTATAATCAAATAGATTTATATCAATATGTGCATGTCAAAAGAGTTTTGTTTTTTTTCAAGAGGACCTTTCGGCTACTACATGCATTAAAGTGCATAATACGGTCTGGCTGGAGCGTCCCTTCAAGAATTTCCTATCCCAGGAATATATGAGGGCTATCCAACCTTTCCTTTAATGAGAGCTACTAATAGTTGATGAAAAATGTAAAGAGAGGCTGTGAAGATGTATTGAAAATAATGGGTATTAGGGTTCAGTTATTACTTTAGGCTTTGAATGTATTATTTCATTTTATTTCTTTCAGCTGTAAATTGCATTAGGTAAGATATAAACAGCCCTTTTCTTAATCCAACATGCTGTTTCTCTGGTTATTTGTAGTGCTACCTGTAGCTTATGATCTATCTGTTAGCTATAGCTGCTGTATATTGAACACATTTATTTAAATCTCTGAATCATACAATAAGACACCTAATGAATATAACAACTCATTTTCAAACTATAGTGTTTCCATACACCGGGGAATGATTCCACGCAGTCACTCAGGTTAAAAGCCTGACCTCATGTCAAAGCACTTTGGGGTAAGTCCTTTTGTGTTTGTTGTCATACTCATCTAGAATATAATAAGGAAATCAAATGATACAGCCCCTAAAATCTTATCTTATAGCCTCAAAATCATATAAGGTGAGGTTCGATAAAACGATCTGAGGGGTATAGATGGCAGTGAACGCAATAAGCACTGCTTACCGCACAGGGAATGAAAAGTTCCTTGGGGCAGGATCTGTGAATATGATGTGAAAATGGAATGTGTGGAAAGTGATAATCTCTGAATTCTATCTGTCGCTCATCTGTCATTTGGAAGATTGCTTTGTCACAAAATAATACTGGAAAATGGGATTAGACTAGATTTTGACAGTTCAGATTTAGCCAGCAAACAAAAAGACAGCACGGGTAAATGTCAGCAGATGATAACAGAATGCATGAGGTCAGTACCTGGTGGTTGGTTACACAAAGAACCAAGGCTGTCTACACATTTAAACGTCATACCGCCACAAAAGTCACAAGAAATATAAAGGAAAGGTTATTCTACAAGACACATTGAGATGTACAGGTTTAAAAGATGTAGGCAGCTGCCACGTAGGCTTCTGTTGGATGGACCATCACTAATTTTTCTACTTCTTCTATTCAACCCTCACATTCCATCTTCAAATATACAGAACATGATGTAACATAAGGGGATAGAAGAAAGAGGGCTATTTCTGCTTTATGATAAGGGTAGTAAACACTTATAATCAAAGACAAACACAGCAAAAAAAACTAATGGAAGCTTGGGATGTGCATAATCCAAGAACCAATAAGTGAAAAGTGATTCATACTGGCAGACTAGATGGGTCAATTGGTTCTTTTCTGCAATCACTAGATATGTATTTATATATGTATATATATTTATTTATAGATGTTCTTCCCGGTCTGTTCAAAACAGAGATATGAGTTAGTATTGTGTGGTACATGGGATAGGATCACTGTATCCTATAAGTAAGTAAGGTTTTTTTTACAATTTAACATACAACACTGATAGATGATGGAGCTGTAGTTTATACTAATAGAAGGCAAACTCTGTTCTAGACAATGACTTCCGTTGCATTAGGCACGCAATTTTCTGACCACAATGCTGAAACAGTTCACTCCAGGTGAACAACATACGAGTTTAAAATAGAAAGCTGTTGAGCCTGTTTCATGCGGTATTATTTCATCCTTTGAAATGGAAAAATGTACTTCCCACCTGGAGGATAAAGTGTTATGAATATGAGCTGGTTGTGAAGTGAAGCCATTTTTGTGACAGCGTATGAATATCTGTTGAGAGCTTCGTAGTTTGCTGTTGTATGTCTTCATCATATTGGTATCTGCGTCTGTCTTCCTCAAATGTGTTTACTGACATGAGCCTTGAGCGCGATGTCAGAATGACAGGCTTTGGTGTCTGTCGCCCTCCGCTGTGTCTGCTGTGATCAGGGTTTACAGACTGATAGGTCATGATATGTGACTACCATGCTTCTAAGTGCCCATTGGCAAGATAACTTTAATATTGTTTTCACTATTGGTACAAAGCTTTTCCTCTGTATGCCTTGATTCTTGTAAGAAAATTAACCAAATACTATTTTCTATTTTTCCCCCTAGAGAGTGAATGGTTGGTTATCATTATGTGAGATGTAACTCAGCAACAGAGTTCTGCTATTCCACAACTCCCAGACGGGCTGTGTGATGATCAGTGGTGTATCTGTGGGTGTTGTTTCTCTAGGTCTGCCCAGAGGTGGCTACTTTGCTAAGAAGGTCTTCATCTGTAGCACATTGTGCAGAGTACCAGGTTTCATGTCATATCCTGGTGCTTCTCCTTAGGTTGTACCGCACAAACAAAGATACTACGGAAGTCTGCAAAAACCAGCAGGTCACTGATCTCCCCAACTGGCTCATTGAGAGGTGTAATGCACCATGAAGGCCAAAAGGGGGATCTGCTGTTAGTAAAGTGGCCCAGGTACTCCAGCTTCCTTGACCTGCAACCTGAGACCTGGGTCTAGTCAGGCTAGGCCACAATATGGCACTGGGTGTGAGGTCATGTCCAATTGTCCTCTGCATATTCCTGCCCTACACTGGGATCCTGGTTTACATATATATTATTACATATTACATATATACATATATATTATTACATTTGAATTTCTCTACCATTTTATAAATTTACTATTAAGTGCGTTGCTGTCATTTAGTTCACCAAGCACTGCAGAATATGGTGGCACTATATAAAACAAAAAAAATATATATTTTTCAGTACCATGTGAACTGACATTTAGAGGCATTTTTGTGTAATTATTCCATATCCTGCTGTCAGGGTCCACGGAGAACCCCCCCAGTGCAGTCACTCACCTGAGTACCCGCTGACTGCGGGTACTAGCTCCCACGCCGCCGCTCTCACAGCTCCTGCCACGATGCCGGTCTCAAAGAGCGCGCGCGCGTCCCCAGGGCGGGGAACACACACCACCGTCAGCACGTACAGGGGGAAGGGCGACCTCTGGTGGTGGATTTAAAAATGAGCACTGAGAATCATTCAGTGCTCAGTTATTGTGCTGTTAAGAGCTACATTGTTGTTCTCTCCTGATTCCTGTTATTGACCCTTTGGCTATTGTTACTGACTACGTTGCTGTCTCCTATCCTGACCCTCTGGCTATTGTTACCGGCTACGCTGCTAAACCTTCGGTTTGATTTGGACTTTGCTGGGTTTTCCTGCATATCGGGTTCCTCACCTTGATCCTGACATAGTAACTGAGTCTGTCATGGAACCCGCAGGATTAGCTGACACTATCGCTGCCCTTACACAGCAGTTGACCGGTTTTCAACAGACGCTCCTGGATCTGCGAGCTGACCAACAGAATCTACAGCAACAGGTGCATCACCTGCAGTTACAACTGAGTGCACCTACCGAGCAAGTTCCACCTACTCCTTCTACGTCAGCACCCCCAGTCGCTGAGGGCGCTTGAGCCCTTGAACCCCAAATCCCATTACCGGAACGGTTTTCAGGAGATCATAAGGCCTATCGTGTTTTCATCACGTCCTGTGAGATCCTGTTTCGCCTTAAACCCCGGACCTACCCTACCGACTACATCAAAGTACATACTGCTATAGCCTTACTCTCTGGTGAACCTCAACTCTGGGCACACCATCTTTTACACAGTAATAGCCCACTGTTGGACTCTTGGCATTCCTTCCGTGAAGCTCTGGATTCCCTCTATGAGGACCCCTTCAGAATGTCCTCTGCTGCTACTACTATACGTACCTTGAAACAAGGCTGGCGGCCAGTAGAGGAATACATCGCAGAGTTTCGGTGTCTGGCCTTAGAGTCTAACTGGAACGAACCAGCACTCCACGACCAATTTCGCTGGGGTTTATCGGAGGCCATAAAGGATGAATTAGCCCGCACTTCTGTTCCGTCCTCTTTGGAAGAGTTTGTGCGCCTGGCCACACAAATTGATAGAAGGCTCCGGCAGAGGCGATCCGAGCGACAAGCCACTTCTTCTAGCTGGACACCTGTACGTACCCTTCCCAAGGCACCCTCTCCTCCTTCTACAGAGGAACCCATGCAGATTGGCATAATTCGAGGACCACTCTCGGCTGCAGAAAAAGAACGTCGCAGAGCCCTGAACCTCTGTATGTACTGTGGCAGACCCGGCCATACCTACAAAGACTGTAGAACCCGTAACCGCTATACTCCGGGTAAGAAACCAACCACCCTGTTTCATGTTAATTCTGGAAGAAATCCTTGTCTATCACCTCACCTATCCATTTCGGTATCGTTGCAGTGGATTAAAGGGGAGGCCCGTCTCCCAGCCATGATAGATTCCGGAGCCAGCGGAAACTTCATTGACACCAAGACACTTCAGATTTTGAACATCCCTACGCGTTACAAGAAAAACCCTGTCTCTATCCAACTGGTGGACGGAAGCCCTCTTAAGACCGGCCCTATTGTCAGGGAGACCCTCCAAATAGGGATCGCCATATCGAGACCATCCAATTCGACGTTGTTCCCTCTCCGGTATCTCCTATTATCCTGGGCCTCCCATGGCTTAGGAAGCATAATCCTTGTATCAACTGGGAGACTGGCGTGGTTCAATTTACTTCCACTCAGTGCACCATCCGTTGCATAAAGACTGAATCCATCTGCCACACACAAGTTATGCTTTTACAAGAAATTTAGAAGAAAAGTGCCGATAAACTTCCCCCCTCCAGATCATATGATTGTCCTATCGACCTTTTGCCAGGTGCGGCTATCCCCTTCGGCCGTATCTATCCCCTCTCAGAGCCAGAACTCGTCTCATTAAAAGAATACATAAAGGATAACCTGGCAAAAGGTTTTATACGTCCTTCCACTTCACCTGCGGGAGCCGGAATCTTCTTTGTACACAAGAAAGATGGGGGTTTGCGTCCCTGTGTCGACTACCGGGAACTCAATAACATCACGGTGAAGAATCGCTACCCGTTACCCTTAATCTCGGAGTTACTAGAGCATGTGCGTTCTGCCAAAATCTTCACCAAGCTGGACCTCCGTGGGGCATACAATCTGGTCAGAATACGGAAGGATGACGAGTGGAAAACGGCTTTTCGGTGTCGCTACGGACATTTTGAATATCTAGTGATGCCGTTTGGCCTATGCAATGCTCCAGCCACCTTCCAACACTTTGTAAATGATATATTCCACGACATCCTAGATCATTTTGTAATAGTGTACTTAGATGACATATTGGTGTACTCTCTGTCACTAGAGGAGCATCGGAAGCATGTGTGTCAAGTATTGTCTCGTTTAAGAAAACACGGACTATATATTAAATTAGAAAAGTGTGTGTTCGAAGTGCAAAGAATTGAATTCCTCGGGTATCTACTATCCCCAACCAGTATTGAGATGGATCCAAAGAAAGTCTCGGCAATTCTCAACTGGTCAGCTCCTACAGACCGTAAGGGTGTCCAACGGTTTGTTGGTTTTGCTAATTTTTATCGTAAATTTATTCGTAACTTTTCCCACATAATACAACCTATTACCGCGCTCTCATCAAAGAAACAAAGATTTAACTGGACCGAAGCGGCTCAGAAAGCCTTCGATCACCTAAAAAAGAAATTTTCTTCCACCCCCATACTCCAATTACCGGATTCTCAAAGACCCTATACACTGGAGGTTGACACATCTGACACCGCCGTCGGTCCCATCCTTTCCCAGCGACAGGACGTTGACAGCCAACTGCACCCAGTAGCTTTCTTCTCAAGGACTCTCACACCAGCCGAGAGAAACTATTGCATCGGTGAAAGGGAATTGTTAGCCATAAAGCTTGCACTGGAGGAGTGGCGACATCTCCTCGAAGGGGCCCTTCACCCTATTACGGTCTTCACAGATCATAAAAACCTAGAATATCTTCGATCCGCCAGACGTTTGCAACCACGGCTAGCCAGGTGGTCTTTATTTTTTACCCGATTTCCGTTACATATTACCTACCGTCCGGGTTCTCGCAACACCAAGGCAGACTCCCTGTCCAGAATGCATGAACTTCCTGCAGCAGCTCCGCCAGATCAGGATACCGTTCTATCCTCTAACCACTTTTTGGCTATAACTCATTCGGTTTGGGATTCAGTACGCCAACATTCTAGCAGAACTAGCCCACCAGAGATTCCCGGATTATGTCATGAACAGGGTTTTTATCTTTACAACAACTTTATTTATGTTCCACCTGAGGATCGTTTACAGATTTTACAGTCATTTCACGACACTCCCGCTGCTGGTCACGGGGGCATCAAACAAACTCTCGATCTGATCCAGCGCTCCTTCTGGTGGCCCGAGATGAAAAAAGATGTAATATCCTTCGTGAACTCCTGTGGTACCTGTGCCCGCTCCAAAGAGATCCATCAAAAGACAGCTGGTCTCTTACAACCCCTTCCTATTCCTTCGGGACCCTGGACTGATATTACAGCAGATTTTATTACTGATTTACCGTCTTCCAATAATCAGACTACGATCATGGTTGTGGTCGACCGCTTTACGAAGATGGCGCACTTCCTCCCGTTTAACCATCTCCCTTCCGCCACCGAGACAGCCGCACTGTTCATACGTGAAATCTTCCGCCTTCACGGCTTACCCACGAGAATAGTAACGGATCGCGCCTCCCAATTCTCCCACTTTTGGAGGGCTTTCTGCGAACAGTTACACATTCAGCGGTCCCTATCTACGGCATTCCACCCACAGAGTAACGGCCAGACGGAACGCACAAATCAAACTCTCGAACAGTACCTGCGCTGCTTCACTTCCTATCTCCAAGATGATTGGGACCATTACCTACCTTTAGCCGAGTTTGCTTACAATAACCATACTCATCGCTCCATTAAGATGTCCCCCTTTTATGCCAATCATGGATTCCATCCTGCTATGCTTCCGGGCTCTCCCATTTCATGTGCTGTTCCTTCAGTATCTGAACACGTTTGCAAACATTCGAAACCCTTCGCGAGACACTACAAAAGACTCAACAACACAAACGTTTTGCAGATCAACACCGTACTGAAGCCCCAATATATCATATGGGCGACATGGTCTGGCTATCAACCAAACACCTCCATCTCAACTGTCCCTCTAAGAAGTTGGGCCCAAGGTACATAGGACCTTTTCGTATCTGTCGTCTCATTTCCCCTTTGGTGGTGGAACTCGAATTGCCAGACACCATGTCTGTTCACCCTGTTTTTCACGGATGTCTCCTAAAACCATGGAAGGAGAATCCCTTTCCTAACAGACGACCTGATCCTCCCGCTCCTGTCCAGATTGATGACATTGAAGAAAATGAGGTGGAGGAGATTCTGGACTCGCGACGACATTATGATCTCCTCCAGTACTTGATCCGCTGGAAAGGGTATGACCCCAATGAAGATTCATGGGAATCAGCTCACGAAGTCCATGCTTCCGACCTCATCTCTGCTTTCCATCATCGTCATCCGAACCGCCCAGGACCTTCTAGAGTCGGAAGGCCTCCCCTCAGGGGGGGGTACTGCCAGGGTCCACGGAGAACCCCCCAGCGCAGTCACTCACCTGAGTACCCGCTGACTGCGGGTACCAGCTGCCACGCCGCTGCTCTCACAGCTCCTGCCACGATGCCGGTCTCAAAGAGCGCGCGCCCCCACCTCTCCTTATTCACTCCTGAATGGAGAGGGCGGGGAACACACACCACCGTCAGCACGTACAGGGGGAAGGGCGACCTCTGGTGGTGGATTTAAAAATGAGCACTGAGAATCATTCAGTGCTCAGTTATTGTGCTGTTAAGAGCTACATTGTTGTTCTCTCCTGATTCCTGTTATTGACCCTTTGGCTATTGTTACCGACTACGTTGCTGCCTCCTATCCTGACCCTCTGGCTATTGTTACCGGCTACGCTGCTAAACCTTCGGTTTGATTTGGACTTTGCTGGGGTTTCCTGCATATCGGGTTCCTCACCTTGATCCTGACACCTGCACTGGAAATCATATGTAAAATGGTAGAGTTTCTAAAAAGGCAATGACATTTAAATGGTGCGGAAATAAGTTGGAATAAGACCAAACTGGGAAAAAGGGGTTGTCTTCATTTAAAGAATAAGTACTAGCTTTATTTGTGTTATTGATGAGTAAGCCAAAAAACTCTAAATGTGATACCGATGAAGCACAGAATCATTTCTAAAACTCTACACAAAAATAGCTCCATTTGGAAAAGGCAGGGCGCCAAGTGGTTAATACTTGAAATAGGTTTCATTCTTATAAAAATCTTTGACCGCTATAAAAAGTTAAACTGATTATAAAGATCAGAAACCTTGATGCGTATCTTGTAATAATGGCTCTGTAATTACAGATGGGTGGGACCTCCACTCTCCGCTTTCTGGAAATTCTATTACATTTATTTATAGAGCAGATTTTATAATTGGGCCCAGTGAAAATGAATAGCATTAAAATTGGCAATATAAAAATTGGCAAGAAGATTGATGCATGTTAGGACATACTGGTAAGAGAAGAGGGCCCTGTGAGCTTACACTCTATTACATACATATGCATCTGTACAGCAAACATTCTCATTTTTAACTCTAAAAGCATACTAAAGAACATTTCTGCCCAATGAATGGAAAATGCAGGGCTTTTTTTGTTACAGTTTTTCTTTTATACATTTTTTATTTTGTAATTTTTTTTTATGTCGACACTGGGGCTTAGGGTATAAAACACACTTAGTCATGAAGGTGTTAAAGTCATCTTTGCTTGATGAAACACAATGAGAGTTTAGCAAAAAATCAATGATCTCATATGATAAGTACTGCTGCTGTGGGTCATTCTTTTTGTAAGTTCTACTGGATGGCAAGTGTGGCTGACGGGGCTTCTATTAATGTCTACATACAATGTATGAACATAGATGTTCTATTGATTTTCATATCGAAGGAAAATAAAGTTAAGAATCTGTCTGTAATATCACTGATCATTTATCATTTTTAATGCCAGTTTATGTAACCGGAAATTTTAATTACCGGTAGTATTTTTATAATACTATATTATAATTTATTTTATCATACTAATTTTTTATTAGTATTTATTACTATTTTTTCAAACCTCCTAGCATTGAAAATGACCCAAAAAGGACAACGCATATTTTGACATGTTCTCTATATGTGCTAATGCTTTACATTTATTTGTTTGCTAACAAATTCTGGTATTCAATAGTTACCGGTCTGTGTGTGTGTTTGCATTTCGAGATTGTATTTGTGTAGGTCATTCCACTTGTAATAATGTATGGATTGTTGTATGCATTTACCTGGGTGTGTATTTATTTACAGCCAAGTGTATATGTGCTTTATTTGTTTATTAGTATTGAGACACATATATTTCCATCCATGCAGAAAACTTGTGTTTTTTTTGAATTGTATCATCCTCTCCTATCGCACTTGTTCTCCCTGGAATTACTTTTACAATTGTCTTTTCTGTCTCATTTCACAGAGAATTACTGTACTTTGCACCCTCTGGGTATAAGCCAGACAATTGTCATTAACAATGATACCCCAGCAAATGTTAGGAGTAAGCTTTATCTACCAGACAAAGCGTTGCTTGTTCCCCTTTGGCTACAAAATAAGGGGTTAATTGCATGTCCTCATCCTATGGCTGTTTGCTTGCCAGATGCTAATGCATTGTTTTACATACTGTACATACTGTATCACAGTGCGCCGATGAATAGTTTCCAGGAATCATGTGATGAAATACAAAGGGTGCATACATTTCAGATACTCATACAGATGTTCCTTATAGAACTATTCATCTTAGAGCCAGCTTGTGCACTAGATATTTGGTTGATACCAGAAAGAAATAGCATTATCCCTTTATTGGCTTACAACAACCTTGCTAGTAAATAACAACCCATTGTGTCTTCTTCAGCAAAAAGCTATGCAGTAACAAGACAGCTTCCCTTCTGTCTGCTTCTCTAGTCTGCATCAACTCTAAAGGTATTTTCGTTGGGCTGCTCAGAGCTAACACTAAGGAAGAGAAGGTGGGGGTGGAGGAGAATAACAGATTCCTGGGCAAAAGGAGGAGGAGGCATCTCAGCTTGGCTGCCCTGTAGGAAGAAGAGAAGTCTAATACATCAGCATCTTGAAAACAGACTAGGAAAGTGTGAACAATGGCAAAGGACTCTAAAGGAATGTCCAAGGATCACATGGGGCACTGAAATAAGACTGACCAGTGGCTCCAGCCACTGTGCTACTATGCCATCAAACATTGTTAAGTTATTGTTATCTCACACCTGGACTACAGTCACATGAGTTTGAGAGCAGCCATGTGAGGCTGTGTTATCTAGTTACCTCTTATTGTGCAAAGGTGTCTGCCAGCTTCAGCACCATGGACAGAAGACTCAATATCACTCCAGAAGCCTTCGATCAGCTGTTGAATGAACACAACATGAGCAGACTAGAGTTCATAGCAGCTTATGGTCTAAAACCTTTGGTCTACATCCCAGAGCTGCCCTTTAATGCCAAGGTCATCTTCCTGGTGTTGTACATCATTATCTTTATCTTGGCTTTGTTTGGCAACACGCTGGTGGTCTATATTATTATAAGGAAGAAGGCCATGAGGACAGCCACCAATATATTCATCTGTTCCCTGGCCTGTAGTGACTTGCTGGTAACTTTCTTCTGTATCCCCTTCACTCTGCTACAGAACATCTCTTCGGAGTGGCTTGGAGGTAAGATATGAAACTGTGGGAACTCTGATCTTCTAATTCAGCCAGTTAAGGGAGGGGGGGGGGTTGCCCAGTGTGTTGAGCTTCTTTTGTAGCAGTTTCCCTACATCCACAGAGTTAGGGGCACAATGTAATCCTACATGTGGCTATCAAATGTTTTGATGAAAAGTAACTTTGTAAACTAAGCTAGCATAACTAAATGTATATATATATATATATATATATATATATGCCTATTTCAAAGAAAGGACAGTTTGCTGATGTTGTCTGAGAATGGTAACATCCTCAACTCAGCTGTTGTGTGGTTCACCTCCCATCATATTTCTATAGAAAGTAACATTGCTCTCTGTTGCCATCCTATTGAAATCAAAGGTTGATATTTTTGTCAAGTGTTGCATAAATCTTGTATTGTTGTACTGATGTCTTGCTGTTGTCAGACACCCATACTGATCACAAGAGGCTGGAGGGATAGCTGCCTTGGTGAGATTGCATTGTTTAATAGAATTCTTTTTTGAACAGCTTCTATGTGAATATAGCTCCCATCATCTACTTATTGAAAGTATATACTTAAACATTTTGCAAGGAAAGGGCTTTTTCACAACCTCTTTGAACCAAATGGTTTCACAATAATATTGTGATTTATTATGGCACAACTTTATGTAGATAAATGCCAGCACAACCCAATACCCCTGCAGATGTTCTTCCAGTTTCGGAACTTCTACCTGGAGTTTGCATAGCTGGTATGTTTATAGCCCAATTGGGAGAAGAATAGCGTACCCGCCTCTAAGTATGCATATTTAGCCTAGAAAGTAGACAACTATTGCATCACATAACAACCCAGACTTACTGAAACAAAAGGGTAGAATGGCTCTGTTCAAATGAGCTTACAATCTAAAAGGCTGCGATTAAAAAGAAATCATCTTAATGTAAAGGAGCATGGATAAGTCTCCTCGCTCTCTTTCCTTCTTGCCTAAATCTCTCCTTCCATAATTGCCTTTTCTTTATGTCTTTCTTTCTGTCTACTCCTCATCCCCCTCCCTTCCCTCCTGCTATGTACACACATTCTCTGTAGCTAATGACTCTGCAGAACTATTAACCTGTAGGAAATGTGGTACCTCTACTGCATGCTATCATCCGTATGTGTTTATTTTATACATCTCCATTGGTAGGTACACAACATAGATAGACATAAAGAACTAACATTTCACCTGCGCTGGGATGCATGCCACAGATAGAAACCAGCAAAATCCCCACATTCCCCCCTAGAGGGGCAATTACACTGCAAATGAAATGTTCATCCTTCTATAAGTGAAGACTGTGCTCTCTGGCACAGACTATAATGCCATCCCAAGGTTTAAGTATTGTGTCTTCACAATGATCAGTTACTTCCTTATTACCATTAACCATGCTTTGAAAAGTTGGAGGGTTGGTAGGGGCAACACATTTTTTTATCCATTTTGTTGGACATTGTGGACATTGATGAGAACTACTAGAAAATTAAGCTTTTTAATCTAGAAGATTTAAAAAAAATATTGCTCCATTTGTTGCTTTTCTTTGGACAAAATTACTCCACAATAAAACTCATAAATTCTCAAATATGTTTCTTGCTACAAAATTACTTCCGAACAAAAGTGACCTGGCGAGCAACTTCTTTTTGTGCACCGAATATTGGAGAATTAAATCTACTGGGATATATGCTTTGCCTGCTTCTGGCTTCAAGTATTATCCTGACTTTGAACTAACTCACAGCTAAAAAAAATCAGGTTTTAGTGACTAATTAGACCCCAGACTGAAGTAACCAAGGTGTACTCTGCCTTTGAACCTTTCTTTTGCATATATTCAAAGATCTGCCTGGGTATCTATTCCATGTCACATATTACAATAGTTACAACTGTGTAGCAGCCTCTTCCAGGTCTGTCCCATTTGTAAAACATCATAAATAACCTGTCAATAATAACATACACAAAATACTGGTTCCTCTACAAAGCCAATGACTGTGCTCCATACCCGAGTCATGGTGAAGGAAAAAGTTGAGCAGTAGTCTTGTCTTCTTCATGTCCATTCACTGCCCACTACTGCCTGCTAGTTTGTAATCACAACTTGTCCTTGTTCATGTCTGCATATGAAACAGGACCTCTCGTGATTCGTCTTCTGATCAATGTCAATTCCCTGGTTGTAATCCATAGGATACTTCAGAAATAATTAGAGGCATAGAGTTTATCCTGGCTAGATGACACTACATGCAATGCAATATCACGCAGGAGCTCATGCAAAGCAAACATAATGACATCTCAGTTATGTTGGTCTATGAGATCTGAATGAGATCTGCCTTTCTCCCTCTCACAAATCCCTCTCTTGAATTTCCATTAACCTTTTTCCTGCTAGTGGTCGATATAATTCAGTTTATCACTGCTTTACCGAATTATTCTGCACTCCCCCATTAAAACATAAACCTTCCCTACCTAGCGTTCCTTATAGAAAGTCAAAGGCACTCGCTGGCATAATAAATATCCCAGCTCACTCTGTCTGCAACAAACCAGTCATGATTTACAGCTCATGGAGAGTAGGGAATATGATCACCTAAAATCCCTCTACTTGAAATGCGACAATACGCATAAAATGACATAACATTACTTTATAGTGTGCCAGCAGATTCTGTATAACGATTACAATGGAGGACAGTAAAAATTAACTATAACATTCTTTGCCAACAAGAGTAAGACACTTTAAGGGATACTGGGATTGAAGGAGAAGAGGATCGTGCCCTTGCAAGCTTACAATTATGATAGTGACATCATAATAATCTCTTATTCTCTCACCTGTTGTTTCTGTAAGTCAAATTGTTATGTTATATACTACTTGTTATGTCCTGTCTACCCATTGTACAGCGCTACGGAATTTGATGGCGCTATATAAAACAATAAATAATAATTACAGAAGAATGCCGGGTTACTGATCTTTTGTCAATTAGAAGCCTGAAAACCGACATGTGAAGTCCCAGTAATCTCCTAATGAGATCATTTAATGCATTCTATTATTTCTTCCATTCAGCTTTATGTGTGGAAGAGACAGATTTAAGGTTTTAATTACCCGACATTTAACATAATCTATTCGAACTAAGGAATGCTACCTATTAAATTGTTTAAACATTATCTGTATTATAGCGATCTCATATTAGAATAAACCTTTGCCAAAGCTTCCACCAAGCATGTGATGTGGAGTCACTAAGGATAATGTACTAAGGATAAGGTTTAATCTAGTTGTACCACCTCTTATAGATGGATTTCCAAGCAACTGGTATCAGCTGTACAAATATATACTGTGAGATCTTTCTTCACCCCATTGCTCAAGGTCTTTAGTAACTTAAAGTCCCAACCAACACAAGAGTTGTAAGGCTTGTCCACTACCACCACTAAAAAATGTGATAGACCCAATGTGAACATAGTTTCCTACCGTGTTTCCCCGAAAGTAAGACAGCGTCTTACTTTCTTTTTATCCCTAAAAGCCCCACTATGTCTTACTTTCGGGGTATGTCTTATATTGGGAAAAAATTGTCGAATTTAATGCTTTCCTACCTTTCCTTTCTTCTTTCAGCTTCTTTTCCTCCTCTTCGCTCCTCTTCTTCAGTTCTTGTCTCCTTCCGGGTCAGAGGGCACGGACAGCGGTGGGCGCGGCTTCAGTGTTGTGCGCCGGGATCTGACAAGAAACCCCGGCGCACAACAGCTGTTGCCGCGCAGATCACAAGGGAGCGGTATCGGAGGTCATTAACAGACCTCCGGCTCCCTTGAGTGATTTTAAGCCGGGTTGAACCCGGCTTAAAATCACTCAAGGGAGCCGGAGGTCTGTTAAAGACCTCCGATACCGCTCCCTTGCGAGCCTGCTCCTCCAGCGGCGGACATTACTGTCCGTCTCTGGAGGGGTGCCGGGTGCCGCAGGTTGGCACCCCCTGGAGTGTGGCGCCCTGTGCGGTCGCACACCCCAAAGGTCGGCCCTGCTCTAAGGGGCCGGCCTTAGGGGTCTGCGGCCGCACAGGGTTTAAATAAAAACATCGGGGTTTTTTTTCAACTTTATTTAACATCCTCCATGTTAAATAAAGTTAAAAAAACTTTATTTAACATCCTCCATGTTAAATAAAGTTTTTTTTAACTTTATTTAACATGGAGGATGTTAAATAAAGTTAAAAAAAACCCCCGATGTTTTAATTTAAATCCTGTGCGGCCGCAGACACGTAAGGCCGGCCTTGGTGGGGACTTCCCGGCCCCTTAGAGTGGCGGACCCGGTCGCAGGTGCGGCGGGCCTAAGGGGCAGGCGCCCCTTATGCCCTGCGTTAATGCGGCCGTAGGCCGTAGGCAAATCCCCCGTGTTTCCCCGAAAGTAAGACATATGTCTTACTTTCGGGGTACGGCTTATATTAGCTGACCCCTCTGAAACTCCCGATACGTCTTACAATCGGGGGTGTCTTACTATCGGGGAAACACGGTAGCATGCATTGGCGTAGTACCCTATACAATAGTGAATTATCAAATAATATTAGAAAACATTCTAATATTGGAACCTCGTCCACACCTGATGGCTAGCTAATAAATACATTCATTTCCCTTTTTTCTGTTTTATAGTTTTTACTTCCTTGCCCATAAACTGTTCTTATAATAATTTCCAAATTATCTACAGTTAGGTAATTAGCTGGTGTTATTTTTCTATAGTGAGTAATTTGTATTTCTCACAAATAAAATGATCTCGGAGTCATTTTATGAATTGCTTGGATTGTTTGGTGGCGGCTGTAAAGCCTAGAAGATAATGAGACAATTTTTCCCCCCTAGAAATGTGTTTAGTGTTTAGGAAGAGATTAAATGTGTTAGTGTCAACACCATCCCTGCCATGAAATTCTGCATAGTGAAAACCCTACTGACACATATTTCTCAAGGTAGACTCAAGGTGGTTTATAATAAAGAAAAGCAGAATGCTTTCGTTTAAGGACCTCGGAACACACATTGGGAATCTGTTAGAATTGTATACAGAATTTATAGTTATGCGTGAACGCGGTTATGTCTAAATGTTTCAATGAGAAGGTTTAGATTAAAGTAGAGCCTCCACAAAATCATGAGAATCACCCTAAGCATGATTCCTAAGTATACGGAATAAAAATAAAAGAAGCTAAAGAAATTTCAGGATTCCTCCAGGGTGTATGGGTTTTACTCTTTGTTCATAAAATGAAAAACAAATTTTTTTTAACTGTTTGAGTGCCGAAGGTTAAATAAGCACCAGAATCCAAAACAAATTAAAGCGTATGGAAAAATACTAATTGAAATATTCTTACATACACCACTAGGAAGTATGGCAGAAAGTTATGTGAGACCCTCCAACAGGTGGGAAACTGTCTTCCTTATGAATCAGGAAAGGATTTTTTGCATTCTTCTTATATCTGTACATATGCTTTCTATACGGTATTGTTCTCTGTCCAAACAGATCTTCAACAATGATTGTTAAAGATGAAAGTAAGCCTGGTTCCTACATCTGATATTTTAAAATCAACATAATCCCCTCAACCTAGGTTTTAATCCTCTTTAATCCTCCATTGATGAATAATTCAATTATCTGGCCATTCTTTTTCCTGCTCATAGTATACCATGGATTTATACTGAAGGAACAAAAAATGGCAATAGGGGAAACCTGCTCATGCATCACATTACAGGTTTCATTTGTTTTATCCAGGTGGGGTCTGGTACAAATTTAATTTACATGGATGGTAAATGAGGGTGGGGAAAAGTCAATCAACAGTGGCGGAACTACCGGGGTCGCAGGGGTCGCGACTGCGACCGGGCCCCGGCGGCAGGGGGGCCCAAGCCAAGGGGCCGCCCGAAATCTTTTTTCATTTTTTTTTTTTTTTAAATAAGGCAGGGGCGTCCAACATGCGGCCCGCGGGCCAAATGCGGCCCGCGAGACCTCGAGGTGCGGCCCGCGTAAGATCGGCAGCCAGGGCAACCGATCTTACGCGAGCCGCACCTCAAGCCCTGCTACTTACTTGTGGGAGGGTCTTCTGGACTGCACAGAGGAAGCGGAGTTCACGTGACATCCTACTTCCTCTGTGCTTTAGCAGAGAAGGCAGAGGGAGGCCGCGCCCCCTGCTGAAGTCTGTGAGCGGCATCGAGGAGCTGCAGTACAGGTAAGGGGGTGGGGAGGGTGTTTGAATGAGTGTGTGTGATTGAGGGAATGAATCTGTGAATGAATCATTATATGAATAAATGAGTGTGTGTGTGTGTGATAGCATGGATGTGTAAGTGCTGGAACCTAGGCGTGATGGGACTGTGATTGCTGATCATGCCAAGTCAGTCAGTACATGCTGAAACCTAGCTAGCTGCCCCCCTTGTGTAGTGATGCTGCCAGCAGTATGGGGTCTGCACATCACTTACAGCCACCCTGTACCAGCATGTACTGGCTGACTTGGCATGATAAGAGTGTGATTGCTAACAGCAATCACAGCGAGCACAGTCCCATCATGCCTAGGTACCAGCATTTACTGGTTGCCTGGGTATGATAGGAGTGTGATTGCTGTTAGCAATCACACTCCTATCATGCCAAGTCATATTGCTAATTTTGTCCAATTGTGTGTTACCTACTTTTATTAAACATGTGAGTTTTTATTATTATTTTTAAAGGTGGGGGGTCATTTTCGGTTTTGGCTAAGTGAACCCTGAATGTTTTGGTCCAGAATTTTCATTTTAGTTCATCCCTAGAATAAATCTAGGGAATCCTGAATTTGTAGTCGCAAAACTTTCAAGGCCCAGAAATCAGTGAGAGGAAGAGTAAAGGTTTTGTGTCATTTTACTTTATTTAAATCTGCATATTTTATTAAAGGCCATATTTTTTGTCACAGTGAAAAATGAGTGCGGCCCGCGCACGTATACAATTCTGATGAAGTGGCCCACTGCAGAAAAAACTTGGACACCCCTGGATTATGCCCTTTGTACATGCGCCCCTTTTTCTTTGATTTTTTTACAGATATGATTCAATATGTAAATTGAATTTGTTGAAAAAAAATTGTTGGGTAAAAATCATGTTTTTTTGGGGGGGTGAGGGGGTGGGGGGGTGGGGGGGCCCTTAACAGATTCTCGCACCCGGGCCCTGAGGCGTCTAGTTACGCCCCTGTCAATCAAGTTTCACCTATAACATATTCCTGGTACTGTTTATAAACCAAAAAGAAACCAAACAAACAAACAAAAATCCTTGATTCTAAAATGCAAATTAGGTTTCCCTTTCGAAGATATATATATATATATATATATATTAATATTTATATTTAGTATATTCCCACTTCATAATTTCTCAGTTCTAATGGCCAAGTTATAAAATTGGCATCCAATATAAATGCAGGGGAAAGTAAATTTTAGATTTAATTGGGCAGAATACAAAAAACCATCTTAAAATAATATAATACATTTTCCCACTATAATTACTTATGTTATCAAAAAAAGTTGCCATCCCTACCGCTGCCTATAAAATATGCAGAATAATACATTTCAGTTATTAATATATATATAATGAAAATATTTACAAATTATTACTATTATTACATTTTGTATATAGGGCACCAGCAAATTGCCATGCTTTTGTGATTTTGCCATGAGCGAAAATATGCTTTTAGTCTGTGTGTGTATATAGTGTTATTGTGTGTTATAATATGGTGCCGGAGGTGAGCCTACTGTAAATGGCCCATGGGCGAGGGAGAGTGTGTGTGTGTATAAGTAAGTGTATGGTATTAGAGTGAGTTGTCTTAGTGTATGGTAATAGAGCTAATTTGCATGATAGGTTGTGTTATGTACCAGGGGGTGAACAAATACTGCAGCCAGACCCCCTAACTCTACACTCACCTCTGGAAACGAGGACAGAAAACTATTTGAAGATAAGAGCAGCGTGACAGGGGGGCGCAGTGTTTTTAAGGGTTACTGGCTGATGTACTCAGAATGGATTGGATTAGACAGAGTTGCTCATTTATTGGGAGTTTCAAGATCGGATAGCACATGAGAATGAATTCATATATTAGTTGTGTTTTGTGTAAGGAAGTTAATGGTGGCAGGATTTGTTAAGCAACTGGATAGGAGGTGTGAAGGTAAGAGCGGGGCCAGGTGTAACGCCAGGAAGACATACTTACGTATATTGTGAATTTCTTAACTGTGGTAGAGATATCAGGAGCCGTGGGCAGATGAGACAGCGCAGAGGCGGTATCGAAAATAAAGTAATTTGTTTACCAAGAGAGAATAGAAAGGGCTGACACTATTCAACCTATGAGGCAAACCATAGATAAAGGCCCAATCATTTAGTATCCTAAGACATTAGAAAGGGAACAATGATCAATGAGCAAAATTATGTCTTATCCATTGAATAATTACAAGATAAGCTGCATTAAAGGAGCACAGAAGGGACACAGCCAGTATGCAAACACTGCCTAAAGCCTTTGTTTCTCTAGACACTCTTGTGGCTGGTTGTGGAACTGCAATTAAAGGAAAAGGCAAAGGCTAGATGTCCCCTTGTCTTCCTTGTTAGCTCTCCCTTTAGAGAAAATGAGTTAACCCAGAGACCCGGTAATACCCTCTGAAAATAAAAATACACCGTGAACTCTACTCTTATCTGTTTATTCTTTTATTAAACATAATTTTATCATATTACAAGTCGAAGAACCTTCCTTCTGTGAGCAGAGAATCTAAATAATTAGACATGTCACTGATTCGGCATTAATTACATTTCCAATATATTTCCTTTAGCAAAACATACTTTCCTGCTACAGATTATTCCTGATTTTTAAACAAGTAAATTGCTTGATATAATTACATGCAAGCCATGCACATCATTAGAGTGAAATACACAGCCTGCGGGGGGTAATGAGTGCGTGGGGGGGGGGGAATAAGCCGTTTACAGGAAAGAATACTTGGCAGTAACTAGAATCACCGGTGGATGACAGGTAGCCCCCGGCTAACAGAAGTATTTAAAGACATCTGAAAAACTGAACAGATGACTCTTATATAACCTCTTTAGCAACATGAGTTACAACAGTTTTGTCTATGTTCTTATAGGAAGGGTGCCAATCAGAAGGTCATCTCCAGATTCCATTAAATTGTTTCTTTGAGGCATCACGTTGGACATAAAAAAACTTTTGACGGCCATGTGAGCCCCCAGCTGGACAGTCGGTGACCGCATTCAGCCATTTGTCCGGGCAAGACTAGACTGGATGGAAAGCGGCCGGGCAGTTTAAGGCTAGTGGCTGTTACATGAGATACATGGGACCGGATATCTGCTGCTGCATGTAGTGTCTTTCTGCTCTAGCTTGTGGCCTTGAGTATCCAGCCAATGGTCCCATACTGCAAGACCAAAACGGCTTGGGGTGCTTCAGTAAGGGTAATTATGGGACTCTATTGGCCAGTGACACAGTATACAGATGGCCAGTCCATGCCTTCATCCAGGACACATATACTTTTTCACATGTAAGGAAGTGTCCTGCAGTATGTTGGATTTATGAACTCTTAGAATAGGAGAAATTACTGTCATACATGCAACGTTCTGCAGTATCCATCAACATGTGAATAGTATATGTGTTTAATGCATAAAGCATCTAGCCATTCATGAACTCAAGCTTTTGTGAATAAAAGAGCACATAACCTTTTTGTTTTGTTTTTTATTCAAAAGATTTGTTTCAAACTTAGAGGGTAGACCCCCTAAACTCCCTAACACTATTTTTTTTCCATTGGTACGTCAAATTCAGCCCATTATGCAGCACCCCCTTTTTGGCAGTCTAAAGGTTAATCTTTACGAGCTTTGTTACCCATTTCAATTAAACCTTTCCATTAAGCACCAAATATATTTTTTGGCGTGATAAGGCAGAATACTGTTTAGGTGATGTGAGCCGATGTCTTTGAAGGAGAGAGGCAATATTCATTAGAGGCCATTATAGGACACTTTGTATCTGCTCTGTGCCAACTTCTCTCGGAAGTAGAGATTTCTTAAATGTTTCTGGCAGGAACGGCACAATTTTCCTGCTTATTGAAATCATTTTGTTGTCACGGATGAACAAGTAAGTTATTTGCGGGGGTTCTTTCTGTGTTTAAGCTTTTCATAAAATAGCTCGATGTCTCCGGAATAGCCCAGAAAACCAATATCTGTTTTATTATGGTGATAATTATAATTTTAGTTTTTTCTATTATTTCTTTATCAGTTTTTATTCATTTTGTGACACATAATTTGATGGTTAGCTTTTGGTCCAGGTTGGAACTAGGCACCTAACTTACGCCACCACATTGCAAGATCTCTTTCTATGTTACCGAGCTTTGTGTTATGTGATAATTCTTTAAAGTAGATTAAAGTATCTTGGATCCCTAGCATTTTAAGAAATCTATTAAATAAATGGGTATCAAGATGCGCACGATGTCCTTGTGCTAATAATGTTAGAAACTGACCTCCCTACAAAAACCTGATTTTAGCAGAAGTTGAGAAAGGGACCTCTCACTGAAGGTCACTTTACATGTAAAGTGTTATATTTTTTCTTTTAACTCCTTCCTTCCCATTCATGGAATAAGGTCTGACTTGCTCTGTCAGATTGAGCCAATTTTGCTGACAGCACCTGAGCAAGCAAATATTTATGTTAATGCCTATGCATTTGTGACAATGCCATACCGCCCGGTCCCATATTACGCTGAGCTTGGCGCTTTCTGAGTTCTACTGCATCTAAGTTTACGAGGTCTGACCTTGACTTCTACACCGTCCTTCCCAGGGGCGGGCTGGGCCGGGGACTCCTTCCAATTGCTAAGCATAGGCAGCAGATCCCATGTTGTCTGTACTCCTCTCCCTCTGATTATTTTTGATCCAGTTCCCTATTAATTGTGTCTTCAAATTACATTATTATTATTTATTGTTCTATATCGTGCCATCATATTCCGCAGAGCTGTACAATGGATACAAACTTTTTTTTGCACAAACCGATAAAAGCAATTCTAATATGATTACTATGTCTTTGTTCAGCCTTAATGTCCCGCTACCTATATATATATATATATATATATATATATATATATATATATATATATAATAACCTTATAATAACCAGTTTCACATCACTTTTTGCAAGTTTGTTTTTTTTTAAAGAATTTGTATACTGAGACTGTACCTTTAATATTGCTTAAAGATCGTGAAACCATCCGGCTATATGTTTCCAATAATCAGATATGTTAACAAAGTGGACAGAAATCACAGTTTCACATCACTTTTTGCAAGTTATATTTAAAAAAATAGTAATAGTTTGTATACTGAGACTGTACCCTTAATATTGCTTAAAGATCTTAAATCCATCCGGCTATATATTTGCAATAGCAGACAATGTCGTTCGGAGTAGCCGTACTAGTCCAGTAATATAGATGCAAAGTAACGGAATGTTGCAGAAGATTCTGCAACATTCTAATAGCAGACAACATAAAAAGCATAATTCTACCAATTTTTATATAGCCACTTCTCCACCCGTCACTTCCAAATATGTGGTAAAAATAAATTTTTATTTTTTGCTATTTGGCATAGAACATCCTACATCATACAGGAGAAATGCCACAAATAAGAAAACATAATGTTCACCCACATCCCCTGATAACAGTAATACCCCATGTGCGTAGGCTCTGGATTAGATTAAAGAATCAAACGGTCCCTTTTACACTTTTATTATTTGAAGTCCTTTCTTTATCCTTTTTTGTTTTGTTAAAATTGTTTTCACTTGTTAACTACATTTTTATGAAATGGTTATAACGGTAATTTTCAATCGGTATCTGTCCTGAAGAGACTACATTACAGGAAGCAATTCTGGATTATGTTCCCTTTAGCTGGCAGGCTGATTAGACTTTAAGGTAGAACGCCTCGTTACATCTATTGAATCCTATGGACTGTTGACCTTGTTTCTTTTGCATCTTGATCTCTTGTGTCTTGTATTGTAATAATCCACAGGCTAACTGCATCTGTGTAATTGACAGCTCAGATGGTAAAAAGCATTGCTGACTGTGGACGTTTGATGTCTCCTGTACTGGAAGAACAGGACAAGTGGGGGCAATTGCTGTTCTGATCCTCACTCTCTCCAGAGGTCAATACCAATAACTGAAGTGCAGTGGAGGTCTAAGGGCAAAGATCTAATCTGCACAACATCTCATCCGTCATTTTATTTTTTTTCCACTCTAAGAGACAAAGGGTAAAGAAGCAACATATTACCCTCAACCCTAGAGTATTTATTTCTGTTAACCCTTTTAGTGGAATATCACTGCCACTTACCATTTCCAACACGTCCTGTTCTTGAATGGATGACTAATCCAACATACTTCTGCTGCCGGTTAAAGGGTTAAAATATATCTGCAAAGCCAGTGCTTTAGAAGTTACTAATCACAGGTTTAATGAGACATATCAGAGTCTCGGTTATGGATACCAAAAGTCTTTGTCGTTCTGGAATGCCCAGACTCTTTGCCCAATTTACCTAGCAACAAAGTGCCTTATTACAGCAGCTAACAGAATAAACGTGCCAGCCAGGCAATTATGTGATATTATTAACGCCTCTAAAGTGACTCAGAGAGTTTCAGGAAAGATTAAAGGCATATAACGGAGAGAGATCAACAGACCTAGCATTTCGCATTCTTTAAGATGTGAAATGTGTATCCAGTGGACGACTTCTGACAAGCCAGGCTGTAAATTCAGGTGTTATCACAATCTGCGGTACTTCTTAGGAAACAGATGCCTTTGGGTGCTAATTAAATTGAAAAAAAAATGACCACTGCCATATAAAATAATACCCTTTTATTGAACTAACATTCCATTTTAAGGACAAACTTTTCAAGAGTATCAAAGCATCATCAGTAAGACATGGGTAGCAGTATATGGGTTAAGGACTGTGGTAGAGACTGATAATGTATAGGTCAAAGATGTTTAAGGAGGTGACTTATACCTTATAGGTCACCGCCCGTTAAATGAGGACGTTAACTTAAAACACTATGTTTATTTGTCTAAAGATATATATATTAACTCGACTGTACTGTACTATCCCGAGGTACATAACCATGCTAATTACAGAAATAGATGTTATCCGGGGTTCTTATTTGGAACTCTCTGATAACAGTGGGTCTTAGATAAAAAGAATTTAAGAACACTACTACTGTGTATCCAACTCCATGTCCCAGGATGAATTTATATTTGGCTCTTTACATGGAAGACAGATGCCTTTATTTAAGTCTGTATTAGTAACTGTCATTGATGCTTCCAAGCATTAAAACCCCGTATGGTCAACATTTACACAGTGAAGGGAATTAGTGAATTAAAGAGCTTGCGTTACAAGGCTTTACTATACCTTTGTGTTTAATGGTTATTATCCTGCACTTGGAGATAAGGTAATTAGCTGAAAAGGCAGAACATTATATAGCAATTTGTGATTGTTTCCAACAGTTAAGTGAATCAAAATGTTGTAATTAGAGTAGCTGGAATATGTACATTATACAGACTTGTAATTTGCAGATTTCATGTGGGGCTGTTTCTCCTTGTAGTTAGTTATAAGGTCAGTACGGTAGGAGCAGAACATTTTAGGGCTTGCATGACATGAGGGTTTATTCACTAAAGGGAGAGTTGTGGTCTTCCCTTTTTATTATAAAGGGCCAACACTGGAGAAACTAACCATTCACTATTCATTTTCAAGGGAGAAACCAGATGTACACTATTCATTATAAAGGGAAAAAACAGCCATTCACTATTCATTATCAAGGGAGAAACCAGTCGTTCATTATTCATTATCAAGATGGAAACCAGCCGTTCACTATTCATTATCAAGGGGGAAACCAGCAGTTCACTATTCATTATCAAGGGAGAAACCAGCCGTTCACTATTCATTATCAAGCGAGAAACCAGCCATTCACTATTCATTATCAAGGGGGAAACCAGCCGTTCACTATTCATTATCAAGGGAGAAACCAGCCGTTCACTATTCATTATCAAGGGGGAAACCAGCAGTTCACTATTCATTATCAAGGGAGAAACCAGCCGTTCACTATTCATTATCAAGGTGGAAACCAGCCGTTCACTATTCATTATCAAGGGGGAAACCAGCAGTTCACTATTCATTATCAAGGGAGAAACCAGCCGTTCATTATTCATTATAAAGAGAAAAAACAGCCGTTCACTATTCATTATCAAGGTGGAAACCACCAGTTCACTATTCATTACCAAAGGAGAAACCAGCCGTTCACTATTCATTATAAAGGGAAAAAACAGCCGTTCACTATTCATTATCAAGGGGGAAACCAGCAGTTCACTATTCATTATCAAGGGAGAAACCAGCCATTCACTATTCATTATAAAGGGAAAAAACAGCCGTTCACTATTCATTATCAAGGGGGAAACCAGCAGTTCACTATTCATTATCAAGGGGGAAACCAGACGTTCACTATTCATTATCAAGGGAGAAACCAGCCGTTCACTATTCATTATCAAGGGAGAAACCAGCCGTTCATTTTTAATTATCAAGCGGGAAACCAGCCATTCACTATTCATTATCAAGGGAGAAACCAGCCGTTCACTATTCATTATCAAGGGAGAAACCAGCCGTTCACTATTCATTATCAAGGGAGAAACCAGCCGTTCACTATTCATTATCAAGGGAGAAACCAGCCGTTCATTATTCATTATCAAGCGAGAAACCAGCCGTTCACTATTCATTATCAAGGGAGAAACCAGCCGTTCATTTTTAATTATCAAGCGGGAAACCAGCCGTTCACTATTCATTATCAAGGGGGAAACCAGCCGTTCACTATTCATTATCAAGGGAGAAACCAGCCGTTCACTATTCATTATCAAGGGAGAAACCAGCCGTTCATTATTCATTAACTATTTTAACATTTCATTTATTTCTCCCTTACATTCTGAAACGCACATAACATCATATATTGTAAGCGAAGGCACCACACTCTCTTTTTTAAACAAGGCTCTTATAAAACATTCTCTTCTTCCGGGGACATTGGAACTTACATATTAATGCATTTTTCATCAGCATCCTGCAATGCTGATGTCTAGTAACAAACCGTTTAAAACAATATCTCCATCTCTCATTTTTTTTAAGTTTTATGTCTAGAGTTTGGTATAAATTACATTCACTATACATTATCAAGGGAAAAACTTGCCGTTCACTATTCATTATCAAGGGAGAATACAGTCGTTCACTACTCGTTATAAAGGGAGAAACTAGATGTTCACTATTCATTACTAAGGGAAAAAATCCAGCCGTTCACTATTCATTATAAAGGGAGAAACTAGTCATTCACTATGCATTATGAAGAGAGTAACCAGCCGCTCACTATTTATTGTAAAGGGAAAAAACAGCCGTTCACTACTCATTATCATGGAAGAAACCAGCCATTCATTATTCATTATAAAAGGAGAAACCAGATGTTCACTATTTATTATAAAAGGAGAATCCTGCTAATCCTACTACACCCCACTGACACATGCTAGACTGCAGGCTGATGAGCTGCATTGGTTTTATTGGCTGCTAATTTCATAACGTAAAGAAAACACAAACAAAAAAAACATCATAACCAAAAAGATTTGTACTCACTGAACAAAAATCGAAAATAGGAATAAGCCTTGTATGTCTTGATTGTCTTGTTTCAATCTATTATTGTCTGGGAACTTTGCTCCAGGGGCTCCTTTTTACTATTTAATCTTACGATCCCACAGAATCATATCAGGCTCGCTTACTAACCCGAAAGCTACAGGTAAGCAGCTCACTTTCATATTCAAAGCATCAATCTCATAGATTTATACCTAGTAACATTCCCTAAGCTCTTACGGCCAAATAGTCACTTTTCCAGGAACAAGTTGAAAATATTTTATACATTAGTGTTATTGTTTGATTTATTATCCCGCTTATGACGGCTGTTTGATTTTTTCTGAAATGCTGCACATACACATAGAATATGCACCTTTTACTTGGCTAGTGCAAAGTTTTGTTGGGTGCTAGAAACTTTTTTGTATTTTTTAAAATAATAAATACAAAATGTTTACTATTTTAACATTTCATTTATTTTTCCCTTACATTCCGAAACACACACAGCATCATATATTGTAAATTACTCTTTTTTTTTTAAACAAGGCTCTTATAAAACATTCTCTTCTGCCAGGGACATTGGAACTTACATATTAATGCATTTTTCATCAGCATCCCGCGATGTTGATGTCTAGTCACAAACCGTGTCAAACAATACCGTGTCTAGCGTTCGGTATAAATTACATGGTATAACTGTTTGATATAGATACCCTAGGATTTGTTTGCTCATTCAGTATTTCTGGCAGAAGGTCTCCAGTCATCAATCAATGTTTTATGCCTAAAAGGTTTTGTTATATTTTGTTAGATTGTATTCAGTTCTGCACACCACAAAGATATGCTGTAAACTGAGACTTTCCACCATGATGTTGAGCAGAATAGATAAGGCAAGAGAGCCGTTGATCTTTTTGGTTTCCTGGATGGGATGTCCTGTTGCCCCTTCTATGGTTCAAGATGGGCAGCTGCCCCAGGTGCTGCAAGGTAAGGGTGTTCTTGAGCAACCTCGACCCTGCACCTCCTTGTTTGTCTCTCCTCAATATGACATAAGTCCAGGCAACAACCTCTCGCCTTCCTCCAGAGCCAAGTTCCCTAGTTACAGCTCTTTTCTGGTCAGACGAGTAGCTCTTTTTTCTAACTATATGTGTGTGTATGTACTCAGATTCCTGCCATCACTAACACTGTTGCCAACTCCACTGTTCCCAACAGACCAAGTTCACTGCCTTGGTGTCACACTCTCTCATCTGCATCCAGTCACAATCGAATCCTGCTGCCTTCACCTGAGAAACATCTCCCAAATCTGTCCTTACTTTACACAAAAACAACCAAATTTATAATCCACTACCTTGTGATATCCCGTTCGAATTATTTAAACCCCCTAGAAACTGGTCACCCCTTCTCCTGCCCTTCACCGCTGCAATCCACACAGAACAGCGTGACTATACTAATTTTCCTCTGTCAGCGGTCTTCATCTGTTATGAATGTGGACATGGGAACATTGTATGTGCTACTGTATTTATTTTCGTGCTCTCAAATTTATTTCTGTTTTCCCTTTAGAATGTAGAGTTAGGTTTGTAAAGGAGTGTGCAGCAAATACCAGTTAAGAGCATCAAAGCTACAAATGTGATATTTAGAAAATAATTCAAAAGTCTATTCTTTTAGTAAAATACCCCTGACTAAGATAAAGTAGCATAGACCAAGGGGGTACTTTTTTGTTACCTTCATGTTCATCATCATGGATGACTGACTCAGCATTCAGATAGTGAGATCCTAGTTGGTGGAATACATCAGGGTCTAACTTACTAGAGTTCATGTGGACAAATGAGTCAGAAGTGGTGTAACAAAGTGAAAATAAATAATAAATAAACCGAAATGCAATTTCTTTGTCAGCAGTGTACTTTTTACATTGATTTAGTGCTCTTCATACCTACATTTCCGTGAGTCATAGAATGAAGTTTTAGATCTGCTTGTCCTCCATCTACACAAAGGCTAACTCTTATTTGGAAAACTCCTCATACTAGACTTTTACCTTTTTTATATATTATATTATTATAAGCCGGCAATAGCTTCTGCCCCCCCCCACCTTTCTCCTGTGACCTGCAAATCATATACATATATTAACCACATAACCTTTCATCAAGGATCTGACGAGAGGACGGATTGTCACTGTGGGTAAAATCAGTCTCATATGACAAAGAATGTTTCTATGCTAGGAGTACTTATTTGTGAGTGTTTGCAAGCATTTTTTTCTTGTTCTCAGAAGAGGATCTATGAAATGATTCCTCTCTAAATCAATGGTTATTCAATCACAATCATCACCCATTGACCCACAAAATTGTAAAGAGGCCGCAACATCTATCACTACTATCAGAATCACAGAGTCAGTAGGTCCCACCTGGCCTCTCAAGCTCTTTTGCAAAAAGGCATTAAAGGGTGTGCCGGGGAGCATTGCCATCAGCGTACTGCGATGGGGGATCAGGAAGGCAGGAACGTAATTTAAGGTTAAGGGAACCCCATAGTTAAGCGCTAGGCTGCTCACACCTGGAGGGTAATATATGGTTTAGGTAAGGGGTGAGTGAATGTGTAGAAATAGATGTGTTGGTGTGAGCATGGATATGTATGTGTAAGTGTCTGTGTGTGAGCATGGATATTTATGTGTAAGTGTGTGAGCATGAATGTGTAAGTGTTTATGTGTGAGTTATTTTAATGTAATAAACCTTCATATAAATAAAAAATACAGGTCTGCTAAAGTTAATTTACTTGACATACTAGAGAAGACAATTAGAATTATTCTGTCGATATGAACTATCATTTAGTAGCAGAGAGGCTGCATGACCCACCACCCACCAAGACGTTTTTTTAAATGAATCTAGAAATTCCATAGAGCACAGAAAGTAGTTTGTAAACAATTTAAATAATTATTCTATTTAAAAAATATGTTAATATAAAATTTTACTTGGTTGTGTATAACACATCGCAACAGGACATGGTCACATTATTCTGGGTGTTTGGGGCATCCACCTCCTCATCCCTCAAAATTATCTTCTTCAGGCACCAGCTATTAGGTAATGAACCATAAAACAAGGAATCACAGGGCACAAGCAGTGAACTATTCTCCCAGGGAGACAGAAGGATGTAACGCTTCCTAGAATGTTTTTATGTGTGACCCCTGTAGTTATATATGGTGTTCCATGTAAGTAAAAGCTGCAGCAGGTGGTCCACATTCTTCATATCTTCATGATGCATGAAGGGACTTCCTCGCCATTCATCCCTTAGCAACCGACCTGAAGTTATGTGGAGAAGATTCATAGAAATGCAAACGTTTTAACAAAAAAGCCTCATTGCCAAATAATTTTAGGGATTGTTAAGACGGCACAGAGACTGTTCTTGTGTTCAATGTATTAATGTAAGCATTAGCTTTAAATTAAGCGGGTTCTGTCAACGCTAACCCCTGAGTAACAAAATATAATCCATCATCTGAACTTTGCCTAGGCATGGTATGACCTATTTCATCTATGCCAACACTTTCCAAGACTGACTATCAATACTAAGTCTTATCTCACTGGTTTTATATACCTATAAACCTGTAATCCGCTATAACTCAGCCGGAAAAATTCTGAATTGATGCTACACATTTTCAGTACCCCATGCTGGTGATAACTGAGTTCCAAAAGCTTTAAGAAAGTCATTTGTCTTTCTCAATTTCATTTTTTATAGGTTATTTTCTTTTATGAATTACCATTAAAAATGCCCTATGTACAGAAATATTTTACAAAGATATGTGTGGGGAAAGGAAACTAAATGACTATAATATTTGTAGGTACAGTCAGCATGTTTTATTCATGGCTCTTTTTCACGTGGCCCCTGGCGTGGAAAGAATCGTAAGATTTGAGTAGCTTCTTCTCTTTATTGCTTGCATTGCATGGTAGAGGAAGAGGCAACCAGCCAACCTCTTCTCTACTCTGTCTCCCAAATGCCATTAGCTCATTATGGGTGAGTTGTATTTATATTATGCTAGTAATACTCAAGATTGTACCCCACAGTCAGGTATTGGAAAAAAATTAGAATGTCTATGGAATAATTTTAAAGTAGGGCTAGATCAATGTGTTGGTGTGAGCATGGATATGTATGTGTAAGTGTCTGTGTGTGAGCATGAATGTGTAGGTGTTTATGTGTGAGTTATTTTTAGGGCTGAAACAACTAATCGATAAAATCGATAATAATCGATAATGAAAATCGTTGTCAACGATTTTCATTATCAATTAATCGAATCGATTTGTATCGATTATAAAAAGAGTTTTTTTCCGAACAAATGCTCTGAAAAACTCCTCTCCTTATATAATCCGACCTCAAACAGAGATCGGATTATAATATTAGAATCCAGATCCCCCGGAACGCTGCAGGGGACCTGGATTCCCCTCACTGTCGGCCGGTCTCTCACTTCCGTCTCTCTCCCCCCTCCCATACACCGCTCTGACTCCTCCCCCCTCCCATACATCACTCTCCCGACTCATTACTGACAGGCACTTTCACTGCAGCCTCAGCGTAAGTGAAGGGCAGTAACGGAGGCTGGCTGTGCGCATCGTGCAGACCCCCACCGGCTGACAGAGAATCATCCTCTCTGTCAGCCGGTGGGGGTCTGCATCGCACAGACTGCCTCCGTTACTGCCCTTCACTTACGCTGAGGCTTCTATGAAGCTGCAGTGAAAGTGCCTGTCAGTAACGGAGCCGGGTAGAGAGGCAGAGCGGTGTATGGGAGGGGGGAGGAGTCAGAGGGGTGTATGGTAGCCACCCTCCCACACACCACTCTGACTCCTCCCCCTCCCATACGCCACTCTGCCTCTCTAGCCGGCTCCCTGGTGTCTTGTGAACCTCCGTTGCTGACAGGAGGCAGAGTGGAGTATGGGAGGGGGAGGAGGCAGAGTGGAGTATGAGAGGGGGAGGAGCCAAAGTGGTGTATGGGAGGGGGAGGAGCCAGAGTGGTGTATGGGAGGGGGGAGGAGGCAGAGTGGAGTATGGGAGGGGGGAGGAGGCAGAGTGGAGTATGGGAGGGGGAGGAGCCAAAGTGGTGTATGGGAGGGGGAGGAGCCAGAGTGGTGTATGGGAGGGGGGAGGAGGCAGAGTGGAGTATGGGAGGGGGGAGGAGTCAGAGTGGATTATGGGAGGGGGAAGGAGGCAAAGTGGTATATTGGAGGGGGAGGAGGCAAAGTGGTGTATGGGAGGGGGGAGGAGGCAGAGTTGAGTATGGGAGGGGGGAGGAGGCAGAGTGGTGTATGGGAGGGGGAGGAGCCAGAGTGGTTTATGGGTGAGTTATAGTGGTGTATGGGGGGTATTATGAATTTCAGGGCATATAGGGGGTATAAGGCATATCGATATTAGGTATATCAGGGGGGCATAAAACATATCTGGGGTAAAAGGTATATCAGGGGGCTCAGTGGAATATAGGGGCTATTAGACATATCGATATTAGGCATATCAGGGGGGGCATAAAACATATCTGGGGTAAAAGGTATATCAGGGGGCTCAGTTGCATATCACTGGCATATAAGGAGTATAAGGCATATCAGGGGGCACAGTGGAATCTCTGGCATATAAGAGGTATAAGGCATATATGGGGGAAGAGTGGCAAGCTGGGGGTCAGATGTGCATAACCGGGGGCAGTTTGGTAAATAAAAAAAAATGTAAGGCTTTTTTCTCATAGTTTTTATTAAATATGAAAAATAGTTAACATATGAATTAATATTTACTAATAACTTTGTATTAAGACCTAGTTTGAGAAACACTGTTTGGGTTCTTGTAGCTTTTATTATTATGTCAGTAAAATAAGAAGTTGAATAGAGAGAGAGGCCATTGCAATAAAGAGATGAAAGTGTAAATTGTAAGTTTTTTATTACATTATTTTAAATTGAAAAAAAATTGCATTTTTTTATCCGATTAATCGATTAATCGAAAAAATAATCGGCCAACTAATCGATTATTAAAATAATCGTTAGTTGCATCCCTAGTTATTTTAATGTGATAAACCTTCAGATAAATAAAAATACAGGTCTGCTAAAGTTTTACTTATATGGTGTTCCATGTAAGTAACAGCTGCAGCAGGTGGTCCACATTCTTCATATCTTCATGATGCATGAAGGAACTTCATCAAGTTCGATATGTACTGCACAAGGAGTAGCGATGGGGGCAACCTAGTGAAGTCTGGTATGGACCTCAGCAATCTGGCACGGTTTTGACTCCCAGTCATGTTGAGTCAGTTATTTTGTCTGCAATGCTATCTTCACACAAGGGTAAGAGAGGATACAATTTCCCTACAACAAAAGTGTCCATTTTTAGGATAAAGCTGGATAAAGAAAACATTATTTTACTTTTCTGCACCCTTTAAATTGGTTCAGGTGTAAGCCCTACACATGATTTTAATGTAAGTGTATTGTTATTTTTCCCTTGTGTTTCTGACCTACTTTCTAAAATTACTTTCTGCCTGTAAATTCAGTAATGTGATAGAAAGATACCACTTAAGGAAATACCACATTGATTGTGGTTTATCAATCCATAGCTTGCAATCTGTTATCTGGCTTGACCTTTACCAAAGGAGTATATGGTCTCTTGACAAATGCTGAGGTCAGTCTGACCCTTGTATCGAAAAAGCTGTGGTGTGCGTCAATTTAATTTACAGTGTTAAACAATTTCATCCAGATCCGAACACATCTGATGCATGTCAGCTAGCTGGTGTGTGGGTGCAGACTCCCCCATGCACTTCCAAAAGGGAAAATGCACAAACTGAAAGGGACCATGCGGCTATCATATGCACACCTGGAATCTCGTGGGCCCTGACTACCTGGAGCCTACCCTTGCGACTCGCAACCAAGACTGCTCACTGACGCGGTCAATAGGCTTTTTCACTAATACCCCTATTTAAAGGGGAAATGGATGGGGAGTGGGGTGTGTCAGGACCTCGCTCCTGTGACCCGGAGAAGTGGTGGTTCTCTGAGAGTTCTCTGGGCCAAACACAGAGAGTTGCCAGGTATGATCATATGCATTAAAGTACATATGACTGGAGTCCTTTAAGGAAACAAAATGTATGGAACAAAGAGAAATAAAAAATATATGATAATCTTGTGTTTAACCCCTTCACGACAAAGCCTGTACATGTACGGGGTCAAGATGCACTGCATTGGTGACAAAGCCCGTACATGTAAGGGCTGCTGTTTAATACCTACATGGCCGCGTTATGCTGCAATGGGCGGCTTTGCAGGATCCACGGAAGCATCACAAGTGAGGCTGGCTGTGGATCATTGGGAGGAAGCCCTCCCTCAAAAAATCGGCTGGCTGAAACAACCAGCAATCGCTTCCTAAGCATAATCGGTGTTGCTGACATGCCTCCATATCGAGTAAGAAACAGTCTTGTCATTAAGGGGTTAAATCCATAAAACATGAAAGGGTCTTTATTGGTAAAGAAGAGGTTACAGGCTGTAATGAACCTCTTTCACCCACCAGCTGCGTTACAAGTCCACTCAATGCCTGTATGTTTCCTTGCAGGGCCATTTGTCTGTAAGATGGTGCCATTTATTCAGACCACTGCGGTGGTGGCCAGTACACTGACTATGACCTGCATTGCTGTGGAGAGATACCAGGGAATCGTACACCCACTAAAAATGAAGAGACAGTACACCAACAGGAGAGCCTACATGATGCTGGGTAAGAAGACCTGTTCCTGATGTACATAGTCTACATATCCTGCATATAAAGTCATATGAGTGCAACAAAAGTAATATGTGAGAGGAATATTGTGAAGGGAGGGTACACCGCATGGCAAAAAGCTACATTTTCATAAAAGATGCAAATTTTGTATACTTACAATTATAGAGCCTCAAGATCCATTGAGCAGCTATGATGTACCGTACATGAAAGGGGCATACCTGGGAACTTTCTGGCTCCAGCTACCCAGATCTCCTATGATTAAGAGCTTGAAGCACGTAAGGCTGCTGTCACCCTTGTGTTGTTGTGGCTTCATGCAATAAATACAGTGTTTCTTAGTACCCTCATTGTGACCCCACTGTCTGCCTTCATCCGACTGTTTCTTTATGAAGCTACCCAGCGCCCCCTTGCATGTTGTGGGTAGGAGGTCCCGCTGACATTGGTGGGCAGTCCTGCTGTTTTCGGTAGACAGTGCCGCTGAAGTCATGGGACAAACGCCATTGTTGGAGGGGAAGTGGGCAGGGAGTGGGGTGTAGTGATCCCGCAGTGATCCGCAGGCTTCCTGAGAGGTATGGACACGGGAAGCGCACATCAACATTCAACATTCTCCCAATACATGCTGCTTTAGTGGTTGGGTAAACAGGCGAACGTGCCATCTCATAAAAAAGTTTTTTAAGACAAAGGGGGGCTTCAGTCTTCTACACAATTGGGAACAAAATTAATTTAACTCTGTATGTAATGGAAAAAGTCCAGCCTTGCTGAGCCCTACCTCTTTGTTGAAAGATCTCCTGTCTACAAAGCCACTTAAGACATTTTATGGCTGCGGATTATTATTGCAAGAGTTAAGCATTAAGGTACATCACACTGAAAATCCACCCAGAATTATTATTTTATAAAACACCAACATAATATATACAACACGTTCCCAATCTAGAGACAAAACTTAACGTAATGTGTAAAGTACAGAGAGGTAGCTGCGCAGAACGACAGATGGCGAGAGGATCCCGTTTAATAGAGCTTGTTAATTAAAGGAATCCCATATATCTGGCCTGTCGCTGGCCCTCTGTGCCGGTTGCTGCTGATTTAAATTTATGGGGCTGTAAACCCTATTTCTATTAAAATAACATTTCTCATATTAACTTTGATGCAATATTTCAGGTCTGAATAAACGCTGCTGGGACTAAAGTTATCTTTATTGTCTCACAAAATCATTACAATGCCTCAACTTTAATACATTTATTGATGTATAGTATATTACTAATTTGTTGTCACCTTGGGGTATCATTGTCTACTCTTAGTATATTTCTGTAAGGCATGGCTAGCCAGCCGGTAGATTTTTTTAGCTACGTGGAACTGCCACATCCATGATGCTCAGCCAACATTCTTTAGCTTGCTGAGTATTATAGGATTTTTAGTATTACAGTTTAGCTACCTTTCCTTTGTGGAGTCTTTAGTCAAAGGTGATGCTTGGGAACATTCAGGCTCTAGCTACCCCAAGCCTTCTCTTTTCGGGGTGTGGTGGACAGGTCTACTGACATTGATGGGTGGTCCCGAAGATGCCAGTAGGTTATCCGCCAACTTCAGTGGTTTGGCAACTAACATTGCTTGTGGGGCTAGCTAAAAAATCGAAAGTGGCAGGTAGGACATGCACATACCCGGGAGCTCTCTGGATTTTTCCCAGAGACTCCAGGTCACCACAAAGAATCTCCGGTCCGTGGGAGCATCCTTCTGACATTCCCCATGCCACCCCCATTTCCCCCTTAAACAGCGATGTGTCCTACGACGTCAGTGGGACTGCCAACCAATGTCAGTGGGACTTCCTGCCTGCATCCTCCAAGGGGGGCTCCAGGTAACCAGAGCCATAAAATTCCCAGGTATAGGGGTGCCTCAACGCCGCTTTTGCCACCTGGAGATTCTCCGTTGTGACCCAAAGACCCAATTGAGCGGCTTTTCACCCAGAGTCTCCAGGAGAAACCATGAAAGTTCTCAGGTATGTTTAGTAGGCCATCATAGAAAAATATATAGAGTCACCTAAGCTTTCAGCACCTCAGTGGTCTTGTCTTCAGACTGAAGAGCTCTTTGAGATCCTGAAATACAGCATATTAGCAGGAATTAGCAAGGGAAAAGTGCTCAGTCTGTTGCTGTCAGAGGAAAGTGCCAAATTACTATGGCTGTAACTATGATTAAGGAAAAGTGCCCAATCTACCACAGTTATGAGTCATGAAAATGTTCCCACACCTCAAGCCTCAAGAATGGAGCCCAATATACCTCTGCTTTAGATTGGATTCTTAATAGGCGCTAGCAGCTAAAAAAGTGCCCAATCTTTTGTGTGCATTTCTAAGATTAGCAGCTGAATGTATGACGTCAAACCAGTTTGTGGAGAGGTGATTTATCCTGAAATATTGAAAAATGTGTCTCTGAAACAGGCTGTGTTTGGACAATCGCTGTTGTTGTGGGATCTCCGATGCTCTATGTACAGACACTAGAGGTAAGCAATGTTTTTTATCTATCACAAGGTACTTGCCTAATTCATGAAAAACAACATAATTATAATATCTAAAAAGGGAAATTTTTAAAAACGGCTTTATAATCATAGCAACTAATAGAATGGTCCATTCAGCATCAGAATCATTCCATTGGTTGCTTTGGTGACAAGACACTTTGTATCATTTCCCTGGTTCTATCTTAAATTTCAGATAGCTTTATGCCCATGCATGTTTAAATTCCAGCACTCTAGTAGCCTCTACCACTTCCTACAGTTTTTGGCTCCCTTGGCTTTTCCTATATTTGCCTCCCACAACCTCCCCCCCCCGGCAACTCACAAATGCACTGGCACACATTCTTGCGCACTTTACATTTTTCACAGACATACACAATCACGCCAACACACATGTACATACACACTTACACATACATGTTCACACACACATACACATCAATGTTCACAATTACACACTAATGCTCACATACACTTACACATACACATCCACCCTAACACACTTACACATACACACCCATGCTCACACACAATTATACACATCCATGCTGACACACACAGTTAAACATTCATGCTCACACACAAACACTTACATACTAGAATAAAAACTGAGTAGTACGCAAAAAAATTATATAAACAATATAGAATACAATTATATAAGCAAAAAAACCACGTAATAAGCAAAAGTGCATTATTTATACTCGGTGTGAGAGCTGCGGTCACCTATATATGTTTTTGCAGACTTACATACGTACATGCTCACACACAAATACTAATATACTCTCACTACCTCACTGGGGGCAGCTTTCTCTCTTGCTACGCTAGCAGCCTCACGTTTAAACGCGGGTCACATAAACTCTCATTACATGGCATGATGGCCAATGAAGGCGGACATGTACACCTGAGGTTTGTTGGTTTCCTCGTGGAGGGGAAATTTGCCTCACATCTCAATTCTGGACTGCCTTTGGGTAGGATGTTCCTTTGTCATGGCCGCCCCAAGTGAAAAGGTGAGTCCAGATGTGGACCTCTTTGCTCCACTGATAAGGCTAATGAAGGCCCAAACGTACTTCTGGTGTGGTTGGTTCAGGGAAAAATTCAGGGAAAATTTGCTCTGATAAGGATTCTGATTGTTTGCCTAGATTAGGCTAAGAACACATACAAATGGCTAATATGCAAGTCTCAGAAAACATATTATACAAACACTAGAACTATTACAAAAATAAATCAGCACGATATTATCGAACACTTATTTTGAGAGCAGTATAACTTATCCATTTACTGCCATTAGGTGGATGAGGGCAATACATGTATTACTTTTTAGTACGAATCTCTTCTTCTGCCAGAGGATATATATTATTAAATTTTCCCTAATCATCTTGAAATCAGAACTTAACCCCAAGATAAGGTAAGTGTCAGGGATTTAAATAATACTCTGAAACGTACCTGTTCTTTTTGCAGGTAAAGTATGACTTGCTATACAACTTATACCATGTCTGCTGCCTAGAATCCTGGGGAGATGTCAGCCTGCGCAGGGCATATGCTATTTTCATCCTGGTGGCCCTGTTCCTGGTTCCTCTCACAGCGGTGCTGCTCTTGTACTCCTGCATTGGCTACGAACTATGGATCAAGAAACGTGTTGGGGACTGCTCAGTGCTGAACACTTTGAGCCGTAATGAGATGGCAAAGATAACTAGGTAAGAAGAGGAGTACTGTGATAAATATTTACCAGAAAATCAGAAACGTATATTGTAACAGTTTAAAATAATATTTAATGTTAAATAGGGTGATTGTTGTGATGTTTTATGAACATTCTTCCCCATATTAACAGCAATTAATTAAAGCGGATGTCTCACTTTCCTTTTACATACAAAAAAGAAACACATGTATTTGAGTTTACTTTTAAATTTAGGAAAAAATATGTATTAACAATGCACTGCATGTTATGTTCTCATCTGAAGAAATGACGGCTGAGGTCTTTACATATTCTTCTGCAGTGGCCCAATAAAAGGTATCAACTTCAGCTATCCAGGTCAGCCATGTTGTTTAACTCTTTCAGTAACAAATACAAAAAATGTAACACTGTGCCATACTAAAGAATGTGGTAAATCTAAGTAGAAATGGCTTCTGCATTGTCTGGGGGATTACGATTTGCAGTTGTGGGAACGGATGCTCCTTCAGCTGTATTTGAAGATAGTGCTGGAAGTGGCACAACACTTCTTCATAGGCACCCGAATGCTGACTTTATTCACTAGATTTCCTAGGAGATAATGGCTTAAAAGCTTAGTGCTTGAAGAGGTGAAGTTTTTGGGTCTCCGAGGGTTTTTTTTTGCCTGCGTGAGGTTAGGAGTTGATGTTGTCAGAAAGACAAAAGTGTTTATTCATCTGTCACGAAGAAGCCTTTCGAACGCCTGAGTGTCTGTAGCCTCGGTGGTGGCCGCCTTTTGGCTCTCAGCGGATTGGCAGCTCTGAGAGATGATTATTATGTTTTAGGAGGCTTTTAAATCTGGCCTTAACTGATTTGCAGTTACCATACTAGGAAACATGCATTGTCAACTGATTACAATCTTTATGTACAGTACATGTAGAAAGAGAATGTGACAGCAGCAAAGAACCATGCAGCCCATTTTGTTCCTGCTATAAAAACCTTAAACTTTTTTTAGTTCTTGCTCCTGTCTTGTATTACTATCCTGTGCTTGTTTAAATTCCATTACTGTATTAACTTCTACCACTTCTGCTGGAAGGTTATTCCATTTATTTGCCTCCTTCTTGTTCACAGAAGCCAAATATTACTGAGATTGACATCTTAATATATTAAATTTTTTAGTATTTTAGCTATAAATGCAATATTATTTGTTTTCTTAAACATGTTTTTCATGATACATATTGATCTGTTACATTATTCCACTTATAAAAGGTATAATTAGACGAATTTGATTTAAGATTTGGGAAGACAAATATATTGTGGTGACGTAGATGTTCTATGTTGGCAGGAAAAAGAAGCGAGCTGTGATGATGATGGTCATCGTGGTCCTTTTCTTCACTGCCTGCTGGGCACCTTTTCATGTGGTCCACATCTTGTTTGAATACAGTAAGTTGTTGGAATACACTGGGGTGGGAGTCTTTATTGTCACTTCCATCCTGTCTTTAACGATTGCATGTTGTTTGTATTCTGGAACGCTACATATGGCTTAATTTTCAACACTTTTCAAAAGACTTTTTTATTTTCCAAATCCTATGGGTGTTAAAAAAGATACTTTGTTTGATAAAGCACAATGATAAAGCAGACCTTAACTTGTTGGACCATTTAACACTTTGTATGCCTGCCTTGATGCAGACATGCAGAGTTACACATGGATAGTTAGAACACATAGAATACATATTCATTAGGTTATTGATATGCATATGGAGTCTGTAACAACTTCAGCGATTACCATTTGTGCTATCATCAAAGATATCTTGCTGACGGCTTGTGAACATAACAATCGGTTATAGACACTGTGTTCTAATTTCCTGAAGACATCGCAAATTCACAAGCAGGAACAAGTAGACTTAACAGATACCGTAATAATTGCCTGATCAGCCATTGTAATTTGGTAGTTGTCACCTATACATGTCAAGCACCTCCAATAAATAAAACATAAAAACACACAAACGGCACATCCCGGTGCCTGGTGTGCAGTGCCTTCTAATGCAGTCTACTGAGGCTGATCTGGTACAGCCTCCATAGTATAAATGAACCGGGACACTCGGAGGCCGCATAGTGCGATCTGCCCCCCAGTTTAGCAGGAGGGGGACTGTCACTGGTTGTTGGCCCTTGTCATGATGACATCTGTTTTGCTATCCACAGATGATCTAGAGGAGGAGTATGATGATGTCACTGTGAAGATGATTGTGGCCATTGTTCAGGCAGTGGGATTTTTTAACTCATTCAACAATCCTGTGGTTTACACCTTCATGAATGAAAATTTTAAGAAGAGTTTGGTGGCAATACTCTTCTGTCACTTTCGAGCTCAAGAATCTGTTGACAAGAGGGACAGTCAGCATTTGGATAAACCCAAAGCAGGAGGTTCTGGTTTCCCCAGCCGGAGAGAAGGGCGCAGTGCCCACAGTCACCTCAGTGCGGAGAACTTGGAGCTTCGACTGTGTGAACAGTTACCTGCAGCCAAACTGGAATCTGTTACTTACCCCCTGGTGAACTCCCACAAGGACCTCCTTACAAATGGCCAATCGGCATAATGACTAAACAACAATCTTACAAATGGCCAGTCGGCTTAATGACTAAGTGGCGATAGAAGAGAATTTATTTATGGAAAGGTAACCTCAAGCACACCAACTATACGTGATGCTGAAGATTTTGTAGCATTTCAGCTGTTTATATTTGTCATAATATATATTACCAAACTGCCTAGGACCTCTTTATGCTTGCTGCATGCAAATTAACTCAATACCAACCTTGAAACACTGCTCCCTTCGTAAGCAGACTCACATTGGCCAGCTGGCACTGTGGTCAATAGGGCCACATACTTACCAATACTGCTCCTCCAGCGGCAGATCCGGTCCTGCAGGGTGCAGCCGCAGAAGGGATATGCTCAGCTGCACACCACGAGAATAGCTTCATTCGGTGGTTGCTGGCCTTAAAGTGCCAGGGCTACTTAGTCATCTCTAGTCTTACACTGTTTATAAAACAGAATGATTTATTATATATACATATATGTGTTCATACGTACACAATGAGCAGCCAATCAGGATCAGGAAGAAGAAATGTATTCAAAAAGTTAAGCACAGTGGCAAAAAGTGCCCCAAGTTCAAAGTTATTAAAATTGCTGACGTGTTTTTAACATGGTTAATACAACATATTGGTTCATGAAAATGTTGACAGGGATGTTATAATTAAAGTGACACTGTTACAAACACATAGAGTTCTCTATATGGTTTGGTATAACTTTTGCTATTATTTATGGTTTGGTAACACACCATATGAGAGTCTTAAAGATACTTATGATAACTTTTTACTTATTTGTAACACGTTTTATATCTGGTGCAAAAAACCCCAAGAAATATGAATTCGTTTAGATGAATGTACACTGTGCCCAAAGCATCTTAATAGGTGAAATTCTTTATTACAGCTTCCAAATGATGCGTTAACATTATTAAAACAACACATAAACAGCTTTACTAGAGAAAGAGCTGTGAAAGTGAACAAGAAAAATGATTCCTCTTCTCGTCGCAGACGTTCAATGCCTTTAATATTTTTTGCAATATGAAATATCCATTTTCCTGTTAGCCATAAAAGATCAGGTTCGGTTTAATCCTTTTATCTGAACCGAATTGCTCCTCCAAATAGATTTTACATTCTCCTAATGGCTTGTGCGATGTATGGTAAACACCAGTAGCCATTATAACAAACGATAAGGCAACCTAGTAACGTAACACAGATCAGTGCCCTTAGCCATCCAGATTATTTGCTTGAGTTATGGGGTCTCTGGCTGTTTTTGGCGTTTTTGGGGTTAGAGCTTCTCAGATGTGATGAATTGGAGCTAGAGGAAGATGTCTTATAGTGCCTGTTAATAATTGTCAAGGGTAGAGTACACGGGTAACCGAAGGGTGATATTTTTCATTGCTTAGTTAGAATATTAGATGGAGTAGTTGTTTTAGGAAGAGGGAAAGAGTACTCAGGATAGAATGATCAGGGAATGAATTCTTGCCATTGATATTCAGGTGGCCCCAGAGGGCCAAACTTGTTCAGGTTTCTTTTCATATATTGTATAGAAGTTTGCACTTGCTGGGAAGTCAATAAAGCTTTCAATTTCAGACAGCTATCTTTGCAGAACTACACTTCACCCACCATTACATAGAGTCTAGACGCAATTACCTCTATATTCCCTTATATTCATCCTCTATGAATCACTAACAATGTCCATTCTTCTTACTGTGAAATTGGAACCTTTTGTACATTTCATGTATGATTTTCTCTTTCAACAAAAAAAATAAAGTTAACACTACATAAAAAAGTACATTCCTAAACCCTTAATTGTCACTGTAAAGGTTGAATGCAATTGCGTGGAAGCTAGAATGTAGAAAGGCATTTATAATGATTACAAAAAGATGGTTATATTGGAAACATAATTTAATTACAAATAGTTAATTACAGGGATTTTTTTGTGATGGTACACCACAGTATGACGTACCTCCAGTTTCATAGCTCCTCCCCAGTGTGCGCCGGCAACTGAGGCCGGTGTGAGTTTTTGTGTGTGTTTGTGTGGGTCTGGGTACATTAGCGCGTATGTGTCTGGGTATGCTAGTGTGAGTGTCTGTGTGCGCTAGAATGAATGGCTGTGTATACGTGTTAGTATGTGTGTTAGTGTTTGTGTCTGGTGTGTATATGTGTTATTGCGAGTGTCTGGGTTTTTTAGTGTGGGTGTCCATATGTGTGTATGTGTTAGTGTGTTAGATGTGTTAGTTTGTGTATGTTAGTATGAGCGTCTGGATGTGTGTATTACTGTTATTGTCTGTGCTTGTTGAGTGCTCCTCCTTTAATATCTGTGGCCACTTGGAAATCATTCCATTTTTCTGTGTTGCAAGTTGTGATGATGTCATGATGTCACCTTGACATTGCACGATATACCTCTGTGTGGGAAGATCGAAATAAGTCTACGCCAGTAGCTTCCAAAAGAAACTGTTTTAAGGTAGGAATAAGGGGTTGTGGAGGGGTTACCTGGGGGCTGTGTGTGTTGGGGGGGGGGTCACATTTCCCAAATCCTGCATTTTACAATGCTATACACATAATATGCTTATAGTTTTTTTCATAATTATTAAATAAGTAATATGCATACCTCCCAGGGGCATTCCCTCTCTAAAGCCCAAATCCCATCTGGGACATCATGTTCTACAAAGGTGTCAACCTCTGGGATCATAAAAATATATAATATATATTTACATATATTTGTAGGATTATGTTAAATGATTCACTAATATTTTAGGCGAAAGGGAATCGTTATTTGGGAATAATGCCAGAGGCTAGAAATCAGACAGAAGTCCGATTTCACTCTGTTACAAACAAACTCAATAAACTTCAGACCTGCAGCAACATTATTTATATTTGTTCAGGGCTTGTAACACACAGATATGAACAGTTCTACATTACCACGATCAATTGCCAATTAACTATAAATTCAGTTTTTATTTAAGGTATTTTTCAGCTTTACCGGAGTGTAATTATTGGTCCGTTTTACACAGTATAACACAGCAAATGACCTTTTATGTGAATGATGGTTTTTGGAATCAAGAATCATATGAAAAAAATTGTCAAATGTATAAAATAAAATTCTGATTTATTATTGCCTGGTTATATTCTTTCTGCACAAACATAAAGCATTATATAGTGTTTCTGCACACCATTTTTTAAATAACCTTTTGTGACGTGAAGGCAGTATTGTGGTTTCCGTCTTAAGAGACCTTTACAGCGGAAACCTCACCAACCCCACATCTTCTAGGCCTCCACGTGGACAAGGTAGATTATGAAGCACTAATTCTATGATTCCTGATTAAAATATGTGATTAATTAATAAAACATTATCCATAATGTGGAAATATCTGATCCAATGGCATTTAGCTTTGCACATCTTCTATGCACCAATAATTTCGGCCCTGGACAGGGGGACATAGAAGAGGCCAGCCCACCAGTCTCCAACTATAAAGTGTAACAAAAACATTCCATACGTTTCACCTATAAAAAAAGATTTTCCTTCTCATCTCTTTTGTCACGTTTTCTGTTACATATGTAGGAGACTGCTGTGCGTTCTATTGTATTATTTAAACTGCTGTCTGGCCCTAGATTGTTTGTCGTAATACCTTTGCACAGCTGTATAACTGTATATAACCTCTAGTGCTAGCGACTTGGGCCCAGTTCTGCTAATACCGGTAGGATTCAGGAAAATTGCTATATTTTCCTCTGAGAATGACAGTTGGATTCCAAGACAGTTGTCACTAAGGCATCATGGGTAATGAAAGCAGGTAATCATAAATAATAGCAAGGATGAATTATGGCGTGTAGTTAGCCAAATCTTCCTTGCTACTCAAGTTTTTTTTTGGGTGCTCCCAGGTGGGTGTGGCTATATTGCAAACTCCTACCTTTAACAAACATAACCATTTAAACCACTCCCATTTTCTATGGCAACCACTCCACCTCTTTGGACTCCCCAACCTAACACTCACACTCACACAGTGCATGCTTTGCCCCAAACAACTTTAGTGCCATCTTTGCCCCCAAACAACTTACTAGTGTCATCTTTGCACCAGAAAAACTTACCAGTGTCATATTTGTCCTTCAAACTCACCAGAGTCATCACTGTCCCCAGCTTCTCAGTGTGTTTTTTTTTGTGCCCAAACAGTTCACCAGTGCCTTCTTTTGTGATCAAACAGTCCACCAGTGCCTTGCTTGTCAGAGACATCTTTGTCCCTCAATCAACTTGTCAGTGCCATTTTGTTTTATATGCTTTATATGCTTCCTTTGCCCCCAAGCAGCATTACACAGCATGTGTCAGTGACACCCAGCACTCTGACTTTAAAGATGCCGCAGAGTTGGAGGGTTAAATATGTAGCTATTACTTTTTGTGCTTGAAGCAAGAATCGAAAATTGTGCCCCCTCCACTATATTTTTACAGAAAAGTAGATGAATAACAAGGAAAATCACGATATTGGAACTGCAGAGAGTTGTACGTACTACGCAGCAGATTTGGCGCCAGGATTTTAAATGTCTGTATGAGCAACTCTATTGGTCGCCGGCAGGGGCCTCCTCTGCCATCAACCAATGAAGTATACTGGCACTTTACTGGTTGATGGCAGACAAGCCCCCTGCTGGCGACCAAGAGAGTTGCTCGTACAGACTTTTAACCCCTTCGTGACAATGGCCGTTTTAACATTTCTGCGCTACTCGTGTTTAGCTGTAATTTTATTCTTTCCCGTTTAGTGAACCCACACACATTAGATATTGTTTTTTTCAGGACAAGAAGGGCTTTCTTTAGATGACATTGTTTTGATTGTATCATATTATTTACTATTAAAAAAAGTATAAAATATGGTGAAAAGTTTAGAAAAAAATGACTGTTTCTAACTTTTAGTTGAAAATTCTTTTACTCATCTATAAAAGGTAATGAAAAAACCTGCTAAATAGATTCTACTATTTGTCCTGAGTTTATAAATACCCAATGTTTTTGTGTTTTTTTGCTTTTTTCTACACATTATGGGGCAATAAGTACAGGTAGCGTTTTGCTATTTCAAAGCCATTTTTTCCAAATCTGGCAATTCTTCCCCCCGTGTGCCATTTCGGGTATCTTTGAAGCCGGCCAATGCAATTTACCCCATCAAGTCATATATTTTTGAAAACTAGACAGCCCAGGGTATTCCAAATGCTAGTATTTTAACCCTTTCCAAGCACTAATTCTACCATCAGCCTTTAGCAAACTTTATGGTAGTAATTTTTTTTGCATTTGTTTTTTCATACACATTTTACTTCAGGTATGAATAAACAGGTTCTGGTATATGTCACTATCACAAAACACCCCAATATGTGTTCAGCAACATCTCCTGAGTACAGCGATACCTCACATGAATGATTTTGCCTGGCTGTTTGGGGGCAAAAGGGCCACATTTGGGGCATGCGCATTTTCAATGTTGAACTTTGGCGTTTGGCGATCAACTGCCCATGTCCTATTTGGCACATCTTTGAGCCGGGCCATTTCAGTGTGCCCAACAAAACCATATATTTTTGAAAACTAGACACCCCAGGGTATTTTAAATGCTGGTATTTTAACTCTTTCCATGCACCATATCTACCACCAGTCTTTGTCAAACTTTGTGGTAGTCATTTTTTTTGCATTTGTTTTGTCACACACATTTTACTTCAGGTATGAATTAAAAGGTTCTGGTATATGTCACTATCACAAAACACCCCAATATGTGTTCAGCAACATCTCCTGAGTACAGCGATACCTCACATGAATGATTTTGCCTGGCTGTTTGGGGGCAAAAGTGCCACATTTGGGGCATGCGCATTTTTCAATGTTGAACTTTGGCATTTGGGGATCCACAGCCCATGCCGTATTTGGTACATCTTTGAGCCCAACAAAACCATATATTTTTGAAAACTAGACACCCCAGGGTATTTTAAATGCTGGTATTTTAACTCTTTGCATGCACACATTTTACCACCAGAATTTTTTCAAAGTCTGCAGTAGTATTCTTTTGTGTGTATTTTTTTCCCACACACCTATGTTATGTATGAATTTACAGCTCCTGGTATATGCCGCTGTCACACGACACCCCAATATGTGTTCAGCAACATCTCCTGAGTACAGTGATACCCCACATGCATGGGTTTGTCATTTTTTGGGGGAACTAAAAGGCCACATTTGGTACGTGTGCATTTTTCTAATTGGAAATTAGATGTGTGGCCATCCTTCCCCCCGTGTTAATTGGGACCTTGTTGAACCCGGCCAATTCAATTTACCCCATCAAATCATACATTTTTTAAAAGTAGACACCCCATGGGCATTTAATATGCCAGTATTTTAACTCTTTCCATGCGAGAATTGTTTTAAGCTAATATGCTAATTTTAGGACTTGCTCACAAAAATATATTTTTTATATATATATTTTATTTTTTTTTGCCTTTTTTTTTAAAAAATGTTAACATTTTTTCTCAACTTGAAGGTTCCCCTGATAGTGACATCAGTGGGAAATTATTTTTACATTTTACTGTTTTTTTACTATTTTTTTCTAATTATTATTAATTTTATTTTATTTTTTAATTTATTTTTACTAATCACACTGTGATTAGAAAGCTGGGCTCCATTGACTTGCATTGTTGAATGCAGTACCTGTATTCAACCTGCAAGTGGAGCCAGAGTTCTCTAGAGGGTCTGGCGACCATCTAGCGAACTTTTTCATCTTAATTGTTTTTTTCCCGGGCCGCCGCCATCTTGCTCTCCGGAGTGGTCACAGTCCATCCCGAGGTAAGTGTTTGGTGTCGCTGGATGCCTCCTGATCGAGGCGATCGTTGATCGCCTCCTAAACGCTTTTAAAACGGGCGTCCGCCACCATAGAATGTATGGCGGATGTTGGCGTCCCGGGGAGGGGCCAGAGATGGCCCCTTAGTGCCGATCGTGGCGTTGCTGAATGCCTCGAGGTCGAGGCATTACAGCAACGCCGTTTGGGTGCAGAAAGCGAAAAGTAGATCGCTTTCTGCACCCGTTTAAAGGCGTGCCGGTCCTGGCACGTCAATTGTTGTAAACAACATGTTTTTCCGTGACGTGCCCGGACTGGCAATTGTCATCAAGGGGTTAAAATCCTGGTGCCGCAACTTGGCCCAGGAGAGACCAAAGGTCCGTAGGAACGACCAATAGAGTCCAGGAAGGGACCAGGGAGATTAGTAAACGAAGACAAACACTCCATGTTTGGTATTTGAGCTGGACAACGAAAACGCACCCTTCTTGTTCGTTTTCATGTTCCCCTGAATACGAATGCACAAGTCTAGGGCTTTGTATATCATTATATAATAATAGATTAAAGAAATTATATTAATGTAAACAAATATACTTAATTTCCCTTAGAGAAGGATTTGGAAATACAAAAACAGTCAACATAATACAGAAAGCCCTTAAAATTAAAAGACTCGACTCTTATCTGATACTTTTGGGTTTGAGAATTACTTACTATGCATTAGATTTTAAACCTGCATTTATGATATAGATATGGAGAGGCCCTAAGACACGTCTCTGCAGTACATTATAATTCACAGAGTGTGTGTACAATGAATTGCTTCTTGGCAGTTCTGTTTATTACGAGACTTGATTTGTTTATAAGAGAAATAAAATCCTCCTTTATATTGATCTCAAGTGTAGCTTACCGCCATGCTATTTACACAAGGGCTTTGCATGGAGTTATTTGATTATCTTTATAGATCTTATAGCAGGTACTCAATTTTCTTTCCCTGCTCCTTGTATTGTCTTACATCATATTAGTTCAGGAACATACTTGTATTATCATTAACGTGCAGCCACATGCCAATATAACTGACAATATACTGATTACAAGGATTCCAACCCATTCAGTACAGGACATAAATGTTTGCAGCGGAAGGCAATTTTTCCACTTTTCTCCAGCCAGGTCATTATGTTATTACATTACATTTATTTCTAAAGCGCCAGCAGATTCCGTAGCATTATTACCATAGGGTACAGTGAAAATTAACAATGACATTCAGAAGGTCCCAGTGCCAGGTATTGGGCCATGAGCATTCGTGGGAGATCTCTGGGTTTTACTGTCTCTCTGGGGTCACCTGGGGGAAACTCTGGGTTGTGGGAGCGACGTCATGGCACGTCCACCTTCCTGATCAACAAAAGAGCGTATCCTGCTATTGATATCAGTGGGACCGCCAAACTGCATCCCATAAGGAGGGTGATGTGGAAAAGTCAGTGGCCTAAAGAACTCAAAGGAGAGCTCAAGTCCATGCCAACTGTAGCCAGATGCTATACATTCACTTGTTTAATTCGAGCATGCTGAGTAATTATACATGAAAAACCGGGCTCTATGCAAGGAAGAAGGGAATGGAATATTATTCATATTTTCACAACCATAGAAAAGACTATATTTTTCAACAATACAAAAACTTGCATATCCCCCCCTCTCTTTCACCCTCTAAAAGAACTGAATAAAAAATGTGGGCCCTAAAGAATTTAGTAATTGAGTCAAATTGTATATTTGTGTATATTCCCAATTGCCAAACATCTAAGTTAAAAAAGTTTTTTTTTATGAATTGGTCTCTCCCTCTCTCTCTCACCAATAGAACTGTATGCAGGATTTGGGGAAAGTGAAAGATATATGTTAATACCAAAAGGAAAGTGTTTCATTTTCCCCTTTAAAGCACATCATGCAGTATCTTTTTTGACCCACACTTTGGCTTTCTCTCAGTACCATTCTGTACTAGTACGAGGGTCTAAAGCAAGTATTTGCACTGTTTTCTGGATATAAGAACCCAATTATGTTTTTTACTATTCTAGCAGCAGAACATGACTCATATTTGTTAATGCTGAGCCATGTGGTACCCCCAAGCTCAGAACTCTTAGTTTTTATTGTCACACTGATGAATGCTGTCTCTCAAGTAGAAATGATTATACTTCCGAGTATAAATATATTCTGAGTTATGTGCTAGAACTCAAGGGTAAGATATCTACAGATAAATGAGCTGTCCCTTATCAGAGCAAAAAATATCTTGTTTTTTAGGCGATTTAAATAATTGCTTTTGATGTTCAAAAGAGCAGTGCTGAGCAATGTAGAAACATAGAAGGAATGTCTGGGGCAGACATAGATAAGGTGGCCAGACATTGCCTTTTGTGAAGAACGCTCATGAAATAATAAATGCAGGGCTGTGTAACGATAAATGCTGGCCTGCTGACGTTAATGCCTTTAAATTAAAGAAGAAGACCTACCAAAATAAATCTTTTTCTTTGCGTTTTAAATACAGCATCCGCTAAAGGATCTGTAGTGTACCGAAGAAAAATAGATTTGTATTTTTTTATTGTTGTATCCCAATAACATCATTTGCTCGCAAACGTTAGGACTGCCATTGGAAGCAGTAATTTGGACTGTATCAGATTCAAAATGAGTTTTAAAAAGTAATTTTTTTTTTAAACAGTTCTAGTTGCATGCCAGAGGGAGAGCTTTTCTAGGCATGTAGTTGCTTTCAAAGTGTTTTCCCCCTGCCAGGTGAGTTCATCATAACATTCGTATTCCGTACCGACTGAACAAAAGCCTTAGAAACAGACAATAGCCAAAATAAGAAAACAAACTACCTTTAGAAAAAAGCAAAACATTAAGATCAATTAAAACCTAACTAGACTAGAATATTGGTACTTATGCATAAACTACTTATTTGGCCAAACGCCATACATATACATATTTTAAGGAGCTATAAAACTACTGGCAAGAGGCTATGACCGCGCATATGAGAGTAACAAGAAAATAAGGGTTCATTGGGGAACTGAGTGATTACAGCAACTGCTCTGTGTGGCAAGATCTTCCACTTCTACATGTGAGTAACGCAGGATGCTATCTCATGGAGATTAATATTTTTTTCTTTTTCATTCTGTTTTGATTTAATTTTTGCAAGCCTGTTTACCTATCAACAAGGTTAAATGTCTTTTTTCTTATTACAGATACATAGTTTGGAAGCTCAACGATGTTCTTTTGGTTTGGTGACACTGTATTTAAGTTAGGCCTTATCTCTACTGGGATTCCATAATGTGAGACGTGAGTACTAAAGCCTCCCGTTTATTAAAAGTATGTTTGTAATTTGTTCTTCTTCGTTTTTTTATATGAATACCGACTGCCCTGATAAAAGCATCGTGAAAAATGTCTAAGCTATTCTTGAAAGATCAATATGTAGACAGAACATACATGGATATGTATAGACACTCATACAGTGTTGTGTTTGAGTGGTGTATTGTTTATTTGCTTACTTGCATGCATAACAGTTCTAGGATGCTTCTTAAGACCTAGTAGATCTTGGTAGCCAAGGCTTACCATGATGTCTCAGACGTCAGTACAAACATCGGGAAGCAGGTTGGCTTGTTGTGAATAGAATATAGGCCTGCTCACCACGTACGGGAAATCAATGTTCACAATATTCTGTTTATGGAATGTTAGCTTGTGCTTCCAATTCTAAAAGGCTATGATGTCAGCTCCAAGATTAGTCATGGGGATCATACACTCCGGAGACCGAGGAATATTCTGCGCAATACTAATGGAGAAAAAACTAAATAAAATGTTTATTGTTTTGGTTCACATGTAGTATTACACTTTAGCAATATATTGACCCATTAAAAATACTATATAAGTACAATGGAAACATAGTATATTAAATTCTCTTTCTTCTGGAATAACAAAAATATTCTGACTTCCAAAGCAGTAAATACACCTGGAATAATCAAGTGTCAAAATAAACTTTTCCAAATATGCTTTCTTTTAGGTTGAAAGTCTGAAGGGAGTTTTCTAGCACATTGTATAAGAAATGTTGCCATTAGGGAAAAAAGGCATAACCTATGCTTCAAGTGGTTTTGTAAATTGTTGTAAATTGGTAGCTTTTTCATGTGTAGTAAAAGGTCATACATTTAAATGCTTTCTTTGATATTAGGCACCACAACATATATCTCAGCAGGTCTTGTACATCTCCAGTCTGAACACAATTACATTCACACCCAACAGAAAATTAGTAGTTGACTGTACAATTTAATGTAAGGAACAAAACTTTACAAAGAGAATGCATTTTTCATTTGGGGAAATAGTATTTCAAGGCAAGACACAACAATAATAAGAAGCCACATATGGCAAATCACATGCTCAGTCTCTCGACTACATGGAAATCTGGCCAATTCCATGACTAATGACAATAAATTAACTGTACTGTTGTATTAATAAATAATATTTAGAACTCTCTCTCCCTCCTTTTTTCCTCTCTTTATTATTCTGTCTTCTCTAACCCTCTTTCCTCTTTCCTTCGCTCTTTCGTCTATCTCCCTCTCTGCCACACACATTTTATTTTTTCATTTTTCCTTTTCCTCTCTTTTTTTTCTTTCTTACTCTTTCTTTCACTCTCTCCTTTCCTTCACTCTACCTCTTTCTTGTTCTCTCTCTAGTTGAGTCTCTGTCTATCTCTTTCATTGTTTCTTTTCTCCCTGTCTTCTCTCTCACTATCCCCTCATCTCCCAGCACACAACACTATCTGGTAGCACCTCCCCACTCACACAGCACCCTCCAGTAGCCCCTTTCCATCCTAGATAGACCATTCAATTCTATGTGGCAGCCAGTTCCCCCTCCATCACACAACACAATCTGGCAGACCCTCTCTTCTTTGCACGCTGGGTAGAGATATGGTGACAATACTTCCCACAGAGATGTGTTATTTTGTGGTGCAATATCTGTCTTTCACAACCACAAGGTTCACTAGACTCAAGTTCCCTACCAAGACTCTGGAATAGAAAACATCTAATATCCCAACTGCTATGGACCAAATCTCTTCTGACCAAGCATGGTAGAAGCTATAGATTGCAGCACCAAAAACACAAGGGACACTTTGCAACAAGTGTCACATCTATGTCAGATATATGAGTTATAGGTTCATGTTCAGGATCTTCTCAAACAAATTCTATGTGCTTTTATGATGCTCCATATTGATCTTGTCTGAACATTTCATTGCCAAGTCTGAAAGGCTAATGAAATTCCTATCAACTTAGCAGCAGGACTCTAATATAAATCAGGCATCAGAATCTAGTTATGGGCAGGCATAAAGCTTTATGACCATGTGACATTTCTCAAGGTCCCAATGTTCCTTTTTCATGACTTCTTAATTCCTGTAATTCTAGAGACTTTTGACACTTAGTTGTTTACACACCATAATGCAATCATAATTTTAGTTCTACAAATACTGGCTGTTATTTATCACCAATGGAAGAGCCTTTCCATTTTGCTGACATTAAAAATGCAAATCTATAAGGTATTGTTATTCATGTCTCTTTACTGTCGGTGTGAGAGCAGATCGAGGGGACCAGGAAAGGTGGACACATTGTGTATCATTTTCAGAATGTGACCTCATACATTCTGAAAATGGTAAGATGTTAGGAGATGGAAACATACATTGAAAATGCTAAATGTGGTGCAATCAAGTTTATTTAAATTAATTTTTTAAAAAACTTTTCTATTGCTGCATGCTTGATAGAAGACCTACCTGAGTTAGCACACCTACAATATATTCTAGAATATTTAAATGAGATAACTGGTATGTGACTACAGAGACCTGAGGCATTTGGTTGCCCTATGCATGGACTCTTCTGAAGCTACCTTATTCTAATAGCCCGACCGGTACCAATAAACAAATCCATAGTTTCTCATTGTTGGACCTCAAGTACCTCCATAGGTTCATGTTCAGGATCTTCTCAAATAAATTGAGAAAATGTAATTTCTTGTAGGTGTCCTAATTAAAGAGTCACATTTGCTTATGTGATAAGCATACCTGGGAACTTCTGGGCTCCGGCTACCCGGAGCCTTCCCTTGCGGGATGCGGCCAGGACTGCCCACTGACGTCGGTGGGCGGTCCCGTGAAGTCAGTGAGAGGTCCCACTGACGTTAATGGGAGCAGCAGGAAAACCCCCCATTTAAAGGAAAAATGGGTGGGGATCGGGGCGTATCAAGACCCTGCTCCCCCGACCTGGAGGATTCGGGTCTTGACCCGGAGAACAGGAGAAGCAGTGCTCACCCGGCAATCTCCAGGTCAAACCTGGAGAGTACCCAGGTATGGTGATAAGAAACAGAAAAATGAACTGTTGGGTGCGGTTAGACTTGAGACCCTCTGACATAGCTGACATAGCACACCCAAACATACAAGCTTTTTAGAAGTATCCTTTACAAAATACTCAGCAATACCTAACATCATATTTCAGTTACTACTTGCAAGAAATTTCCATTTTCTGAATTCCCCACCTAAGAAACGAGAATTTCTTAAAACAGCCCATAAAATATGGCAGTTCTGTGCTACAAAAACGGAAAAAAATATTAAACTCTATTTCTATTTTAAGTTTAAAATAATCATTTTAGAAACAGTGGGCAAATGGGCTTTTAACAATTACCTTTCTCACTAGTAATCTTGATCCTGGCACATATGCAATTACCGAAAAATACACTTATTATCCCAATGGAGTATATTTTTTTCTCCTAAATCAGAAAAGAAAGGTAGTTTTATTTGTTTCAATGGGTCAAATATATAGAACCCAATAACTCTCTGAACGTATCCTAGACCTAGAGAATATCTCATCTCTTTGGATTAATGATCCAGGAAATAATAGACTATGTAGTAAAACAGGTCCATGGCTTTGGGTATCCTGGCAGGTATTACCAATTCTTTCTGCATTGAAGGGTTTTTTAACTTAATTGACCTCAGTAGGTGCTGTCACTTGACAAAGGCTGAATGGAAACAACGAAGAGGTATTTTAAAAAGCATTTAATTGTAATGTAAAATACAGAAGGGCTCTCTTTGGATGACAATTAAACGTCCTGACGTAATTGTCCTTTTATCTTTTGAATAGACCTTCTAGATTGCACAAGAATAAGAAAATTTAGTAACACAAAAAATGAAATCATTTATTTCCAGGAGGTCACATTTTTCTGTATTTCCAGAGTATTTTTTTCTCTCTTTCAGTTGTAATCATGATTAATGACTTTTTAAGAGACGTTAAAGTACTTGAAACCACTTTGTCTGAAGATGAAAAATACAAATCAATGGATGTTCTGACTACCAGCCTTTAGAATGATTAGACTGGGTAATTAGCTTCTGCCGATGAGCAACGGCTGGTAACTTAAGTCTGTAAGTCTGTAAAGTCTGTAACTTAAGGTAACAACTGAGACAAAGAATAACTTGTTTAACCATTAAAGGGACATTAACATGAAAAATCATTATCCTATTAAAAATTCAGCACAGAAGAAATAGATGGGAAAGGTAGGTTCCTGTGACTTTTCAGGGAAAACATAACTTTTAATATAGGTAAAATGTTTTGAGGTATTTCATATACATCTCCATTATGGGTTACAAAGATTAGTGAAAAGTGAGGAAATTAACAAAGAAAAATAACAGGTATAAAATAAGAGAGTGGATAAGTGGTGGAGAAGGCGGAAGGAGGTAACAACATAGACAAAGCTTCCAGTGAGGCCCAGACTGGCCATCTGGCACACTGGGCCGCTGCCCGATATCACGCCATGCACAGTAACATAGTAACATAGTAACATAGTTCATAAGGTTGAAAAAAGACCAAAGTCCATCAAGTTCAACCTATATACATATTGTGTCCCTACTGTGTTGATCCAGAGGAAGGCAAAAAAACCCTTATGAAGCAGATGCCAATTGCCCCATACCAGGGGGAAAATTCCTTCCCGACTCCAAATATGGCAATCAGAATAAATCCCTGGATCAACGTTCTGTCCCTATTAATCTAATATCCATAACTTGTAATATTATTGCTTTCAAGAAACACGTCCAGGCTCCTTTTGAACTCTTTTATTGAGTTTACCATTACCACTTCCTCTGGCAGAGAGTTCCATAATCTCACCGCTCTTACTGTAAAGAACCCCCGTCTGTGCTGGTGTAGAAACCTTCTTTCCTCCAACCGTAGAGGATGTCCCCTTGTTATAGATACAGTCCTGGGTATAAATAGGTCCTGGGAGTGATCTCTGTACTGTCCCCTTATATATTTATACATAGTTATTAAATCCCCCCTAAGCCGTCTTTTTTCCAAACTAAATAACCCTAATTCTGATAATCTTTCTGGGTACTGTAGTCCTCCCATTCCCCTTATTACTCTGGTTGCCCGTCTTTGAACCCTCTCCAGCTCCACTATATCTTTCTTGTACACTGGTGCCCAGTACTGTACACAGTATTCCATGTGTGGTCTGACTAGTGACTTGTACAGTGGTAGAATTATTTCCTTGTCATGGGCATCTATGCCCCTTTTGATGCACCCCATGATTTTATTTGCCTTAGCAGCAGCTGCCTGACACTGGTCGCTACAGGTAAATTTACTGTTAACTAAAACTCCTAAGTCCTTTTCCATGTCAGTCGTCCCCAGTGTTTTCCCATTTAATACATATTCCCAGCCTGGATTTTTCTTCCCCATGTGCATAACCTTACATTTATCTGTGTTGAACCTCATCTGCCACATCCCAGCCCAAGCCTCCAACCTATGCAGATCCATTTGTAATCGTGCCCTGTCCTCTATTGTGTTAACCACGTTACAGAGCTTAGTATCGTCTGCAAAGATTGATACTTTACTATACAATCCCTCTACAAGGTTATTAATAAATATATTAAAAAGAATAGGACCCAAAACTGACCCCTGTGGTACCCCACTAGCAACAGTAACCCACTCAGAGTATGTACCATTAATAACCACCCTCTGTTTCCTATCACTGAGCCAGTTACTTACCCACATACACACATTCTCCCCCAGCCCAAGCATTCTCATTTTATGTACCAGCCTTTTATGTGGCACCGTATCAAATGCTTTGGAAAAATCAAAATAGTTTGACAGGACCGATCCCTTGTAAACCCATGCTGATATGGAGTCATACACTTATTTTCATTGAGATACTCCAAAATAGCATCTCTTAGGAAACCCTCAAACAGTTTACACACAACAGAAGTTAAACTAACAGGCCTATAATTCCCCGGGTCACTTTTTGTCCCCTTTTTGAATATTGGCACAACATTTGCTATGCGCCAGTCCTGGGGAACAGACCCTGTCACTATAGAGTCCTTGAATATTAGAAATAGGGGTCTGTCTATTACATTACTTAACTCCCTTAGAACGCGGGGGTGAATGCCATCTGGACCTGGTGATTTGTCTATTTTGATTTTTTTTAGGCGGCACTGCACTTCTTCCTGGGTTAGACAGGCGACATGTACTGGGGCAGTTATCTCATCCTGCTGTATATTACCTGGCATTTCATTTTCCTCTGTGAATACAGCAGAGAAGAATATATTTAATAGATTAGCTTTTTCCTGATCCCCGTCTATAACTTCTCCCTCATTACTTTTTAAGGGGCCAACGCTTTCATTTTTAACCTTTTTACTATTTATATAGTTAAAGAACATTTGGGGGTTTGTCTTACTCTCTTTGGCAATGAGTCTTTCTGTCTCCACTTTTGCTGCTTTTATCTGATTTTTACATATTTTATTTTTTTCCCGATAGCTTTTTAGTGCTTCCTCACTGCCTTCCTGTTTTAGTAGCTTAAATGCCTTTTTTTTGCCATTTATTACCCCTTTACATTTTTATTTATCCACATTGGTTTTCTCTTGTTCCTGACTCTTTTATTCCCATACGGTATGTACCTTTCACAGTGAGAATTTAAGATATCCTTAAAAATCTCCCATTGAGTGTCTGTACTCTTGTTTTTGAGGACATTTTCCCAATTTACAGTGTTAAGGGCTTCTCTTAGTTGATCAAACTTTGCCTTCCTAAAGTTCATAGTTCTTGTGGCTCCTCTAAGAGTTCCCTTATTGAAGGACAAGTTATAATGTATCATATTGTGATCACTATTTCCTAGATGCCCCCTGACCTGCACATTAGTTACTCTGTCAGGTCTGTTGGTTAATATTAAGTCCAGTAGGGCGCCCCCTCTGGTCGGGTCCTGTACCATTTGGGACAGATAATTATCCTTACTTATAGTCAGAAACCGGTTTCCTTTATGAGATTCACAGGTCTCTGTTTCCCAGTTTATGTCGGGATAGTTAAAGTCCCCCATAATAACCACCTCATTGTGATTTGCTGCCTTGTTTATTTGCTTTAATAATTGATCTTCTGCTGCTTCCATTATATTTGGTGGCTTATAGCAAACCCCGATCAGTATTTTATTATTTTTCTTTCCATATATTTCTACCCATAATAACTCCACATTATCATTTCCCTCACATATATTCTCCCGCAGTGTGGCCTTTAGGCTGGACTTTACATAAAGGCAAACTCCTCCCCCTTTTTGTTTTTTTCGATCCTTCTTGAATAGACTGTAACCCTGTATGTTAACCGCCCAGTCATAGCTATCATCCAACCATGTCTCTGTAGTGTGTGTCCACTAGCTGGATATGCCCGGCAGAATGCCACATGATCTTACAAACATTAATTGAGAGTACAGTGTGTTTGTTCGGCTGAGTATGGACAGTGTGTTTGAATTCGCGTCACTTCGGATGAAAATGCTTCAAGGTGTTTGGGTTTACATCAGTTTAGTTAAGGGTAAAACTTATTAGGATGTTGTCAATTTAAATATCATTTATTGTGGTTTATTCTATCTAATCAATATTTAAAACTCTGCTATTTCAATTTATCTAGAACATTTCTCGGGTGGGTATGATTATATTGGAGGTGTAAGGAAGGCAGTAGGCTATTTATTATGGGAAAGCAGAAGAGATGTGCCCTGTTTGCCCATCTTTTTGCCCCTCTACCCTATAATCCTTTGTTTTCATTATTTATTGAACTGACAGCTAAACACTTTCAATTAAAACCACACAGGAGCAGGATGGATTTCTTCAATTGATGCTCCAAAAAGAAGTATTCCTAAATCTATTTTACATATTTACAAGCAGCTTTCTAGCGAGCAATCTAGCAATCAGCATATTTCCCACTGATCCACCGAGCTCAGAATGAACTCTGGTCATATGGCATTTTCTTTTAACGCAAATGTAATGTATTTGAAATCAGTCTGAAGGGTTAAAGATTTCCATTCACTCACAAGGTGAAGCAAAAAAAAAGCGAGCTGCTGGAGATTAATCATGCTTGTTCCAGTCTGCTGGTAAAGCCATCAGATTTCACGTCACACAATCTCCCAGTCAGTTTGTGACAGAGGAGAGTGAGAATTTTTACAGGTAAAAATCCTGACACCTACAACGCTTGACTGAAGCTATTCAGTATATTGAAGACTCTGCTACGATGTAATGATAGACGTTCTGTGTGCGGTTAAGGGAGACTGCTTTATATAGTCTTCATAAAATGATCTCTCTCTGTCTCTATAAGCCCATATATATAGTGACAGGTTGGTCCCGTTGCGATCTTCAAGGTATACACTTTGCCATTCGGATATGGTTTCACTGTGATTTATTCTATATAAGGTCTTTAAATCAGGCACCCAACAAATAGGGATAAATCAAAGCCTACTCTAGTTTGGAGACAAACTAAACAAACATTTTCCTTCCTAGCACACTTGCAGGATGTAAAGACATAGCGAAGATCTAAAACAGGGTTACACATAGCACCATGTCCCCCCCCCCTTTTTATCTGGAAAGAACAGAATTTGCTTTATTAGCTCTTTTCATCCATGCATAGAGAGCATGTAGGACGTGTTCCTGGCATCCATTGGAGGAATGGGTAAAAGAACTGTGAGTAACAGGACAAAAAAGACGGACAATTCACATCTTGATAGGAGAGGAGACTCAAATACTCAAGTAAAAGTATTTATGTAAACGCTATAGACTGCAATTGCTTTTTTCTTCATAGCAGCATCCTCTATGTTAAAAGATAATGAATGATGGATCCAAAGAGAATGGAGCCAAGCAACATTCTCCATATACTCCACATTACTCCATATCAATAGATATATCATTATTATTATACATTACTCAGCATGCATCTTAATTAATTACAACATTTCCAGGTTGGACTACAGGAGAAGTCCCTCTGGCCCTAATTACCTTAGGAAAGTTTTACTGAGCTATAGAGATCCATAGAAAGGGTTAAATGGTATGTGAACGCCGGCAGATTTTGAAAGCACTGAAGCCATACTCGCTTATTCCCTGAGAGTCATTTCGTAACTTTTTTGTACAAATCTTCACAGATACTAATTCTGAAGTTGTCCACCTTGAATATATCCTTCCCTCGTGATTTCAACTTCAGCAAGCTCTGCATAACACCGAAGTGTAATGGCCAATGGCACTGCCAGGGGATCATAAATCACTGCTGCCCAAGGTAGGGTCAGGATATTTAAGAAACATGCCTCTGCTGGAGATGCAGAGTGACGGATCTCCAGGGAATGACAAGAAGACACCGAAATTCTACTTCTGCCAGCCAAGGATGTTGAGGATCACATCATTATTGTGAATATGTGCTCATACAGATACAGTTCCACATACAGGAGAGATGTTTTATTTAAGCGTTATATATTGTGAGTTCACGGCAGCATATTTTAAATGTAGTTCATTCATTTAGATGCTTGTAGAATATGTCTTGATGGGTTATTCCAGCACCATTGGGACCTAAAGGTCATTGTAGCCAAGTGTAAAATAACTAGGACATAAAAATCCAAGGACACTGTTTGCCAACACTTACACTAAAAGAATGGGACTGCACATTTCATGTTTGCTATTAATTAGTAATTTTCTTCATACATATTAGTTACATAGAACACACACATGGGCCACATGCTGATGATGTCATTTGCAGTAGTTTTATTTCCTGTTTTCCATTGATAACCCTGGAGAAGACCCACTATGTTGGGATTGAAACGTTGCAATGTGTATAAAGGTACTCTTTTTACGAAGTAACTTTTGTGCCAAACATTCTGTAATCAGAAATTAATGCCTGACCCATACATTTTCAAATCCCTTATTGTGGATCTCACTTTTCCTTTTGTATTGTTCATTCTGCTTAAAGAATAATTGTTACCTGCACAGTTTTTTTTAATATAAATTATTTTTTAAAGCTACCAATAGATTGGATATATAGATTATCTCCTTCCTTCTCCTTTCTCACCTTCTTCAAGGTGGATTTTAATGAATGTTTACAGGGCCGGATTTGGGATGATTAAGCAACCGTGGCACTTTAAGGCCAGGAGCCAACAAATTACATACGTGAGGACGCCAGCTTGATACACGTTATGTTTTTATACCCATGCAGCGTGTAATCTGCGTGTAATCTGGTATATCCAGCCAGCTGCCCCATATTGCAGCATCCTTATCGGCCAGTGACCCACTGGGCATTCCCACTGGTGTGCCAGGTGGCCAGTCTGGGCCTGTATAAATATAGGTATTTCATTGGTCTATTAAGTACACTGTACCATACAATTCTGTATTCAGAACAATAACAAATCCTCTTTAACCGTGATTGAAGACAAGAAAATATAATAGCTCCGAAGGAACAGAATATGAATAAAAGTTGTGTGTAGAAATAGACAAAGTAACCATAAAATCAGGGAGATAACGGCACATGGGTGGAGAGGACTAGAATGAACGGGTTGAATAGGAGAATGTAGCACATAGGAGATAATAATTTACCAAGTTCAAAGATATAATACCTTTAGTACCAAAGGAGTCTCATCTGATAGGACCTTTACTAATCTGAGCACAGAAGACTGATACAGATGAATAGAAATAAGATAAACATTTGTCAGATTTTGATACGTCTTGGCAGTCATTATTAACGAAAGAAACTGCCCAATAAAGAAAGGTTTGGGTGAAGAAGTGATGTAGGTTTCTGCCTGGAGGAAGGAGACATAATTTAATAGGTGACGTGTCAAGAAATTAAATTTATACAATCGGTTGTGAAAAATTATTACACACATTATTTTTATGGCTACGTTTCTACTTTAATTAGATAACGTTAGACTCTAACAATAGGTTAGCTTACAGAAAAATATGGCACGTCAGCAGAACAAAAAGATATTATGTGCAGTATGCATTTACATTTTGAGTTTTGTTTAAAACAAAATAGGAGATCGTATCGAATCGGCGTTAAAAAAAAATAGTAGTAATAGTAATATGTTTCATATTTTTCCTCTAATGAATTTCTAAAGCAGGGGGAAAGCCCGGATAATTGATACTGTGATATATTCAGTTTCTCCCTTTTTAGATTGCTGGGATAAGGTATGTGTGGCTTGGCTGCTCATGTAAAACGTTGTTGATGTATCTGCTAAGGTTTGAATCTGCTCCGAACACGTTTATATAAAAGTGTACATATCATTTATTAATGGCACGGATGTAAGCAGTGATGCAGATACATTTAAACGACGCTCTGAGCATTGCCAGTTTCAGAGTTTTGACAGACATAACAAGCCTGTAATTTGTTTTATTTTACTATTTTGCAGATGACTGGTCAAGAAAGGAAAGCGTTCTGATAATAGGGGGGAAATAATTCCTATCCTTTCCTTGGGCGGGAGCGGAATGCTATGAGCGTAATGAGTTTGGAATACGGGAATCTTTAGAAAATATTATGGGTTCTTCTTTTTTTTTTCTTTGTTGGTTCACAGTTCATACGGCTGGGAGAAGAAGGGCAATCAACTATCTCTCAGTCCCATGCAGTGCGAAAACCTTGCTTTTACCATAATTGATATTGGAGATCTATATTAACATCTATAAAATCTCCTCTAGTGTCTGGGACTGAACACAACGACCTCTCACTGCAGAATTCCCTGTCTGCATTCAGTTGTGAATAGACAGGTCAGAGAAGAAGGCTCCGCAAAACACGCAGCATACATATTAGTGATTTTGTACAACTTACTTATTTTTGTGTATTAGGTCTCATTAAGTCTTTATAACTTCTCAGGTCCCAGAGGGTCATACACAACAATCTGACTCTTTGAATAAGCACATTGTAGAATTTTCTAGATATTTAAAAATAGTATTTATTGCAATCATTGTATTCTGGCCTAGACCTAGGGCAGCAACAGCCCCTCTGCACATAACAGGGACCCAATTGCACTTTTGGGTGGTCAGACTCCCTGTAGCTCAACTGCTGCTGGTTAAAAGGGAGATCACAGATTAACACCATGGGGAAGGTAAAATCATAAGTAGATAGAATTCCGGTCATCGTCATGCTTTAGAACGGTGGTTTACAACATCAGTACTCAAGAAACATGCTATGTTTTTGATGTCCCAGCATTAGTAGCGGCATCCCACTGAAATATTCAATTCATTAATTACTTGGTTTCGGCCAAGAATCCACAAATTTCCAGGACCTCTTGCATCCATCGAGGACTGGAGCCATAGATGTTTTACTTTTACTCCAAATTGCACAGGCTTGCATAGGACTTAAAATTACACACACACACAAATTGCAAACAAAAAGTTCAGACAACTCAGCATTTCACTATGTGTTCTCGGGTACATTGAGGAAACATTGAGGAAACAGGGCATTGATTCCAAAGCAGACATCGTCTGGTTCATTGTTCAAATTTAATAGGTTTGTCTGGTCCTGCTATTCTGTCCTTGGCAACATGAAACTGCTGAAAAAATATAATGAATATTTGTATTTTTTTTACCTTATTCTTGCCCTTGACACAGTGCTGGACATTTTTTTTTCTCACAAATGGAATAAAGTATTTTACCAGCAGAATCTGCAGGCGAAAAATAATTCAATTTCTATGTGCTTTTATTAATATTTTCTTTTTTCAAAAGGAGAACGAAGTCTTGAAGTCATATGGTCTTAAAGTAATCTGAATCGCTTTTGGGTGGTACCTGCCTGCTGTGCAGAATCTGAATTTTAACTCTGGTTATAAAGTTCTCTTACCAGTGCAAGGTTTATGTTCATCAGCTGTTTAATTAGGTAAGACAACTGACGTACAAAAATATTTGCTTGAAATATATCTTGATTTCTGATATTTTTGCGTATTTGTCACATATAAATGTTACAGATCATCCAACTAATTTTAATATGATCATTTTAAAAACCTACATCACCCATATAAAAAAGTCATTGCCCCTAAACCTAAATTTTGGCCCATTTTTCTTGGCAGAATTGTTTTAATTCACCAATGAGGGACGGTTTTTGAGTATGAACTGCCTTTTTAAAGTAATGCCACAGCATCCCAATCGGATCATTGTCCCGCTGCATAACCCAACTTTCCTTGAGCTTTAGGTCACAAACTGATGGTCGGACATTCTCTTACAGGCTTTTCTAACAGAGAACGGAATTTGTGGTTCTATCAATTATGGCAAGTTGCTCAGATCCTAAAGCATCAGATCCTAAACCCCCAGACCATCGCACCACCAACCCCGTGTCTGACTGTCGGTATGATGTTCTTATTGTGGAATGCTGTGCTAGCTCTACCCCAGATCTAATGGGGACTCATGTCTTCCAAAAATTACAATTTTTGACTCATGAGTTCATAGAATAGTATTCCAAAAGTCTTTGGTGTTATCTAGATGTTTTATGGCAAATGTGAGATGAGCCTTTTCTTTTCTTTTTGGCCATCCGTGGTTTTCATCTTGCATCTCTCCCATGGATGCCATTTTTGCACATGTCATATGTTAGTTTGGGTTCTTTTGTGGCCTTCAGGGTGAGTCGTCGTCGTTCTTGAAGGACTTTTGGTCGTCTGACCACTCGTGGGAAAGGCACTGTTCCAAGTGTTCTTCATTTGTAGATAATGGCTCTCATCATGGTTCACTGCCGTTTCAGAGCCTTAGAAATAGATTTTTAACCCTTTCCAGACTGATAGATGCCAATGACTTTGCTTCCTATCTGTTCTTGAATTTCTTTAGATTGCGGCATCATGTGCTGCTTTTTGAGACCTTTTTAGCCGACTCCACTTTTCAAGACATATTCTATTTAATTAATGTTTAGCTTCAACAGGGTTGGTAGTAATCATTCCTGGGTGTGTCTAGTGAAATTTAACCTAAAAATCAAGTACATTTGGTTAATTGGTTGATTTAATAACTAAGGGGCAATTACGTTTCAAAAACTGCATTTTGTGTGTACTTGGCTTATTTTTGAAACAGTTAAGTGTGACAGTTATGCAAAAGAAATCAAGAAGGGGCAAATACCATTTCACAGCAGCCCTTGATCATGTCTTAGATTCAGGATAGCTTTATGTCTTTCCCATGCATGGTTAAACTCACTTGCTGAATTAGCCTCTACCGCTTCAGGCAACCCTAAAGGGGTTCATGTCCTAAAAGTAGATGTGACAAGTAGTGTGATAGATATTATACTTCTTAAATATTATTCTTCTTGGTTAACTGTCCCTTGATGATGTGAAGTAGATAAGAGAACTTTTCTAGTTGACCTACAATTTTGTTTCAGGAATTAATCTAGGTTATATTATAGCAGAGCATTAAAAGGATGGGCTATTATTATCTGTGTTATTTTTGAATATATATATATATATATATATATATATATATATATATATATTGTCTCCATTAGGGAATCCATGTGGTTCCACTTAGTAGTTATTATTTCCACTAGAAGGTGGTGTTACAATTACTTGATGTAGGTTCTCTTTAGAAATCCATAAGCATAAATATGTGGTTTTAAAACGCTTAGAGCCTCTTAGCACTGTCAGTTCCCTATTTTTAGCTACCATGTTAATTTGGTTGCACTCCTAACAACAATAAAATTAGCAGCATGACATTTTCTTATGCCTTTTGGATGCCTCCATTTTTTATATCATTTTTTTTTCTTTAAATTTGGAGTGGGTGAAGATGACATAAGTCTTGCCAACGGCTGGATACAGGGGGCGTAAGTAGAAACTACAGGGCCCTGGTGGAAAAATTGCCCCGAGCCCTCCAACTAGTCTGTGCCATCATTGCCCCAAACCACTTTTCTGTGGATTCCCCCCCCTCAACATACACTCTGGCACACATATGTGTACACACTTATTCATACTCACTAACACACACGTACACATTCACACACTTCATACTCTCTTCCTTTTTTCTTAAAGGCGTTGAAGTGGTGACAGAGAACCTGGAGCCAGTGCTGTATCTGCTGCAAGGCAGACAAGGCAACTGCCTTGGGTGGCACATTTCAGGGGTGGCCAAAAATGCCACCCCAAATGCCCATCGAACGCCTCCTGCAAGTGTTCCAGCCAATGGGTGGCGTCACAGGATCCATTTGAATACCCCCTCTTTTGGAACTGCATTCAGAATGGCGACTGTGGAGAGGGCGTTTGGGGGCACTGCCCTGGATCTCGTCTCAGGCGGCACCGAAGGTAAATACTAGACTTGGGCACCAGGGGGCTCTTGGTGTTCGTCTTCGTGCTCGTCTCCGGGGGAAAAAAATCTTCGTATTCAGCGAATATTCGCCTGTTCCTGTCTTCTCCTCGGGCGAATATTCGTGGACATTCTTCGTGTTCGTTTTTTTCCGGTTTAGGGGTTAATACGGGGTTAACGCGTACCGCAGCAGCTCTGGCGCCAGGAGTTTAAATGTCCGTATGAGCAACTCTATTGGTCGGCAGCAGACGAGCACCCTGCTGGCGACCAATAGGGTCGCTCGTACAGACTGTTAAACTCCTGGTGCCGTAACTTGTCCGGCAGATGCCATTGGTCTCCCTGTTCTATCAGTTAAACGTCCGTACGAACGACCAATAAAGCCGCTCGTAAGGACATTTAACTGATAGAACAGGGAGACCAGTGGGATCTGCAGGGTAAGTTGCAGCATTGGGGTTTTAAAAGTCTGTACGAGCGACTCTGTTGGTTTTACCGCCGCTGTCTTCTCTTCGGCGTGTCTTCAGAACGAACACGAAAACACACTTTTCGTGTTCGTTTTCATGTTCGCCCGAAGACGAATGCGCAAGTCTAGTAAATACCCCACTGCCTGGAGCTTTTGTCTGCATATACTTGGTGTGAGTAAACACTGAAGACTTGGAGACTGTGGACTTCCTGGCTGGTTTGTAGGAAGGAACCCTTCTTTTTTCTTGGTTCAGCAGTAAGGAAGGCAGCGTGGAGGGGCACTGTAATTAGGCTAAGGGGTTAGTGTAGAAGGTAAATACAGCACATGATTTAACCTTAATTTGTAAGACCCTTAAGACAATATTTGAGCGATAACTTATTTTCTGTATGACAGAGAGATCATTTCAAAGTAAGAGAAAGTTTGAAGAGACCACATTTTTGAGCCTAGGTTATTGTAGAAGAGGGAACCATTTTTCAAAAGCTCTCTCATGGAGCATGGCTCCAGTTTTACATTCTGATTCCATCTAGACTTGTGGTTCTCAACTCACGGGTCACAACCCAAAGGTGGGTCGCGACCCTGTCTTCAGTGGGTCAGGGACGGACTGGAGGCATACCGGGAAAATTTCACTTTCCTGGGGCTGCCTTACACATTCTAGCGGCAATTCGAGAGCTGCAGGCTGTCAGGACCACGGTCCGGCATGTACTTTAGTATTACTCCCCGACCGCAAAGCAAGTTGCTTGGTCGCTGTCTGCTCCTAGTGGGAGCTGAATAAAGAGCTGAGGTAAGTATATATTTTTTAGTGTACTAATTATATATATATATATATTATCTGCTCTGCTGTCCCTATTGCCTGTCCCCCACTAGGACACAGCCCCTGTTACCACACCAAATTCCTTTTTACCGCCAAAACGAAAGCTACAAGAGATGAGGGCATCACAAAAGTGCCTAACATCTTCTTGTTCAAAGCAAGAGCAGGCACTCCGAGCATCTCACCACGTAGCTCATCGTATTGCAAAATGCAAGAAAGCCCACACTATTGCAGAAGACCTTATCTTACCTGCCGCCATTGATATGGCCAGAGAGGTCCTGGATCAATCTGCTGCAGATAAATTGAAGACAATTCCACTATCCAATGACACGAAACCCAGGAGGATTCAAGAAATGTCCGGTGACATAAAACAACAGACCACAGCTCGCATCAACACTAACAAATACTATTCATTACAATTGGATGAATCCACGGATGTTGTGAACCATGCCATTTTCCTGGTTTATGTGAGGCATGTGTGGGAAGGAGACTTTCAGGAGCAGTTTATCTGCAGTAGAGAGCTTCCCACCACTACTACTGCAGAGGACATTTTCAGTACTTTGGATTCATACTTGGGTTCAGTGTGCCTGATATGGGATATGTGTGTCGGAATCACAACTGATCATGCAGAGGTGCGCTGGCTTTCCAGGGGCAAAGTTCTCTCACGTTTACACGAACCGAGAACGGAAATCGCGGCCTTCAGTGACATGTGGCTTGCACAAGTTGCTTATCTTGCAGATGTGTTTGAGCAGCTGAGCACCTTAAATGTCTCTATGCAAGGGAAGGGACACAATATTTTTGCGCAGACTGAAAAAAATCAAGGCTTTCAAAAAAGAAAATGGCATTGTGGACAAGTCATGTTTCCAAAGAGAGATTTGATATGTTCCCCAATGCTAGTCATGAGCTTACACACCTGGACTCCACAGGCAGAAATGAACTGAAGAACACTATAGTAGCCCATCTCACAAAGCTGCAGGAACATTTTAAAGACTACTTCCCAGAGCAGCACAGGGATGACGGCTGGATACGCAATCCCTTTGGAATTGATTTGGAAAGCGTCATGTTGCCAAGCAACGAAGAGAGAGAGCTTGTAGAGCTTTCATGCGATCAGATACTACATTTTTTTTACAGTTTTGGTGTAATGTTATGGCTGAATATCCTTCCATCTCAACCCATGCCATCAAAGTGGCTTCTCAACTCTGGTTCAGCTAAAGACAAAGCATAGAAACAGAATGGACATTGAACATGACCTCAGAGTTGCTTTGTCTACCATCAGCCCAGACTTTGAGACGCTGCTCAAAAGCAAAAAGCATCCCCAGTTTTCCCATTAGTTCTACCTCATATGTTTCAGTGACTTTTTATTTATTTATTGGGTTTTTGCCTTTCATTCCACTAGAGCAGTGATTATTGCACAATTAATCTTCAGTAGCGCTGTGATTACTGCATTATTAATTGTGCAATGTATCCGTTTGTTTGTTTACTGTTTAAAAAGTGCATATATATATATATATATATATATACATGTGGAATACAGCACAAGTTGTTTTATGGAATAAAATATAATGTTTCGGAAATTAAATTATTTTTGGGTCGCGACTTAATGACCAAAGACAAGTGTGGGTCCTGAGGATACACGGGTTGGGAACCACTGATCTAGAGCAATGGATTGAAAATATATTGCAGGACGACATACGTTATGAAGATTTTCTTCTGTTTATTGGGTTCTTTTTTTGTGACTGTTATCTCTTGCAGTACTAAAGATGTCATCATGGTAAAGTATTACCTGCATTAATATCTTGGAAATGTTTTTTCTTCTTGAGCAAAAACTTATAAAATATTGAAACTATAATTAAATAACCCCCCACACACACACACAAACACAGCTCATAGATACTAATAAATCTCTGGGGTTCTGCTTTAATTGTTCTGAAACTATTTACTGAAAATCTGGACTGGTTTGGACAGAAGTGAAAAAACATATTTCATGTATTTAATGTATTCCAATACATTTTTTTCTGTCAACTCCTGGACGGGTTTCCAAATCTGAATCCTTTACAGAAAAAAGTGTGCATTTCCAATAATTGTTTATTTAGGACACATTGGGCTGTAGTGCCACATATTTGGCTTCAGTTCTAGCAGAAAAAATTGACTATAGAAATAGAATAGAATTTCTGGTTTTCCAGGGGTCCTCTTCCTACCAGTTTCCAATGGTGGATCAAGATAAAGTAGAAGACCCCAGTCCTGTTCCAAGGGCCTTCTTGTAAAATGTTTATATTAGCACATTATATGAAAATGTTTATATATTATATATATATATATATATATATAATTTTAGCAGACATATTGCTTTGTTTCTTCTGCTACTGATATACATAGACACAAAACCGCATGCATTCATGACATTCCCTCCTGCATACACACTGACTGACACACACATGGAAACTTTCTACATTCTGTATTTCCAGCAATTCTTTATCCAAGCACAATTATTTCCCCCCAAACCTATGTATTTTAATTTGGCCCCAGCATACGTCAGGCATCTAAACCCCAATCATTTCTGGGCTCGCAATGTGTTGTTTTTTTTTTAAGTAGTGACATTACATTATCTTCCTTCTAGTCTAGAGATGTCCAGTGCATCTCAAAATACAAAAGAATACTTAATAATAAAGGTCTGGCAATTACTTAAGGATGAATCCCAACTGGCCTAAGTGCTTTATTTACCTTTGATGCAATCTAGAATTATTTGTGTATAATTACCATTGGGTTTTTTTTCCATAATGCATCAAAGGCCATGTTCTTTCACTGCATGTAGCTGAATTAGCTGGGAGCAAGCTGGGAGAAATTATCTCTGCTATATGGGACTGAAAAGATCTCTTACCACAGAATTCCCTGCCTGGATTCAGTTCGGAATAGACAAGGCCAGTCGAGGATAAAGAATTCATGTATCTTAGAAAAAATGGTAGCAGGAAAGACCAAGTACAGACCAGTAAGTCTTACATCAGTAGCTGGCAAATTAATGGAAACCATGATAAAGGATAGGATTGTTAAATGGGTTTACAATAGGGGATTCTTATTAAAATACCATTTTTTAATGGGTAGCTTGACCAGTGAGGGGCAGTTTATATCACCCATCTAGATTTCAGTAAGGCATTTGACAATGTCCAGATCTCAAGAGCAGTTTCTGAATCTTACTTTCCAAAGTGTGTACAACTCTGATAATTGTATTTCCTTATCTGGGACACAGGGGTCTCCTCTTGCAGACATAATTGGCCAAGACCATAAAAAAGCCAGTTTTGTGTTTCTCCAAAGGTCATGTTCCTACCAGTATCAGGTGCTTAAGAATAGCACCTTATAATAATTGGAGCAACACATAGAAACAGAATTTGACTTATATTACATCTAAGCCCCTGACCTTATAGTTTTAGATTATGACCTCTTGTTCTAAGCATTTTCCTACTTTGAAATAAACTTCCCTCTTGTACTTTGTTAAATATATTAAAACACATTTTCTTCCAAAGTGTTACAAGAGGTGGGAGCAATATTTTTCCACATTAAAATACAGGTCAGTATATTCATCAACTAGCACCATGGAGGTATTTCAATAAAAATATTTAGACCATAATAAGACAATGTATGCCTTCTTTAATGTATTTGTAATAAAATACACGGATATAAAATAAGAATAAAAATTGTGAATAAAGTATAAATCACAGATTAGACAGAGACAATGTTTATTTTCATTTTGATATAAGTACGTTTTTGATATAATGGTATACAAGAGATCATCACATTGATTAAAAGGAGAAAACGAGCATGAGATGTTATTATATGAAATGTATCCATCTAAGCAAATATATTAAGTACAGTAACTCCGGCCACTGCTCTGATACATTTTATCCATAAATGATCCTGCCGGGGCAGCGAGGCTTTAAATTATAAATGATCTTATTGCAGAAATCACTTAAGGTGATAGGCGAGCGTCAAGTTACTAAAACTACCTGACATTATTTAGAAAATAAGAAAAGTAGACGTGCGATCTAAATCAGCCAATCAGTGGCAGAAAATCACTCGATTAGAAATTAATGTTAGCGATTTCTTGTTAGGACTCTAGGACTCTCAGCCAGCCAGTGTTGGAGCTGACTGGTGGCCCGTCACAGGCCCGCAGGCAGCTGTACATGGGCAAGGCTACTCTTGGATCTGTTATAAAAGGGCAATCTGTCCCTAGAAGAGCAGGTCAGGGGCTGCCACCTATTCAGCCCTGTTTCTCCAGGAAGGTCTGGGTTGCCTGGTGCTAATACTAGCCCTGGGCTTCTAACAATTTTATAAAATCTTGCTTTGGGCGATATTGTTGAATATTTGATCATAAAAATTACGATATAAAGCCTAACAACTCTGATCTAATAATCTAAAAATGGAATAGTTTCTAGATTTTGCTGGTTCTACAAGATGATCACGTAGTTTCTCTCCGAAGAGCTAAAAGCTGACTATACAGCAAACACAGAAAAAATAGCATCTCCAGCTAGGCGTGGGTCGTGGGTAATGGTAGGCAAATCAGAAACTCGCACTTTAATTTTATGACAGCCTTCTGGCAGTAAATGTCATAAAACTCATGCTGCTAATTTCTTGATTTTTGCTATTTTTGCTTCACCATCAGGAGTTTTAGAGGAGTTTGAAGGAAGCTTAATGTGTTCATAGATGAATGGTGGTCAACTGCTAAGACAAATATACCATACTGATAAAAAGACGCCAATAAACAGAGTGCTGTTTTGCTAGCACAATGTATAGGTGAAATGTTACCTTTTTATCCGACTGTGTTAACCTCTGTCACATCTGCTGAAAGGCTGTTCCACTTTTCTACTACTCTATACTACTAAGTATAGTAAAGCTTACTTATGTTACATCTAAGCCTTTGGCTCTATTTATCTTTGTTGAATACTTTTACCTAGTTACATCTTTCTTAGTGTGGATGACAAAAGTCAGTTAATCTTAACCTACCCAAGATATCCTTAATTGCAATTACCCATGCGAAGGTGTGTGTGGGGGGGTTAATCCTCTATAGTGCCTGCAGTCACCACATCCATAGATAGAGACACGAAGCTCTGGAGTGATCTTACTATGAAGAATGTTCTTCCCAGTTTGATATGGAGCTGTAAAAATCAGTCATCTTATCCATTCAGTCACGTTTTCAGCTCATACCTCATTACCCTTGTGAATATATGCCGGTAAATGTTTGCCTTACTAGCTGCAACTTCATATTGCATATGGTTACTGAGTCTACGAGTATCTCCACAGCTTTTGTCCAGTGGCGAATGGCCCAATCTTCTACCATTTAGCTCACAAACGATGAGTTTTTACTGCACAAACGCATCACATTACATTTATTAATATTGAATCTGATCAACTACATCTCTGACGATTCCCATTCATTTAAATCATTGTGCAACAAGCATACTTTGTGAGCTGAATCTTTAACCCTACACAGTTTGCGGTCATCTCCAAAACCAGAAATTATGCCTTAAATAGCAAAAGGACCTAGAACTGTGCCTTGTGAAAACTTCATCAAAAAATGAACTCCTTTTTATATTGTTAGAAATAAGGCACTTCTCGGATTTTTGGCCTCACACACGCCCTGTACCCTCTTCTCTATCATGGCACACTATGCATGCGCAACATTGCGTGACAGAATAGAGTACAGTGGGTGCAAACACAGTCTTCCCTGTGGTCGTTTAGCAAAGATTATATATATTATATACACACACACATATATATACACACACATGCTTTGCTTTAAGCATCATCCTGATGACCCGATGACAGGTCCACCTGTAAATGTTGTAGGTGGCACACTGTGTAATTAATGCATGGGGTGTCTGCAATGAATTGTTTAACCCTTGAATGCCTTTTGCAGCATCTGGCAGTGGTCTACCATGAATGGATGGCTCTCTTCTTTTATTATAATGGTTAACCTCCAGGGCCATCTTCAGGTTCAGAAAGCAATTTCTCACCTCTTGTCATCCCTCACTTGTACAATGAATTGGCACATAAAAAAAGTGAAAGGATTTAATTAATATTGGCTTTTATTACCTTGACAGAAATGCAAACATAAGGTGTGACACCTTATAGAAGGCCTTGGCCGGATTATCACAACTGGTTTTGATGTGAATCAGAATTAGCTAGCCCCCCCTCCACCTCACTTCACCTACAATAAACATCTGAGCCTTAAGTACTCCACAATCCGAGGGACACATAAAAAATGTTCTTCTGCAAGCGGTCATAATGTGCTGCCTGCATTCCGAGAGACATTCCAGAGAGCAAGCGAGGATATAAATATTTCACTTCAGAATTTAAGAGAAATAAACACTTACATTGTTTATTTGTACAGGCAGTCCTCACACTTGAATTATTTAAGGTTTCTGGAAATGATTAAAAAGGTCCAAATGCTCATAGACTTTAACACAAATCACATAAATGGGGCTGACAGGACACCACAAACAACCATAAACACTACAATCACCTTAAACCTTCTTGGAAGAGAGGTTTACTGCTGGGCTGGCCCTCCATGACACGTAATGAAGTCGGTAAGCTGAAATGCTCTAAATTTCTAGAACCTAGAAATGTTGTTTGTGCCGATTTAAAATCTGCCACTTGTCAGAGCGCTATAGAAACTGTATCTTCAGTCCTGCTGAGGGGCTCTGACGCTCTCAAGTGGAATAACCCTGAAGAGTAGTAATGTCAAGATTTGAGGGTTGGGGAAGGAGCCCTAGTCTGGTCTCTCTGCAGCAGATATATCTTTTAACAAATAAAGGGCCACCACGGTTAACCTGCACAATGCTAAATGAGTGTTTTTTTGCATACATTAAAGTGCATGTTAACATCCAACTCACAATTATGATAAAACAGCATGAACGCTTGAAGACACAAGCTGCTTTCCCTGAGCGACCATCGATGGTCCTGCGATGAGACGTTTCCTGTAAACCTAGGGTGACAGAGGGGAACCACCGAGGAGCTATCCGGTAGAGTAGCATCTGGGAGAACCTCCGGTCCCCTGGAAGAGAGGCATCAGAGACAACTAAGCATACAACAGATACGTTTCTGGAAGTTGTGTCTGCATCTGGAAAATAGACTTCTTCCATATTCCTAAGGGGGAATGTGGCACCAGAAGATGATTTGGGGCGACCCATTGTGGTCTAACCAGCACTTTTTCCCACCACTGACTTCAATAAAAAAAAAAAGGTTTCTTCAATATGAACATAAAATGTTTAATACCTCTTTGTGTATATTATATTCTTAGCACATCTTAAAGATGATGTTCAACCTGGACAAGCCAACTTTAGAGTGTCAAGTAAATAAAAAATTAGCAGACCTGGTTCATTCTTTCCTCGGAAGTTTTACAAATGCAGAAGAGAGAAATTGGTTTCTATTGTAACCTACCAGTGCCTGTGTTTGTGTCAAATGGCAATTGTTCCCCCAAAAAAATATGAATGAGGGAAAATGTCAAATAAAAAGTTCACATTTTAGCTATAAACAGTAAGAGGAATGACATCAGATTACAGCATACTCGAGGGGATGGGCCTAGATATGGGAGGGGCTACCTCCAGAGAACAATAGGTTGGGAGTGGGAGGAGAATTGGGTGGCAGTGGGTGTGGCTAAACACTGCTCTGCTTCTCCAGAGAACAAGGATTATGACCTGGAGAATCAGGGAAGCAGCACTTTACCCAGAGCCTCCAATGTTTATAATGCTACAATTAGTTAAAAAGTGTCACTTTCTGTTTGAAAGTTGGAAAGACAAATGTAAACACTTAATTTGTCTGCCTGTTTTTTGTTTTTAAATAATACCATCCCACATGGTTAACGCTACCTTATAAGAACAGTTTTATGAAGCATTAAACGATTGAAAGATATCTCAGGTATACAAGGTCATTGTAAATCGCTACCCCATTAACCTGCCTAATCAAAATGTAATGGGAGACCACAAATAATCCAACAATGTGGGTACATACTTATTATTTATTGTTTTATATAGTGCCATCATATTCTGCAATGCTGTACAATAGGGCAACGATGATAAGATACATTTCTGTATATTATATGCAAATATATATATTTAAGAAAAGCAGCAGCACCCTAGGGGAATACAGTTGCTTGCTGCTCAGAAAAATCTCAAAAATGTAGTTATTCCAAAACTAGGGTTAACCACAAAAGGTATATACCAGGTTTAACAGAACCTTTTCCCAACTGGTGGTAAATATACTAAATTGAGTCACAAAGTGAATACACAAAAGAAAATGAAATAAATATTAGCACATAGGAACAAGAGAGGCCAAATCAAAAAGAGTTAGAGAAAACTCCTTCCGACCAATTGGGATGTCAAATCCTAATAAGTCTGCAATAGATATTAGTAAGAAATGCAATCTATATCCTATGAAAATAAAAAACCTTCTGTAGGTATTTTTAGGTAGCATACATTTTTGATTGTATATCAGGTACATTTGTAGTTGAAATTTCCCAGGTTGGTGTAATGGTGTTAGTCATTATATATTAAGTATGGTATTATATATACTTTCACCGTTACACTCTCCCTTTGGTTGCTCAGACACCAGGCCAGCTAATTGCTTTGCGCATGATTGTTTTTTTTGTTTTTTGTTTTTAATTAAGCATACGTACAGATACTGTCAGAAGACAAAAACAATGTTGATAAATATTAAGGTTCTCTATCGCACCTTGGTCACGAGCTGGAGTTGCACCAAACTCTTTACTGAACCGCTATGGCGTCAGTTACCCATAAACAGATAGATGTTAACAGTTTCTCATCTCAGCATTGCCTCGTCTATTTACCAGATAAGCTTCACTTGCTATCCGGATTTCTTCAGACTATCAGCCGTTCTGGGTCTCTTTAGTTGCCAGCTGTGGGATTCCAGGTTCCCTTGTTGCTTGTAGCCTACTCGCCTCGGTAATGGTGATTTCCATAGTGACTGCCCCCCCAGGATTGCTTTTGTGCCACTTGCCTGTGAAGAGATCTGAGAGCTGAGTTAATAAGCTGGGCACAGAATACCTCATTTGGAATCTGGTGAAGTTATTCTTCACGATTCATTTCCTTGGAACAGCAGCAAGCGATCGTGACATCAGTCTGCTTTGCTGTGAACAAATTACGAAACAACCTTGGCACTTTTAGGCTGGCGGCCACCAAGTGATGTAAGTGTGGCTGACAGATGGATATGAAGGCCATGTGTTACATTCTTATCCATGGTAGGGCTGGGCACATGCAGCCACTGGCGGCACAGTACATTGTACCATATCTACCGCTGGAGCATTTGCCTAGTGGCCATCAGTCACGATCTGGATAAATCGCTCCATAGATCCTAAAGAACAAGCAATGTAATGGTTTAAATTACCTTAACAAAATCTAGACCTAAACGCAGAACCTGAAAACCCACCAACATGTTAACTCAGTTCATCCTGCCTCCATAGCACTTTTAGACACTGGTCATTAACCGCAAGACATGTTAGTCACTCCACCTGAGCAGCATTACCGCTATCAAAGGTTTGAGCGTAAGGTGACTTTTTCACACAAGGGCATTTGATGTCCCATACATAAATTACGGGGGTTCTTTCTCTACAAATGAAGCACTGATGGGAGAGTTTGCGGGAGAGCTGTGGCTTCACTATACATCATGAAAGGAGAACCCCAGTGAACATCTGCTGCAGGAAGAGCTTGGCTGGCCCGGTATACTCCAGAGCTTAATCACCGAGTTTTCTGAAAACTGGCCCAATACATGGTATGTCGCACAGTAACATGTCACACATTTCCATTATGAAAGAAATCTGCAACAGTGCAAGTGATGTTACTTTATTGAACTTTCATTTAGTTTGAACAATTTTAACGTACAACAGGTTAAACTTTGGGAATCTTAAAGAGATCCCTTATGTAAACAGAAAAAATATACTTTAACGTGCACAGCCTGTGAGTTAAAATGACATATTACAAAAACATTGCCATTTATGTTGGCCTAACAGTCATTTCAGCCATGTATGTATATATATATATATATATATATATATATATATATATATATTCAGAAACAGCTATAAAAATACTAATAACTAAACTTCGATCCATTGCTTATACAAAACAATCATAAAAAAAACAAGTCTTGAAAACATTATAATTCTGCTTTATGTAACAAGAGCCACAGAATTGTGACCGTTATTCATTAACAAAGGGCTAATAATATACGCGCCATTTAACCGTACATTCGGTGAACAGCGAGAACGTGTATGAATATGTATACTGAATATGTATATTGAGTTATGGAGGCGTCACGCTGCACGTAAGCGACAGCCTTCTGTCTAGGAGACATTATACTGGAGAATCTCTAATGAAACCACTGGGATGGCAGCGCCATCTCCTCCACTCCTGTGACATTGACAAACGACTAACAGGGAGAAGAAGCGTTTTATATAAAAGTACATTTTTATTTATAAACTAAAAAAAGGCTTTCCACATGGATTTCTGAATTAGGACAGAGTGCGTGTATGTATATATATATATATATATATATATATATATATATATATATATATATATATATATATATGTGTTTAGTAATCTGATGAGAGAGTCGGTACTGTACGTTTTGAGTGGTATGGCACAAAGCAAAGCAGTGCGAGTGACAGGCATACTTTGAAATGCCACCGACAGAGTCCAGGACTATCAAGGGGCTTCATCTATTATTTGTCTCTAAGAATACGTAAATTAAATGGTGAATAATGATTAATTAACGAAGAGTTTTTTTACTGATTCCGGTCAAATGTCTGATCTTACTCGAAGATGAAAGCTGAGGTAGCCAGGAATTGACAAAACGTTGGATTTTGTGCATGAGGTCTGTTAAACTCTTCTAGCTTCGATGCTAGGTCACTATAAGGCTTCTGCTTTCCTCTTCAGCCATCCATAAGAGTATAAATTACTTTTTGTTATGGAAAGAGGTAATTAACAAAAGATATTTAAGGCGTTTAGGCGAACTATAATAAGCTCACTTTTCTTTGTTATATGGTTATTAACACGGCCATATGTATAATAACTTATCTAGTTGTGCGATGCAACAGAATGCAGCGGTGACATTCTAAATGAAGGACTTTTCACATCACCTGCAAATGACTTTTACAATATATACAGATTACATTTCAGAATGTTCCCAGAGGAGAAATGCCATTGGGGGGAGGGGGAGAAACAAAAAACATACAAACAACAAAAAAAAACACATAGCTACTAAAGAAACAAAAAAATCTGCATGGCAGATGTGAGTTGCTCTGAAATGCTACATTACAGAAATCATTTGCTGTCACTCTTCATAAAGAGAAAATTGGAGATGTGTATAATCAGTTCTTTATGTAAAAAAAACAAAACAAAAACAAAAAAAAGCACTTGTGGCCGTTTATACGTAGCCGACGAGGCAGCCTGCAGCAAGGCCTTCCGGGAAAGAAGGCTGGTTACATTCTGAGAGCCACGTGTCTCAGGCCCTGCCAACGAACAATAGGCTCGTTTCTAGCGTTAAGCACCATAGGCTTTGGACCAAACGAAACCAGATGGCGAAGCAGTGCAAAGCAAAGCAAATACTCCCTTTTTTTTGGAAAAGTCACAAAAACGAGATCCCCTGGTTGGGTCTCCATGCGTTCAGTTCTCAGGGTTGTCCATCTGACCTTCAGCCTCCATCCTCTTCTCAGGTGATGTGTACAAGAAGTTGCAGCAAATATAAAGTGGAAACAAGAGCAGTCGGCTATCTAAGTTCATCACGACTTGTTCCTGGTCGACAAATTAACGATAGAGGGAAAAAAAACATCAAGAAAGAAAACTGGTAACAGAGTCTTAATAACTATAAGCCAGAACTCCATGAACAAGAAAGACGCTGTGTGACCGGGGTGATGATATTCTTTGCTTCAAGATCATCGAAAGGAAATGCCACTGAACAAGAGACCTAGTAGGGTAGCAACGGGATTTTGAACCTCTTGGTCATAGCCAATGCCACGGGCATCCCCAGCATCTATTCTTCATTACGTGGGGCTAATCATACAATTTAACATCATCATTCCAAGCTCTGGGGCTATTACACACTTAATAAGACAGGGATGTGTGTCAGCCTGGAGGGGTCACGACACAAGCCCTAACTGCTGTAATAATTTCTTAATTTAAAGGGACACCTCAGCCATCATATGTGCTTTAGCATGCGATACTCACTTTGACTTTAGTGCAAATTCATGGTGGGAATCAGAATCCCCTTCTTTGCATTTGCACTTGTGTCTCTATTCCCCAGTGCTTTGGGCTGCAGAAGATGCGTATTAACTCATTTTCTGTCTACCAGTGCATTCTATATTTCCAACCAGCAAAAAGTGCACCCCCTGATTTTAAAGCGATTATCCCTTTTAAGCGGCCAAACCAGCGTGAAGAGGTAAGGAGCTTTATTTTTTCATGTGCAGGTTAACAATGCATATTGAAGCACTTAAACAATGTGACTGAGAAACCATAGCTATAAAGATGTCCAGGTTTCTATTTGGGTCAAAATACTGCTATACAGGGAATTTCTGCTAAAGAAATTCCACAATTCCTACAGAGCGTGAGATCTGCAGGCTGATCCTCGCTCCCTGCTCCATCTAATATTCAAAGATACAAAAGGGTACTGATTTAAAGAAACGGTGTGTTTATACACATTCTGAAGATTTATTAACTTTTTAGGGGGAGGAGGAATAATGGCTTTTCTAAAAAGTATAACAAAAAAAAAAAAAAAGGAAGCTCTATCCTGTGCATTGAAAGAAACAAATCATGCATCCACTTATATTAGGTTTCGGAAACAGATTTGAAATACGACAGACAGCATAAGAAATAGTCCTTGAATAAAACATGAAACAGAGTGAAGTATGAAGTCCCCGGGTACAGAATATGTACATAGCTACGAATTCATTTGTCCTTTATAATTTATCAAATATAATTTTTCAGTCCATTTCATAGACACCTCTGTCCTTTCGGTGTGAACTCCACTTCTGGACGGTAAATTTTAAATGACGGACAAACAACCTGACTGTAACAAGGATTAACATGGATTAACAAGCTCCCCTGTAGCACGGGGGGACAGTCTTGATTTTCCAGCCCTGTTGGCACTTGTTTGGCCTGAGCCAGGGCAGCTCCCCGCAGCGGGCACCATCATCACAACGAAGCGCAGGGATATAACGTCATATCCTGGCACACAGCGCCTATGCAGGCTGTGTCAGGTCCATAATGTAAATGGGCCGGTTTGGGAGATCAGAGATCTTCCCTGTAACCAGCCCATTGAATAGAAGCACACCAGGGGGCTTGACCACCCAAGAGAACGATATGCCCCCACTGGTTTTGCGGCAAGGCCAAAACAGTAGATGGACAGCCACACAATGACTATGGCCAGGCATGGCACATGATAATCATGAAGCCGTAATTGCTGTTGGTTGATAAAAACACAATTCTAATCTATTCAGACACAGCACTGAACAGTAACTACACTTAGCTATCCTTGCGTACCCCTGTGTGTTCATTAAACAAGATCTCCAGTCATTGTTATTTTCAGAACAGCACCAAACACACCTCGGAGAGTATGAGATATATAATTGTTTTTAGTCTATGACATACCTGATCTTTTTCAAGGCTGAGGATCTGATAGCCACTCGTCCGATTGCAAATAACTTTTCCATTGCTATCAAAGGAGGCCAAGCGTAACCTAATGGTACAAAATGTAAGGAATAATATGAAACTGCTGGCCTTCAAGACTTTCCGGATTCTACATGTGTGGACATGCCACATATTACCTAGTATCATTTTCTTACACTAAAGCAAAAATCCCTATGATGAAGCCACATACAATTAAAATGGCTAATTACTCATGTAATGTATCACGATAAACTTCTAATTTATAGACAAACACATTACCTGGCACAGAATCACAAACAAGCCGAAGCATCAGGTAAATAGGGTCCCGCTTCCAAGCTTACAACACATTCTAGACTACGGAGTTTTTATGTAAGACGATAATGAGAGCTGGGAGCCCCACAATGGACCTTAAGGGCCACCATGTGGTGGGTTAGTAGCACAGCATTGCCTTAGAGCGGTTTCTCCTTCTGCCTACACGGGAAGGATGATCCATCAGCACGCCAAGGCTTTGGTAAAGTATTCAGACGGCACGGCTGTGCTTCCGTGCATTCTCCAACGCGGCGCGTCTTCGCTCTAGCGAGCGGATGGCTGCTGCAGTGGGTTTTTTGTACCTGAACGCGATGTTCCTTGTGAGCTGCAGGCTGACAGAACCGCTGCAAGGCTGATTCAACGTGTTACGCTTAAAGATGATGTAGCGGTTTGTGTACGTGACAAGCAAGTCAAATCCGAAGTTAAAGCCGGTCCATCTCCAGCAGTACTAGACAGGAGAAAACAGGGAGGAGGAGGAAGAAAAGAAGGACAAATTACATGGAAGCAAACGTATGGTTCTGTCAACTAGACTTGAAAGATCAGAGGTTTCTACTGACTGATACAGTGATGGCTGAAGGAACCCAAGCAGAATATGAGCAAACATCGCATCTAAAGAAAATCAACAATAGTCTACTTTAAAAGACATTAAATGTAACAAGACAACTCTAATATATTGAAGGTGATCTTCCCCATGGCTAGCAAGTCACAGAAATCTATTATATATTTCTATTATTGCTTACACAATTATAATGACTAGAGGTAGGAGGAAAAACTGCCATCCTTGGTGGAAATGCCCCTTTCCTCCCTGCAGAATAAACGTTTACATCCACGGCCAGCTACGGCACGTTCCTCGTAACGTTTACGCCAGGATGGCCGGGAGGACTGGTTACGGTAGGTCCTGACTCATTCATTTTAATGTTTAAGATGGACTCTTCTGCGTACGTCACGTTACTGCTTTTCTCCTACACTCGGAAAATCGTTTCAATAAGTGGCCCCATTACCAGGAAAAATGCGTTACTCATTCATACGGACGCATCCATTAACGCATAAATACAATACGCGCATTTTAACCGCCTTGTCAATTGTCATAAGTTTATAAGACCGAGCGGGTCTTATGTGCCGTCAAATTCTGCCGTTTCATAAAAGGTCTCGCAGGTTAAGATCGTTATTACGGCAGAAAATGCAATAATGAAAAGGACGGCGTGGCTGAGGTTGCAGACGCAGTACTCTGCCGTACCCCTTAATACATCTGCCGTGTGCCGGCTGCACGCCTTTAGAAATAAATGTACTAGGTGCTGGGCTTAATATTGCAAAACACTGCCACCCACAGAGTTTCCATTCACATTCCCAGCGCAATTACCATTTCTTATCAAATCTTAGAGCGGGATTCAGTCATCCGGAAGAAAATAAACCATTATCCACTTTTTTTCCCCATTTTATTTTTTTCCCCCCATTTTCCACGGTTATTAGAAGCCAAAGACATTTTCCCATAAGAAGGTACTCGCATCCGACAGCAGCACACGCGAGGGCCGAGGAGCGCTTCGTGATGGGACTTCTGAGACATGACGTGCTGCTGTAAGAGACAAATCAATGCCAGAAGGACACGTATATAGCTTTGTGACCTATTTATTGTGTATTATAATCGATACGATGGTAAGTGACCCATAAAAAGACATGTGGAAGCTAACGAGGGTGACAGAGTGGCCTCTCGTGAACCGTAGCTTCAGACCCATTTCATACTTTGTTCTTTTATTATTATTATTATTATTAAAAGGATGGCTTGTGTACACTGTATATATTTCTCTTTACGCGTATGTATAGGATACACAAGCACATGCTGATACCAGGACACAGGGATCTGGGCATATCCGTTAAGTGCTTTATAGCTATGTGCTAAAATAATAAAATAATATAAAACCTCTCATTTATATTATGTTTATATATTTGTTGCCAACTTTATTAGGGTGAGAAGCGCAGACAGTATTTTGGTTTTTTTTTTAAAATAATACATTGCACGCAATCCGAGAATCCGGCTACTATCATCGGGTCGCTCTATTCCAACGCAAAGCCGATGTGAATCAGGGGGGAGTTTCGCCTGGGACGGGACGTAATGGAAACAATTCTCGCGCAGCTTTGTTTAAGGATTAAACACGGCATCTTGAAATGATTGCCATGGAATACGTTCTAGCAGGATCATGTCTATATAAATGCCAGCCGGATATCTGATCTACTTTCTCCAAACAACCTGGGTAGATTTCCTTTGATCAATATATTTAAAGGATTTCCGGTTTAAGGCTGAGAGGGGGCACTCAGGAAAAAGAAAAAAAAAAATACACGTTCAGCAGAGAAAACGTATATTTTTTACTATACCCGGAAAAGGCATCAGAAATTAAACCGCGGTAAATCTATTAAAATCATTAAAAAGTAGAAACAGTTATACTCTTTGTGGTGCAAGTAGATGTTGTTTTGGTGTTCATGCCGCAACTGCTCTTACCCCAGGCTCTTAGAAAGCCAATACCAGGCTGTCCAACCGGGCCCCCCATGGGCTGTGACTGACCAAAATATGCTTAGGGTCTCAATACAAAAGAGCCAAATCCTCTGTATATATGATACACACTTTTTGAGATAATGACAGTTCTGCCGTTGTACAGTAAGGGCAATTATGCTCAACTACCAGTCCCCCCCCCCTAAATTTTTACTGAAGAGGAACGTGGAAGCCAAAAGGCCGGTAATCTGGCTCGGTGTAGCAGAAATATTAGCACGACAATTTAAAATAAACACAAGTAATTGTGAGTCCGCAGAGATTTGCGTTCTTACATCCCCATCCTTTGAGAGTTTCCTGCCGCATCTCATGCTGTTGCTTTCCAGTTCATCTTTATTGATCTCCAGAGGCCTGTGAATAGACGATGGGGTTATTGTCTTTTAATAGCTCGGTGACATAGCATCAGACAAAATGACATCACTATAAACGCACTGCATTGGGGGCCCAATGAAAAGCACCGTCTATAAAACAGAAGCTTAAATGACCGCAATGGACATGCGCTTGGCATGTAGACAGCAGGGGTGCATGGACAACAAAGGTCCCGAAAGGCTGAAACACGCAAACCAAATTGCATCCTTGATGCATATTATGACACAATGAACAGCTTTAATACTGGCTTTAGATATCGTTACCGTGCCTTGATCCCATTATCTCCTTACCGTATGTAGGACACTTCCATTCATTAACCAAACTGCTCTGATACTTGTCGATAACTCCTTTAATTACATATGGCTGAAAAGATTCAATAGACCATGATTTAAACGACCAGTTAAGGCACACCCCATACTTCTAAAAGGGTTAATGCCATTTTGGAGTCAAGAAGAAATATTCCCGTTTTTGAGGCACAGATGGATATTGCTTAAATTCTTCTGGCTCAACATCCAACCTAAATTTTTACGTTAACCAGTTAGTGTAAAGCCCTAGATCCATTGTTCCATATGTTATAACTCGTTCCTCTGAAGTGTGCTTGACTCGGTAATATACTGTATGGCTCGGGAGCCCATGGGGAGACTGCACATTTCCATAAAGACTGGTACGGAGGCCCAATCATTTATTAAACAACTGACATGGGCTGCACGTGTATCATGACGGTATGACTAGGATCTAGATTCTAGATACACGGCGTTAGGGTGAATGGCTGTTAAGCTGTTTGTTTATTAAGATAACTTGGCAAAAAAACTAACTTGAGGAGCAAAGCTGCAAACTTCAGATATAGTTATTAAAAGTCAGAAATATTTGAAGTCCCATCACGTACTATTTATCGATTAAATAGACAGCCAAGCATTCTCCCACCCCAGTACCAAGCCAATGAATGCATCACGCATAGGCAAAGCTAAGGAGGTTCTGTCTGTGCCACAGGGCTGGCCTTCCCAACTGGCTCTGAGAATGCCTTGGGTAACTAAACCAACAGCCCCATTCAGAAAGAAAAGAAACACAACTTTAGGCAGACAAGCCCAGGGAGAGAAGCCGAGGAGACCGTGCCGGAAGCCAGGCACAAATCTAATCCATAAGTGGTGTTTAACAAAGTGGAATGATATTTCATGTCTTTCAATTATTCACGAAGTAAGAGCTTTGCCTACAGGCGGAACAGCTTTTATTACTAAACAGCTCGAGAATCATTTTCCTTTCTCTTTGCACAGTATAAACGGATCAGATGCGAGAGGTCCTCCTGTGTAGCTGAAAAGTTCAAAGTCACCTAGATATGGATTTGGTCCGGTGAAAAAATCTTCAGGGTGTAACGACCAGGGAGAGGGCTTCTGCCAGCAGCTTCGTCTCGGACGTTAGGGTAGAACTCCTGATTTGGATTTCCATAAACTTTTAAAGTGGGAATAGCGCTAGCAATAGGGTTTTTTTAACCAATAATAGTGCAGGATTTATCTGAAACAGAAGCTTTCTGGCCCTCCTTTTATGCGACTCCATAAACGACTCAAACTAATAGCACTAATGTGACTCTTCTACATATATCATAACACCTTTCCGGACTTTAAAAAACGCATGTACAGTAAGAAATCTAGCCTGAACGGCCCTTGCAAGAGAACAGTCTTCCCTTGGATGTGGGCTAAACTATTATAATAAAATATATAGGCTACGGAAACGTAATTAACGTAAATGTGCTGCTTACTTTTTTTGCCACGGTCACATGCTTTTTTGTGTGTTTTACTTGCAGTGCCAATGGAGGGTCTCGAGTAAGAATTACTATACATTTCTAGTTAAATGATTCTTATAGCAGGTTGCCGAATGTTGTGCACTCACCCGGTATCATTATCCTGCTCTGCACGGAGCATGGTGAACCACTGCTGCTTGTAAATGGAAGACAACCATTCTGCAAAAAGAGGAACATCGCTTTTGGTTTTATGAATTTTATGAATCAAAAAAAAAAAAAAAGTAACATTTGCTTGACATAGAAAGTATTAGTTCGGCATTCTACATCTCTACACATTCCCAGCCAGGATAAGGGTCCGGGTTATCAGCTAATTTGTATTTATTCATTCATATAGGCATTTTATATAGTATATGATTCAATTAGATGGCAGATTGCAATCTCGTATGAGCAGGGACCTCCTCACCTGTCGTTTCTGTAAGTTTAATTATTATGTTATATACTACTCGTCCTGTTGACCCATTTTACCCATTGGTAGTTGGTCACTAGCAGAGAAGGGAATGAGGGGAATGAAATGGGTACTGGCCTGCTAAACAAATACTTATGATGGGCCCTGCCACTGGAGTTGGCTTCATTGGTTGATGGCAGACGAGCCCCCGGCTGGCGACCAATAAGAGTCGCTCGTACAGACTTTTAAAATACTGGTGTAGCAACTTGGCCGGCAGAGACCACTGGTCTCCCTGCTCCAACAGTTAAAGGTCCGTTCAAAGCGACTTTATTGGTCGGACCTTTAACTGTTGGAGCAGTGAGACCAGTGGTCTCTGCCAACCAAGTTGCACCAAGTTAACCCCTGACGGCGAACCTACGGATTTCCACTCCAGTTATCTACGCAGCAACGCAGGGGTTAACGGGAGCGGAAATCCGTAGGTTCGCCGTCAGGCCCCATAACCCGACGGCGAACCTACAGATTTCTGCGTCCGTCAACCCCTGCGATGCAGCGTAGATAAGGTAGGCTAGATGGGGAAGGGACCATGGAGATTAGTAGACGAAGAAGAACACTCTTCATGTTGTGTGTCTACATTTTGCTGCCCCCGCCACCGTTGTTTCTTAATTTTTCGGTTTGAACAACGAAAACGCACTATTCGTGTTCGCCCGAAAACGAATGCACAAGTCTAATAGACACATTTAAATACCCAAAGGGATTTCACAAAGTAAAGGAGGGAATTTTATTTAGAAAGAGAAATGATAGAATAAGAAGTCAATCTAAAACTAGAGGGACAGATATTATTATTATACTTTCTTTATAAAGCGCTGACAGATTCCGCAGTGCTGTACAAAGATGAAAATGTTACAGATAATGACAAGTGCAATACAGCAATTGACATACAGATACAAGATGAATGAAGGGCCCTGTTCCTGCAGCAACTAGCAATCTAGGTGTTTAGATGTAATGCAAGGAAGTTTTACTTTACTGGGTAGTAGATAAATGGAACAGCCTCCCCGCAGACGCGGTGAAGGCAAATACAGTGAAGGAAACATGCATGAAAAAGGCATACAGCTACCCTGAATCTAACAGAAGAACAATTATTAAGGTCTTTACATCAGGAAAAATGGACAGACTAGATGAGCCGGATGGGTCTTATCTGCCTCCAAGTCCTTGCTAGAAGCAGTGATTGTGATGGGGAAAACAGAAAGCATTGAATAAATGCGACTAGTGGGAGGGAGCGAATACCCAGGGCCACAGTTAACCAAGATGAATGCTGTAGCTCAAGAATAACTTGGGAGGTCAAACAGACTATAGTTGCCTTCAAACTAATGGAGGGTTTGAAAAGAGAAGGATGGGCTGAGCTGAGGAATGATTAAGACCTGGAGCTAGTAGGGCCCTAAAATCTGGTATTGAAATATTATGTATTATTTACAGTAATATGTATTCTAACCAGTCAGCTGTATAACCGTATAGCTGAGTAGGGTTGCTTTTAGTATAGAAGAGGACAGGTTAACCATCTTTTCCAGACACGTTCCTTCAGATCATCATCTGTGTTGGAGAAAGCAACCTTGTAGGTTCTGTAATTGACATTTGAAGTGCATCTTCAAATTATGACGAGCATTGGAATGGTGTTTAATGTTCTTTTAAAGCCATGGCTGGCTTGGCAAACATCAACGTACTGCAACCAAGAACATGAGAAATAGTGCTGGCAGGGTATTAACGTTTTCTCTTTAGTTGAAATATCTCTGCTCAGTCTTACGGACCTCTATTATTTTACTCTTATCAATGGAGCTACAGTTTTATTGCCAACTATTGGAATCCATCAGCCTCTCTTGCAATTTACAGCACTTTAGATGGAGACAATTTCTCCAAGCTCCTGGTCTATTCGCCTGACATATTTCTCCAGAGAAGACATCTCGCACAAGATAACACGGACTTAAGGTCCTTAAGTATGCAGCCCGTTCAGGGACACCCCGTTTGTTGAAATACCTCAGACTCGGTTTTAAAACCATAACAAAAAAAAGAGCAAAGTCCGAGAACAAGATGGCCGCCGCTCCTACAGTTTTACAGCTGTTGCATACAACTCCATTGGAAGTTTCTCTCCCCAATCAGCCCCTTCCCAGCTCGTAATACGTATGCAAACCGGCCTTCGGTAAACAGATTTCTCCAGTCCTGAATTGGGAAAGGTTTGGGGTATATCTAATTTTCTATTTTGACTTTTAATGCTCTGAATGTGGCTGTATTAGAATACGATCTATGCTGTTAAATGTCTAAAATGATTACAACCTACAGGGCTATAGCTCGTTATCTAAACTACCACCACACAGGTTCAAAAAAAACAAAACAAAAAACCTAATATTGCCCATACAGATATGTTTTAATCCCCCCCCCCGTTCAAATATATGGTGTTCTCGAACTCAAACTATGGGCGGCAGGAGCTTTGAAGGATTCTTCTAGGATTTCTAGGAGATTGAGTAAGTCTACAGTCTGTCACTGACAGAGGAGGAATGGAAATGTAACGTGCGCCGGTCCAATTAGACAAATTACCCACGTCAGATTCTGAGCGGAGCCGTACAGAGAGCACCGAGAGGTCCCTGTAACTTCACGGTGGGGAACTCCATGCCTTCTTGTCGTTACTTTGTCTAGACTTTACATGAGATCGGTCTACAGCATTCTTAAGCTTTAAATGAACAATGAAAATCACAATACAGAAATACACGCCAGCAGATTAATACAGCGAGAAATATTATATCAGCCGCGTTCTAGATATTTGGAAGATGACAGGATCGGCTTTGCCCTCCTCGCGCGACATCACTTATCAGAGTGACAGATCCAGGCAGCCAACGCTCACAGTTGTAATTAAGACAAACAAATTCTACGCACATCCTAGTCAAGAAAGCAAGCCTATTACTCCTGAGATAAGGATAAAGTTGTTTGGAAGTAAAGAGATGGATCTGTGAAATATATATTAAAGTTTTAAAATGTACTGAAGGCTTGTACGAGCAGCTTACTGCGCAGCGGGCCCCCAAATTCACAAATGTCATTCTTATCCCTGAAACGTCTATCTTTACATTAATCATAACAGAAATATGCTGACGGCTCTACCGGCTCCATTCAATAATACCATACACTTGCCTTTATTACTACATTAAAGGATGATTAAGGCTCCAGTGAAGCACTTGATAAGGAAATGGATATAGCTGGATCATTTTATTGGGTCAATGTAAGGAATAAAAAAAAACAAAAAACGATGTAACAGTTTCAGGATCTCAAAAGTCTCCTCATCATAAGGAGACCTCAGGTCCAGAAAGCTTATGTGACTCTGTGTCCTACACTACACAAGATTAGAGATGGGAAGCCCGGGGGGGGTCTTCATGGTATTCAAAGTATATAACCTGAAGACCTTTTTGAAAGACTTCTCAAATCATTGCAAGTTCTCTCACCTGAAGCAAATCCTGGAATACAAATACTGAGAATGCGATTCTCAAATAAGAGCAATATGCATTTCTGTCTCTAGGGGCGCTGCAGGGAAAAGGCTTCGGTTTAGTTTGGTTGTGGCTGGGCTCCATCTTCTTGGTATATTATCTTATATTTATATAGCGCCAACAATTTACGCAGCGCTTAATACAAAACATACATTCGAGGGGTCTGACAAGACGAGAATTGACAGACTAAGACAAATATAAAATTAGGTTCTCTTTAGAACCCTCATCGAAATGACCCCTATTATTGTTCACCCCGTCACAGTGTAAATGTTTACCTATAGTCCGAGTCCGGCCAGTAAGCTGGTTTTTCTTTTCCTCCTCTCAGTAATATGGCGAGACCCACATCCTGTCCTCATGTATGGATGAAATGTCCGTGACATATACAGACCTTGTTCCATTTGTAACAAAAACTGATGCTAATTTAGTTTATTATTACTGAATAAGTGGCACTTTTACTTCAAGCATAATACTTTTATATACACTGCATCTCATGTTCCCAGTGATACAAAATGATTTTTTATTTGGAAAAACCTTTCCAATTTGATGTTGTTCTGGATAACTGACCATTTTGGTGGATGTATGGGAATTTTACATAACCAACTTCATCCAGTCATCTCAACATCCCCCTACAATTACCACTGTGATGTCTAAAAGATGAAGTTTTGTCTTTGTCATTCAGTTGCAAACAACGATATTGGGCCCTTGCGTGCAGTCTTGGGAGACGGGTACGTCTTATTGTAAACAAAAAAGAGAAGCATAATGTTCTAAGAGAGTTATAGGATTCTTTGAATGTTTCAAACCATTTGATCCCTCATTTTACATTACAGCCATAGAAGTTTTAGATTTACTTCTATTTTGTATGATAAAGTATTATGGTTGGTCATTCAGCTGGTGGCTGCCTCTACCTCTCAAGCCAGTGGTGCTCCATCAATGTGCTCATCACGCTATCCTGCATCTCCTGATGACAAGCTATGTGGTGTAGCGTTGAGACTGGGCTTAAATATTTTTACTAAACCTTATTATTTATTGATTTATATAGCCTCATAATATTCCACAGCATGGCACATAACAAGTAATGGCTTGCATAACAATTTGGACTTAGAGAAACAAAAGATGCTAAAAATACTACTATTATAAAACGGATAACTGCTGCCTATACACAGACCATGTTGCTGTACAGCCTTGATATATGCAGGCTGAGCAGCGCATGCACAGCTATGGCAAAAGCCTCATCGCTACAGGAGATCTTCACATACCAGTCTACATTTTGCTTAAATGGACTACAACTGTCAAGAAAATATAGGACTACAGCTTAAGAAGAGGCCTGGCCCAGATGTGGCCAACCAAACAGCACCTGTGTGCACCGGGGATAAAGGAAAAGGCACTCTTATCACCTAAAACTCTGGAACGAGGATTGTTTTACGTAATGCAGGTTGTGAGAAAAACACCACGAGCAGCTGCTGTATCTCCGCGGTGGCAGGAACTCTCTCGACGCTTGTAGCAATAATTAGAAAACGAGTACAAATATTAAACATCGGTACTAGCAGCGGCTTCTTATAACCGCATCGCAGGCAATGCTTTATTTATCCTATTACCAAGCAGGGAGAAGGCAGAGTAAATTGAGTTTAGATCATTTTTTCAGAAACTCAGCTACAGCGAACTTGTTGTAGCCTTTCTGGTACGCCATTAAATACGGTAACTTTCTCCCTCCCGAGTCACATATTGAACGCTGTAGCTATACAAAGACTGAAGGCCTTCATAATGGACGCATTTTAGACATTTATCAGTCAAACCACCGGTAATAATTACTCTTTCTTTATGAAGCCAATGTTCCCATAACAGAGTACAAGTATATCTATTTTGATTGGCGTCTGTATGTAATCAATTAGTGCCTGCCACAGTTTAGAGCAACTAAATCCATGTTGGGAATTGGGCCACCCAAGGGCTACGTAAGACCTCAAGCTCTAGGCAAAGCAGAAAGCTGAAGCATAGGAGAGGTGCTGCTGCTAAACAGACAACAGGACCAATAACTACCCGTCACGATGTATGGCAGTATGAAAGATGAATAGAATGCCAATGCTCTTAACAAAAAAAAAAAAAAAGTTTCTTTTGGAACCTACTAGAAAGGAAGGCTTCACACTGGTTAGTACAGGACCAACAGAGCTAAGACCAACTACTGCAGGGATTTTCATTCAACCAATGTAATGCTTGCAGAACAGTAGATCCCTCTATGATTAACCAATCCACAGAGACGACTGGCATTTGTCCCGGCGGCAAGTGACTCATAAGTAATAAGTTATGGATATAATGACCATTACAGTCGCATTGTAATGTTAGGTCTCTCGTCAATTCAGTTCGGCACACATCTCACCCGTTGCGTTCTTTTATGAACGGTTCACCTATTTCTCGTCTATATTTGGGTATGAAGGATAAATAAAATAGATCAAAAACCAACTTTTTGTACATTTTTTTACTCAACTTTTTAAAATAAACTTAAGAGGCGGATTTCAACAATCGGAACACACAGTCCATTCTGCATATCTTGCAGGCGCAACCTCTTGTGTTGTGAGATTGGGTTACGATCTTGGATTATGAAATCTAACCATTTCTAAGAGTGAGCTGAATATCACCGGCTCTCTATCCCCATGAGAGATTATTCTTACCTGTAGGGATGATTGCGTCGCGCTCAATAATTCGTGCTGAAGCCAGGTCGCTGATGATGTATTGTAACCTCAAGGGTCTAAAAACTGGCACAAATGGGCAACCCTGCTCGCACTCCAGGAAACCGATGCCACTCTCTTCTAATTCTGAAGGAGAAATGAAAGCAGCGAGTTAACCAATCCCATTAACGATACAAGACCATGTTTATATGCATATGGATCGTTACTCCCCTAACACAGTAAGTAAGCTGATATTAAATGCCAGTCCATGTAGCAGAGCCTGTCCTACAGTTCTAAATGGGGTAGCAGAACGTCACGTAGTCTGACACCTAAAAACTCATGTACACCTAATCAGTGTCAAGATAAAGGAGTTATAAAGCCCCACCGGTATATGGCTGAATGCCTGGCTCTACCCACATAGTAATGATCTACATCACCTGTTTCTGGGGTTGTCTAGAATGTTATTTCTATACTTTAATTTAAAAAGTTCATGTTAGGACTCATATGCCAGCACACTTTATCAAAGCTTTCTTCTAAAGCCTTACTGTCCCTTCTAGGCAGTCCAGGGAGTCCTCATTTCTATTCTGGAGTTATTTTTCACTTGGATAACACTCCGCTGCACACAAAACACCAAATGAACCCCTCGAGGCGATGTGCTTGCAGCCTACACACACTACCTCCTCCTGCGCGTGTTATGGAAAATTGATGATGTGTTATTTCATCTTATATAGGTGGGAATTAATTATGGCAGTCTCAATGGAATCAGTATATATGCAGGTATGTATGAGGAGTGCTAGAGGACAAAATGTAAGGTTGGTAAAGACCGCAGGGGGTGATAGGGAGCTTTGTTTAGCCACAGGGAACAAATATTACACAACAAAACCAGCCAATCAAATGTCTTCCCATTAAACCCAACTGGGAACTTCTCCCATATCAAGGAGCGGCCAGCTTCGAAAGGAAAAGGAAAGAAGAAGAGAGACAAGCGAAGGGAAACATCACACACGTGGAGATATCAAGACAGGTAAATATGATTATGCATGTTCAATATTTGTAGATAGGAAATATATATATAAACATACATATACATATATATAATATAATATAATATAAACATATATGTTTAAGTGTATGCCTTTTAATGTTGGAGATTAAATTGTAATTTGTATTGTTTTATATTTTTAAATGATCTAGTAGTTATGATTTCATGATAGCCAGCATTGTGGAGTCTTTGATATTCTGTTATTGTTTTCAATATATTCTTCTGAACTCTGGGTGAAGCCGAAGCATTCGGTGCGAACCTCACATTAGAAAGATATGGAAAGGGGATTGTGTTAATTAATAAGCCAGAGAGGGTGTCTATCAGCACGTGTCTTGTAAACGCATTCATAGAACCGTTCTCCTAGATAAGTTTCGTGTTTGCATGGCTCATGTGTTCGGTTTTAAGTATGATTTTATAGTCAATAATAACAGCGCTACGGAATATTATAGAAGATAATAAATAATTTTCTTTACAATGTAACAGGGTGATAGGACTCTATTCAGACAGCCTCTGAAAATCACTGCCTCAACAAAATGTTATATTTGAACTACAGTTCAAAAGTTTGGGGTCACAGAAACGCTCTTGGTTTTGAAAGAAAAGATAATTTTGTCCATTAAAATAACAACATGAAACAGATCAGAAATACAGCACAGAAGGTGTTAATGTTGTAAATCACTATTATAGCTGGAAGCGGCTGATTTTTAATGGAATATCTTCATAGGTGTACAGAGACCCTTTATCACTCCCATCACTCCTGTGTTCCAACGGCCCTTTTTCACTCCCATCACTCCTGTGTTCCAATGGCACGTTGTGTTCGCTGATCCAAGTTTAAGTTTAAAAGGCTAATTGATCGTTAGAAAACCTTTGGCAATTATGTTGCAGCTAAAAACGTCCTTGTTTTCCATGAAAAAGTGATCACAAAACTTTAGAACGAGAGTGCATAAGAATGTAAAACAAAGCGATGAGAATACAAAAATGGAGGTACCACAATACTAGGCCAAACTGGCAGGTCAGTGATTTAATACTCATTCTTCCCTCACACCCCAAAACGGGAAGAAATTTAAAAAGGTATCATCACATTACATGCAATTTTACTTGGTTAATATATTAACGATTCTTTAATATATTTATATATATATATATATTTATATATATTTGAACATACAAAAAAATTCCAATTCTCAATGCTTCCCCTTGCAGATGACTGACATACAAGTGCTACAAATGCCGTACTTTATTATGAATACCTACATTATTCATTGCAAGACACGCAGCGTGTCTGAAACACTCAGTATCTGCTACGAAATTAAGCGGTTTTTACAGAAATCGAAAGGTCCCTGAATTATTTCCTTGTTTGAGAATTTATGGGCTGCACTTATTTTATGTGCGGTTAACCTTTTTGTAGCAGTACAGGAGGGAAGTGTTTCTCGTAGTAGCACAGAGGAGAACTGTTAGAACAGCAGGTCGCAATCTAAAACTTCAGGGTCGCAATCTAAAACTTCAGGGTCACAATCTAAAACTTCAGGGTCACAATCTAAAACTAGACGATCGTGCATTTCATTTTGTTCACAAAGTGCAGACGAGCATCTAATTAGTTGAGCTGGGCTGCACAACTACGGTCCCAGAGGGCCACAAAAGCCTGGAATTCTGTGTACCCTTGTCTTAAAACAAGTAAGTTTTAATGATTTTTTGATTGAAATGCTTGCGCTCAGGCTGGGATATCCATATTTATCGATACCGGTGTTGAGCGCAAGCATTTCAATTAAATATTTATGGTCAGTTTCCAGCCCACACGGAGTGGAGCGGGGCACCTCTGGAATAAATAAGCAATACAGCGTGACCTTTTCAAAAAAGGAGTCTAAAGCCAAGTACAATACTACTCTTTCACGTAAGCAGGGAGTGTGTCATGCTGCTCATTTTGCTTTCCCCGATAGCTGCTGCTTTGTGCTGGATTGAATCGAGGTGAGACCTGTATCCAGCTTGCTGAACAGACTATTACTGAAACACAAAGGTCTTGGCAAGCAAATCATCCTAAAATGGTGTCACCACGAGCAATTACCCTATGGACCCCCCCAAAAAAATACGCTCACACTACCCCCTTGTGAAAACTGGCCCTGGAGTTAGATATTTCTTTTATAACATTAAGGCATATTTGCTTAAATATTACTTTGCTGAAACATTTCAACACCCAGACTTCACTATGGAGTATGAAGGGCCAAGCCCAGCGAGTTTCTCGAGCAGGAACCGCTGGCCATGTTTAATGTATGAGATCAAGAAATCTCCCTACATTAACCATGCATTATGAAGGGCTCTCACTGGGGAAACTGGTTGGGGTTGGTAATTTGTAGCTTAGTGAATAAACCCCAAGGTCAGAGCATCAACAAGTAACTGGTTTACAGAGTAGGTAAGGGTTCTTTCGGTAGCGTTTGTGGTCCATCTGTAGCCATAGAGAGCATGTATGTTACACACTAAAGGTTTGTTATCCCACCTTCATCTGCCACAACAATTAGCAAAACCAAATGAAACAAATGACTGCTTGCAAACAATCCAGCACTGCACCATTCAGGACACTCAAATACTGACCTTTCCTGCGTTTGGAGAACCAGGTATCTGCTTCAGTCAGCAAATGTTTTAAGGACCCGTTCCAAGAAGGCACTAATTGCAGGAACATCCACTGCAAGGAAATAAGACACAAAAACTCATTAAGAGAAGATAGGTTATTAAAAGTAAAGACACTTAGCTGATTGAGTTTATACCCATATGGATTGAGCAATTTTTTACAAAGTTAAAGAAAAATCAAGGGGAATGCTTGCTAATGCCAGATAGAAAAGAACTTGGGGGCCACAAAAATGAGAAGAGAGCATAAAGAGAAGGGAGAGGGCAAGGTCTGAAAGCACAAGGGTGCAGTCTGAGAACGTGAAGATACCTACGTCAAAGATTTATAGTGAAGTAACAGAATGAAGACATATGTGACAGCTCATAGGAAAAGTGCACGTTTTGTATAGATCAAATTGTTGCTTGCAACACAAAGTGATGAGTCGGCAATACAGCAAGCGGTCACACACAGACTAGAAAATCAATAAACCTCTCGGTAAAAGCTGCGAATACCATAGCTGCGTCTCTGGACTTCATGAATGTAACATAAGCTTATTCACACTCGCTGGAGGTCAGACTTGTCAACACTATAAACCGTTAAATAAGACTGCTCTGGAGTTACACTGCGTCTCCCGTAGAGACTTTTGCCGAGACGGAGTATGAGTGGCAATTCATCTCATTAATTTAGCCGAGCCCAAGTGATACATTACATGCCCCAGCTGTGAGCTCAAAACATTAGACTATGCAGGATTTTCCACGGAAGGTACAGTACTTTGTGGGCAGCGTGATACTCGGATTATTAAACTATGAGCATCTTTTAAAAATTAGAACCTTCTGTCCTGTACCTTTTTTAAAGTTGTATACACATCCATCTCTACTTGCATAACAAGTAAGTCGTGTGAGGAGATCAGCTGTCTCATCATATTGATACTGAAAGGAGAATAAAAAGAACATTAATAGTTAAAATATTCCATGTATACCGTATATAAGATGGACTTGCTCTCTGTGCTTTTAAGTACAGCAGTCCCTAGATCTGGGGGTTTGATTGGTAAAGTAACGAGTCAAGGAGCATCTAACATGCACAGTATAAGTCAGAAGGTATATATGATTGAGCCCCACTTTATCCTTCGTGGATATCCGGCTCAAATGACACTTTTCACTGACGGTACAGTCGACAGAGTTCGTGGAAGAATTGGGTTTCAGCTCCTTGACTTCACTATATATTATAAAAGACCCAATCCCAGTGAGCTTCTGCTGCAAGAGCTTGGCGGGCCTTGTAAAAAGGCATAGTTAAATCTTTTTACAAATTAAAATGATGCATTATGCAGGGCTAGCTCATCCCTTCACACTGAAAAAACTCGCCAGTGTTGGCCCTTCGTAATAAATTCGCAAAATAGCAGCGCTAAAAGCACAACTTGCCGTCACACCGTTACTGAATAAAGGCTGGGCAATTAAAACTGGGTCATTCTATTGATTAGCACAAGGCAATAATACAAGGTCTCGGGGTATTTGTCCAGTAGATTAAACCGGACAGGTTCTTCTGTTCATAAAATGTGACAAGTCACACATATAGACAAACAATATTCTTTAGCTAATGACACACAAACAATGACAATCTTTGACATCTTTATTGAACACACCCATTAAACATTCACAGCGATGGCGGAGAAAATAAGCGAACCCTTGGATTTATAACGGGTTGAACCTTCTTTGGCAGCAAACAAAGGCTAGCAGTAGCTGCGGATCAGACCTGCACAATGTTTAGGAGGAATTTTCTTCACAGAACTGCTTCAGCTCGGCCATATTTATAGGAATGGCCCTCTTGGGGTCATTCACAACATCTCTAATGGCGTAAGGTCTGAGCTCTGACTAGGCCACTCCAAATGGCAGATTAAATCACTCTGTAGTAGATTTACTTTGATGTTTGTGGTCATCGTTCCTCTGCATTACACATCTTCTACTGAGCTCCAGCTGACGGACAGCCACCCCGACGTTACCATGTATGATACCTTCATAAACTTGGGAACTCGTTTTTCACCTCGATGACAGCAAGCTGTCCAGGCCCTGATGCGTTAAAGCCGCCCCAAATCATGACGCTCCCTCCACTGTACTTCGCTGTTGGGGTGATGTTTTCGTGTTGGTATGAGGTGCCCTGTTTATGCCATACGTAGCGCAGTCCACAAAACTTTTTCCCAGTAGTGTTGTGCAGTGTCAGTATGCTTTTTGGCAAACGTCAGGCACGCAGCAATGCAGGAGAGCAGCAGCTTCCTCCATGGTGTCGCTCCATGCACTCCATGCCTGTTCAATGTTTTACAGATTCGTGAACAGAGATGTTAACCGGTTCCAACGATCCTTCAAGCCTTCAACTGTTACTCGGTTCCTGACTCCAATTAGCTTTTGTTAAAATGATTGGCTTAGGGGTCCACATAATGTTTTCCAACCCACACTGTGATGTTTGAAGGATGTGTTCAATATAGACAATTCAATTTGTGTGTTATTAGTTAAAACAGATTGTGTTTGTTCATTATTATAACTTCGATGAAGATCTGACCATATTATAAGACACATTTATAAATGGTGGTCTGACCATCACTGGACTTCAAATCCCACAGCAACGGCACATAAGCTACAAAGAGCAGCTAAGATGACGTGCATTGGCCAACACAGTAATAAGGACTCTGGAAGTGTCACAAATCTTCAAAACTATTGTGTTAGCAAAACGGTAAATGATGATGTTCACTGCCAGGGCACAGATCGCTGTCAAAATATTATTTACACTGGCAGTTCATTGGTACCGGAGAAGTGTTCACCCGCATTCTTAACTGTCTGACACAGCAAAGCGGCAGTTCCATTAGAAACCAAGTATTTAGAATAAATATATATATATATATTATAATCATCTGAGTAATAACTAAACTATTCATTGTGTATATAATGCTGGAGAGATCTAAAGTAAACCTATGATATACTAACACAGCGGGGTAATAAACACGCAAATGACTCGCTGCAGGATAGAAACCTTTCACTAACAGGCAAAGCTGATAATATTGCAGAAAACCGAAGCAAAATGTTTACGTCCCTGTGGTCTGATAAAAGCAGTAACATTTTAAACAGCTTATCCGTTACTCACCCGAGCTCTTTAAATAAATCCACGCTTTGATGGGTCATTAAGTTATTCAAAAGCCACTCAAGGCACCTGGAATGAGAGAGAATGGGATCTATTCTGGGTGACCAACTTAGAAATGAGAAGCACAACAAGCAATTTATCGACGAACTGTTGATTGCATATTGTGCTGCAAATGATATTCTTGCAGAACTTGCACTTCACTGTAATGTGGTGTCAATTTTGTTGTAGGCAATATGAATGTTATATTTCAAATTTATTTCACCCAAGTACTCACCTACCTGCGATCCAGCGTTGCAATAACATTACATTTATTTTTTTAAAGCACCAGCAGATTCTGGTGCGCTATTACAGTACAGGGACAGCGACAATAGTAAAATAACATTTACACGTTAAAACACACTGGTACAGAAGGAGACGAGGGCCCTGCTCTTGTGAGCTTACAATCTATTAGGTTGTTGAAGAGGAGGTGAGACTGCAGGAGAGGACAGCTTAAGCGAGATGATTGTAGTACAGAAAAGGCACTGCTGCATGCGTGGACGATAAGGAATAGGCGCCTTCAGAAACAAGCGTGTACTTATAATCTAATGGAAAACTACACAGCAACGGTTCTGCGCCCACAGGAGAACACCAACCGTTTGTGGGCAGAATGCTTTTAATCATATAGTCTGGGGAAGGACGGGGTAACCATACGGGCGAGTCACATGACATTCTGGGCTAGTCCATCCTTTGACGGTAAAGATGGTGTTTGATGGTGGGCACTCACCACATCCTTAGGGTGCCTGGACATAGTTGGACACTGCTGGCCGGGATGACCAATTGCCAGCATGTGGAGCAGTCCGTACACGGCTAGATCACACATTATACACACTACATCAAGAGCTAATAATCGACTCCAGCAATTGTTGGGGCAACAGTTGGTGAATGGGAGCAGGAATAGGTCACAGAAGAGTACAAACTTGGGTTCAACACAAGAAAAAAAAAATAAATAAAAAAAAGAAACAGAGAAGCCTGAATAAAGGCAGCCGCTGGAATGGGCACCGGATAATCACATAACTCGGGGGATGGAGTGACAGCACCTGGACGGCAGGTAAGATGGTCAGGCACATCGCAAGAGGCCAAACCCAGATTCAGTTCCTCTAGAATTCATATAAATCACTGGTGACAGACGGACTCGTTGTTTCGGGAGGCTCATCAATATTCCTGCTGGACAGCAGCCTCTGGAGTTCTAACCGCTGAACGTTGTTTGTGGGTTAATAGAAATTACTTTATTTTCTCCACAACTTTGCCATCACCCATAAGACGGAGCACAATCACCCTGTTACGTGCTGCAGGCAGAGAGAGAACCTGGGGCAAAAACAGCCTTAAAAAGACACTCTCTTAGATCTCGCTGGTTCGTACAAATTTTTTTTTCTTCAACATTCTGTCTAAAAAGGGAAGTAAAATGATGGTTTCAGATCTCAAAATGTGATATTGTACTGCCATCTACTGGTGAGTGGAACAAAATGCCTCAAATACACCGATACGAATGCTACTGCTACAAAGAACTGGAAATAAATGGTTTCAGGCATGCATGCCATTTTCTGCAAATCCATTTGAAGGTTCTATACCCTACATACAAATATACAAAGGTGTTTACATATTATTCCTTCCCATTAAAGGGACACTCCACTCACTTTGATGCATATGATAGCTGCGTGGTCTCTAATTTCCGTAGAGTCCACTCGTATGCACTTGGCCCTTCCGGCAGCGATTTTCTCCGAGGCAGATATACTCGCCTCCGGGGCCGGATGGCAAAGCGCTGTAGGCGGGGGGTCTGCTCAGACCACCCCTGCGCATGTATGGAAAATGCTCCTATTGTTAGGCGGTTTGATTTGGGCAGTGTTATAAGGCTGGGGGAAGTCAGGACAGGAAATTGATTTGATAATGCTAGCTGTGCCACAGGCTGCCTCCAATTTTAGCTTCCACAAGGCAAACCTTCAAACTAAACATTTAATGACCGACAAAATTAAGAACAAGCTTCAAATAGCTTTTACAAATAAACTTGGTTATCCCAAAAACCTATGACGATGACCGTTCCCCCCCCCCCTCGACTGTCCCTTTGAACGTCCAAATTACTCCCAAATCTTAACACCAGATCCGACCGATTCCAAATGATCGCGCTAATCACCTTATACTAACAGATCATCGGCCAGCTTTTGTCGCTATACAACAAACACAGAAAATCCGACACCTTCCCTTCTTATTAAGACACCGCGACCTACCCTTCTGATCAGCACTTAAAGATCTGTGAAGCTACACAAGGTCCGGCAGGGAACGGGTGCCTCGTACTTACTTCTTTTTCACGTTGTCTAATCCGTAGATGCTGGCCGCAGCTGAATAGCCACAAACGGTTTGCACGCTGATGGTCTCTTTCATTGTTTCACCGCACTGCTGAATTAAACCATCCTAAGCACAGTAAAGAGTAAAGGACACGCTGCGTAACTGAATACCGGATCATTTTTATATAAGAGAGCTTATAGCATACGAAAAACAACATTTTTCTCTCTCGCAAACACTAAGGAAATCGCTATTCTGTTTCCTTAAAAGAGACTTATAATGCAAAAATGTATTTTTCTCAAGTATAACATTCAGCGCTGCACATGGTAATGTAGGGCAGCAAAAAAAACACCTGGTTTTACTTAATTCCAATAATCTTCATTTATCTGCAGAGCTGGCGGCCGTCATTGTTCTCAGTCATGTGATATTTTGGTTGCCTTTCCCTGTTCAAGCACCACACTGAGCTGATGCTTTATGGCAGTACTAATGAAGTCGGCTTTTACATAGACTTTCATTGCTGTGATTAAGACTGAGCCATTCTATTGTTTAACAATGCCAGGGTGTTTTTCGAGTAGCTTGTGCTAGAACATATAAACATGGCTTAACTGCAACTACCTGAAAACATAATATGCAGAAACATTTGATTTTCAATATTTTATACTGATACTAGTAATAAAGAAATATGTAGAGTTCCCCTTTGAAAAGGAACAATCCCCTGGCAGACCGTTCATGTAAAAAGTCTAGAATCCAAAGTTTTGTATCCAATATGAGAAGCATACAATCTGTGTCTACGCTTTCGCATCAGGTAGATAAGAAACTACAAATCACATGAAATTATCAGTAAGAGATAAGAGCGAAAACCCACAATAAGCGAGGGCAACGGCAATATTTCTGCCCTTACCAGCTGCAACATGCAGGCAGCGGCTAGGATTGAAATCACACGGCTGGGCTTTATGAGGACCTCATCTCTGTACAACGAGCCAAAGGCCACCTGCAGAGCTGCAAGAGACAAAAGAAATTGGTAAATGCAGAATAATAATAATTCCAATTATAAATATAATAATAATAATATTAATAATAATACTACTTCAATACTGAGAAAAGAGCTTTACAGCCCCTAACTTCACAGTCCCCCACCTCCCGGAAACGGTACGCCACAAAATGTCACATTTATTACGGTAAAAAGCGGCCCTGCATCCAAAAAAAACAACTCTTTTCTGCAACAGCCTCTGCTTTAGGCATGCAAGGTATATCTGAGATTTAAAAGAAAAAAAAAAAAAAACGTAAAGCATACGATTTCTCTATTCATTATAATGCATCACTTACCTGTAGGAGAGGTCGGAGCTCTGCCTGTATGCCGCCAATAAGCAGCACAAAGCAGCTCCCATTGAAGCCAATGGAAGCACTTTCCGCACTTGCGCGTGAGGGGTTTCATTAGACCCCTCTGGAACTCACACAAAAGCAAGCTGTGGAGTTAAACGCGCATGTGCTTTAGCGAGCAGGAGACGTGGCCAAACTCAGGATTCAAGGGGCAGGAAAGAAACAAATGTATACGGGGGGGGGGGGGATTCTCCATGCATTTACAAGGGGGGCGCATAAATATAAAGGGAGGACTCAGACGTCATATGCATTAATGCGCATATCATCCGCTCCGAAAGGGATTTACGTAAAACCTACGCTCCGGCCCTCACGTGCACTTTAACGCAAAACCGGTTGTTAGAATTACCCAACTCAATAGAGATTCATCGGAGCCTCTAGCACTGCCCCATGCAAGAGACCCCCCCAAACACGAGCATTTCCCTGCCTGGGCCGGCCGTGATGATATGTTACAGTCCTTCCTACAACATCTCCAGAAAAGCATTTAAAAATGATTTATGAAATCACGTCAGTACATTTAATGCGGGCACAGGGTAATTGGCCTCTCAGCAAAGGTCTCACGTCCACCAACCAGGAGATAAATACACTTTTTACTTTGATCCTGACAGGAAGGTTAAATACACGGCAGAGTTACGTTAACGACATCAAGTTCCTTCCAAATCTACTTCTAATAGTATGCGTAATAAAGGGCTGCTAATCCAATCGCATTTTCTTGTTTTTTTACACTTTTATCACAAAGTAAATGAGAAAAAAACTAAATACATTCATATACTTCATATGCCCAAGATTTTCATTTAGTTTGGCAGTTTTACGGCAAATATAAAAAGGTGTGCATTTTATTTTTATTTGAAAACTGTAATATTTTCAAATTTGGCTCCAACTGAGGCTCACAGATCTCAAAACCTCTACATAAAATGGCATGTTTCTGAAACGCAGACAAAACAGGGTATTGCACTATGGTCATTTTGACATGTTTAGCGTATTCATTTTCCCACAACTTCATCCAAAATTAGCAGTAAAAAAAACAAAAAAACAAAAAAAATAAAATAAAAATCGACTTTTCAAACAAGCTTCGTAACGGTGCTTTGGATTTCTTGCCCTGGGTATTTCCACCTAGAGAAACAAATTGTGATCTGCAACATTCCCAGAGTACAGCGATGCCCCACATGCATCAAGGATTGTTTTTGTGGGTTTCCTATTTTATTTTGTCCCTTTTATAACTTTTTAAATATAAAAAAAAAAAAAAAATTGTATTTTTTTTGCACTACAGCTAGAGATCCCACACGGGGTCTTTTTGAAACAGGGAAACCCTTGTGATGTCATGATGACATGACTACAGCGTTTTTTCCCATCAAAGTGCTCTTAGAGCACTGTACACTTCATTATTTTTTGTATACTTTCTTATTATAATTTTTTCATACAACCACAGGCTCCTCCTGGACCCTACAGTGATCTCTCTGCTTCCGATCACACAGTAACGAGTGACGTAACAGTACATCCTCTGGAACCAACTGCAGGGATTTGGGGACGAACCGCTACGGCCTTCATCACGAAGGGGTTAAAATAATATAATCTGAAGTTAAGCGCTGTGAGGCAGTTCTTCAGATAAGGTGAGCGATCATGCCCCTGGTCTGACTATTTCCCGTAGGGCACATTTTTTCTTCTGGAAGCCCCGCACGCAGCATTGTTCACCTCCGCAGACATTCCGCAGTTTCAGTTCCGCAACTTGTTTTAGGCCTGTGGCAAGCACACATAAACCCCTTTGTGACCAATGACTTACCAGGTACATCATGAAAAGAGGGCCAAGAACGTAACCGACTGGAGCAGTCAGTCTACAGCAGATCCCCCTGCGCTTGAACGCATGCCACCGCTTCTACAGCCAACCGCATTCATGGATACCGTTAAATGCCAAACGCACAGAGGGAAATAACGGCTGAATAAAGACATAACGAAAACGCTCTGATCCTGTAGTGTAAAATCGCCCTTGTCCTTAAGGGGTTAAATGCCTGGGGTAACACGAGCACTCTTACCTTCTGCATCAATATTGCGATCAGGAATCTCCAGCTCTATAACATCCATACTGGATTCTTTCCAGGAACCACAAAACATGCTGGAGAAGTACCCAGACTGGAAGAAGAAAATAATACCATCCGGTTATTGAAATCTCAATATAAATGACTTTAAAACGTAAGTCTACATAAGTGCCTACGGGCCCATCAGCCCACCGGTTCAGTAACTGAGTAATGAGCGCCACTCTTATGGCGATAGTTTCTTGTTCTCCAGGGGCCACAATTGAAACCATGTCATACAGATACAAAATGTGTCCGTAGCTGTATATTATGTGTTATATATTAGTAGTTATTGGTCGCACTCGTTCTCCGTGTATATGTTAAGCCAAACAAATGACTCATCAACTCAACAGAATACCACCGCAGGACACCCATCACAATAAAGACTATTTCAATCCAACACCGGCAAACAGGCTTCACACATAATCCCATTTTGGAGTGACTGTGTTTGGAGAAAGCTCAGGGTACTTGGATACCTTTATAAATAGCAGCTAGAAGAACGACCGCACCATTTATTTCCTGAATACTAGGTATGGATCGTTGCATCAGCTACCTGTGTTTGTAATCTGCCTTCGGCCCAAACCCAAGGGGAACGTTGTATGCGACATTCATATTGCCAGTGGGGTACTTGTAGCGGGCGCCAAGTAGGATTTTGTTATTTGAAGCAGGAGAGCAGGAAGACATTCATAAGGTTCTGCGGGGAGTTTCTCCCGGTGCGATTCACCTGACCCGATCAAATGCACCGTACGTCAAGCCAGAGCATTGTGGCAAATAATGCATATTGCCATTTCTGCGACAAAACGTCCAGCAGCACCGTGAATATTTACGTGCTCGTGGTGCAGGCGCGTCAGGAGCGGGTGAGCACTCGCACGAAACGTGGAAATAAAAGATAGTTTCTATTCACGAGACTTTTTCCAAAAATGTATGGCGGGAGTAAACTTCAACAATTCAGTTGAAAAAAAATGACAGAACAGAAAAAGTGGAACTATTGTTTCCAGAAAGGCACATTATATAGGCCAACCACGTGATTAACACACGTCTAAAATAAACTAACTTTACAGTTTTAAAGCCATAGAATATTGGGTGTTTATTATTATTTTTTTTAAACAAATCTATTTATGATTAGGAAACGACAAAAGCAAGAGCAGTCATACCTGACAGAGGTAGATCTTGTGCAGACTCCATTCTTGGTCAAGTGCGCAAATCTTGATGTCGCTGTTCTCCCCGTTAAGGAAGAGGGTCTGGTAAATATACTTGGATGTGCTTTTCAACTTCTTCCTGTGGGAGCAGGGGGGGGGGCATAAAATAAATCGTATTAACGTTAATTTCCGGGTATCACCCACATACACATTTGTCTCATAGAATATTGGTTCAGATCCTGTGGATCCATTCATCTTGGTAACAATAATAACAGCTGTTGCGCAAGGCTTGAGAGCTTCTCCAGAATTTAAGCGACCTCCAGAATTTAAACCCATTCCCTTTGAAACAATGAACACAGAATACGACGAACCCCAGAGAAGACATCACCATGCGCAATGTCCCGTGGAAAAATGATACAGCGACATGCTAAACACAGACCAATATAAATGATTCCAAACCACAAAAACAACAGACGGGAGCAGCCTGGTAATGAAGTAAAGAAATTGCCATGCTCCGACGCTTCCCTTGGAGAACGTTTTCTGAAATTTTTCTAAATCTAATAAACACTTCAAGTAGAAATAGTAAAAATAATAATAACAATAATACATTAACAGAATAAATACCTCCGCGGAGTGTTCAGCAAGTTCTCCGTCTCCTCGTCCGTCTCGCTGTCACATGGACACTCCAAGCTTCTCTTCCTCTTTCTGCAATCACATGAGCCAAGCGGCTGTTCGATTGCCTTCTGGCCCAATAGCTTAGTGCCCAAAGAGCCCATAGTCAGAGCCTAAAACATGCAACACGTACATTAGTGCGACGGGAAGAAGACAGCAGCCCACAACTGACAACGGGGAGCATAACACAAACTAATCTTAAGAGCATTTTCTCTCCAAAACAAAAAAAATAAAGCAGGATGTCGGAAAAGCTTCGAGATGGGCAGCCATGGGATAAGGCGAGCAGCCGTGGCTCCTCAAACGTCTAACTTTCTGCAATACAATCGCTAAAGCATGGATCCGTTTCTGGGTAAAAGACAGAGGTCGGATGAGAGCGAAAGAGAGAGAGCGAGAGAGGTCAGAAGCGAGAGAGGTCGGGGGGGGGGAGAGAGTTGAAGGAATATAGAGGAGAGTGAAGGAAGAGACAGAAAAAGAGAGAGTGGAGGAGAGAGAGGGTGAGGTATGAGAGAGACAGAAGAAAAAGAGAGACAGAGGCATTAGAACAGCCTGATTTTCAAATGCTTTATATCGAGAAAGGTCCTATTTTTGGGAGAAATTCCGTAACTCCTTACGTATGTCTTGTAACTAACGATCGAGAGCGGCACAGACCCCCCTGTGGTTCTTATACTGTAGCGATGGATTGGGTTAGAGAGAGAAGCTGAACTAGAATGTTGCGTGTGAACTCGGATTCTTTTACCGGTGTGTAACACGGACGCATTACATCCGCGGCAAAAGACAAAGGTATTATTACCAAAATGTCCTTCCTGCGTGAACACATCCGCGCGTGAACACATCCGCGCGTGAACACATCCGCGCGTGAACACATCCGCACATCACCCACCGCCAGCAATCTCAAGGCTTTTGCATGCAGCTTCTCATTAAAATGCTGAGAAGCACAAATAGAAAATAATGATTGTCATTTCTGTGACCTAAACAAAAGTTCATCCCCAATAAAACGCAAACGTACCGAAGACACTGGTAGGAGCTAAAAGCACAGAGATGAGCCGGTGGGCCAGCAAAGAGGATGATTATAATTTAGAGGAGAGCGCTGCAATGTAAGCAAAACCGGAGATACACTTGACCCCAAAAGAGGGCACTTGTATGCGCATGCAACGCTTCTCATCTCCACCTACACCGATGGCCCACGATGTTCTAACAGCAGACTTCACATGCTTTCATTAATGGCAGGTACTCTGGTATTCTCAAAAGTGCAGCTTAAGCATGTTTCCACCAAGAAGCACCTTAAAACACGCCAGAGAATGAGAAGGACGTGGGAAGGGATCGCCGTAGGTGACAAACCTCCCGTCTCAGCAAACTATGGTGTCTTTAGTCAGAGCTGAAACCTTTTATGAAGCCAACATAGAAAAGGATATAGAGCCCCATAAGCTTCAAGGGCCACAGAGGTCCCTTCTTCAGGAAGATGGTGAAAGACGTTTCTATCTGATGAAAGTCCCAAAATCTGTTTCATCCCAACCCGGCCAACTAGAATCTTTATCTTTATCTTCTCTTAGAATAAAGAGGTTTTCAATTTGCTTCAACATCTTGGACGCAGAAATGTGATTACTACGCTGGGGTAATGAGCGGTGCCGACTCTCAGTCCCTTGGCCTCATTTATGCCACATCAGTCATAATAATGGGAAGAAATATTAAATCCATTATTAATATTAAAATATTTATTCTCACCCCAAGAATAGTTCTTTCTACTGCCCAGATAACACAAGGGACAGAGATCTCTACCTTAATAAAGTGACCGAAAAGGCAGCTTTGTATTATTTTCAGTGGAGCATGATATGATTTATGGTTTGTTGGAAGAGATATTTCTGTTATTTTGGGGTGTAATAACCGATAGGTGGGTTTCATGTATTTATTATGTGCAATGTAATGTGCGACTGAGGGACACTTCATGGATGTGCTGTAATCCAAGAGAAGACGGAGACTTCTGATGAAGGTGAGACCGTCTAGCGGCCCAACATAAGAAAATAAAAATATATAGGGTCACGTAAGCTTTTGGAGCCCCAGACATCTCTTCACGTCACCAGCTATACCTGCATATCATACCTGTGTATAAAGTTATACTGGCATATTATTACGCACCGTATTACACCCAAGACTTGAAGCTAAAGATATGCCTGCATATTATTACGCTTTGTATTATACTCAACATTTTATGGTAAACCTATACCTGCATATTATTATGCAGCATATTACACCTGAGACTTTATAGTAAAGCTATACCTGCATATTATTATGTAGCATATTACACCCAAGTCTTTACAGCAAAGCTATATCAGCATATTATTACGCAGCATATTACACCCGAGAAATTACAGTAAAGGTATATCAGCATATTATTACACCTGTGACTTTATAGTAAAGCTATACCTGCATATTATACCCGAGACATTACAGCATATTATTATTACACAGCATATTGCACCTGAGACATTACAGCAAAGGTATATTGGCATATTATTACGCAGCATATTACACCTGAGACATTACAGCAAAGGTATATCGGCATATTATACCTGAGACTTTATAGTAAAGCCATACCTGCATATTATTACGCAGTATATTGCACCTGAGACATAACAGCAAAGGTATATCGGCATATTATTAAGCAGCATATTACATCTGAGACTTTATAGTAAAGCTATATCTGCATATTATTACGCAGTATATTGCACCTGAGACATTACAGCAAAGGTATATCGGCATATTATTACATAGCATATTACACCCAAATCTTTACAGCAAATCTATATTGGCATAATATTACACAGCATATTACACCTGAGAAATTACAGTAAAGGTATACCAGCGTATTATTATTACACACCGTATTACACCCGAGATTTTATGGTAGGTTATTATTTAATGTTTTATATAGCACCATTAGATTTCACAACACTGTACAAAGGGTAGGCAGGACATAATTATGTATGACATAACAACCTGACAGGTGAGAAGGGCTTACAATCTAGAGGGAATTAGGGTGTATTCCGCAAACCTGGAGGCAGCCACTGCAGGTAGTAATGTGACATTTGGGGACTCAGGACACTCAGCTTATTAATGGCGGAGCCAACGATGACCCAACAGACCTCTATCGGTCACGCGGTCACTCGCATGGAAAGGACATTGCGCGCTTGTTTAAGATAACACACAGACATCACAAACACGCCAACTCCCGAACTGTGTGCAAAACAGACAACAATACATCAACCAGTGTTTTATAGTAACACACATAAATTTTTTTTTACAAAGTGTGTCTCCTCCTGTTACCGGTGTTTGCCTCTCTGTGACTTACATGAGTAACACAAAGTGTAGTGAAGGGATCCCTGGTGACATGAAAAATAGTCTCATGTACAGTAAGGTCACGGTTAGTCAGAGAGTGAGTGAGAGAGTGAGTGAATACTCACATAGAAAAGTTTACAATAGACAGAGCATTGTGGGGTAGGCTTGATATTCTGCAGGGGAGATGCCTCTCATGTACAGTAACAGGTGGTAAGTGCTCCCCGGAGGTGTCACCCACCTGTGTGCTTCCGGGTCAGATCGGGTGTCATAGGCTGGGGAGCCATGAAGAGTTATACAGCAGCTGACAGAGAGGGGGTCACCCACTATCCGATCCAACACATCCCGGTCTTCCCGTCACCCAGATCGGGGAACTCTTCAACAAGGGCTGTCAGTACTCAGTGGCTACTTCCCTCCTCCCTCCCCACCTTCTGGGTCAAAACGCTGCCACCTCTATTTCACACCGCGTTACTCGATTACAAAGCAGCTCGGGTCACTCTCTATAACACTCCCCGACACCCTGCCTCCTCTCCTCTCATATCCTCTCCGCACCACCCTTCCCGTCCGGCAAACGGATCCCGACTATCCCCTGTCCTATCCGGGTTCTGCTCTCCTGACCGTTGCCCTCAGCGGTCCATCCGGTCGTGAGCCCCCTAAACCTTCGGCTACTTCCGGGAAACTTCCGAAACCACTGGCGGAGTAGCGTAGAAAACCAACTGCTCGCCTCTCGCCTGGCACGCCCATACCATGGTGTCGTAAGAAAAAAGGAGGTGGAGATTCATGAGGCCACGCCCCTAACTTTGTAAACAATGGATCGCTTATAGTTCTTGTCCTAAAGTGACATGCGGCCGCGGTAATGCCGGGGGTCGACTCCTCAGCAATGGCTGACAGTATGCCCAGGATAACTCATACATTCCATGCCTGCATGCCATTGTATTTCGGAAATATTATGCATTGTATCTGTTTTGGGTGATAATGTTTTCAGAGATCTGCATATTAGGCATGTGTATGTGTCTACCAAACACCCTCACTCATCATACTGCCTGCGGGAAGCAATAGAATGGCTCCGTCTTAATCACACAGTCAGACACTCTGACTAATGTGTAGGGAGCAACTGATCTTGCTGCCGTTGCCATAAAGAATCAGCTCAGTGCGGTGTTTACACAGGAAGTCACCCAAAATATCACATGACTGACAACAATGGCGGCCACCAGGTCTGGATATAAAGAACGTTTATTGGAGCTTTTTGGCATTTGTGTAAATGCCGAAACAACAGCACTGTATGCAGCGATGGGGTTTGTGCTCGTGGAGAAAATTAGTTTTTTTCCAGTGAATGTCTCTTTAATCATAACCGGAAAAGTATCTCCAACACCAGCATCCTCTTGTGACACAAAATGTCATCGAAGGTCTGCAATGCACTAAGAACATAATATTTACAGGGGCCATCTCTGACTCCGTCCCTACAATACCCAGAACAGATATTCTGGGTCAGAACGGGTGAAATGAGAGCTGAGAGTGAGTTTCTTTACTCATCCTAAACAATCGCAGTTTATTAAAAGGCTCTTCTCGTTATGTTTGTATTATGGTTCCACATCATGAAGTTACCTCTCTGGATTTTGATGGAGCAGGACATCCATCAACGTTTCAGGTGCCCACAGCAGGACATCTTCGCTGAGCGGGGGCAGTAGTCATAGCTAGAGGTGTTCGGAGGAGCCAGAACCACCAACCTTCCTTACCTGTCTAGTTACCTTGGATTGATCAGAACGCCAGGAAGACTTCATCATATGGAGGCGCTGTGAGAAAGTAGGAAGCCTCAAGAGAGCTGTGATTGAGGACCTTGATTAATTATACAGCAAAGTGGGTTGTTAAGGGACATCTCCAGATCCTCCTTGTCACCCATCACCTCTGCCCACAAAAACAGGGAAGTGGGATAGGTCAGTTGGACAGTGTCTGAAATCTGGACCGTTCTGACACTTGGGAGGTATGGAGTAGTGTCCTACTACACAACGTACAGTATATATCCAGAGATGGATCTTGGCTGGGCTCTGCCCTAGCGAACCTCCGCGGCTGCCGTCTACCATGTTGACCACTGGGGTGTGATGTAATGTCCCGACGCATTGCATGTCAGCCGCGGAGAAAGGTCTTTGGGCCAACAGCCTGGCCAAGCATAAGTGATGTGCCATTTATGTGTATGAGGATTAGTTACTCCTGTAAACCCAACTCCCCTATCCTTTTAAAATAATACACTGTTAAGTTCTGCTATTTTATACATGCACGCGATCATACTATTCATTAAATAAAACGTGGATGACATTCTTCTCACGTCGCACTCCTCGGAATTCGCAGAGCTACATTAAATGCTGCATTATTCTAAAAGTAATCTGGAGAAGCAATTGTTTCCATTTATTTCTGTCAATTATGTTTCTGTTTTTAAACTAAACATGCTCGTTTCCTTTATTTCTGCGACTATTCATATTAAAGATGCTTTGTTCCTCCAGCTGCACGAACAAGTAGCCTACTCACTCAAGAAGTACAATTTTCTTGAAAACATTATACGGAAAGTATCCAGAAATGCCCCCACAATCCAGAATGTCGGTAGGTGCTCAAGACTAGCTGCAGTTTAAAATATTTTGTTAGCGGATTGGGCCACAATTTTGTATCTATGGCTTGTGTTCATAGATAATGGAGACTGGAAGTCCCCCCTCCGCCATCGCTCGGGGGTCCAAGTCCTTCTGATAGAGGCCTAGCCCGCAGATGGTGTTAGGCCAGTAGCAGCCCCCAGCTCAGTAGGACCCAGTCTAGGGCAGTATGACATCAAAGTTAGCTCATGTATTATATCCTCTATGTGCATATCCTGAATGATCCTCTCATTGTTATAGCACAATGGAGTCTACTGCGGTTCTAGAATGTCATTATATTTGTTTTGCAGAACATAGGTAGGGAAATCTGAATTCCAGACAAGAAGAGCATTAAAGCTGCATTTTATAGCGCATTATAAAACTAATCCATAACTTATACTGCAGCCTATGGAAGAACTGGAATCAAATTAGTGAAGGCCAATTTATCACTGGCAATATAAGCCAGCCTTTTCTGGAGCCATCTTGGGCTCGAATCTGCCGCATGTCTACACGGCTCATTAATGAAGCTCACGGTTACCTTGTGTGGTCATCTCTATACCTCTAAAGATGGTGCCCTCAGCAAGAAGATCCCCTCAGCAAGAAGATCCCCTCAGCAAGAAGGTCCCCTCAGCAAGAAGATCCCCAGCACAAACTTGCTTGCTGGCCATCCCATTTGCTCAGAGGTTTAGGAATCTTACCCATCACGCAAAAGTAAAACCCATTAATATTCAAGATATTAGAAAATGTTATATAGGGTTGAAGCCATTCCTGTCCCAAGAATGCTAACTGCACTGTGGTTCAATATAGAAACCAGTATGAATTTTTGTACGTTTAGTGCCACGTTCCCAGAGGGTAAATAAAATAATCAGAATCAAATAATCATAAAAAGGCACCAGCGATTTATTTGTAATCAAGTCGTTTGTTTATAGGTTGAGATGTATTCTGGACGCAGTAGTTCCATTCATTCAGTCTTCTCCTCCGCAGAGTTTCAAGAGAGCTTTTCTATAATCTCCAGAGCAGTCTCCCTGGAAAGAAAAAAAAAATATTTTTATTTTATTATTTTTAAGAAACTCTAAAGGCATTTCAATCCAACATGTTCACTCCATAACTGCTGGGTGCACTTACTCGTTGGAAGAATATTTACCCGGCATTCTATGCATCTCTTTGCCAGTGTATGAATTGTTAAATTTGATAGTTTTTTTGTATTTAATGGTCTATATATTGTGACACTGGATGCCCCAGGAAGGTGATTTTGTTCATTGTATCTTGTGCACAGGTGCTGTACACATCATGAATATGGGTCCCTGGGGTAAAGCAATTGGAGATCAGGGTGGGCCAATGCTCCAGACTCCTTCACCGTGGAGAAAGACCATAAAACATTGACTGTCCAGTCCAGGACCTTCAAGAAACAGATGCAGACCATGGACAAGTCCCTGAAATCTAACATTCAGGGGGTCTAAGGGGAGAGGATGCTTCTCTGTGTTCCCAGTGTAAGTTAAAGCCCCGCCAAGCGAGGCAATAAGTGCCTAGACTGAGGGAGGTTTTCCAGAGCCTGGCTTAGTTGGGTCTGGCAGAGAAGATAAAGATAGTAGACACTTAGGCTCCTCAGCAAAGTATAAATCAGAGGTTGCCCAAACTGGGAGCTAGTCTTACTTTATGATTTTGTTTAGGGGTGCTATGTTCACCTGCAAATAAAAATCTCAGTTCATCAGAACATTGCGGTTCATGAGGTTTATGGGCTTTAAGATCTGAAAAGTGACCCTCAGCTAAAAGGATTTGTTACAATATGCAAGCTTTTAATCATCTTCCTGAGGACATACTTGAAATAAATCAGATCAATGGATTATTTCGGGCGAATATTTTATAAATAAATGATCTACAGAACCAGCCTCTTGGATGTAAAGCTGAAATCCTGTAGATTTTTGTGTAATATCACTCAGATTTCGTTTTTTAAATGGAATGTGTTGCGCTCTGGTAGCATAGGGGCCTGGCATACCCCTAATAAAAAGAAGTGCTATGAAAACCAAAGGGGTTTTATGTATAAATAGGAAAAGAAGAAGATTTCTCAGCGCGAAACGCTTCATACATAGCCCTTGGGCGTAGTTCTGGAAGATGCAGCATTGTTTGATTGAATTCTTACCTTGATAAAGGAATGAAGGGATTTCCCGTATGCTTTCTTGAACTCAGAACGGATCTCCAGCATGTCAATTTCACAGCGGGAAACCATGACTCTGATCAGCGTGCTGTCATCTGTGCCCAGACCCTGAGAAAAAGCAAAACATTAACAGTTTAACTGGCAAAAAAAGACTAACCTGCGTAACTCAACAAAATGTGTTCTCATCATACACGGAAGATTCATTTGTTTAATAATCCACTGTTACTATGGAAATTCACATATTAGAAAATGATTGAGCCTCTGTTTATCCATTAGCTGCTCTCGCGTCACTTGATTTAATCTTAAACGCAATAAATTAGCCCCTGGTGCACATAGTGAAAGACATAAAAAAGGTAATATTTTTAAATGTGGTATAACAGGTTAAGATATGGGAGGATAATGAGCTAATCAGCCTTTTTTTTTTTTTTTAATAAAATACCCATTTGTCAACAAATTAACCCAATACTAGCTTATTAATGAATTACATCAGAGTTTAATATATAAGCCTCACCTTCATTGACTTGTATAACCTTTCGGCAAAGTAGGCCGGTCTGTTCTTCATACATTTCACTGCAAGACAAATAAAGGAGATAAAATTACACGGTAACTAAAAGCATAAATAAATAACCTTTTAAAAAAAAAAAAATAGACTGAAATGGTCACCCTATGACATTTTAGGATATGGATTAGATTATAGATAGGATATATCTTTTTTTTAATGCTGAAAATGAACTACAGGTAGTTCTTGGGTGTGTTGTTTACCTAGGCATGTGCAAAGCCATTTTCTTCCAGGATGCTAAAGCTGGGCATGATGAGAGTTTTGACTCCAGAACAGTTAAAAAGCTTTTATTGCATGCGGTCCTAGTTCTAGGCCTTCTTCTGTATAATATGTACTTGCTCCAGAATTTGGAGTAATGCCTCTCCAATACCCTGGGCTTCCCCTTACACTACACAGTATGACAAACTATAGAATATATACTTCCTGTTACATCCTAGAAATCACCGTTTTTGTGAATATGCCTTCAAAGTTACCTAAAAACATGGATACTACCGGTTAAGTCAGGTGCACGACTACAAAGTAACGCTATCCTGTTACTCATCCTCCACCTTTGCAACCAACAATGTCTTCTAAAGGTTTGCGCGACAGAACCATACAGCTTCTTCAGCAAATCCGTACACAATGAAAATTAGCATAAAATGAAATAACACATACCGATAGCCAGGAGAGCGTCTTCAAAGTGTCCAGACATTTCAGATTTTATACTGGCCTCAAGGTCTTTCTTCGCAATCTTTTTGTATTCTTCAAAGACTGAGAGAGAGAGAAAAAAAAAAAACAAAAAAAAAATAAAAAATAAATAAATAAATAAATAAAAATAAAAAAAAATAAAAAAAAATAAAAAATCGGACAAGCGTATCAAAAAAGTAGACTATAACTATTTTGTGCTTAAAATAACATAAGGGTGTAGCATTCATTGACAACGTCTTAGATGTAATGTAGGAACCCAAGACGTTCCAGCTGAATTGGAAGATGGATAATATAGTAAAGAATTCTAAATAATTATATATCGAGTACGAGACAAAGTCAAGTTGGTTCAGAGTCTTCTGCAAAGATTTTTAAGTGTACGACTTAAATGTTTTGTATAAGAACACACATGTATTGGGTATATTCATGAAGCCCCAGTTTCAGAAGATGCTGGGCAGCTGCAGCATCAGTTACAGGGAGACATTGCACCAAAAACAGCCCCGTTCTTCCCAAATGTGAGTAGAGAACTTGTTCTGCCCAAAGCTCACTAGCCTGATTTATAAAACATTCGGGCAATAATGTTAAAAATACGGTAGTTACCCTTTAATAAATGTTTTCTGTTTCTAGTGCAAAGAATGGTCAAGAATTTCACTTCATCTGTTCCCCACTTCTTCTCGCCAGCTTCATAAAGATCCTAGGAACAAAGAACCAAATTAAACATTTTTCCCTCCCCAGAGTCCTCTCCAAACCGGACATTTTGTTACAATCAGGAGCTTTGTTAACATTACTCAAGAGCTTTTGCTGAAAAGATTATTTAAACTAGACAGTTGCATTTTACAGTTGCCCTTCTTTCACTCACTCAGAAGCTGTACCAAAAATCAAGGCAAACGGCCTGGAGGAAAAGCATGTCCGCCATATTGTTTTAGCGCATATATATATATATATATATAATTGCATTTATACACACACACACACACACACACACACACACTATATCACCACTCCCAAGGATTGTGCCACAGCGGTGAAAGATATTAAATATATTGGCTCTAATATATTATTAATCAAAAAGAATCCAAGAGCAGCCAATCTATGAAAGAAAACAGCAGATACCAGTATTTTTCTAGAAGAGATATATATTATATTTTTTTATTTATTTATTTATTTTTAAAGGCAGAAAAATGAAATAGACATTCTTGTTTTAAGGTTATTCACAGCTTTTGTTGAGATTGAAACAGGTCTGAAAACAAGGTATGGAAAGCGCTGCCCAGCGTCCAACCCAAATGTCACCTCCAGTGCCAAAAAGCATAGCACAAAGCTCCGTATGAAACTAAAAAGCGACTTTTTCCCCCCCGTTCTCGGCAGCAAGAGAGAATTGTTAAGCGAAAAGAAACCAGCTGACTCCTTTGTGTATTGTAAAACACAGCATGTGTCTGTATCCGACGCGTCTCGGTGCCAAACCATGAATTTTCAGAAACGGGGAAACACGTCAGATTCTATTCAGAACCAAAGATCTTTACATACCATGGATTCCTGCTGTCACCAAGTGAATTATGTATATGCAGCATTGACTAATGCCAATTATATCACTAATTCACAGACAACTATTGAATGTTATACGGAACTTGAAATAAAGCTGGATGGAGACATTCTCTACATACATTATTTTTGCGTGGGACGGTACCAGTTTTATACTCTACCTCGCTGTCCCACACAAATCTACCTCTGTTCCACTTTATGAGGACAGCGGGATTTAGGACCTAATGGTGCGCATGCACTGTAGCGCTGACACTCTGCCTCCCAAGCCCCATTCCCCGGTGGTTAAAAGTTGGGAGGGGGGGGGCAGGTGCCATGGGTCAGGGTTAGGGCAGTGTTCAAGGTACATACGCCGCTCTGGACCGTCCATTCTAAGGATGACAGGTTCCGGAAAAGCCAAATGGAAAATCACTGACCAAGGTACAATAGGCTTCACTTTTTAAAAGCAGTATATTATTATTATTATTAATAATAATAGCATCGGACTATGGTCGTGGCACCAAATGCAGAAACTCAGTCTGCTCTCCAACTGCACTATAATGTAATATTTAACCGTCTGCACTGTAATATAAGATATTTCACCTATAAGTGAAACATCCTCCCTCTACAAGGTGCAACCTCATCATTAAATATGTTACACAGAACGGCTATATTTTATATGTAGTTTAACACGGTTTTTGTACTCCATTTTTGCATTTCAACGCATTCCCTTACTTAGCATTAATGTTTCCAAACAAAAAACCCCAAACTATTTTGAGCGCTGTATAATTTAATTAAAAAAAAAAACTATTTTATCTCCCACGCTCTGATTAAAGTGCAATTATATCTCTCAAAATCTTATAGAGCGGATATCCAAGGTCAGCCCCCCCCCCCGATTGAGGGTCCTCAACTCCTAAGTATGCGTGAACCTTCATTATATTAAAGTTGTACAGCACCGCAGACTATATTAGGGTGTAATAAATACATAATACAACTACTGTAAACAGAAAAATACTTGTGGATCATATTATGGAGCAAGAAAGCTAGTTCAATTATACCAATTACACATACACTGTACACACACACACACACACACACACACACACTAGGTCATTTAGCTAAAATGCAGTTACTTTAAATGATAATGGAAGTTTATTTTGGGGTCATTTGTATTTCATAGGATAGGACATCTGATACTACTGTTAAGAAATTTTAAAACCGTTGTACAGCTAAAAAGATATCCAGCTGGCTCATCTCATCTACCCTTCTGGAATCATTTTACTTTAGGGTCGCTTTATGCACATCCCAAGCTTTCTTGAATCCCTTTACAGGTGTTTGCCTGTACCACTTCTCCTGGAAGTCTGTTCCAGGTATGTACTACCCTTCTGTAGCAAAGAATTGTCACATTACCCCTTTGTCTTCCATTCTCTAACTTTAAATATTGCCCTTTAGCTTTTAACTCAAAATACCTATGGCTGGATTGACACTAACCTTAGCATCTTGTTTAGCCAGGGATTCGTCTACATTGCTGCTTTGGTCTCTGCCGCCCTGTGGGGGAAAAAAAAAAAAAGTATGTAATGAAGTTACAGTAACATTATCTAGAAACAAACAAATGTAATCTAATGTCCCTACTGAGCTAAAAAATAAATAAATACAATTAAAATAGGGTGTATTCTGAGCACAGGGTGTGTGTGTGTGTATATATATATATATATATATATATATATATATGTATGTTCATGTATATAACATATAAACAGATCGATATGGGAGACTATGCGACTGTGCCATGTGGTTTAAATTGTAATTTGTTTTTATAAAACAAATTAACAAAAAAACAAAACACCTTGTATAGACTAATGTGTATGGCAACAGATCATGACAAATGCATCGGAGGCCAATAGAAGAAGTAGTTGGAGAACCAACATTCTAGAGCATATGAGAGCCTTTATGGCTAGCGGAAACTTATGCATACTAATCTCACGTCATCACTAGTTCCAGGCCCCCCGACTATTTACGTTCGTCAGATGACTGCATTATGTGAAGGTGATGACATCATCATCACTACACGAAGTTAGCCTTTTTTCTGGAGTGAACATTATAGAATTAAGGTGTGCGAATACACAGTCATATATAGATAAAACTACAATTCCTTGAAAAGACGGTTTTACTTACAGCAGCCAAAGACACCAGCACTCGCTGGAACATGAAAGATGTATCAGAACAAATGTCGTCCTCCAGAGATTTCCCATATTCTGCAAAGCAGCACAAAAAGATAAAAGATCGGTCACCGGCAGCGTGATAACAAGAGATGCTGGTATATGAACAATCACAAGCTAACCCGTGCAGCACATTACACCAACACACTACAGAGAAACTGATGGATGAACCAAGAAAAGAAAAGATTAAATAAAATGTTTAATACTAGATTTCTAAGAAATTGTTATTTCTCAACTAATCACAAAGATTCATACAGTGCGTCTGCAGTATTTGGCTGGGGAGGGAGCATCAGACAGATAATCCATTACATATTATGGCCCCCATGTATATACTTTATGTGCCCAGCGCATAACCCGCTACTACTCTTCTTCCTCATCAAAGCCTCCTTAGCATGACCGTAACACGCTACTAACCTGCCCTGTGCGTGTTCATGTAAGCTTTCATAGTAGCAGCAGAAGGATGGGTGACAAAAGTAATCGGCTCAGAAATGGAACTTATATAGTTAAGCAAATCTACTATAGAGAGACGCGAGTTGCTGAGAGTCCAACTTACTCAGTCTGTAAGTCACGTTTATGTTTCTAATCTCTTCTGTTGAGCGAGAAGCCAAAATTTCAATCAGACACCCCTCATCTGTGCCGGCACCCTGAAAACAAACATACCCGGTATAACAGAATATATAATCTAGGTACCCAATAAACATTGAATATATACATACTTAAATACACATTAGACAGAAACAATCCAAAGCCGTAGCATGCGTTAGGAGTAAGCTTAGAAGACCTGATTAGTATTCATGTGGTCACCGTCACAACATCACAAAACAGATACACGTCCTGGGGTAGATTGATATTATCATCATTATCTTTTATTTATATAGCGCCAATAGTGTACGCAGTGCTTAATACAATACATATATATTCAAGGGGTATAACAAGATTAGAACCGACAGACTAAGACAAACCGATACAATAGGTGGAGAGAGCCCGGCTCGCAAATTCACCATCTGTTTTTTCTTTATATCACAATTTAAAGGATTGCCGGTTTAATGCATTTGCTTTTGGGGGGGGGGGGGTAATTCCTACTATACACAAAATAGATAATCACTCACTTTCATGGCTTTCTTGAGCTCCTGTACATCATACAGAGTAATTGGGGTCAACAGGCCAACGATCACTTTCTCAAAGTTTCCTGTGAGCTCAGATTTTAAATCATCCTCCAAATCCTAGACACAAAAAATAAAAAATATTAAAAAAGTAAAAAAAAAAAATCCCCAAGAGGCTAGCAGTTCAAAGGATTCCCTTAATTTAGCAACCATGTCACATTAAGAGAGAGACCAGATGCGTCAGCACTCCCACGTTTCTAAAGCAGCGCCACTCCAGCATGAAGATCACATAAGGAAAAGTGCAAGAAAAATTACAAAAATGGAAAAAAATAAATAAAAATGGAGTCAGTTCCTTGCCTGATCATCAGAAGAAATATAATTTTGGACAAAGGATAAAAGCACGTAAGAGTAATAGTCACCACCACATTAAAATAATCTTAACCTCAAAAATATGCAGCATTTTTGTTATTCTGGTAATAATAATATTTTGTTTCGTCGTCTAATTACTCGTCTCCTACACTGAATTTTGCATTGTTGTACAGTGGGGTAAGACTAAACAGCTTGGTGTGGCATCTCCCTAGTCATCTAGAGGCGCGGAGAATGCATATTTGTAGAATGGCGCCAATAACTATATGCTGTTAGCAGGGCTACCTATAGGGGGCGCCAAAGTCTGCACTGCACCAGGCCCAGCACTTCAAAAGCAAGTTAGAAAACTTTCCCAAAGTGGCATACAATGCTGATCTTAGCGTGGGAAACCCACATGTACCTATGTGCGCAGGGGAGGGCTGGCAGCCTAAGGCCTGGGGGCAAGTCTAGTCAACTGGCCCATTGCACCATCAAAGCGGCTGCGAGCGACATTGAAAGCGGCCGTCGTGCGGCAGTCACTCCACCAGCGCCTAATGAAATTAAAGTGGCCGGCGTGCACGCACCGCATGCCTCAGCTCTTCATCCCACCACTTTTAAGACGTGGGAAGAGGAGCTGAGGCATGGCCATTGGGTCTGACAGCCGCATGATGCAGGGGGGTACCTAGAGTATTTGGCACCTGTGGCAGACCCTGTATGTGGCACCCCCCCACACACACTTTAAAACTGCATAGTTTCTATGGTTAGGCAAACATTGACAGGGGTACAGCATATTTGTTATCATTATATACTTAGGGATTATGCGGTACCACCGTCAATGTGTGCCTATACATTGAGCCAGACACTGACAACCCCTATCACTATATACTAAGCCAAACATTGATGTGGTGTAGGCTTACCACTTTAGTGACTGGCATAGTATATAGTAGGAATGCACCAAAATGAAAATTCTGGACTGAAACTGAAAATTCTGCATTCACTTGGCAAAAACTGGAAAAAATAAAAAAACAAAAAAAAAAAACAAAAAAAACTTTAAAATACTTTATTAAAAGTAACACCAAAATTAGACAAAAAAAATCAATAACAATATTAACACACATATACATATATATATATATATATATATATATATATATATATATATACACACACACACACACACACACACACAATATTATGGGGTTTTTTTGTTTTCTTTTGTTTATTTTTATTTTTTTATAGAGTACCAGCACCAATAAGAGTCAGAACATAATATATGAAGGATAAAAAGGACTGTAGAGGACGGTCCGGGTGATATAGGACAATAGTCTTTACATTTTTTGTGAGGGTGCCGCACATGAAGCCCATGGAGCAGCGCAGCTTAGGCGGAGTGGGCCTTGACAGAGCTAGGTGGTGTGCAAAAAGGAATGATTTAATTTAATTGGTTTAGAATTGTTATGGGTGGGGTTATTGGTAAGGTATATAAGTGGCAACCATTTTGTAAACGGTCACTTAACTGCTTTTCTAAATCCTGGTTGTCCCACCCTCCCTCCCTTTAAGTTGGGTTGTGGGGGGTGACTACCCCGTTTGGTCACAGCGGCGGGGATAGTTGGGGATTATTGCCTAATACGGTGTTTTGTTATGTTTTTGGTTAATAATTTGACTTGGTTCAAGTTATTGGTTTAGGTTTCGAGCTGGCCTGTGGCTCAGAACCTGGGGTGGTGTAGGGGTGTCTCGGTATGCCCCTGCATTGGTGGTATGGTTAAATCGGTGGTGTAGGGGTGTCTCGGTATGCCCCTACATAGTTATAATTTGGTTAAACGGTCTGGTGGGGGTGTCTCGGTACATCCCTATTGTGGTCAATATGTTAATGTGGAGGCACCTGGTATGTGTTGGTGCCATTGTTATATGGTTAATTTATTGGTTATGTGAGGTCATTGTCAGTGTTAATAAGATGTAAACTGTTAATTATGTTAACCGGGTGGCTGGGTTGACAATGACCTCTAAATATTGTATATATGTTAATAAAGCTGTGGACAAAATATTTTGCACCCAAATAAAGTGTCTGAGTCATTATTTGGGTATGGGGTACGGTCTTCCTGGGCACAAACTCAACTATGCGCTTGTCATGTCCATTTGCACAACAGCACTTAACACCCCCTGTCTGGGGATGGGAGCCTGATGGGCAAATTGCAAGCTTTAGGGCACAGTGGCCTCATTACAAGGATGGGGGGGCTTTAAGTTTGTACTGAGCCCCAGTTTCTGATGGTGGCCATGAAGCCTAAATGCAGCCACCAGTACCATGAACTAACAGCTTTGCTCAGATCTCTGAAGAAAAATGAGGCTCGACTGTCACCTTAACAACAAAGACCAGGCCAAGAATTAAATAGAATGAAATATATGTCACTTCAGACTAAGCAATGTGTTCCTACATTCTGTTAGATTACATGCCTCCAACAGGAAATTAATCATTATTACTTTAATATGAAAACACATACAGAACAATATAATCGAGCACATGCATCATAATTATTGACCTCATCGAAGGCAAGATTAGGATAATCAGTCCCCGCAGAGTCCCTAATTCCCTCGCCTTACCTTGCCCACAGAAGCTTTGTAGGCGGTTTTAATTTCCTGGCGCTGAGCAAGGCTTCTGTTTGTGATCACATCGATAATGGCATCTTCATCAGTGCCTGTTAGACAGAGATATGGGGTGAGATGCGGGTACACCTCGCAAGAAGGCAATGGAACCCAACCTGCGACTGCCCAGCCATTAAGGAGTCCACGGGAGGTCAAGCGCCAAACTGGGACCCAATGCATGCAAATGCACACTTCAAATGTGGGTGGCTGTGATGTCGTCAGAACCATCTTACAATGCTTGCTATGGCTAATGGGCCCAACAAAGTATTATTATTTCCAACACAACTATCACCAGCCAGCAAATTAAGGAACTTCCTCATTTTAGAAACGGTTGGATAGAGTTTGTTTCTTTACCATTAACTTCTATGGTCAACTTATGCGACTATATGCTCATACATTGAAATTTGTAACTAGACTCTGTATTAGACTTGTGCATTCATTTTCGGGGAATATGAAAACGAACACGAAGGGTGCGTTTTCGTTGTTCAGCCCGAATACCGAAGAAACGAACATGGCGGCAGGCAAAACATATACAAAGACAAAGACACACAACAGGAAGAATATTCGTGTTGGTCTACGTATACTAATCTCCCTGGCCCCTTCCCATCTAACCAGTTGGTTGATGCTAGAGGAGGCCCCTGCCGGCGACCAATAGAGTCGCACTTGTAGACATTTAACTCCTGAAGGCGAACCTACGGATTTCCGCTCCCGTTAACCCCTGCGATGCTGCGTAGATAATGGGAGCGGAAATCCGTAGGTTTGCCGTCAGGAGTCGTACGGACCTTTAACTTCTGGAGCAGGGAGACCACTGGTCTCCCCTGGCCGAGTTTCAGCACCAGGATTTTAAAAGTCTGTACGAGTGACTCTATTGGTCGCAAGCAGGGGGCTCGTCTGCCATTGGCCATTGAAGTGCAGGTGCTCGTACCGACCTTTAAAATCCTGGTGCCAAGCTAACACGAAGAACGTACACGAATATTCACCCAAACCAAACACAGGAACGGGTGAATGTTCGTGGAATACGAAGATTTTTCCCCCAAATAGACGAACATGAAGAGTTGGCCGGCGCCCAAGTCTACTCTTTATTCTATCAGAACTATCGAGTACTTACCCGCGCCTTTCATGGACTTTCTCAACTTCTGAACATCTTCAGCTGCATTAAAGTTGGCATAAGGTTTAATGGTGCCTTTACTCCCCACCTAAACCAGAAAGAAACAAACAAACAATCTGTAAAATTAAAAATCTGCTTTTATAAAAACATTTCTAAGATCTTATCTCTACTGCTGATGTGGGCCAACAGTAATATGAAACGCATGGATAATAAAGCTCAATCATTTTAGGCTCTGCAATAAAGTGGCCGTGGCGGAGACGTGTAAACATCATATGCTCTCGGAGAGATAAGCCTAATGGTCCTGCCATTAAACGACCAGATCTCAATTTTGTTCTTAGAAGGCATGAGGATGGCTCAAACACAGATGTGTGCAAGGTAAGTAACAGGAGGCCATGGGCCGGAGATCGGACGGCTTATCTGAAATCATTGCCTTCTTATCAGTATCCGATAGCGTGGGTTTATGCTTATCATATGGATTTGTTAAATATGCACCAGAAGGCAGTTAATACTCACGGTTGCCATGACTTGATAACAGTTAGTGGATTTTTAAACAGATGTCTCCTGGAATAAAAAATATATTATAAATAATTAACACAGATTGTTCTCAGGGCCTCTTAATGACCACAACCATAATACAAACACAAAATGTATCACCACAAATCCCTCTCAGTGGAGAATATCTGCACCCCAACTTCACCCCGCAGCTCAGACTACACACACCCCAACCTGTGGAGTGAACATAGCCAGGGCATTGAGTCCACTCATGTTTTCTATTCCTGCTAAACTAGTTCTATCGGTATCACAAATCCTAGATATCCAGGGTCCTTAAAAACAATGAATGGATTTTACACTGCAAATTACTAACGAACACACACACACACACACACTACTGCTCAGGTTTGGGTCAGTTAGAAATTGTTTTTTGTAAAAAGATACTTTTGTCAATTAAAATAACATGAAATGGATCAGAAATACAGATGGTGTTAATGTTAAAAATGACTAAGTGGAAGCGGCTGATTTTTAATGTAATATCTTCATAGGCGTACAGAGGCCCTTTATCACTCCCATCACCGTACCTGGGAACTTCTGGGCTCCGGCTACCCGGTGCCTCCCCTTGCGGGACGCAGCCAGGACTGCACACCGACGTCAGCGGGCAGTCCCGTCATGTCGGTGGGAGGTCCCCCTGATGTCACCCCCATTTAAAGGGAAAATGGATGGGGAGCAGGGCATGTCAAGATCCTGCTCCCGCGACCCGGAGGATTCGGGTCTCGACCCGGAGAAGGGGTGCTCACCCGGTTCCCAGGTATGCCCATTACTCCTGTGTTCGCTAATCCAAGTTTAAGTTAGTTTAAAAGGCTAATTGATGATCATTAGAAAACCCTTTGTAATTATGTTACAGCTAAAAATATCCTGGTTTTAAAAACAAAAGAAAAGTGGCCCCTAACTTTTGAACGGTAGTGCATATACACACACAATGTATATGTTTCCATTGAGAACTCTATATAGTGATGAGCAATTATGAAGAATACATACCACACACGAATATCACCCCCCATTCCATCCTCTAACGGGGCTCCTGATGGTCATTGTGGGCCCTAAACTGCCAATCACCTATGGCAGGGTGATGTTTTTCTAATAAAATCTCATTTGAATCTCACATTCCTCGCTATAGTGAAGGAAGTGAAGATTAGGCCTTCCAGGTACCCCCATCACGCATGCAAATAAAAAAGGAAGGATTTACCAAATTTGACTTATTTTGCTTATTCTGCAGAAACAAGCATTTTCATTTACCGTTCATAATATAGACTAAAGGCAACCTGTATGGTTCTCTCTGTTGAGGACAGAAACTCCCATCAACCTCAGCAGTTCCTGTGCACAGTTTTTATTTATTAAACCGGATAGATTGATAAGGTAGCGTGCCCTCGGCTAAGATATTCTGTGTGCATCGCTCATTTGGACGCGAATACCTGCGGAGAGGGAAAGCTTGATCCTCTGGCCTTAAGCCTAAGGGCACGATGAAGCCCCGGGGTAGTTTATGAAGATTCGGCCCTTCTGCAGGCTTCCTATCTCTTAAGGCAGTGCGACCCCCCATAGATGAAGACTGGCGGCTGCCGTGGCCTCTTACAGGCACCAGCACCTGAAAAGGGCTTAAAAATAAATAATTTTGTGTGTGCATTGGCCTTCTAAATATATAAATGACAAATTGTATCATTTATTTTTATGTTCCCTTTAAAACCTAAAGAACTATAGAATAAGACTGTATGGTTTATACATCTAGAGTTGTACAAGCCATCTGGATATGATATATTCCCCTTATTTATCCGGCTATGCGCTATAAGTGCAATAGTACTGAGCATGGTGGGAGTTGGAGCACAACCGCTACCTAGGTTTGCCATAAAAATACCACAAATAATAACTAAATAAATAGACCCTTCATTTATTTTTGCCGGACATTTAACTAGCACAGAATGAACCCCGTCAGCCTCTTGAGTACAAAGGATTATGGGAGTAAGATGCAGGTGGCTATTACAGGATTAAGGACAATCTGTGCGCATGCATATACACCCAGAGCCAGTAAACAATAACAGAGACCAATGGTAGAGGTGATCAGACTTAGATGTCATGTAAGAACGTTTTTCTATACCGAGAGAGTGGTAGATAAAGGGAACGGCCTTCCAGCAGAAGTAGTAGACTAACTAAAACATTGAGGGAATTCAACCATGCATGGGATAGACATACGGCACCTGCAGACACGGGAGGACTAGATGGGGGAGAGAATGGTTATTATCTGCCGTCAAATTCTATGTTTCTATGACCCATATATAAAGTATTGTTGTATGGAGGCGGATTACTCGATTTGTTTTACATAAATGTAGCATGACACTTTGTTACAAATAATAACCATAATATTTAACGTATGAACTTTTATTGAGGTCTCGGGTCTAAAATCCGGACATTCCATTTGCCGTCACATAATCAGGAACAGCCACACTACGAATGGAGCGATACGGGGGCCGATCTCTAAAAATGCCGGACATACGTCTACGGGTCTCATGGCTTTGAAAGTCCTTTAACAATTAAATGGAGTATTGTATCCAGGCGACAAAGGGTTAAAACGAGCGACAATTTCCACCCGTGACCATCCCCCTCATTCTGGCACCCCACTCGCTGTGGATTACAACTCCAATCAAGCTCAGCCAAAGGTTGCATATCCAAGACAATGAATTACATTGCAGATCTGCCTTTGTAGATGTTTTGTGTCTAGTTATAAACGGCTAATCCTTCCAAGCCAAGACCGACCCATAGTTAAGAAAGATTTTGCGGAAATGTAGCCTTAAGCCAAACTGGGAAATAGTGAAACAACATGTTGCCAACACCAGGAAAATATCTGCTAGAAGAATTTAGAGCGACTCCTACACTCCTGGCAGAGGCCGGCACCGGGGCTGGGCTGCCGCCTTACAAGCTTGTATGAGGTGGTTTAGACTGAGAGCTGCGTTGCCTGGCACTGAGGAGAGAAAACACCTCTAATAACGAAAGATACCATAAGTGCCCCCTATAAACCTCTCCTTCCCGCACCCCCTGGCCTTCCATACTCTACAGCTCCTCCTATTGCTCCCTCATAGCTGAAAAGCAAAAGTTGTGACGGACATACATAACAGGACGGCGTTAGCATTAAAGCTGAAAACCTCTTGCTGTACTGTGAATTAGGATTATTACGCTATTTAGGGAATCATTTCTGAAAACCCTCTCATACAGCTTTACAACCTAAAGTGGAAAGTTAAAAAAAAAAAAAAAAACTATCTAAAATAAAACTTGGAATCTCTGTGTTTTCTTCCTGGTAAAACCTTTTCTAGATGCATAAAAGAAAAATACAGGAAAAACAGCAAAAACCACTCACGGGTTAGACTGCAACAAGACGACTAACTGAGATCTCAAAACAGCAAAGCAGCCGCCGCAGCCTCCCTAAACGTCCTAATCCGGTTACAACTCCAACACAAACAAGGCGACTCCTACCTTATTACAATGGGCTGAGCGGAAGGGGAAATAGTGAAAGTTACTCTTTAACCCCATAACACAAAAAGAATGTGTATGCAGAAAGCTGCAGCGCTCAAGTTATTAGAATACTGAATATACCTCTCACAATGTCACACTTTTCTACCGACAGCAGGTGATGTGAACAGAGTTTGAAAGTTAGACTTCTGGCTTATTTAATGCTTTTCTTGGTGGCATGTCCCTAAAACAGGAAGCATACTCAAGTACACTTCCTGTGCATGCTCTTTAATGCTCCCATTGACAGGAACCACGTTATTCACACTTATTTCAGGTCACTGCCATCATTGCTATCCTTCTCAGACCCTTTGGACAAAGCACAGACTGAATCAGTGTGCCAGTTCTTGTACTTGTGCCAGTTCTTAATGGGCGCGTGCCAGCTGGGCCAGTTCAGACATCTGGCAGGTCCGTGCGTAACAGAAGCTACTGATAAGCACCAGGTTCATGTCTCAGGTGCTTTCTACTAGATTGAGAAGGGGGGGGGGGAATCTGCCATATGAAACAAAAGCAGTGTGAATTAACCCCTTCACTGCCTTTTAACAGTTTACTTTCTATTTCCCCCCCCCCCCATTGACTGCACACCTGGAAAAATAATATTATGCTAAATTTTGCACGCATAGGTTTTGTGAAGCACATTTTAGTAAATGCCCCAAAGCCACCTAATGGGCATGAGGTACAGCTATCTCCACATCACCGTCAGATTATCCCCGTACATGCGGTTCCCCATCTCCTCGTAGACTCTTAGCATGCAGAAGGTACTGGTCTATGGCGCCCATTATAACTTACATGTAATATATGACCCTCTTTATGGTGTGTAGCAGACTCTACACTCTACCACTTCAGATGGGAGGCTGTTCCACTTATCTACCACCCTCTCAGTGAATTAAGACTTCCTTAAATTACAGTTTTAGATATTGTAAGGAAGTTAACGCAGCATCTCCCCTGTTCTGAAAGCCATTAAATGGTTACATATGTAAAACAAAGCTACATTTCGGTTTGCTGGTCTTAATAGCAGCAAATATCCGGTTTTGCCCGTCTGTTCACCTCGACTGGATCCCCAAAGACTCGATGGGAATTTCTGCTCCAAGGCATTAAAACCTAGAAGTGTGACGTCCTGTCAACAACAGACACAAAAGCCCCAGACAGAACAGATCTTCAAAGGGTCTGACAAAACTAGAACCGATGCATGAGGTGGAGAGAGCTCGGCTCACAAGCTTACAATCTCGAGGGTAAAGTATTTTACAGAATCTTAATATCACCGTTCTACATAACGGGATTTAAAACATTACAGGAGAGAAGTTTATGCCAAAGGATGAGAAATGTTAGTACAAAAGGCCATAATGTAGAACTGGAGGATCAGACGTTGAGACATAATATAAGGAAATTTTACTTTACTGAGAGGGTGGTAGATACATGGAACAGCCTCCAAGCTAAAGTGGTAAAGGCTAATTCAGTGAGGAAAACGACACACGTATGGGATAAAGAGATCGTAAATCTAAGACAAGATCAACAAGTCTTTACATCAAGAAAAGCGGGTACACTAGACGGGCTGAGTGGGTCTTATCTGCGGTCACATCCCCTGGGTGACTTCTCCTGGGAATGGACTCTAGAGGCACAATGTAAAGAACTACATAAAAGCGAATGAATTATTAATCTAGCATAGTCTGCTTTGCTACCAGTTTAAACAATGATTACTGGTTATTGTGTAACTGTTTGCTGTGTACACAGAACATAACTGTGTCTGATCTCTGCACGGGTGAGACGAGCGAGCATGCGCAGGGAGGGGGGAGAGCAAGCGATCACTTGGCAGAGCAGCAATGTGTCCGAGGACACCCCACCCCACTGTATCCTCTTAAACCCCGAGGGTGTTCTCGGTGATGTCAGCCATAAGCACAGAACCACACCCCCTTACAAGTTGCACACAGAGCAGACGCTCTCTATTCTGTGGAGTTACTGGGAATATACACGGCACTAGCCTCTGAACCCCTCACACTGATCCAGTGTGACAATTCTAGGTCAGAGCGGTGCAGTTACCATAGCAACAAGTGGGCTGTTTCTGCTCCACTTTGTACAGAATCCACACTATTCTATCTTTTTTCCAGCAGAATTTTGGATCAATAAAATGGAGGGGGAAAAAAAAACAAAAACATTGATTTGGCTGGCCTCTCAGGTGACCGCTCCACAACACTCTCACCTGAAACAGAGTTCATGAAAGATGTAATTCTACTGACAGCCCCACTTCCGCTCAGTTATAATCCAACCTTTCACACTTTCTACTCTGCCCATGTACTCAGTGCTGTACGCAGACTTGCCAAAGCAGAGACTCCATTGCACAATTCTGTTTTGCACTCAGGTGCAGCCCGTTATGTCATTAGAAAATAAAAGCATCTACTTTAACGAACATTCACCTCCGATTACCTAATAGAGACACATAGTCTGACTGCAGATAAGAAGCGTTCGGCTCACCTAACCTGCCTATTTCTCTTGATGTAAGGACTCGGTCTTGTGTTAGATTCAGGATAGCTTTATGTCTGTCCCGTGCATGTTTAAATTCCCTCACGGTATTAGCCTCTGCCACTTCTGCCTGGAGGCTGTTCCACTTACCTACCACCCTCACATTACAGCTGCACACTCAACTATTCTCTGCTTCCTGAACGAAGCAAGCCACGCCAAGCTTGTGCAAAAAATAGGAAAGCAAAGTATTTCCTACTCATTGCACAATAACGAGCCTTCAGCCACTTAAAGAATTAAGGAACTCAGAAGTTGGGTCCTTAGCGGATTTCAGATATATATATATATATATTATATCCCCTTACCAGGTGCAGATACCCCCCACCCCACCAAGCACGTCTCACCTGCGGCAGATCTCGGGATCAGGGGCAGAAGATGTCCCGGTGCGGAGAGGAGCGTTTATAAATGAGCGCAGTCTGGGTGGAGGTGGTGTGTCCTCCTGGGGCGGAGAGTCTGCTTCTCTCCCTCCTTCTGTATCTGCAACCTGATCTGTTCCTGTTTGATAAAATGCTCTCGTCTTTTCCATACAATATAACCTATAGTCTGGCACACAGTGTAGAAATGTATCCAGATACTATATAATCATCCTAATGACTGCAACTCTCAATATTCTCAGCCAGCTCTGAGAACAGTATGTCTGTTAAAATTCGGAACCATGCGCGTCACAATTATTGGGCTCTTGATATGTTTGTACATTTTGGAATGCTTTTCATTAAAGTATGTTTAAGTTTATCATTTTAAAGGTGCTGTCCCACTTAGACAAAACATTCATTTAATTCTCTAGAATAGGACTGAGAGCTACAAGCAAGATAGACAGCAGGGATGGGCTGACGTGAGGGGGAGGTCACGTAATACTCTGTGTAACCCCCCCTATACATGGTAATATTCTATTGCAAGCACCCGACAAGGTAAAGCAGTGGCGTTGCGGTGAGAGTGAGGATGTTTTAATGTGAGTGTAGATTAGTGTGAGTGTGTACGTGTAAATGTGTGAGTGTGCATTAGTGTGTACGTGTAAATGTGTGAGTGTGCGTAAGTGTATGAATGTGCTAGTGAGTGCATTTCTGTGAATCGGCCCCCCAGCTTGTTAGTCTGACAGAATCCGGCCCTCTGCACCAATGAAGTTAAATAATTATCATTATTTGTGCATTCAACAGTACGGATTAAGACTTTTCTAATACTGCATTTAATTACAGCACGTTTGATAATGACAGGTTACTATCAATGATAGGCATGGACCAAAGTGACACAAAATGAAAGCATCCACCTGCCAGGGCTGCTGGTACCCGGGGAAATATTTCACTAGTGAAACCTTTCCCCAGAGTGTGTATCATTATACAAAAGGCCTGGTAATAGGACCTTGGAGAGAGGAGACCATTGTTATATCGGAATCCACCTGGTTATTCTCCGGTGTTAAGTTGCCTCACAGATGATGTGCAAAATGTTTATGTTGACATGAAACATCGGCAATAGGCCTACAAAACCAAAAATGTGGCTGGTATGTTTTTCTTATTGTTGACAAGATGGCTACACTACAGCATGACAAGCGCATAGTTGAGATTTTGCCCAGGAAGACCGTACCCCATACCCAATAATGACACACACACTTTATTAGGTGCAAATATATTTTCCACAGCTTTATTAAATTGTACAATTTTTAAAAACAAGCCACCCCGGTCAGAACATAAATAACAATGACGTCCCATAATAAATACATTAACCGTATAACAATGGCACCAACACATACCAGGTGCCTCCGCATTAACACATTGACCACAATAGGGGTATACCACGACACCCCTACCAGACCGTTTAACCAAATTATAAACCATGTAGGGGCATACCGAGACACCCCTACACCACCAACTTAACCAAACCACCAATGCAGGGGCATACCGAGACACCCCTCCACCACCCCAGGTTCTGAGCCACAGGCCAGCTCAAACTAACCAAGTCAAATTAGTAAACCAAACCATAAAAAACCACCGTACGTAACAATAATCCCCAACTATCCCCACCGCTGTGACCAAACGGGGTAGTCACCCCCACAACCCACCATTAAAGGGAGGGAGGGTGGGACAACCAGGATTTAGAAAAGCAGTTAAGTGACCGTTTACAAAATGGTTGCCACTTATATACCTTGATAAAAACCCCACCCATAACAACTTTGAACCAATTAAATTAAAATCACTCCTTATGCACACCACCTAGCTCTGTCAAGGCCCACTCCACCTAAGCCGCGCTGTTCCATGGGCTTCAGATGTCTCTGACTCACATTTATCGACAGCTACTTTTGTTTAATGGCAAAGTTCCTGTCTCCTTTTCTGCAGCTCTATTCGCCTCTTCTTGTTCTTCTGTCTTCTTTCTTCATCCGCTTTTCCCCGCTATCAGCTCCGCTATCCAGGTACTTTCACAAAAGGGCAGAGCGCTCCCCACCAATTAAAAGGTAATTGCCCTACAATGTATGCACACACATCCCTTCCTCTGGATAAGGAGCACGCCGGTCATCTAGAGCTACCAATAGCTAGTGAGCTCCCTGTTGGAGACCCCTTATCTACTACATAAATGCTTCTGGTGTCTTATCTTTGTAGCACCGTTTGCACAAGCGGAACTCTGAGGGTACATCGTTAACATTCTCTGCCTGTAGTTATAAAGGACATATGATAGGTAGATGGGTTGACTTGGGTTGTTAAAGGAGTAGGTAGACTTTGATCATTCACACCATGTGGTAGTGTACACTGCTCAAAAAAATAAAGGGAACACTTAAACAACACAATGTAACTCGAAGTCAATCACACATCTGTGAAATCACACTGTCCACTCAGGAAGCAACACTGATGGACAATCAATTTCACATGATGTTGTGCAAATGGAACAGACAACAGGTAGAAATTATAGGCAATTAGCAAGACACCCCCAATAAAGGAGACCTCCCCCGGGTTAGCCCCCCATATTAAGAATTTTTACAAAAGATCATTGCATTTGTTAGATCTTTGTTAGATCAGGTTTGATCAACTGTTTTTTTCGTTAGATCTACTCTAAAATAGGCAATATTAACAATCTTTTTCAGGGGGGGCTAACCCGTAGCCAGCCCCCCTCAACAAAAATTTCAACAAAAAGTTACTGATTATGATAGCTCTGTGTTAGATCAGGTATGATCAGACAAAATTTTTGTTAGATCTAGTCTAATTACTGAGATATTGCATATTTAATGATACCGCCTCCTGCGTGATAGATCTAACGAAAAAAACAGTTGATCTAACCGGATCTAACGAATATCTACCAAAATCCATAAAAATTTTCCAAATTTCAGTTGAGGGGGGGCCAGCCCATATGTATACCCACCCACGGCACACAAAATAGGATTGTGAAAACCGCCTCCTGCGTGATAGATCTAACGAAAAAAACAGTTGATCTAACTGGATCTAACGAATATCTACCAAAATCCATTAAAAAAAATCCAAATTTCAGTTGAGGGGGGGCCAACTCGTATGTATACCCATCCCCCGCACACAAAATAGGATTGTGAATACCGCCTCCTGCGTGATAGATCTAACAAAAAAAACTGTTGATCTAACCGGATCTAACGAATATCTACCAAAATCCATAAAAAAATTTCAAAATTTCAGTTGAGGGGGGGCCAGCCCCCCCTCATTAAATATGCAATATCTCAGTAATTAGACTAGATCTAACAAAAATTTTGTCTGATCAAACCCGATCTAACGCAGAGCTATCATAATCAGTAACATTTTGGTGAAATTTTTGTTGAAAAAGATTGTTAATATTGCCTTTTTTAGAGTAGATCTAACGAAAAAAACAGTTGATCAAACCTGATCTAACAAAGATCTAACAAATGCAATGATCTTTTGTAAAAATTCTTAATATGGGGGGGCTAACCCGGGGGAGGTATAAAGGAGTGGTTCTGCAGGTGGTGACCACAGACCACTTCTCAGTTCCTATGCTCCCTGGCTGATGTTTTGGTCACTTTTGAATGCTGGCGGTGCTTTCACTCTAGTGGTAGCATGAGACGGAGTCTACAACCCACACAAGTGGCTCAGGTAGTGCAGCTCATCCAGGATGGCACATCAATGCGAGCTGTGGCAAGAAGGTTTGCTGTGTCTGTCAGTGTAGTGTCCAGAGCATGGAGGCGCTACCAGGAGACAGGCCAGTACATCAGGAGACGTGGAGGAGGCCGTAGGAGGGCAACAACCCAGCAGCAGGACCACTACCTCCGCCTTTGTGCAAGGAGGAGTAGGAGGAGCACTGCCAGAGCCCTGCAAAATGACCTCCAGCAGGCCACAAATGTGCATGTGTCCACTCAAACGGTCAGAAACAGACTCCATGAGGGTGGTATGAGGGCCCGACGTCCACAGGTGGGGGTTGTGCTTACAGTCCAACACCGTGCAGGATGTTTGGCATTTCCAGAGAACACCAGGATTGGCATATTCGCCACTGACGCCCTGTGCTCTTCACAGATGAAAGCAGGTTCACACTGAGCACATCTGACAGACGTGACAGAGTGTGGAGAACGTTCTGCTGCCTGCAACATCCTCCAGCAGACCGGTTTGGCAGTGGGTCAGTAATGGTGTGGGGTGGCATTTCTTTGGGGGGCCGCACAGCCCTCCATGTGCTTGCCAGAGGTAGCCTGACTGCCATTAGGTACCGAGATGAGATCCCCAGACCCCTTGTGAGACCATATGCTGGTGCGGTTGGCCCTGGGTTCCTCCTAATGCAAGACAATGCTAGACCTCATGTGGCTGGACTGTGTCAGCAGTTCCTGCAAGAGGAAGGCATTGATGCTATGGACTGGCCCTCCCGTTCCCCAGACCTGAATCCGATTGAGCACATCTGGGACATCATGTTTCGCTCCATCCACCAACGCCACGTTGCACCACAGACTGTCCAGGAGTTGGCGGATGCTTTAGTCCAGGTCTGGGAGGACATCCATCAGGAGACCATCCGCAACCTCATCAGGAGCATGCCCAGGCATTGTAGGGAGGTCATACGGGCACGTGGAGGCCACACACACTACTGAGCCTCATTGTGACTTGTTTTAAGGACATTACATGAGCCTGTAGTGTGGTTTTCCATTCTGATTTTGAGTGTGACTCCATATCCAGACCTCCATGGCTTGATAAATTTGATTTCCATTGAGAATTTTTGTGTGATTTTGTTGTCAGCACATTCAACTATATAAAGACGGAAGTATGTCATACGATTAGTTCATTCATTCAGATCTAGGATGTCTAATCTTAGTGTTTCCTTTATTATTTTGGGCAGTGTATATCAGATACTTATCTTAAGAGGAGCAGAGAACTGGGAAGACCTTGCACTTGGCTACAGACTCTACAGAAGTGTTTGATCTTGGATATGGGAGGAGGGTGAAGACAGAATTAAATGAGAATGTAGTGTAGGTTCATTGCAGTGCTTAGCTTGGAAAATTATTAAGGGAATGGTGGGATCGGCAGAGATAAAGAAGTGTCTAAACTACAACATGTTAAAAGTTACTCAACACAAAGCAAATTAACAAAGACTGTTGGTAACCTGACATGTCTGATAGCAAATGCAAGGACCTTGTGAAACAAACTAGTTTCTGGCAAGTGATGAACACTGTGACCTAACTGGTATCACAGAAACGTGGCTGGATTATTTTAATGGTTTTAATGGTTATACACTTTTTACGAAGGACTGAGTAAATACTGAGGTCTTTAATTTGCCTTTAAGTTAGACCTGAGTTAAGGCCTAATATTAAAGAAGTATTATATGTGGGTACTGGTTACTATATATCAAAGCCTTATGGGTAGAAATCTGCACAGAAGGGGGGCAGTCCAGTAATTTTAGGGATATGCAACTAGCCCCCCACCAGAATACCGAACTTTAGGAAGGCCGGAGGTTAAGGGCGTCTCTGGAGCTACTTGACTGGGATAAATTGTTCGCAGGAAGAAGCACAGAAGATAAGTGGAATATCTTCAAACCGACATTAATGAAATGCGCTCATAAACATGTCCCTTTGGGTAACGAGTATAAATTAAAAACAATGGGGTTTCATAGAGCAGTCAGTCATGAAGTGGGAAGAAAAGATCTGCAGCCTCAGTTATAAAATACAAAGATATTAACAAAAATTGCAAAAAGGGCAATAAGAATGGCTAAAGTAGATAATTAGGAACAGGTAGCCACAAAACAAAGCGCATACTGAGCGAACGTCATTCAAGAATTCAGATTCCCGGGTTGAGCCTAGAATAATAATGACCAATAAGTGCACAAAACAAAGCAAGAATTCAGAGTGTACCCAACGAATATCATTCAAAAAACGCTTATCTAAGGTGTAAATATAATCGGATAGCCAATAACAAGATAAATACATTAATGACCGAAACAGAAAGAAACAGTTGGTCCATTAAAGTCTGGAATTTTTGGTTGGTTAGGGTAAGAAGAGGGCTTTTTTGTATACCAAGGAAGAGCCATCCTGCAGGTGTGCAAATTCTTACTACAAAATGCTTACAACAATCATGTGACACAGGACAAGATGATAAAACTGCTACATAAAGGTAAAATAGATAAAGCCCTAGGGCAAGATGGAATACATGCCCATGTACTTAGGGAATTGACCCAAGAAATAGCCAGACTATTGCTTTTGATCTTAAGGTAACCTTTCTTGTCTGGCGTGGTAGCAAAAGACCGGCATAAAGTAGACGTGGTTCCAATATCCAATTTAGATTTTTCCAAAGCATTCAATATGGTTTCTCAAAAAAGTTTAGACTTAGGCAATGTTGTTGGCACCTGGATTGGAAACTGATTTAAAGATAGAGGTTAGATAGTTGTCCATGGAAAATTCTGGACAAAACTGGTAAGTGGAGTTCCTCAGGGTTCTGTCCTAGGCCTACTGTTATTTCATGTATTTATTAATAATCTTCCAGTGAGTATTGAAAACCATATATTGCTGATTACAGTTGACACAAATTAGATAATACAGCCCGAACTTGGGCAACCAAGCGGCAGATGAGATTTACTGTTGACAAATGCAAGGTTATGCATTTTGGGAAAATAATGAAATGTGCAAATTATACTTATACATAGGGTAGTGTTATGAAAATAAGGATTTGGGAATAATTGTACCCAATACATTTAGCAACAGTGTTCAATGTCAGTCAGCTTCTACAAGGGCCAGCAAGATATTGTCATGTATAAGAAAGTGTATTGTGTCATGGGAGGAAAATAAGTCATTGGTAAGACCCTACCTTGAATCTGCAGTGCAAGTCTGGACTCATCTAGGCTAGAGATGAGAAGCTGAATTTGTTTACATTAGAGAAAATGCATTTTACAGTGGACATGATATCATTATACAAATACACACGGGGACAACAGCAGCCGCTCTCCAATTAACTGATCATTAATAGGACTGTACATAGAAACATAGAATGAGGGCAGATAAAAACTTTCAGACCATCCATTCTAGCCACTTTTTGCTGATGTAAAGATGAAAATGTTTTCCTTTTTCACCATAATTTCTCCCTATCAGATTGCATTTCTATAGGTATTAGATCCTGATGTGACCTGTACAAGCACTGACACTGACACTCTCCACTGAAGAATAACCTTCATATGCACTACTAATTAGCATATATATTATTGATAACTAATCAATAATTAATTAATCGTTAATGTTAACAGGAACTATTTATACTGTGATAATTACAGTTCTTAGATGTCTATGTTTTGGCTCCCCTATCTACTGGTGTTCCTCAAGGCTCAGTTCTTGGGCCTCTGCTATTCTCCATCTACACTTCTTCACTCGGAAAACGTGTTTCTTCCTTTGGTTTCCAGTACCACCTATATGCAGATGACACCCTACTCTATATTTCTGCTCCTAACCTTCCCCCCTCTCTTCTAACTCACCTCACTGACTGTCTATCAGGAATTGCATCATGGATGGCGTCCCGTTACCTAAAGCTCAACATCTCTAAGACCGAACTCATGGTAATCCCGCCATCTGCTATGTCCACTTTTCCTGACATCTATATTACTGTTGATAACTACACTATCCATCCAACAGACCAGGTTCGCTGCCTTGGTGTCACCCTCGACTCTGCTCTCTCCTTCATCCCGCACATCCAGTCCCTCACCAAATCCTGCCGCCTCCACCTGAAAAACATCTCCCGAATCCGCCCTTTCCTCACACAAGATACCACCAAGTTACTAATCCACTCCCTTGTGATATCCCGCCTGGATTATTGCAACTCCCTACTAACCGGTCTCCCCTTCTCCCGCCTTTCACTGCTTCAATCTATCCTCAACACTGCAGCTAGATTAATCTTTCTCTGCCGCCGCTCCTCATCTGCTGCTCCACTATGCCAATCACTTCACTGGCTCCCCATACCCTTCAGAATCAAATTTAAACTTCTAACCTTGACCTATAGAGCCCTCAACAACTCAGCACCCCCTTACATCTCTACCCTCCTATCCAAATACATCCCTACCCGCCCTCTTCGTTCCTGTCACGACCTGCTGCTTTCTTCTACTGTTGTTACCTCTTCCCACTCCCGTATTCAGGATTTCACCCGCGCCGCTCCCCTCCTGTGGAATCCCCTTCCCCGTTCAGTCAGACTTTCTGCCTCGTACACAACTTTCAAAACCTCTCTGAAAACCCACTTGTTCAGGGAAGCGTACAACATTGCTTTACAGTACTCCCAACCATCATCCCAATTACAGCCATCGGAACAAATGGCTTCAACACATCAGAAGCAGATCAACTCATCCTCACCCAAGCTGTCCTCTCCTATTGTCTCACTCCCCTCAACCACCCACTAGATTGTAAGATCGCAAGAGCAGGGCCCTCTTCTCCTTTGCACCAGTTTGTTATTGTATGTGTTATTGTGTTTGTTTATAAATTGTTCTAATGAATGTAACAGCGCTGCGGAATCGGCCGGCGCTTTATAAATAAATGTAATGTAATGGTTTGCTGCTGTCTCTTCTAGTTCTTAGATATGTGCAAATATATAATTTGGAACAGATCTACTCCAAGCAATAATACAAAAATGTTTATGTAGATCGAGTAAGTCGAGGGTGCATAAGATGCTCAGCTTTCTTTGAGAGGATCAGAACAATTCTACAAGGTACCAGGAAAAGTCTGGTTGCCTCTTTTTCTTTATGGTCAAGTACTAGGCCAGGGGTGTCCAAGTTTTTTCTGCAGTGGGCCACTTCATCAGAATTGTATACGTGCGCGGGCCGCACTCATTTTTCACTGTGACAAAAAATATGGCCTTTAATAAAATATGCAGATTAAAATAAAGTAAAATGACACAAAACCTTTACTCTTCCTCTCACTGATTTCTGGGCCTTGAAAGTTTTGCGACTACAAATTCAGGATTCCCTAGATTTATTCTAGGGATGAACTAAAATGAAAATTTTGGACCAAAACATTCAGGGTTCACTTAGCCAAAACCGAAAATGACCCCCACCTTTAAAAATAATAATAAAAACTCACGTTTAATAAAAGTAGGTAACACACAATTGGACAAAATTAGCAATATGACTTGGCATGATAGGAGTGTGATTGCTAACAGCAATCACACTCCTATCATACCCAGGCAACCAGTAAATGCTGGTACCTAGGCATAATGGAACTGTGCTCGCTGTGATTGCTGTTAGGAATCACACTCCTATCATGCCAAGTCAGCCAGTACATGCTGGTACAGGGTGGCTGTAAGTGATGTGCAGACCCCATACTGCTGGCAGCATCACTACACAAGGGGGGCAGCTAGCTAGGTTTCAGCATGTACTGGCTGACTTGGCATGATAGGAGTGTGATTGCTAACAGTAGTCACAGTCCCATCATGCCTAGGTTCCAGCACTTACACATCCATCCAGTAAATGCTGGAACCTAGGCATGATGGGACTGTGATTGCTGTTAGCAATCACACTCCTATCATGCCAAGTCAGCCAATACACGCTGGTACAGGGTGGCTGTAAGTGATGTGCAGACCCCATACTGCTGGCAGCATCAATACACAAGGGGGGCAGCTAGCCAGGTTTCAGCATGTACTGGCTGACTTGGCATGATAGGAGTGTGATTGCTAACAGCAATCACAGTCCCATCATGCCTAGGTTCCAGCACTTACACATCCATCCAGTAAATGCTGGAACCTAGGCATTATGGGACTGTGATTGCTGTTAGCAATCACACTCCTATCATGCCAAGTCAGCCAGTACATGCTGGTACAGGGTGGCTGTAAGTGCAGACCCCATACTGCTGGCAGCATCACTACACAAGGGGGGCAGCTGGCCAGGTTTCAGCATGTACTGGCTGACTTGGCATGATAGGAGTGTGATTGCTAACAGCAATCACAGTCCCATCATGCCTAGGTTCCAGCACTTACACATCCATGCTATCACATACACATCACACACACACTCATTTATTCATATAATCATTCATTCACAGATTCATTCCCTCAATCACACACACTCATTCAAACACCCTCCCCACCCCCTTACCTGCACTGCAGCTCCTCGATGCCGCTCACAGACTTCAGCAGGGGGCGCGGCCTCCCTCTGCCTTCTCTGCTAAAGCACAGAGGAAGTAGGATGTCACGTGAACTCCGCTTCCTCTGTGCAGTCCAGAAGACCCTCCCACAAGTAAGTAGCAGGGCTTACCGCATGTTGGACGCCCCTGTACTAGGCGCAAACAATTATTCCTAGATTTTGTAGCTGTAGTTGGCCACTGCAACTAAATAACTTACCCTTCATCTACCCTGCTAATACGGATACAACATGTCCTTTATAAGTTCTTAGGGACGTATCAATCTTTGACAATAACATAGAAACTGAATAAAAATTTGATGGTAGGTAAAAAGCATTCAGACCATCTAGTCTCACCTTAATCAGTCCTTGGTCTTGTCTTAGATTCAGGATAACTGTATGCCTATCCCATGCGTGCTTAAAAACCACCACCATATTAGCCTCTACAACTTCTGCTGGGAGGCTATTCCACTTACAACCACTCATCAAAGATAAGCTAAACTAAATTATTTGCAACCTATGTTCTTATATGTTACATGCCTAATTGCCCCTTGGTTGGTAATGGATCCTCTAGAGTATTATGTTACAACTGGCCAATAACTGGTAGCCAGAGTCAAGTTTTGCTTACAGCCTTGTCATCTGCCCCAACACATGGGATCATATGCCTTGACCATATGCACTGACATATCCCTGCCTACAACACCACTTTCATTATTAATAAGTGTCTGCCTAGGCCAACTGGACATTTGATGGGTGTAGGGGTCTAGTGGGCCCTAATGTGGTGCCCGTCACACATGGGGAGTATGATTACTTTGAATTAAACTAATGCCTAAAATACTATTATCCTACTTTCAAGCGATGTCTTCATTTATATTTAATAATTTAATACAAATAAACATAGTGTAAGGGATTGAAATAGTAATACAGATACTCTAATATCCATTCTTCTTTAGAAGAAGTTTGGTTTATCCAGGAAACCACAAAATCTGTGGACTACAAGCTTTTAACATCAAACACCCAGACTTATTTTCTTTTAAAAACAGCCCCTTACTCTCAATAGTTTTTATCATATAACTTAACAAGAATGTGTGTCTAAAAACTTATCGATTTGAGAAACGTGCTTTGGGCCACATGGATTACCTATGTAAATATTTCACAAGTCTCTTAGGAATGGTAAGTAAGGAGCTGTCAATGCTATGTCCCTTTATAATTAGCACTCTTTAAACATTTAAAACATACATTTTCTCTAACTGTACCATTTACCATGGGCTTTGTGTACTGTGTTGCTTACCCAATATATTAACATTGCCATGGATTTTCTAAAATTTAGAAACAGTCATAGAACTTGACGGCAGATCAGAACCATTCGACCCATTCCAAGACTATAATTATTAATTATTATTATTTATTGTTTTATATAGCGCCATCAAATTCCGTAGTGCTGTACAATGGGTAGACAATAACAAGTGGCATGTAACATAACAAATGGACTAATAACCTAAACCCTTGCAGAGATATTATTAAATGCTGGCTATTGTCCCTGTTATCACTTTAGAAATGGATAGCCTTAGGCTTCTGCTATTTTTATCAACCTACAGTTTGGAATAGATTAACAGATTAACACAATATAAGAAGACCCCGGGAATATACACCATGGCTGGCTATGGACAAGCACATTTTGGCTATTAAGGCCAGGAGCTTGGTAACAACGCTTTTCCCAGAGTAGCCACATTTTAGTCAGCAAATGCATGAATTTTAGGTGGCTGTCGATTTTAATAAGTCACTCAGTGGTTATTATTGTGCAAGACTGACCAGCTCGTGACCATCAGCCCATTTCTACTAGTTTCTATCACTGTTATTTGGTGCAATGACCTTTTGTGGGTCCTGAAGATCAATGTCCTCAGGGCCAGTTTATATTGTCTGGAATTAAGTAACAAGGGAGACCTGCAGGATTAGATCATTAGATCACCTTTACTGTGGGAGAGCTCCACGTGACCACGCAAAGCATGTGTTATAAGAATCAGCTCAGAATGAGATGATTAGGATTTAATATGTAATAGAGATATATAACACATGTACATAGGATGTACTAAACAATGTATCATGTATGGGATTTATTCATAGTTTATAGCGCTACACCACCTATACAATATATGCAAACACAGAAGGCATGTCTTTTACCTAGGAGGAGCCATATACACACAGTATTGTTCCATGTTGGATGGATTACATTGAACACAACGTATTGCAAAATTATGCTTTCTTTGTTATCTTGACCTCCAGGGAACATTAAGACTAAAACACAGACCTCCTTTACCTGAGAGCCTAGTCCTGCTGTGTCTGTCATGGTGGCAACAAAAGTATCCTTTCCCAGCAATGGTGTGGTGCATGTCATCTAAAACCTGTAGTATAAAGGTATAGCACACTACATAGAATATTGCATAGATGCAACATGTACACTATTCTTTAGCAACAAACATTCACCATAAGCCATTGATGGACATTGTCTTTTAGTCTTTCCATTGTCATAAATCCTTGATCTCCTGTTATGACATCATCTTATGACCTATTAGCCATTTCCCTCTTTGAGTTACATGTTTATTCCTCGGCTGTTGGTCCAGCTCATGTGCTATTGTTCAGTGGCACCCAAATGATTGTTGGGGCTCAGGGTATGTCAAACAGCCCGTCTCACGGTGACTAATGCAGCTTTGCCACTGACAATAAAAATGTAAAATGTATTAAAAGATGAAAGCAACCATTTTTTTTCTCTGGACACACTGCTGCAGTGAAGGCTATTATAAACATCAGAAATAAGCCACAGAATCTACTATGTTTTTTAAATTAAAATGTAATGGTCCTGCTAGAAATGTTACTTATATAATCATATATAACAGTGTCCTCTAAATGCTGGGTAGCTTTTGTACTTTTTGTAATTATACATGTTAATGAAAATCCGCACAGATGGCATCAATTACATTTTTAACAATAGTGGATTGTTTTATTGCTTCCCATTTGATGGTGTATGTGGCTGGTACGGGCTGATTCCCAGTTCCTGATCACTATGAGACTGTTGGGGGGCCGGTTTAATAGTTAATCTGTGTTGATTTACTCAAACAGACACTGCATCACACACACAAACACTCACTCGCTGTGAGTCATTGTTCTGAAATATGTTATTTGCATGAAAGGTCAGTGACACTGTCAAGGAATTGAAATATTCCACTGGAGATGCCAATTTTGTGACTGCTACGGGGTAGGGACTTGTGCCCGGATTATAAAGGGGAACACTTTCCCTCCTTAGCTTGTGTTTCCCGGTGTGATTTACAGACAATACATCCAGTGTTGTCTACAGATGTGTCCGAGCGGAACTTCAGACAGAGCATTTTGCTATTTTTGTGACAATAAGTGGCTTGCGTAAGGATGTTTAACTCCATTTGTACCATTCATTTTTTACATTGGCTACATTGCACAGAGTCACGTGACCCGATCCATGCTGTGTTCTGATCTCCAAGAAACAAGAACGTCTTGCGCGCTAGCAGGGCCGGCCTTAGGGGTGTGCGACCTGTGCGACCGCACAGGGCGCCATGGTAGCAGGGGCGCCTGCCCGGGACTTAACTTGAAACATCGTTTTTGGGTTTTTTTAAACTTTATTTAACATCCCGATGCTTTAATCTAAGTCCCTGGCAGGGACGCCGAGCGGTTGCTCGTGAAGTTCTCAGCAGCCGCTCGGCGCCCCTTACTCTCCGTGACTCCGTCGCGGTGCCGGCATCTCATGTTGAGTGCCGGACTATTCCGGCGCTCAACATGAAATGCCGGCACCGTGGCAGAGCGAGAAGACGGATGCCTCCCGCTCTAACCGCAGGACTCCGGCAACAAGGTAAATGGGGGGGGGGGATGTAGTTTGAAGGGGCAGAGGGGAGGGGTAGTTTGAAGGGGCGCCAGAGGAGTAGTCCGCACTGGGCGCCACAACGCCTAAGGCCGGCTCTGCGCGCTAGAATTAGCTCCTCTAGATTAGGTTAGTTAGTACAGTGAGGTTTGTACATATAGTTACTTTTGAGAGCTTTGTAAGGCACTTTAAAACTTATAGTGAACTTTTCCAACACCATCTTTGATCTGTGTAAGATCAGAGTTCTCCTCGCAAAGATGGGTCAGACCCAAGTTCACCAATCAATTAACAATCAATACCTCTGTCTACAGAGCATACAGGGACAATGACGCACAATGAGGTTTAAACAACGGAATCCTGCCCTGGCATATTTAACTTTATTGAACATAAATGGCGCACAAGGTTAATGTTAACACTTTTTGGGAAAAGTCAACATAAGGGATTGGCTTAAATAGAGCATTTTATTGATTATGGTTAAACAACGCAAATCATATTTTAATAGATAACAGATAAGCCATTTTTTTATACAGAGGAACTTAAAGGAACACTTGTGGAATCTTTTTGATGTTACTGTTCCTCTATACCTGATATAGTAGGCTGAGCCATATATCAAGTCGCAGTGTTGCTTCAGTACACACCACTACTCACTGAATATTGTAACCTGATAAAACAAAACAATTGCACATACTTTACAGAAACATAAACTACAGGTACTTTTAACGCCATTGCAACACAGGCTGTAATTGTTGAGGACTCAGGACATAACAGTACGTCCTGCGAGTTGGTCGTCTCCAGCATTGCTCTCCTCTGTGATCCGCTGGGCCATCCAGAGTTCTTGTGTGCACGTGATCGATTATTAATGGCAACCTTCTATGGAGAAAAACCATGTTAAGGATCATTGTCTCTGTTCTCTGCCACTCTCCATCGTGAACTGGAATGGAACACAAATAAGCACATAGAAAACAATAAAAAAATGGGTCTCTGATAGAAATTTCAAGCTTGAAATGAGAAATGTGCATGCTCTAATTTAATCCATGTAATGTCCCGTGCCCATGCCAAACCTATGCACGTGGAACATTGTTAAAATCAAGAAAACACATTGTGATTCTTTTTGTTTATGCATATATCTATATCTAGTCTGAAAAAAGATTTTATTTTCTTACCACCAACTTTGGAAGATGCTGGAGTGGAAACTGGGTTTTCTATTTGTTTTAAAAAAAATATTAGTTACATTAAAATCTGAAAACTCTACACTTGGAAAAACAGTTTGGATTTTTTAGAAGAAAGCCCTAGTTGTCCTAATATATGGTTTGTGTGGGTATAATAAAGGAGAGAGTGGGAAATTACAGTTAAAGAAAGATGTAGCAAAAATGCTGAAAATCTTTGTGTTACATGCCATGAAACTGTACATATGATGGCATTGATGTCATCAGGGGGCCGCTGGCCAGGGCCACCCTGTCATTGCCTGTCCGGCCCTGGTTAATTACCGAGACTGATGGGATGTTTTCTAGGTAGCATGGTTAAGTGTTATGTGTGTTGTAGTCCAACAATGGCGTGGATGCGGCATGTTGTTCCACTCTTATTTATTCTATAAATATCTGTATTTTTTCAGCCAACGTGATGTGAAAAATAATATAGGCTCTTCATACATAAATTAATAAAATGTTGGAATTTTCATAGCAGCTTTTTTTTGTGTGAAGAAAGTAAATGCCATTGCCTATAATCCCTCTATCATTTTAGAATGTGCTGATCGCAGACCCCTCCGGACACTTCTCCACAGCGACGCGCGCTTCGTTCTAAAAGAGCTTAAAACGTCTGTGAAGATACCCAGCAGAGAATTGGATCTCATTATCACACATCAGGCCTGTTGTGAGGAAAGGGCAGAAGATACATTAAAAAGATCCAAAGAAATGTAGCTTAATAAAAATAAATACGAGCCAGTGCGTTATGTTATGTATAAAATAAAAATGGAGCAGGCTGACTCACATAAATACTGATACATACAGAGATCTCTGACTCATACACGCACTGAGATGTATAATTATAGAGAAAAATATTGGCTACCACGTTAAATGTCACAGGGACAATCATTTTTTAGTCGTTTTTTTCTTAATGTTAATGAATGCAGATTTGTCGGAGGTGAATGTGAGAGAATGGGCATGGTGGAAGTGAGTCCATTTGTGAACCAGGGCTCGACAATAAAGGCCCCCACAATGGCTTAACATGATTGGTTGCCCTTACCCATTGCATATATGGAAGGTAGGCAATTGGTTGCTGTTTAAAGAAAGGACTCTCCCCTATTGGGTATCACACACCCAGTGACATTTAATGTGCCCTCTGTGTAACCTGTCATTATTTATTGGTTGTCTCGTCTGAATTCTCCATTTGAATCCATATCTGCTAGTTTTATTGCCCTCATTTGCTTTGTGTTTTCCCCTAATAAACAGTTCCTCTTGCAACAAAGTCTTAGCCAGTTCTTGTGGGATAAAAATACTTACAAAGAGCCATATGACAGCAACAGGCCGTAGCAGAGCTTCCCTGGGACCCTGGAAGAGGGCTAGCTGGCAATGATAGCCAGGGTTTAACCCTTGCAGCCCTGGGTCCTTGCATAGTGAGATCGAAAGGGCCTGCACCACTCTTGCTGGTGGTCTAGTGCAGAAGACAGGCCTTTAACGGTATCTGGTGATATTTATATCCCTATTAGAAGACAGCTGGGTAATTTCTAAATTATGGTTGGTCCTTCTGTACAAGTTTAAAAACCAAGCCTGGTCTGGGTGATGAATAAACAGCCCTAGCCCTTTAAGGCCAGCAGCGTGGCTGCACGTTATGTTTTTATACTCTCGTATCCAGCTGTCATCCGCATACTGCTGGACTCGATCTGCCCCTGGAGTAGCAGTACTGTTAAGTATTTCCCCCACCCAGAACACCACCTGGTGTGCCAGATAGCCAGTCCAGGGCTGTTAGAAACCAATGGTCTAAACTAGAACTCGAAGATTTATCATGGGACATGTAAATAATATTATTTATTGAACAGCATTAGGGTACTGCTGAATGCACACTTACAAGTGCTTAACACACACCAAAAAATAATTGATCCAAACTAATATAACGGTATAGTGGGCATACCTGGGTGGGGACTTGTGGGCTTCGGGCATCCGGAGCCTACCCTTGCAGGATATAGACAGGACTGCCCACTGACGGGGTGTTCCCGCTGACATCAATGGGGGGTCCAGCTGACGTTGAGGGCGTTCCTGCTGACATCAATGGATGGTCCTGCTGACGTTTGTGAAAGCACCCCCCATTTAAAGGGCAAATGGGCGGGGAGTGGGCCGTGTCAGGACCCCGAGGATTCGAGTGTCAACCCAGAGAACCAGCGAAACCCGGAGAATTCCCAGGTATGGCAGATCTTCTGCTCAAAGTAGTGATCAAGGTGCAAGGGTATGACATCATAATCCATCATAACCCATCTCTCTCAGCCTCCTGGATCAGCACAGCCATATAAGTAGCCAGAATTAGAACAAATACAGCCTATTGTAGTATTTTATTCTAAACTGTAAATCACAAGATTTCAAATGAAGGCAAAGGCGATTTTATTTGCAAATTGCGCGTGCTACATTTCTTATGCAAAACAAATGTTCTCTAGACAGAATTTTCCACAACTTCCACACATGTCAGTCACCCTGGCTATCCTTGTCTCTCCTCACCTACCATGAGGTTCAAGGAGGAGGAAGCTCCTCTAGCTATGGAAATGAGGAGATGTGGTTCTAGAGCTTGAAGCAGCCAATCAATTTGAGGAAAGCAATCTCATTCAAATCAATGGATGACTTTTTGTGCATACGCGTGGTTAAGATCTTGTTATACCCCCGGAAATTGTATGTGAGCCGGGACTGAAGCTGGCTGACAGTGACTTGCAACCCAGGGATCTGAGGGGCAAGTGGAGAGGCTTTCTGCTGAAAGGTGATGTCTCTGTGAAGGCACTCCAATTCAAATACCCTGCTCGGTTGCATTTGAAGTGCTAGAACTGCATACATCAGTTTACTTGCTAATATGTATGCATATCTTTTTTTCTTAGAATTTGAAATGTATTGACATGCACACCCATAATAGGCTAGATAAAGTTGTAAAATGACATCACTAGTAGTTATTTATAAGGGTCCACATTAAAAAGGTTGGGGAATATGTATAGTTGCACGCACCAAACTAGAAGAATATGCTCTATTATTAACGGCATATAAATAAAAAAAAGGAGTGAGTCTGTCCAATTTTTCTTTGATTTTATTATTATGTAGGTAATTATCAAGCATTACTCATAACAGCATTTCTAAAAGTATTTCATTTTGAGGGGGAAATTAGAAAACAGCTACCAAGGAAACAACACAATACCCGTCTTAATTTGGTTGAAATTATAAATCAAGTTGTGGACTACAAAGACATTCATAATAGCATAAAATCCACCTACTGAAAAACTCAATTTGTGATTTATAAGTGATTCACTTAAGACCCTTTCATGCTTCAATGTTACAGAATTTACAAAGATCGAGACAAAACGGAATTATTGAACATATGTCTCAAAATACAATCTGTTTATGAAAGTTCCACGATAAATATGCCTGAATAGGCGGTTTTAACCCAGCAACTGGCTCAGGCCGTCTTGACAAGTGTCAGCTGAAGCTTCTCCTCTAGTTTAAGATTTTGGCCATGTGAAAGGTCTATACAGACACTTAAGAGAATGTCGTTGTTAGCGATGGAGCAGCCGCACTAGTATAAGTATTCCAGGAGAGGGACTGGGAAGCGTCCTTAAAGAAGTGGGTCTTGAGGGATTTTTTGAAGAAAGGCAGCCCTTGAGAACAGAGGACAGATGGAGATCATCAGATGAACGAAGATGTCGGGCAGGAGTGTATTTAGAGATGAGTGAGCTGGCAGCTGATTGAGAATAACCTTGCTCATGGCTCAACGGGACAAAGTCTGACTTGGTCAAACTCACCTTGTGCTGTCCAACTTGCATTAAATATGACAGCTTTCTAGAGAATTAACAGATCTTTTCTAATTAGATAAAACATTGCCTCTGACAATAGGATTATGCCTCCAATAGTTCTAAATAAATAGAACACCTTTTTTTAAATTAATGAATTTAATTAAAGATGATTGTAATAGAACTGTGTTAATCCCATGGGGTTCCTCCCCATATGATCAAATTAAACTCTAATTAGTTTCTTCTGGAAACAGAGAACTTGGATAAAACTCATAATCTGCAGACCACTAGAGGGGTTCAGTCTGGTTAAGAACTAAAATAACTTAAATGAAAGAAATTTGATGATGTCATTTCAGTTTTGTGTTGCAGCAGATAAAAGAGAATTAACACGATTGTAAAATAAACTGTTTACGACCCCGTAGCAGAAAAGGCTTCATAGACTGGAACCAGTGATGGACGGCTGTAATTAAGTGTAAGGGTATTTTGCTTTAATTTGTAATAACGGAAATTGTGCTTGTGTGGAAACCATCTAAATAGTTTATGAGTAGTTCCTGGAATACATCGCACTACATTTTAAGAATGAGGTTTCTTACAGTTGTATGATCATTTTCTTAATACATTTAAAGAATGCCAAGACATATAAGAAAACCCTAATCATTCACTCACTAAATGCCGCTAGTGGAAAACACCCTGAGGTTTTTATGTTGGCTACACAGGGTGAACTGTTTTAAAATAATAAAAGGCCGTGTTATGGCATCTAAAGGTCAGGGCTACGAAAATCAGTTGAAATGGTTTTATTGGTCCAATATTCTGATATCAATGTTATATTGTGAGTTATCTGAAGCAAATCTGTGAAGAGTACTTCCTATATGTCACATGTAGCACTATACCTCAAACTCACCTCTTTCTATCTCTATCTTTCCTTTGCTACTTTCTTCCTTTTATCTTAGTTCTTCATTTTGCCTTTCACCTATTTTGTTCTTTTGACAATCGGTGTAGATATGGCTTTGATGCGGGCATAATATGTCAATGAAAATCTTTGGCACACTTTCTACCATTTTCTATAATCCCTGCAATGTATGTCGAATTATTTTACCTGTATTGTCTATTGGTGTCTTCTGTCAATAATGTACTACTGATCTCCTTTCAATGAAGACAAAATACATTAAAAATTAAAAATAAACTTAGTAACAGCCAAATGACAATTCTCTGTAATGGCTAATTGTATCTTGCAAAACGTCTTGCAATTTAACACAAGTAAATACTATAACCAACAACATCTGCTGTCCACTTCACCAATCCTAAGGAGTGGGTTTGAAAGTCCAGTGTTATGCATATATGTGTAAACAAATAGAGTTGAGTGTCTGCTTATGGTTGCTGAACTGAATAAGCTATTAAGCTACACGGGGGAAAAGATATACAATTTTTTATATTATTTCTGATGGTTTCATAGTGGGATGCATAAAACTGACAAGGAGATTATTCCCGATTATTTCACATCTAGCAAGGAATGAGTCTTCTCTGGGAGACCTCCATGAAAGTATGGGTTGTGCCCTATCGGTAAAAACAAGGTACTTGCGAAGATCATTTCTGGATATTGATATTTTTATTCTGTAACCAATCAATTGCATATCCATAAAGTCATGCTATGACTTTTGTGCCATTTTGACATTTGTCAGGTTTAAGAATCACTATTTTATACTTTTTCAACATAAAAATTGCTCCATGGAGGCTAACCGTCGATAATATTGTTCTATAACTCTAAAAAATAGGAAGCTAAAGTCAAGTGTAGCATCTTATAATATTTTATCTTAATTCCATCCAGTCAAACCTGTTTGTTTTGTAAGTAAAGCATTATACATGGATTTCATACATTTTAGGTTGTTTGGCTGGATTACCCGAAGGCTCAGGAATATGCCTCTGATAATTCCTTGTTAATGGATAACTGGTTTGGAGATGAAAAGATTAATGTTGTCCAGGTAAATACAGTTTTCCTTTAGATAATCATCCCACTTGCCAGATGGAAGACGAAGGGAAACCCCTCTGTGATGATTTTATGATGGGAAACTCAAGCTTAGTATTGATCCATATTGGGATTTGGTACAATATGGACCCCCACAATCTGGCAGACTAGAGAGTTTGCAGTAAAGACATAATCGATTCTTGAGAAATGTGGGTAACAGTAGCTGTAAATGGTCCATATAAAGGGGGGCCGGACAGTCATTGGTGTTTGGAGTTTGGTGGCTGCAAGTAAACCACTTTAGATTTATGGTTAAAATTGCCACCTATAACCAAATAGGTGACCTTGACCTTTATCCCCACAGAATACAAGTCTGTGAATAAATAATAATTGGGTGTCCATGGGGTATACAGATTAACATGGTCTATGGAAAGCTGTAAAATAATATACTCTCTTTTCCCACAGGATCTGAGACTGTTGAGGAAATGGAGTAGTATTTGGTTTTTGTTAAGCAATCCAAGGGGCTTCAAATGACAAGGGGACATTGGCCAAATGAGTCTCTTGTGACAGAATTCTATGATGCGTGACTCTACTAATAACTTCAAACTAGTTTTGTGAGAGTTGTAGATGCTTTGATGTCAAAAACTGCCCCAGTGAGCAGCTTCAATCCACAGTTTTTGTGAACTGCATTCAAATTAGAAACACTAACAAAAAAGTTTCCATTAATGTGTTGCAACCAAGAACACCTAATGAAATTCGGATGACATATCATAGAAACTTATTATCAAGATCCAGGAGTTCCACTGATCTTCATACATTATGGAAGATAATAATTAGTCTTGTTTAAAGGAACTGAAATGCAATCCAGTGTCACATGCTGCCATCTAGTGAACTGTGCTCTATCGTCAGTACTAAATGCTTGTCTACATTCTTCTGTTGCAAAATCATTTTCTTTGCCTTAATATTAAATACATCATTTGATGGATTATTTTCATAGTTTGGGTGTTTGTTACATAGAGTAAGTTCATGTCCCAGATTCCCAGAGACAGACCTGTCTCGTATGTCAGGAAATCCCATTCTGGAACAATAGACACACAGAAACATAGATAAGACCCATCCGGCCCATCTAGTCTGCCCATTTTTCCTGATGTACAGACTTAGACCGTAATCAATCCTTGGTCTTATCTCAGATTTAGTACAGTCATATGCCTATCCCATGCATGTTTTAATTCCCTCTAAATACTTCTGATGGGAGGCTATTCCATTTATCTACCACCTTCTCGGTAAAGTAAATATAATAAAACAAAAATATAAAATATAGTAAAATAATAATATAATGTTCTGAATGAAAATGTCTAACAGGATAATTTTGTGTGTGTCTGTGTTAAACACATTCCCATGGCCGTACTGGGGATTAATAAGCAGACCTGGCACTTTGGGGACGAGGCCGCCAAATAATGTACCTGCGGTCCCCGGCTGGATAGGTCCGGCAACTTGTTTATGCAATAGCACTAGTGAACATTTTAGAACTTTTGTTATCATCTTTAAATATACTGACATCGATAAAAAAATCATCACATATTAACCCCCGTGGTGACCAGACTGTTTTTCCGATTTTGTACCCTTTGTTAACATTTCTGTGATGTTTGTGTGTAGCTGTAATTTTCTTCTTTCTTATTTTCTGTACTTACAAATTAAGCATTGTTTTTTTTCAGGACAAAAGGGACTTTCTTTAGATACCATCATTTTCATCATATCAAATCTTAATTATTATAAAATCAAATCTAAATTACTATAAAAATTAAATAAAATATGGTAAAAAATTAAAACAAATTCTAACATTTGTCCTGAGTTTAAAAATACTCAATATTTATGTTCTTTATTTTTGCTTTCCCCCCAAGTTGAACAAGTAGTGCATTGCTATGTTATAAGGGCACGACAATTGTTGCATGTTTTTCTATGATGTGCCTGGCACTCCAAGTGTCGTTAAGAGGTAAATATAATTTCATCATTATAAATATTTAACAGAGGGAAAATTTTGACCAAATACTTTTTTACGAAATCTCACTACAAATCACTTTTTAAAAAAAATATGCTTAATGGAATACAATTGTATTTTTAGAAAATATTTTTTTTCGTGCCTGTACGCTTACACAAGTTTTGGGATCTACTTACTAAAGGGAGAGCAGACTGGAGATTTTTCAACGTCCAACTCCAATGAGCTTCTGCTATAGAAAGAGTGTGATTGGCCCTGCGTGATGTATATTTAAATCAGTGGGATTTATTCTCCTCACCCATTGACTTTTACAGGACCAGCTTAGTCGATTGGAAGACAGTTCCTGTGTTGGCTTTTAGTGAATTAAGCCTACTTTCTCTAATTCCAGCCTCAAGTCACAGGGAGAGAAATAATCTCAATTTATGGAAGGTAAACTTGAAGGACGTTGGCTCACTCAGACTGGCCATGGCCATTGTTATCTGTAACAGGTGTTAATAACAATGAGCATACAACAGAAGCAAACAACTGGTAACACAGATGGACATAACACTTGTATTCTCATTGACGCAGATGGACCACCCCCTCTTCCTTTCCTCCATTTCCACTAGGCATGGTCATAGTTCTCCTTTAATATTACAGACTGAAATGTTCTGCTGACTTGGTTCATAACAGAAACACTAATCGCATTAAAAGAAAATCAAAGAGAAAGTAATATATTTGGCTCTGCCTGTCTTTCCATTAATCTCTCTTCCCAGACATATAGTTTTGCTTTGAAAGTGGGGTTCAGCACCTATTCTAAAGTCTTAATATAAATCTGAAAAAGAGAGCTTTGTGTAATTAGGTCAAGGGATGAATTTTCATTCTTTGATGTGATATCTACTAGGTTAACGTGTGCACTTTTATAAGGAAGTCATGGGAGTGAGTGCATGTCTTCTACTGTAAATGACTCTGTAACTACATAGTACTGCAGAACATGCTCGTAATTAAGTCACACAGAAAAATTGTAAATGGAAATGTAATAACCATGGTTTAAAAAGTATCAATCATGTTATTTATACAGTATTTATGCATTATGAACACATTTAAAATATATTCGTAAGGAACAAAAAGTGTCAATTGCGGTGACCAACAGATAAGTTTAGAGGGTTTACAAGCACCTAATTTGGATAAGGAATAAAGAAACGCACAAAAATATATGTGAATAGAGGAGCACACAACCTGAAAAGCATAAAAGGCATAAACATTCAGATTCACAGGTTGCTGCTAGAATACTAATGACCAATAAGTACAGAAAACAAAACGAGAATTCAGTGCATAGTCAGTGAATACCATTCAAAAAACATCTAAGGCATAAATATTGGGGACTCATTCGCAGTATATCGCTTAGCCCGCCACTACGTTTGCCGAGTCCTATCTATTTGATCATGGCTATATTGCTTAGCAAGCAGCTGAATCTTGGGACTGCTTTGCATTTAAACTAGACTTGCGCATTCGTCTTCGGGCGAACATGAAAACGAGCACGAAGAGGCCATTTTTTTGTTCGTTCCGAAGACACGCCGAAGAGAATACAGTGCCGGCAAAACGTAGGAGAAGACGAAGACTCCCAACCACGAAGAATCGAAGATTCTTCGTGATCGTCTTCGTTTTTGCCGCGCAGCCGCCAAAATTTCAAACAGGAGTGAGCTGATTTCGTCTGTCCAATCAGCTCACTCTTGTGACGTCACGCTAAGGGTCTCGTCCAATGCCTGTGCTGCTGTTTTTTGAATTCTGAAGGCGCCTTTATAAGACCAGAGCTTGCCTGAGAGATCCATTCATTTTTCGCTGTGACTGCTTTGGCAACACTGCTGTGCTGCATCCGAGCGTTACAGAGAGATTGTTCTGTTCTGTGTGAGACTGGTAAGCCTTAGCCTGCCATTTCTCACAGTGTACTTCATCCTCACTTCAGTGCTACTTAATATAATTAATAATAATAATTTGATTAATTTAATTTTTTTTTATTTAATTTGTCATCAACTGTAGTGTAAGTGCTGTTGAGTTGACAGTGCACCCAGTGTCTCAGTGGCACTGGGGTGCCCTTGCCCTGGGCTGGCACTAGTGCCTATTGCCTGTCCTGCTTAAATAAATTAAATAGAATTTATAAATAATAATTTAATAGAGTCTATAATTTAATAGTTCATTATAATATTATATATATATATATTTGTCAGTCATATATATATATATAAAAAAAACAAAAACTGTCTGCGCTTCTTACCCTAATAAAGTTGGCAACAAATATATAAACATAATATAAATGAGAGGTTTTGGTTATATGAATTGGCCAAAGCATAATTAAGCTCACCCGCCACGTCAAGGCACACTCTCAATAGGGTGAGAACCTACTCTCACTTCCTACATAGTGGACACACAAAGCAGTTTATACTGCTACCAAAACCTTATTAATGTGTTGGGGGAGGTGCAATTAAACCTCCTCCCCATTAACCCCTGGATAGCAAGCTGCAACCAGACTGATGAGGAGCCAACAACCTCAAATATGTGCAAACAGGGAAAAGAAAAAATGTCGGTGCGCTAAGCTAGTCACAGGCTCAAATAATACAAATATGTAATACGAGGCCTACCAAACAGGTGTAAGCATGCAGCAAGAAACAGTGTATTGGCTGTACAATGTATACAAAAAACAAAAACTGTCTGCGCTTCTTACCCTAATAAAGTTGGCAACAAATATATAAACATAATATAAATGAGAGGTTTTGGTTATATGAATTGGCCAAAGCATAATTAAGCTCACCCGCCACGTCAAGGCACACTCTCAATAGGGTGAGAACCTACTCTCACTTCCTACATAGTGGACACACAAAGCAGTTTATACTGCTACCAAAACCTTATTAATGTGTTGGGGGAGGTGCAATTAAACCTCCTCCCCATTAACCCCTGGATAGCAAGCTGCAACCAGACTGATGAGGAGCCAACAACCTCAAATATGTGCAAACAGGGAAAAGAAAAAATGTCGGTGCGCTAAGCTAGTCACAGGCTCAAATAATACAAATATGTAATACGAGGCCTACCAAACAGGTGTAAGCATGCAGCAAGAAACAGTGTATTGGCTGTACAATGTATACAAAAAACAAAAACTGTCTGCGCTTCTTACCCTAATAAAGTTGGCAACAAATATATAAACATAATATAAATGAGAGGTTTTGGTTATATGAATTGGCCAAAGCATAACACTGCTTTGTGTGTCCACTATGTAGGAAGTGAGAGTAGGTTCTCACCCTATTGAGAGTGTGCCTTGACGTGGCGGGTGAGCTTAATTATGCTTTGGCCAATTCATATAACCAAAACCTCTCATTTATATTATGTTTATATATTTGTTGCCAACTTTATTAGGGTAAGAAGCGCAGACAGTTTTTGTTTTTTGTATACATTGTACAGCCAATACACTGTTTCTTGCTGCATGCTTACACCTGTTTGGTAGGCCTCGTATTACATATTTGTATTATTTGAGCCTGTGACTAGCTTAGCGCACCGACATTTTTTCTTTTCCCTGTTTGCACATATTTGAGGTTGTTGGCTCCTCATCAGTCTGGTTGCAGCTTGCTATCCAGGGGTTAATGGGGAGGAGGTTTAATTGCACCTCCCCCAACACATTAATAAGGTTTTGGTAGCAGTATAAACTGCTTTGTGTGTCCACTATGTAGGAAGTGAGAGTAGGTTCTCACCCTATTGAGAGTGTGCCTTGACGTGGCGGGTGAGCTTAATTATGCTTTGGCCAATTCATATAACCAAAACCTCTCATTTATATTATGTTTATATATTTGTTGCCAACTTTATTAGGGTAAGAAGCGCAGACAGTTTTTGTTTTTTGTATACATTGTACAGCCAATACACTGTTTCTTGCTGCATGCTTACACCTGTTTGGTAGGCCTCGTATTACATATTTGTATTATTTGAGCCTGTGACTAGCTTAGCGCACCGACATTTTTTCTTTTCCCTGTTTGCACATATTTGAGGTTGTTGGCTCCTCATCAGTCTGGTTGCAGCTTGCTATCCAGGGGTTAATGGGGAGGAGGTTTAATTGCACCTCCCCCAACACATTAATAAGGTTTTGGTAGCAGTATAAACTGCTTTGTGTGTCCACTATGTAGGAAGTGAGAGTAGGTTCTCACCCTATTGAGAGTGTGCCTTGACGTGGCGGGTGAGCTTAATTATGCTTTGGCCAATTCATATAACCAAAACCTCTCATTTATATTATGTTTATATATTTGTTGCCAACTTTATTAGGGTAAGAAGCGCAGACAGTTTTTGTTTTTTGTATACATTGTACAGCCAATACACTGTTTCTTGCTGCATGCTTACACCTGTTTGGTAGGCCTCGTATTACATATTTGTATTATTTGAGCCTGTGACTAGCTTAGCGCACCGACATTTTTTCTTTTCCCTGTTTGCATATATATATATATACTATAGTATACTAGTGTAGAGTGTACTGTAGACATTCATCTACTAGTGTCTAATTTAAAATCAGTAATATTAATTAATATAATTAATAATTGAATTCATTATAAAATTATATATATATTTGTCAGTTATAGTTAGTAATAGTATACTAGTGTAGAGTGTACTGTAGACATTCAAGACATCTACTAGTGTCTAATCTAAAATCAGTAATATCAATAATTCTATAATTCTTTCTTATCTTAATAGTTAATTAAATTAGCTATAAATAAAAGTAATAATATTAATTAATTACTACTAGTGTATAGTTCAGCTAATCTTATTAGTACTGGTGCTGCAGCTCTATAGTTTGTGCTTTGTTTTAGCAACAGCAAGAGACCAAGTCAATTTTTCTTAATTAATAATCTTTCATTTTATTTCATTTGTTTTGCTCACCTCAGTCCATCAGTGAAGTGAACTTGTTGGGCTAGTGAGTGCAGCCGCATAAGTGCTGTGGTTTTTTTTGATCAGCAAGCAGTGACGTTAACTGTTTTGCAAAGATTTTCTCATTTATTTTACATTTTATTTCAATTTTATTAAAAGTACCCTTAGTGTTTTGCTCACCTCAGTCCATCAGTGAAGTGAACTTGTTGGGCTAGTGAGTGCAGCCGCATAAGTGCTGTGTGTTTTTGTTCAGCAAGCAGTGAAGCTAACTGTTTTGCTGTGACATTTTATTTTATTTCTAATTCTTTTCAAGAAAAATTGACTGTGACGAGCTGTACTAAGCAAAGCTTCAAGCTACTAGCTGTAGTACTAAAATAATTCTAATCTTCTTTAATCTTAATCTATAATATATTATAAATAATATATAACAATATAAATTCTAATTCATAATCTATAATATAAGTAATTCTAATTCTAAATTCTAATTCATAATCTATATTCTTCTATCTATAATACATAATATATAAGTAAATTATTTCTAATCTATTAATATTATATAACTTAATATTAATTAATAAATCATACCGAATCTGATTTAACCTCACTTTAGCTTAGTGGGTTTGAGAGCGTCTGCCTAGAGGTAGACTTATAGTAAGGAAATATAGCTTTAGGCTAGCATAGTAGTAGGCTAAGCTCTTAGGCCCGTGTAAATTCAAATTAAAAATAAAATACTGCTAGTTATTAAATAGTTAATAATTTAAATAACTTTAGCACTTTGCCAGATTGCACACAACAGCACAGTGCAGTAGTGCATAGTTTTACTTTTTAAGCAGTAGCACTGAAGAGAACTTCCTCTAATTTTTTTGTCTTTAATTCATTTTTCCTTTTTTTTTTTTATAGTTTTTTAAACACTACACTACACTACACACACAACACAAAATTTGAAATGGATCCTCCTTTTGGGACTAAGGAGGGACAAGCTCCATCTACCACCACCACCACCACCACCAGTTCTAAGATGCAGCCTTTGCGTCAGTCTAGTCGGCCAAGTAGGCCAAGCTCTCGCTTATCATTTGGGGAAGCATTGCTTGAAGGATCATCAAGTAAAGGAAAGGCACCAAAAGCAGGCAGTAGTAGTGCGGCTAGGCCCACAAGCTCTATGGTTTTTTACGGAAAGCCTACAGCACCAGAAGCACGTTCAAAGTTAAAGGGTAGCACAAGTAGTACCAGCCCAGTGACTAAAAAGAAGTGCCTTTTGCCCCAAGCAGCATCTTCCCCATCCACAAGCAGCATGCAAGGTACCAAGCAGAGCCAAATGAGCAGCAAGACTCAGAGGGGTCCCAAACAAAAGCGATCTCATTCCTTTGTAGGGAAAACCACCACCACCACCCCCACCGCCTCTACCACCACTAGTGCTGCACCTACTGTTCCCACTGGTACCGCCACGCCATGTCCTCCTAGTACCTCTAGCAAGCCACCAAGTCCTTACAACATTTTTGTAAAGACAGTTAGAGAGAGGGCTACACATAGTGGGACTCCACCTAGCGAGGTAGCAGAGGAGCCTGAGACTGAGAGGCCAAGTGCAGAGTCTATTCTTCCTGCTCGCACTACTACTAGTCACGAGTCTCACGACGATATCAGTCTTAGCTCCAGCCTAGCAGGAATTCCATTCGATCTGGCTAATGAAGAGCTAGACTATGAGCCAGAGGAAGTAGAGGAGATGAGTGGTCAGGAATCAGATTCCTCAGGGAGCAGTGTCCAAATGACTAGTGCACAATTTTCCCCTGAGCCTCCACCTTCTCCGCTACGATCATCACCATCACCACCACCACCAGCAGCAGCAGCAGCAGCAAAACCTAGCAAATCTAAAGCATTTAGCAGTCCCACTATGGCCAGTACTGTTACCACCAGTCCCACCACCACTAGTTCTGCCTCTGTTCATCCACCCCGAGCAGTAGGAGCAGCACCCAAGGCACACTCCAAGGCTATGCGCGCCCCAATTTGGGAGCACTTTGAAAATGTTGAAGAAGGGCGCTATGGAAAGTGCAAACATTGTGGGACGCTAATAAGCAGAGGGAAAGTGTCTGGCCATTTTACCAGTGCTAGCATGAAGCATCACCTCAGCACTCAACACAACGCTGTGCTATTGGGGAAAGATGCAGAAGTAAAACTTAGTGCAGGCAGCATAGCTGGTGGCCGTGGAAAAACCCCAACAGCTTCTTCTTCTGAGCCAATAGCAGCAGCAGCAGCAGCAGCAGCTAGTGCTGGCAGCCAGAGACCAAGGCAGGTTGGAGCACTGCATGTCCAGCCCACCCTGGAACAATTTGTGGCATTCCAATCCAAAAGGTCAATGCCCAAACAGCAGGCCAATAAAGTAACGCGACTGATTGGTCAGTTCATTGCTGTTGGAGGGGCATCCTTCTCTATGATCGAAGGGGAGCCTTTCAAACAATTGATGGCGGCTGTGGCTCCACAATATACAGTTCCGTCACGTTCCACTTTCAGCAGGAACATTGTCCCCTCATTGTATCGGTCCTGTGTTGCAGCAGTGAAAGAGGAGCTTTCCAAGGCTGCTGGTCAGTCTGTTCATTTCACTACAGATTTGTGGAGTGCACCTAGCGGCCAGCATGACTTTCTTTCTTTGACAGCACACTGGTGGCAACCCGGTGTGTCTAAGGAAGCTGCTGCAGCAGGCTACCGATCTTTCCTTCTCCATGCAGAAGTGATGGATGAAAAGCACACTTCCCAAAATATTCTGCATGCAATGAGGAAAATGTTTAGCCTTTGGGTGGGAGCAGAGGCGGGCACCAATGTTGAAGTTGGTTTTGTGGTAACTGACGGAGGTGCCAATATGGTGAAAGCGCTGCGAGATGGTCATATTGTTGGTGTGCGCTGTGCAGCCCACATCATCCATCTTGTAGTGAAGGCAGCAATGTCAGAAGGAACTAATGTGGCAGCAGTAGTTCTGTCCCGCTGCAGAAAGATCGCTGGGCACTTTCACCATAGTGTTAAGGCTAGCCAACTTTTGAGGGAAGAGCAAGAGAGGTCAGGTCTTCCCGTACACTGCCTACGCCAGGATGTCAGTACACGGTGGAACTCCACGTTAGACATGCTGGAGAGGATTTTGGAGCAGCAGAGGGCAATCCATAATCTTGCCTCAGAGCACAATATTGGGATTACCTCTCCATTGAATAGGGAGGATTGGACAGTGATCGCCCAGCTAGTGGCAGTCCTTAAACCATTCAGGGATGCCACAGAAAATTTAAGCTCAAACACTGCCAGTCTGGCCCAGGTAATCCCAGTGTTCTCCCATCTAGGCAGCAAGATGGATGTGTTCCTTGGAAACCGTGAGGCTGTTCAAGGTGGCACTCTACATCCTGACGTAGCAGCCATAGCCAGGAAGCTGAAGGATCTACTAAAAGTACACCTTCGCAAACGAATGGAAGAGAGTCCCGAAATGATGCTAGCGTGCCTTTGCGATCCAAGAATTAAGGGAAAGCTAGCTTTGAAATTTAATGTTCTCAGTAGCTACCGGGAGCAATTGGTCAACAAGGTGCGTGACTGGCAGCATAAAATGGGAATGCTGTCCGAGGAGGGAGAGGTGCAGGAGGAGGAAGAGATGATGTGGTCTGCTACTCCTAGCAGCAGCATCAGCAGCAGTGCCACAAGCAGCACAACACAGCTGAGTGGAGCAGCTGCGTTTTGGGAAGAGGCACTTGGGAGTATAGTTGGACCATCTGACAGAGCTAGCAGCAGAAAGGAGAGTAGTGCTGCTGAAATGGTCAAACTTTACCTCTGTGAAGTTCCTTCTGCGCCTAATGTTGATCCTCTTAGCTACTGGGATGAAAAGAAGAGTGTGTGGCCTGCACTCTCATGGGTTGCGCAGCAGCTACTATCATGTCCGCCAACCACTGTTCAAAGTGAGCGCGTGTTTTCTATGACTGGAAACATACTCCACAGCGCTCATGCATGGCACCTCATCTGATGGAGCAGATTGCCTTTCTTAAATTCAATCTGCCCAAGTTGGGTTACCCAGCTCTTAGCTTGGAAAGTTAATTTTTTTTCTCTGTAATGTTTAAGGTAGTTTCTCCCCCTGGTTGCACGTGTTTGTGGTGTGGCAACGTCTGCTACCTCCGCCGGTGTAGCCAATTTACGCTAGGGCCTAGTGTCTGAGTTCTGGAAGTCCGCTCCCAAACGCCAAGGACTGACAGTCTTCGGATGCTTTGCCCTGGGGTGAAACAGGTGAGCGGGTCGTCAATTGCCCACTCATTCACCTTTTTCCGTTTCCAACGCTGCTGCTGGTGGTGGTGCCAGTATCTTTTGCCAGTTCGCTTCCTGGCTGAAATCATGCCTCAAATGTCCCTAATGGAGAGGGTAGTTTCTCCCCCTGGTTGCACTTGCTGCGGTGTGGCAATGCCTGCTACCTCCGCCGGTGTAGCCAATTTACGCTAGGGCCTAGTGTCTGAGTTCTGGAAGTCCGCTCCCAAATGCCAAGGACTGACAGTATTTGGATGCTTTGCCCTGGGGTGAAACAGGTGAGCGGGTCGTCAATTGCCCACTCATTCGCCTTTTCCAATGCTGCTGCTGCTGCTGGTGGTGGTGGTGCCAGCGTCTCTTCTCTGCCAGTTCGCTTCCTGGCTAGTGTCATGCCTTAAATGTCCCTAATGGAGAGGGTAGTTTCTCCCCCCTGGCTGCGTCTGTTTGCGGTGTGGCAACGCCTGCTACCTCCGCCGGTGTAGCCAGCTTACGCTAGGGCCTTGTGTCTGAGTTCTGGAAGTCCGCTCCCAAACGCCAAGGACTGACAGTGTTTGGATGCTTTGCCCTGGGGTTAAACAGGTGAGTGGGTCGCCAATTGCCCACTCATTCGCCTTTCCCAATTCTGCTGCTGCTGCTGGTGGTGCCAGCGTCTCTTCAATGCCAGTTCGCTTCCTGGCTAGTGTCATGCCTCAAATGTCCCTAATGGTAAGGGCAGTTTCTCCCCCCTGGTTGCACTTGCTGCGGAGTGGCAACGCCTGCTACCTCCGCCAGTGTAGCCAGCTTACGCTAGGGCCTTGTGTCTGAGTTCTGGAAGTCAGCTCCCAAACGCCAAGGACTGACAGTGTTTGGATGCTTTGCCCTGGGGTGAAACAGGTGAGTGGGTTGCCAATTGCCCACTCATTCGCCTTTCCCAATTCTGCTGCTGCTGCTGGTGGTGCCAGCGTCTCTTCAATGCCAGTTCGCTTCCTGGCTGGTGTCATGCCCAAAATGTCCCTAATGGTGAGGGCAGTTTCTCCCCCCTGGCTGCGTCTGTTTGCGGTGTAGCAACGCCTGCTACCTCCGCCGGAGTGGCCAGCTTACGCTATGGCCTAGTGTCTGAGCTCTGGAAGTCTGCTGCCAAACGTCTAAGACTGACAGTGTTTGGGTGCTTTGCCCTGGGGTGAAACAGGTGAGTGGGTCGCCAATTGCCCACTCATTCGCCTTTCCCATTTTTCACTGCTGCTGCTGGTGGTGGTGGTACCAGCATCTCTTCCGTGCCAGTTTGCTTCCTGGCTAGAGTCATGCCCAAAATGTCCCTAACGGTAAGGGCAGTTTCTCCCCCCTGGCTGCCTCTGTCTGCGGTGTGGCAACGCCTGCTACCTCCGCCGGAGTGGCCAGCTTACGCTAGGGCCTAGTGTCTGAGCTCTGGAAGTCTGCTGCCAAACGTCTAAGACTGACAGTGTTTGGGTGCTTTGCCCTGGGGTGAAACAGGTGAGTGGGTCGCCAATTGCCCACTCATTCGCCTTTCCCAATTCTGCTGCTGCTGCTGGTGGTGCCAGCGTCTCTTCAATGCCAGTTCGCTTCCTGGCTGGTGTCATGCCCAAAATGTCCCTAATGGTGAGGGCAGTTTCTCCCTCCTGGCTGCGTCTGTTTGCGGTGTGGCAACGCCTGCTACCTCCGCCGGAGTGGCCAGCTTACGCTAGGGCCTAGTGTCTGAGCTCTGGAAGTCTGCTGCCAAACGTCTAAGACTGACAGTGTTTGGGTGCTTTGCCCTGGGGTGAAACAGGTGAGTGGGTCGCCAATTGCCCACTCATTCGCCTTTCCCATTTTTCACTGCTGCTGCTGGTGGTGGTGGTGCCAGCATCTCTTCCGTGCCAGTTTGCTTCCTGGCTAGAGTCATGCCCAAAATGTCCCTAATGGTAAGGGCAGTTTCTCCCCCCTGGCTGCGTCTGTTTGCGGTGTGGCAACGCCTGCTACCTCCGCCGGAGTGGCCAGCTTACGCTAGGGCCTTGTGTCTGAGCTCTGGAAGTCCGCTGCCAAACGTCTAGGACTGACAGTGTTTGGATGCTTTGCTCTGGGGTGAAACAGGTGAGTGGGTCGCCAATTGCCCACTCATTCGCCTTTTCCATTTCCTTTTCCATTTCCATTTCATTATTTTCCTTCTGATACACAACCAACCAACCAAACATAACACACACAATAACACAAATAACAGTGACATAATACATAACACATATAACACACAGTGACAACACACATAACACACATAACACATACACGTACAATGCACAAATCACAAGGACCTTTCCTCTTGTTATTTGTCCTGGCCTTCACTTCTACACTCACTAGCATTAACGCTATAACTCACACTTCATACTATAACATTTTTCCATCCACATACCTGCCAACAGACCCAACTTTTTCAGGGACAGTCCTGCTTTTTTCCAGTCCTGTCCCATCTAATTTAGCTATCTAGGTATGCAAATACACGTTGGTAGTTATAGCTCGGTAGGTAGCACTAGTATAAACATTAAATAAATATAATAAAGTACTAAATAATAAATCTAACTTTAAAATACATTTAAATAAACCCCTTAATTTTTTAAAACCCATTAAAATTAAAATTAAATTATTATTTAGACATAATACATCTTTAACCAAACCAGTGCACTGCTACTAATCTTAAACATAACCGTACATTAACCCTAAGCTATTTTTTAGTTCTTGTCCAACATTTTTCCATCCGCATACCTGCCAACACACCTAAGATTTTGGTGGACAGTCCTGCTTTTTTCCAGTCCTGTCCAGTAAAAGTTGGGTTGTTGCAAAGTATGCCATTGTGAATAGGTAGCAAATGTTAGGCATGTATTACAAGTGGTCCAAAATCAATTTAAAAATGTAAAATAATCCCTATTCTTTTATTAACCCCTTCGTGACAAAGGCTGATTTTACTTTTTGTACCCTTCGTGACAATGGCCGTTTTAACATTTCTGCGCTGCTCGTGTTTAGCTGTAATTTTCTTCTTTCCCGTTTACTGAACCCACACACATTAGATATTGTTTTTTTCAGGACAAGAAGGGCTTTCTTTAGATGACATTGTTTTGATTGTATCGTATTATTTACTATTAAAAAAAGTATAAAATATGGTGAAAAATGTAGAAAAAAATGACTGTTTCTAACTTTTAGTTGAAAAATCTTTTACTCATCTATAAAAGGTAATAAAAAAACCTGCTAAATAGATTCTACTATTTGTCCTGAGTTTAGAAATACCCAATGTTTTTATGTTTTTTTGCTTTTTTCTGCACGTTATGGAGCAATAAGTACAGGTACCGTTTTGCTATTTCAAAGCCATTTTTTCCAAATCTGGTAATTCTTCCCCCCATGTGCCATTTCGGGTATCTTTGAAGCCGGCCAATGCAATTTACCCCATCAAGTCATATATTTTTGAAAACTAGACAGCCCAGGGTATTCCAAATGCTGGTATTTTAACCCTTTCCAAGCACTTATTCTACCATCAGCCTTTGTCAAACTTTATGGTAGTAATTTTTTTGCATTTGTTTTTTCACACACATTTTACTTTAGGTATAAATAAACAGGTTCTGGTATATGTCACTATCAAAAAACACCCCAATATGTGTTTAGCAACATCTCCTGAGTACAGCGATACCTCACATGAATGATTTTGCCTGGCTGTTTGGGGGCAAAAGGGCCACATTTGGGGCATGCACATTTTTCAATGTTGCACTTTGGCATTTGGGGATCCACTGCCCATGCCCTATTTGGTACATCTTTGAGCCGGGCCATTTCAGTGTGCCCAATAAAGCTATATATTTTTGAAAACTAGACACCCCAGGGTATTTCAAATGCTAGTATTTTAACTCTTTCCATGCACCATATCTACCACCAGTCTTTGTCAAACTTTGTGATAGTCATTTTTTTCCATTTGTTTTGTCACACACATTTTACTTCAGGTATGAATTAAAAAGTTCTCGTATATGTCACTATCACAAAACACCCCAATATGTGTTCAGCAACATCTCCTGAGCGCAGTGATACCCCACATGAATGATTTTGCCTGGCTGTTCGGGGGCAAAAGAGCCACATTTGGGGCATGCACATTTTTCAATGTTGAACTTTGGCATTTGGGGATCCACTGCCTGTGCCCTATTTGGTACATCTTTGAGCCGGGCCATTTCAGTATGCCCAACAAAACCATATATTTTTGAAAACTAGACACCCCAGGGTATTTTAAATGCTGGTATTTTAACTCTTTGCATGCACACATTTTACCACCAGCATTTTTTTAAAGTTTGCAGTAGTATTTTTGTGTGTGTATTTTTCCCACACACACCTACTTTATGTATGAATTTACAGCTCCTGGTATATGCCGCTGTCACACGACACCCCAATATGTGTTCAGCAACATCTCCTGAGTACAGTGATACCCCACATGCATGGGTTTGTCATTTTTGGGGGGAACTAAAAGGCCACATTTGGTACGTGTGCATTTTTCTAATTGGAAATTAGATGTGTGGCCATCCTTCCCCCCGTGTTAATTGGGACCTTGTTGAACCCAGCCAATTCAATTTACCCCATCAAATCATACATTTTTTAAAAGTAGACACCCCATGGGCATTTAATATGCCAGTATTTTAACTCTTTCCATGCGAGAATTGTTTTAAGCTAATATGCTAATTTTAGGACTTGCTCACAAAAATATATTTTTTATATATATTTTTTTTTTTGCCTTTTTTTTTTATTTTTTTAACATTTTTTTCAACTTGAAGGTTCCCCTGATAGTGACATCAGTGGGAAATTATTTTTACATTTTACTGTTTTTTTACTATTTTTTTTCTAATTATTATTAATTTTATTTTATTTTTAATTTATTTTTTCTAATCACACTGTGATTAGAAAGCTGAGCTCCATTGACTTGCATGGTTGAATGCAGTACCTATATTCAACCTGCAAGTGGAGCCAGAGTTCTCTAGAGGGTCTGGAGACCGTCTAGCGAACTTTTTAGACTTTATTGTTTCTTTATTGAATTTTCCCGGACCGCCGCCATCTTGCAGATGGCGAAGATCACCGGCAGCTGCGGCTGTGACCGCTCTCCGGAGCGGTCACAGCCCATCCAAAGGTAAGTGTTTGGTGTCGCTGGATGCCTCCTGATCGAGGCATTCCAGCGACACCATTTAAGTTTAGGAGGCGATCGTTGATCGCCTCCTAAACGCTTTTAAAACGGGCGTCCGCCGCCATACAAAGTATGGCGGATGTTGACGCCCCGGGGAGGGGCCAGAGATGGCCCCTTTGTGCCGATAATGGCGTTGCTGAATGCCTCGAGGTCGAGGCATTACAGCAACGCTGTTTCGGTGCAGAAAGCGAAAATAGATCGCTTTCTGCACCCGTTTAATGACGTGCCGGTCCTGGCACGTCATTTGTCGTTATCGACATGAATTTCCGTGACGTGCCCGGACCGGCAATTGTCATCAAGGGGTTAAACATCTATGGATGTGTGACTGTGTATGATAAACGGAGGCCAAGTTCCTTGGAGCATTTGTCTCTAGGTCATTTTGTGTACAGTACACCTCAGTACGTGTGTGCAACTCTATTGGTCGTTTCGGCAGGGGGCTGGCCTGCCATCAACGAATGAAGTGCGTTCTGCAATTCACTTGTTGATGCCAGACCAGCCCCCTGCCGAAACGACCAATAGAGTTGCACACACGTTCCTTCAAGGCAGCTGCTGCTGCTCCGATGTGTTGTTAACCCCGTATTAACCCCTGCTAGGCAACCGGGAAGGAAAAGAAGATTAAACGAGCACGAAGAATGTCCGCGAATATTCGCCCGAAGAGAAGACAGGCACGGGCGAATATTCGCGGAATACGAAGGTTTTTTTCCCCCCGAAGACGAGCACGAAGACGAACACGAAGAGCCCCCTGGTGCCCAAGTCTAATTTAAACTCAAAATAGAATTTCAACCAATTTAAAGCCTTCTATGGACACCAGGCCCGGACTGGGACAAAAAATAGGCCCGGGCATTTCAGACTGAGCAGCCCATTTTTATGAAAAAACATATATGTACATACATATACATAATACTTGGTCATTCAACATGGGAAGCCTGAAGCCACAATTTAGTACAACTAATCCTTTAAAAAAATATTAGAGTAAATAACACAATACCTTATCTTTTCCACTAGATTATTTCAGGGCCTTGAATGTTTTGTCCCCTGAAGTCACTACAAATTCAGGAGGGCATTTTATCTCTGGATAAGTAAAAATGAAATAGTTCCTACTGTAAATTAAGGAAACAGATAAGCAAACACACACACCAGGACAGGCTTTTCCACACCGACACCCAGACACACACACCAGGACAGGCTCTGCCACACCGACACCCAAACACACACCAGGACAGGCTCTGCCACACCGACAACAAAACACACACACACACCAGGACAGTTAAAAAAAGAAGAAATGGTTCAGCACTCAACTCCCAGGAAGCTGGGAGCTAGCAGGAAAAAAGGGCAAAACAAAAACAGAAAGCATAACAAAAATAGCAACGTTTGGCCGAAACGTTGCTTTTTTGTTTTGCTATCTTTGATTAAAGTAACCTATGGATTGTAAGCTGATTGGAGTGCTGGGGTTCTTTTCTGTGTTCACACACCAGGACAGGCTCTGCCACACTGACACCGAGATACACACACCAGGACAGGCACACAGACAACCAAACACACCAGGACAGGCTCTGTCACACCGACATCCAAACACACACACCAGGGCAGGCTCTGTCACACCAACACCCATACACAAACACACACCAGGACAGGCTCTGCTACACTGACACCCACACACACACACCAGGACACGCTCTGCCACACCGACACCCAAACACACACAACAGGACAGGCTCTGCCACACTGACACCCAATCACAAACACCTGGACAGGCTTTGCCACACTGACACCCACATCCGGAGGGTTTCCACGGACGGTTTCACTCAGCCTGCCTGTGGCATCTTTGCCCCCAAAACAGCTTGCCTTTGGCAACTTTGCCACCAAAACAGCCTGCCTGTGGCATCTTTGCCACCAAAACAGCCTGCCTGTTGCATCTTTTCCCCCATCTTACACATCCATGCTATCACACACACGTATTCATTCACTCTTTCACAAATATTTATTCACTAATTCACAGATAATCATTCACTCATTCAGATATTCATTCATACATTGATACTCATTAATTCCCTCATTCAGATACTCATTTACATATACTCATTCACAAACATTCATTCACTCACTCCTTCACATATACTCATTAATTCATTATTTCATTCAATCTCACATACTCCATACAGCCTCCCTCACCCCCTTACCTGAACTAATGATGTACACGCCGCTCTCAGACTTCTGCAGATCTGCACAGGGGAAGCAAACGCGCAGCAGGGTCATGTGACGTACATGACGTACGTCACATGGTTCCGTTGGATTCCTGCGTCCCCCTGGCGGTAGAAGAGACGCTGCTCACGCGCGTCTACCAGGTAAGTAGCGGGCCCGCTGCTAGAGTTGCGGGCTCGGTCGCAGTTGCTGCGGGCTTAAGGGGCAGGTGCCCCTTTTGCCCTGCATTAAGGACGGCCGCATAGGCCCAGTCAGTCCGGTCCTGACTGGGCCTATTTTAAGGTGCTGCAGCTCCATAAGCCCCTAAGTCAATCCGGCCCTGCAGCGGCCCAGCCCACCGGGCAAATGCCCGGTGTGCCCGATGGCCAGTCCGGGCCTGATGGACACCATGTGAAAGAATCCACAATATTTATGCCTTAGATAGGTGTTTTTTGAATAGCATTCGCTGAGTATGTGCTGAATTCTTGCTTTGTTTTGTGTACTTACTGGTCATTATTATTCTGGCAGAAATCCGGGAATCTGAATTGTAATTGAGAGTCTCATTTGGGTTTAAATGCAAAGTAGTCCTTGTTAAGCAATATAGCCATGAAAAATTAAATAGCCAAATTTGGGTACTTTGACGTAGTGGCAGGCTAAGCAATATACGTTGGTACCACCAGCACAGGCTCCATTAGTATGCAATACTTTAGGCGGCAGTACACAATGAAATTACATTATATTCCAGCACTGTAGGGAGGACAGTGGACGCAGAGGGGCAGTACCTTGGGTCTTTTAATAGGGCAGCACCCAAGGTAAATACATGTGAATGTATGTGTTTATGGGCAGGCATTTGTAAGAGTATATGTGTATTTTGACAGTCTATACATTACTGTTTTGGACCTGACTGAGAGGGGACCTGAGACTCTGAATCTTGGTGCGGGGTTATGTGTGTGTTTATGTATATGTATATACTGTATATGCAGTTTGGGCAGCGACTGATCCCAAAGCAGACTCCACTGTTATTAAATGTGCTATGGGCTCTAGCCCCAGATCTTTTGGAGACCTAGCAACGCCCAGGGGTCATGTAACTCCAGGTTTTACATGACCCTGCAATTAAATGCGAGGCTAATAACAGCAGGAGGGAAAGCTGCAGTTGAGGTAATGGGGTGAGTGAGAGAAGGAGAGAGTAAGGGAGGGAGAATGCATGTATGACTATATGTACACTAAAGTGAGAGTTTATTTATGTGTGAGCCTGTATGTATTTGAGTGTGTGTGAGCATGTATGTGTATCTGAGCATGTATGTGTATCTGAGCATGGATGTGTAAATGTGTGGGGATGGATGTGTAAGTGTGTGTGAGCATGGATGTGTATTTGTGAGTGTGTGTGATGATCAATGTGTATGGCTAAATGTGTCAACATGGATGTATATGTGTGTTTATGTATGAGCATGGATATGCAAGTGTGTATGAGCATGGATGTGTAAATGTTGGTGTGTGAGCATGGATGTGTATGTGTTTGTGTGTGAGCATGGATGTGTATGTGAAATTTTTTTTTCTCACTTCCACAACTCAATACCAAAAAATCTGCTAAATGCCTGGAATACTCTGGACCGAGCCATATAGCAATCACAATTATATCTATCAAATAATACAGCTAAAGCCTCAATGACAGACCTGCTACATTGTTGAGTCACAATACACATATCCACACCATACTGTGCGAGACCGAAACTTGATATGTTATACAAGGAGGCCATTTGTAACGCCACATGATTTCACATACAATGTGAGCTTTCTGAGTGACTGTGTATTCTGTGGTCTATGCGCATGGATGGATAAATACATGCATTTAGGCATATCCCCACTGGAGGGCAGACTCAGCTTTCTTATTGATTTAGAAATATAAATGAGCCTTTAAACATTGCACAAACTTTTGAGATTCTGCTTTCTGGGGGACTCAAAGACAGTTTATTTTTCAGACCTGTGAACACAGATTGTATACCCGATTCCATGAAGGACCAGCCCTATTGATCAGAATAAAAATCATCTGTCTTCCAAATTGGAAGTTTAAGCTCATTTGAGCAGAGCCTTACTCACCTTTTGTATCTCTAAACTCAAATTGTTATGTGCATACCTGAGAACTCTCTGGCTCAGGCTACCCAGAGCCCCCCTTGCTGCATGCGAGTAAGGGGTCCCGCTGACCTCAGTGGGTGGTCCCGTTGATGTTTCTGGGGGTTTAGCCAAACATTTTTGAAGGGGAAGTGGGCGGTGTGTGGGACATGCTGCAACACCACCCCTGTGACCCAGAGTTTCCCTACAGTGACCCAGAGACCCGAAGCTACAAAAGAAACAAAATACAGGCCTAAAAATGTCATCTTATATTGTACATCTTTTTACACCCCTTCAATGGGTTACATCTTTGGTGCCCCTCGTCAAAAAAGAAGAGGTGGAAGAAGGGTGCAGATTCTCTATTGCAGCTCCGGTCAATTCCTTACTTTAGTATGTAAACTTACCTAGGTCTGTTTAGTGAGCTGAATTGTTACTTCTAGAGCTGGAAAAAATGGGGGGAAAAAACATACGAAATGTATTTATTTTTCCACTGGATCACATATCTGAAAATGGCAGAACTGAATTGGGTTAAAGTCTCACTGACCACATTTACACAACAGAAATATTATCAGCATACTTCCCAACCATCCTGTTTGTTTGTGGAACAGTCTTCCACAATTGTCTAAGTTCAACATTGAACGCGGTCATGCTATAGGCTAGATCCCTGTTAAACAGGTAAGCAGCTGGCACAAGCAAAAAGAAGAGGTAATGATCAGTACATAGAACTTCTTCTATACACACATTCTTCCCAACATATGAAAATGCCAAAATGGGACACTTTAGGTTTGGGGATGTGGATAAAGATATTGCTACGGAGAGATCCTTTGAATTTTAGATGCTTTATATATTTTATTTACACAAAAATGTGTTTTTCCGCACATTTAGAGCTGTACAACACCGTGGTACACTTATACCCAGCAAACATTCTGAGCTCCTAGAAACGAGGGGCATCAAGAAAGGAAAGAGGGAAAAACGGATTTGGGTCCCAAAGAGGGGCAGTACCTCCTAAAAAGGTACTTTGGGTTATGGAAACACTAAACATGGACTCAGCCAAGTTTGGGGAGTTGCTTCAATGATTTAATAAATTAATTTTATTAATAAAAGCTTTGCTTTATTTTTACATTGTAAAAAGTCTGTTCAGATCCCCATAGACTGGATAGTAAGACAGAGGATCTGGGTGTCTTCTTTGGGTTAAGAGGCACTTTCATTGCTGAGAGAAGTTTGCATTGGTATTTAGCATGCTCTATTTCTCGGCTCTGAATGAACACGCTGTCCTGCAGGCTACCGTAAATAAGCAACTCATTATTGACATATTCAGAACATATTCCACCCACAAATTCCCTTTGGTCTTTATTTTTTATTCATAAGCATTCTTTTCTCTTTGAAACGTAACTGCGGATTATTAAACCAACTCAGGCTCTAAACATCGCCAAGAATATTATATTTATAAAATGCCTTTCCCTGCAAAAACAAAAAGAAACATAAAAGTATTCTAAAAGAATGTAAGAGTGCTTCGGTTTGAAAATAAATTACATTTCAGAACGTAGACCTAATGATGAAAATGAACAAAATATGAATTAAAGATGCTGTTCTAGATACTCAGCTGACTTAACACTTCTGTAACTAAATACAGATTTAGAAACTTCATTCCTAGTACTGTCCAAACCCTTCCTAGATGTGGTTCTTTAATCAGGTAAAATTATGTTTCATTCAGAATTTTAACAGGCACAGCTTATTGTCAGGTGACACAAAAACAGTTGTTGGTTGCCATAGCAACTGAAAAGTTATATTATTCCTAAGGTTCTTCTTACATAAAAAAAGAGGTCATCATTGTTGTTAGTCATGATATTTCGAGTGACTTTCAATGCTTAAACACACACTAAACTGACTGTTTATGACAATGTTAATAATGCGCAGTTTGTCCAATGAAATCCTTCCCTTCATAAGCTTTCATTAGTCAAACAGTCCAACTGGGTGATAAAGACTGAGACATTCTACTTTTTACCCTAGGTCGTATGATGATTGTCTAATAGACTGGGTTAGAGGATAATGCAGGCTGAATATATATATATAAATGGCTGCCTGAAAACATATTATGCAAAAGCTTTAAATATTTTAGAAATAAATACTTTTGAAACATTTGCTTTAATCTGATAAAAGTAATAAAAAAAAAATAGTGCAAGTTCCCATTTGAAAATATTCCCAGTGAATGCATTGGAGCTTTGATGGTGTGCTTCTGTTTGGAAGACGTGCGATCGTTTACTGAAATAGGCCACATGCAACAGTATTACGTCTTGGTTTATTAGCTGGCTTCATCAGCTGCTAGGCAGAAAGACTACTGCCCTGCGCAACTTTTCCCTGTATGGGGTTTATTGACTAAACAGAGAGTTGTGGTTTCAGCTCCCTCACTTCGTTATCCTCTATGAAAGGCCACCACTGACTGGATATTTTTTTTCAGCACGAAGGGCTAAACTGGTCCTTCATAAAGCATTATTCAATATTTAAGGAGACTTTAAAGAAATCTTACTAATTTAAATGTTCTTTTTAAATGGCCCATCAAGCTCTTCCTGTAGCAGAAGGCCACCAGGGTTTGGACCTTCATAATGGACAGTGAAGCGCGCAAGTGAATTCCACAACTCTCCTGTATCCAACCAAGATGTGCGCTGTCCAACCAAATATGTTTCACTAAGGCCAGAGTAGTAAGATGCCGAGAAAGGTTAATAGATAAATAGAAGGTTTGGGGTCTACGGTATCTCAGTTCCCCCGTTTGCCGTTGGTTGACCTTCAGTTTGGTTCCATAATCCCAATCCTCTGCCTTGATAGGCAGTGATTAGATGTTCTCTAACACTTTAGGTAAAACAGCTTTTTTTCTTTTTTCCTAAATCGGGAAGCTGTCATTTCTTGCATTTGCGTCACATGACAATTAGGTGTACCCATTAAAAATTATGAAGGAGGAAAAATTGGACAAGATTAAGTAATTATTTTGTTGTGAATAGTGTGAATATTCAGAGGAATTAGGAGTGACTTTCCTTCAGTTTCTAGAGCTGCAATTAGTTACAAAACTGTCAAATTAAACAGAGAAGTGGAAAAAGGACCTTTAAATAGCTTTACAGAAGAAAAGGGAAACTGTAAAAGCGCAGGTGAAGATTTTGTACGTTTACTGAGTCACAACCAGTTGACAATTCTGGGCAGCTGCCTCTCTGCCACGCAACGGGGAGCCACCCTGCAACGCCACTAGCATACCTACGAACTATCTCGCTAGATGTGGGTAGGAGGTCCTGGTGACGTTGTGGGACACATGCCATTTTTGGAGGAAGTGGGCTGGAAGTGGGCTCCGGAGAGTTCCCAGGCATGGCCACCACTAATCTCCCCAAGCGGGCTCATTAGCACCATGGAGGGCTATACCAAGACAGCACAGTCGTCAATAGTTTCCTTTAAAAGTGGGGCCCCAGGATATGACATCATATCCCGATGCCTAGAAGTAGGGACATCGGCACAGAGGGGGCGGGAGGCGGTGCTGCCCCAGGTATGCCTAGGGCAACAGTGAAGGTAAATACATCACTGGTCAGAACCTTATTGTATAAAGGTGGCCTTTTGGGTACCTTCTATAGATGTAGAGCTGCACACCACATAGTCCACACAATTGCTGTATATTAACTACATAAACTACATAAATCACAATATTTGTAATCATTTTTATAACATTTGCATAATAATAAAATAATTCATGTAATACATAACAAACAACAAAGGCCAGTCATACAGTATCAAATTATCATTCATTACATATGAGGATTAGCAATACCTGGCAAGGTTCTTGGGGTACCTTAACATTTCATGACTTCAATATATCAACTGAGCATGTTTTAAATATCATCAGTCATATAAAGGAGGACTTAGTATAACATATCCCAGAAAAGAGTAAGACATTCAATTTTTCATTTCATTTTATTTATAGAATTCCACTAGATTCTGTAGATCTTTTTGAGTTTATACGCACTTCCCTTCAAAAGTTTGGGGTCACTTAGAAATGTCTGTGTTTTTGAAAGAAACACAAATTTGGTCCATTAAAATAACATGAAATGGATCAGAAAATGATGTTGTGAATGATCAGATGTGATGTTGTGAATGATCAGATGTGATGTTGTGAATGATCAGGAGTTGTAAATGATCATTGTTGATTTTTAATGGAATATCTTCATAGGCGTTTAAAAGACTCATTGATCATTAGAAAAGCCTTTTACAACTCCTGCCTACCTCTCTCCATCTCTTATTATCCTTATTGCTACTCCAGCATACGTAGCATACGTTTCCTTTGGAGGGTAAATTGTAGCACAAGTAAAGTAATAAATTAAGCTGAGCACGAATCCATCTCAGTATACTACACATCTGGGCCAGCAACCATGTTGGGAGGAAGCCCCGTCTCTATTGGCCATGGCACTATTCTGGCACTCCTAGGACAGCATAGCGCAAAACCTACTAGCTAAGAAAGCTGAGGATTCTTAAGGAGAGGAAACTGGATACTTGATTAGCTTTATGTCCCAGGGCATTACACATACCTCCGACTTTACAACATCCATTGATGTGACCTCCATGCCAGTACATTTCTAGCTGCGGTCACTTGAGCCAAAGCTTCACCCATACATACATAGATATCATCACGCAATTCACGTCTATCGTGCACAATGGGCTTAATGATGTAATAATGTAACTCCTTTACTGGCAGAGTTTGACAGCCACCGGAAAACTGTCTTACCTGAGCGATTGATAATAAAACCATAATTGGAAAAAGAAAATGCTTTTGCAAGGACGTTACAGCTACACATGTCCTGTTTTCCATGAAAACAGCTAAGTGACCCCAAAACAATAGTGACAAGCCCCTGTGCCTTTAGTGCGGGGCATTATGTGGCTGTGGGGATCGAGATCATGAAGAGTGCAGCTATGTCAGGTATAGGGAATGTCATTAGTGAATAATAAAAAAAGAATACACTGTATATTCATTTGGCTTCTGTAATTACCGCGCTTTGTGTGTGACAGGCTCGCGCAGCGCTTTTGGCGGGAAGAGCACCTATAAATAGGGAGGTTTTGTGGTGAATTGTCACTGCGCAAGGGGAGCTGCAACCTGTCTGCACTCACCGTTAAAGAAGAGGCGACCACCAACACACGCTTTGTTTGTGAATAAATAGATAATAATGATTATTATTTATATTTTACCAAAAAAGTTGCTCCCCATAAGTTTGGCCTACAAGGCGGATGGCTTATGTAATAATTTGGTGTACTCTTCAGAGAAACAAATAAATGTTAAGCAGCGATTCTGAAAAAATATTCTGAAGGCTTCTAATCTTGGTGTACTCTGTGGTTTAGGCCAAAAGTGTTTATATGTATATAGTTATTGTTTTGTTAAACTTGTTATCGTTAATGTTATTTGTAAACTAAACAAAAGAGCGTCACGGCCTGTGTCATCCAGTTTCTATGTCTTGTGTTTTTATTTAAATGTTGCAATGTGTCCATTTGGTTATTGTTTGTGAGGTTATTAAGTATCCATTACAGCCACATGTTTGTCACTTGATACAGAAGCAGACAGTGATAGGTTGTTGTCATAGAAACCACGAATTTTTTTTTTTTTTAAGTCTACATGTTTTATGTGGTTAAATCTTCAGAGAAACAAATAAATGTTAAGCAGCGATTCTGAAAAAATATTCTGAAGGCTTCTAATCTTGGTGTACTCTGTGGTTTAGGCCAAAAGTGTTTATATGTATATAGTTATTGTTTTGTTAAACTTGTTATCGTTAATGTTATTTGTAAACTAAACAAAAGAGCGTCACGGCCTGTGTCATCCAGTTTCTATGTCTTGTGTTTTTATTTAAATGTTGCAATGTGTCCATTTGGTTATTGTTTGTGAGGTTATTAAGTATCCATTACAGCCACATGTTTGCCCTAAAAGCAGTAATAAACAGTGTTCCCTCTAAGCTGTGCGTTTGTGCGCGCGCACATAGTATTTTTAGAGAGCGCACACGTCCAAAAGTTGTGCGCACAACAGTTTTTCCCAATAAAAAAAATTTTTTTTTTTATACTTTATGCGGTGGAGATATTGTGCGCACATAATTTTGGCTCTGGGAACATTTTTGCACAAGAGAAATTTTCTGCGCACACAACCTAAGAAAAATTAGATGGAACATTGGTAATAAACACAGTCCACAGCTGCAAATATCATACTGACTGACTTTTGCTCCAGGTGTCCTGGGACATAGAGGAGGGGAAGCCTAAAGTAGGAGGAGCTGTGCGACTCCACCTACTTTAAGCTCCACCCCTTCTGTCCTGGGGTATCTGGAGCTCATTTACTAGCATTTAGGCTGTGGGTATCTGAGACATACACAACTTAAACACAATGCTGCCTGTGCACCGTGTAATGCATTATACAGTACATAGGCAGTATTTTTATAATGGGACAGAGCCAAATATGGGACCCAAAAAAGGGGACTGTCCCAGAAAATTCAGGACTGTTGGCAGGTATGAAAGAGGAAGGCTATGAAATAGGCTTTTGTTAAAGCCTTTGACCATTTTTGGCAGTATTTGGCACCGTTCACTTTTTAAAGGTACCACGTTACAGCTTCTCTGCTGAATTTAAGTCTTCTGTAACAAAATGCAGCATCGGAAACATCATTCCCAGTACTGATGATGAGCGCCCAACCCTTTCTCACATATAATTCTTTATTCAAGTAAAACTCATTCAACATTTTTGCCGGGAGCACTTAATTGTCACTTGATACAGAAGCAGACAGTGATAGGTTGTTGTCATAGAAACCACGAATTTTTTTTTTTTTTAAGTCTACATGTTTTATGTGGTTAAATCTTCAGAGAAACAAATAAATGTTAAGCAGCGATTCTGAAAAAATATTCTGAAGGCTTCTAATCTTGGAGGAGTGAGGGGACGTGATAGAAAAATTTAAATACGTAAAGTGATTTAACAAAGTACAGGAGAAATTTAAGAACAAGAGGTTGTAATCTAAAACTAGAGGGTCAAATGTTTAGATGTAATGGATGTTTTACTTTACCAAGAGGGTGGTAGATAAATGCAAAAGCCTCCCAGCAGAAGTGGTAGAAATTAACACAGTAAGGGAATTCAAACTATGGCTATCCTGAATCTAAGACCAAGTACTGAGCCTTTAAAGCTGGAAGAAATTATGGTTCTTTTCTGCCGTCACATTCTATGTTTTTATGCTATGTCTATTACACACCTTATTAACTGTAATGAATGTATAATGCAATTAGGACTAATTATAATCACACAGGTGCAGTAACCCTAGAAACCTATTTTTTATTATTATTATTATTATTTTTTTGCACTGTAAATCGAAATTAAATGATCCAATGTTTAAATAATAAAATACAATGTTGAAGCTAATGTTGATATCAAATGCAATCAAATATTGTGATAATGTACAGAATGACAGCTCTTATATAATGCCAGAATGCCGGCTGATCTTGTGACTTCATTCATGAAGGAAGCCATAGGCAGCTGTCAGTTGTGACAGCGCAGGGTTATGGCTGCTACACGGGATGTTGCATGGCTGAGTTCCTTCCGCACGTAATTCAGCATCTGCAGAGGGAAAGGTCACGGCTCCAACCATACAAAACCCGATATAGGTCATCTACCTTGCACACACTGCTATATTGTAACTACAGAAGGACAGGCAGATGGATTAACCGCTGCCCGCAGCCCCCTGGGAGTTGTAGTTTGTGTCTTCGTCAAGGCTCATAAACCCTTCCCATCCAGAAGACTACAGCTCCCAGAATGCAACGCGAGGCGGGGCTGATCGGCGCGGCCGTAAGTCTCCTAGCTGTGTCTCCCTCCCTCCATATCTGTCGTTGTGCTGGCCGCCCGTGCGATCATTGATGTGTCAGAGCCGGCGGGTTGCGCAGGAAAGGGGGGCATCCTGAAGGACTCGCAACATATTTGCCCCCCCCCTCCCTAATTGCTGATCAGCAGAATGGACAAGCGAAGGAAAGGGGCAGGTTTTGTGGAAATCTAAGTCATTTCCTGTTCAGGATCATTTCCTGGTTAAGACCCAGTTATCAGCTGCTGTGCTGTTCCCATACACAGCATTCATCTAATTCTTCATGGATCTAATCGCTACAAAGAAGCATCTCGATCTTCTACAAGCTTGGTGCATTTAGGGCTTGTCTGTAATGCATGTGTTTGGGGAGCACACAGATCACCCATTTCTGTAGCTTTTTAGGGGTTAATCCGAATTTACCCCTCTGATGTACTATTGAAGCGTAAACCCTACGTTATTTGTCAACCCCAGGGCTGACACCCTATATGACATAGACAAATATCCGCCTTTCTCATTGTAGAATACACTCCTTTTTTTGTTTTCGTCCATTTTTTTTTGTAGATTACGGTTTTTAGGCTGTGATCCTCAATTGAATGAATTTGTTCACCTAATCTAAGGGAGAGGCTCATTTTCTTGGCTGAAGCCTTTTTTTGGGGCGTCCGTAGCATGAAGAAGTTTTTTGACTCCCGGCGTGAGCTGGGGGGATCAGGATCTGGAGTCGGTGGTGGGTCATCCAGCGGCCTGGGAACCGGTTACGTCGGACGAGTGTTTAATATCGGCAGACACCAGGTGACGGTGGATGAGGTTTTGGCCGAAGGTAAAATAAAACATTTCTTATGTGTTCCTTGTATCTGTCGAGGGGTCGCTTTCACTACACAGGGGTGTGGGCAAAAGAGGCACAGTGCTTATTTTACCCTCTTTAGAAAGAATATTGATATTGTTTTATATAGCGCCATCGTATTCCGCAGCGATGTACAATGGGAAATAAATACATACTTGGGTGAAATAGACATTTGAATGTGTAGAGGCCCAGGAGGGAGGTTAATGGAAGACTCTGACCAATGGAGCTAACACTCTAAATTTTTCATGCATGGCCCTTGCTCATTATTTGATGGACTTGTAAAAGATGTTGGATACCTCTGTAAGTCTTACCGGTATTATGTTGGAGTGCAGGAATCATCCGTTAGCGGAATTCTTTGTATTCTGCATCTGTGCAAATACCCTAAAAACTCAGTGTTTAGCGTTCTTGGAGTAAAGATCTTTTACGTCGTTCCCGCTGAGTGAAATCTCTCGGCGAGAGGATATTCCAGTTTGTTTTACTGGCTTATCCTGTGCAAAAGGAAACATTGTGTGTTTGTGTATGCAGTGTCGGGACGCATTGTGTGTCATGCTATGTGTGGGAACTGGCCAGCGTGCCCAAAGTAAATATAATGGTCTTCATATAACCACTTGGCATAAAGCTCAACACTAAATCAACTTAGCCTACTAAGTCCTACTCCTGTTTTGGGAAATGTTAGCTTGTATCAGTAAAGGGCTTGACTTTTAAAAAGTCAGCGCATGTCAGATGACACACCGAGTCATGACTCCCGACTTGCCTGTCATTGGGATCTTTGAATTCTTGTGAAAGTTGTTTGCCCCTACCATCTCTCCTGGGTGGCTGGTCTGTGCACTTATCAACCTTTTGGTAAAGCCCGTTCCCCATTGCCGACTTTCTTCACTGAGAATGTGGGATGCTGATCAGTGATTGAATGAATGAATGTGGAATGTTCGAGTGAAATTATATTTAATAAGTAGGTAATCCTATAAACATTGTAGCAGAGTTTATTATTGAACGAAGCTTTAGAAGGCTGTATTATGGATTCAGACTTGGTGATATACACTTTTGTGCGTGTCAGTAACCCATACATATACACTCGCACTAACACAAGTATTGGCATTTGTGTCCTGGCAGATTACTTACATATGTTGAATGTATAAGTATGTGAATGAGTCATCAGGTAAGTCAAACTACATTCATACACAAATCTGTCGGACCTACAGGATGGGTTGGCCTATTACTATATAACAACGAATTGCATTGCTACCTACATATAGAATAGTAGCGAGCACAGAATCTGATGATCTGCTGGAAGGGCTCGAAGCTGGAAATGCATTTTCTTTTGGATTACTAAAAATTGTTCTATTATTTTTATGCGTTTTTCCTCAGGCCCAGATCTGTTTGTCTCTATTCCCATATACGTGGTAGGGAGGGTTTGCGTCTTTTAGATACATAAGCTTAACAGACCATTGATCCATTGTATCCAGTTTTTTTTACTCCTCTCTCCCTACAGTTAACCCATTTTTTGAGTGTCTATTTCATATTATAGCTATTGGAGTATGTTAACTAAGCACAGTATAGTACCAGGTTAATGGATGGTTGATGCCATGATGTGCCAGGCCCTGTTGAGTTGAATGGCACTTCCGACAAGGGTACAAGTGCTTCAGCGTAAATAGGAGCGGTGTGTTTGTCATTCACTCCCCACGTCTGTAATGCTCCCCCATCTGGATCCCTCATTGGTTTTCTTCCGTTTTCTGCTTACATTTGTTTCTTTTAATTTGCTCCTGAATCGCTCACCCTCACCTTGTTCTCCTATCATTCCCAATCTCTATTTTATCTCTCGCTTTCTTCTAGTTTTCTGTTTATTGCTGGCTCAGCGGTTTTCCCACGGCTGATGCTGGTTTCACAAAGCTTCATTATTAAATGCCCAGGGGACACCGGGGCCTTTCCCTCCTCATTCCTATGCTTTGCTGCAAATCCAGCACTGTCACAATCCTCCCTTGTCGTTCTACCTAGGCCTTATTAACCCTGTTCCCTGCTTGAAAGCTTTAATAAACACGTTTTGATCCATATAATAATAATAATGAGACATAATTCAGAGGGCTGTCTTATTCTAGAAAGAAGAATCCCAACAAATACGTAATTCATCAGATTTGGTGTTGGGTGGAAGAGCCGTTAAAACCACAGCACTTAAAGGTAGCTCTGTGACCTCTGATACCCCTTCGTCAAACGGGAAGATTTTCGGGTTATCCTTGCTCAGATCCATCTATGAATATTTGATACTACTCTATCAGGATCTCAATACCTTTCAGTAGTGCCTCCTTCCCAGAAAAGAAGGTAACAGTTGCAGATTATTATTGATCCAAAGTAAACGTTTGTTTTCCGGCCAGGGAAATGCAGCTCGGCTGGCGACCCTTGATATCGTTAAAACCTATGTTATTGAATATTGTTTATAGGAAACGCTGACCTCAAAACATCGTTCCATGACTGCTGGAAGGAGGCCACAAAAAATAAACGTAATGTAGATAGATAGGACTTGACCACCGATAGGAGGCCATGGAAGTGAATGGACGTAATGTAGGTAGATAGGGCTTGACCGCCGATAGGAGGCCACATAAATAGACGTAATGTAGGTAGATAGGATCTGATCGTTGGTAGTTGGTCGTGAAGATGAATGGACATGACGTGGATAGGTAGGACTTGACCACCGATAGTAGGCCGCAAAAACATGAAGGCCTGGGGTTATCAGTAACAATATGTACTTTGCTTTTTTATCCTGGACACACAAGGTACACACATTAGACTGCCTATAGATATTTGGAATACATGTTTAATTTGTCCCTTTGGTATGACCTTGTGTTTGAGGAAAATGGAAATAGCCATATTAGCCCAAGAGAAGATGGAGTCTTTATTGGGAGTTGATACGTTTCACTGGGCAGACATAGAATAAGATATATAGATGAATGCAAGCTTTCCTCAAAGGTCCCGGAAACCTGTGTGATTTTTGCATTATGTTTACAAAGCAGTTTGGTGCAATATGCCCTCTTTTTGGGAGTCTGGCGTTAATGTCAGTTGGTTTTCAAACACACACATCATATGTATATGCACATTGTGTTTGTGTGTATGTGAATAAGATATATGCACATTGTGTGTGAGAATAATATATATGCACATTATGTGTGTGTGAATAAGATATATGCACATTGTGTGTGAGAATAATATATATGCACATTATGTGTGTGTGAATAAGATATATGCACATTGTGTGTGAGAATAATATATATGCACATTATGTGTGTGTGAATAAGATATATGCACATTGTGTGTGAGAATAATATATATGCACATTGTGTGTGTGTGAATAAGATATATGTTTGTCAGTACAAGATTCCTTAGCCCCTTGCCCTTTAGTCCTCCTTTCTTTCAATGACACTAGGCCTCTGTCATGCAGGGGGTGCAGCTTTCATTGGTTTCCATGGTAATAGTAGTAGTGATGGATTTGGGCCTGAGAAACTTGAGCACACACAGATAGCACAATGAGCTGTCCTGTCACATGTGTATTTAATACATTTCAGTGCTTGCTAGAAATGAATTGGGGCTAAGATTCTAGACCCTATAATTACGTATTGTTAAACCAAAATGATTACAGCCATATACGTGAACGAGAAGGTTGCTTAAGGGATATCGGACAGACCGGTATTTGGTATTAGGGTCCAATAATAATATTGTTTTATGTAGCGCCATCATATTCTGCAGCTCTGTACAAAGGGTAAACTGGGCATAGGTTAGTACATAACAATAACAATTTGACTTCCAGAAATAAGAAGCTCGGAGGAGCGGTGGCATTTACGTAGCTTCTCGTAGTCTCGAGGCATCGGGCCAAGCCTTTAATACGGATGTCTGTTATTTTACTGACAACTTTCAGAGAGGAGAAATGTAAAGAAATTTTAGGAAAGGGTGGTGGATAAAAGGAACAGCCTTCCATCAGAAGTGGTAGAGGCTAATGCATCGAGGGATCTTAAACATGCATGGGACAGACATAAAGCTATTCTGAATCTAAGACAAGCCCAAGTACCGATTAGGATCTAAGTCTTTAGATCAGGAAAAAGAAGCAGACTAGATGTGCCGAAGGGTTCTTCTCTGCCATCGAATTCTGTTTCTGTGTTAGCCCCTTTTAAATTTGTGTAATTTTGGGCCCCATAAAATTCAGGTGAACGGCAGTGAAAAGTGAGATTTTGTGAGGATTCAATTTCAGCGTTCGTTAGATTTTTTTTTTCGTTTCCCATTTATCAGTATTCTTTAGTGGTTACCATGGAGACACATGTAGCAGAATTAGACTTAAAGGGACAGGTTGGGCTTCTATGCTTCAACTTATATCAACAAAGAAAAAGAAGTTGCATGTCCCAACCCCTCAAGCTAATTAAAACCACAAAAACAAAAAATTAATGAACTAAAACACCAAAAAAGTACCTGACACATAATTAAACTAGGGCTGCAACTAACGATTATTTTCATAATCGATTAGTTGGCCGATTATTTTTTCGATTAATCGATTAATCGGATAAAAAAATGAATGTAAATTTTTCATTTATTTAAAATAATTTAATAAACAAATTGTTAAATACAAACATCAGAATAAAAAAAAACTTTGATAAAATACATTTCTTGTCTTTATTTCCCAACCAGCCCCCCCCAATTTATGCACGTTTGAGCCCAGGCTTGCCACGCTGCCTCCCACATATGCCACGCCACGCTGCCTCCCACATATGCCACTCCACGCTGCCTCCCACATATGCCACTCCACGCTGCCTCCCACATATTCCACTCCACGCTGCCCCCCACATATACCACTCCACGCTGCCTCCCACATATACCACTCCACGCTGCCTCCCACATATGCCACTCCACGCTGCCTCCCACATATGCCACTCCACGCTGCCTCCCACATATGCCACTCCACGCTGCCTCCCACATATGCCATGCTGCCTCCCACATATGCCACGCTGCCTCCCACATGTGCCACTCCACGCTGCCTCCCACATATACCACTCCACTCTGCCTCCCACATATGCTACGCTGCCTCCCACATATACCACTCCACGCTGCCTCCACATATACCACTCCACTCTGCCTCCCACATATGCTACGCTGCCTCCCACATATACCACTCCACGCTGCCTCCCACATATACCACTCCACTCTGCCTCCCACATATGCTACGCTGCCTCCCACATATACCATTCCACGCTGCCTCCCACATATACCATTCCACGCTGCCTCCCACATATGCCACTCCACACTGCCTCCCACATATGCCATTCCACGCTGCATCCCACATATGCCACTGCACGCTGCCTCCCACATATGCCACTCCACCCCCACATATGCCACTGTGCCTGATACGCCTTATACCCCCGATACACCACTCCATCCTCCCCAGACATGCCACACTACCTCCCAGACATGCCACGCTGCCCTCCCCACATATGCCACTCCAGTCTACCCCCAGATATGCCACTGTGGCCCCAGATATGCCTTATACACCCTGATACACCACTCCGTCCTCCCCAGACATGCCACACTGCCCTCCCCACATATGCCTTATATACCGTATATGCCTTATACCCCCGGATATGTCTCTCCGTCCTCCCCTGATATGCCTTATACCCCCCAGATATCTCATGGTGCCCTCATAGAGTCACAGACCCGTTCACATCACACTGACATCATACTTTTTTAAATAAGTACTGGGTTAATCTTCACTGCCCCAGGATTTAGATTCCCCTTAGTTTGGCCCCCCTTTATCTCTAACTGCACCTTAAGTTAACTTTATTAAATTAATCAAATTAACCCTCAGTCCTCATCATTAAATTAACCCTAAACACCCCATTAACCATAACTACCCCTAAATTAACTCTAAATACCCCATCAAAACAACTACCCTAAATTAACCCTAAACACCCCATTAACCATAACTGCCCCTAAATTAACTCTAAACACCCCATTAACCATAACTGCCCCTAAATTAACCCTAAACACCCCATTAACCACAGCATCCCCTAAATTAACCCTAAAGACCCTGTCAACCACAACAGCCCCTAAATTAACCTTAAACATACCATTAACCACAACTGCCTCAAATTAACCCCAAACACCCCATTAACCACAGCTGCTCCTAAATTAACCCTAAACACCCCATTAACCATAGCTGCCCCTAAACACCCCATTAACCATAACTTCCCCTAAATTAACCCTAAACACCCCATTAACCATAACTGCCCCTAAATTAACTCCCACTTACCCTAACTTTCAGCAGCCCAAATATTAATTTTATACTTACAGTTAGATGAGTGTCACAGCCATGTGGTTCTGGCCTTCTGGGAGAAGGAAGGGGGCGGGGCAAGCTGTCACAGTGATTACAGGGAGGGGCTGGTAAGTAGGAGCTGCTGCTGTGAGTCAGACTAAACGGATTATATAATGAGGGGTATTTTTCAGAGCGTTTGCTCTGAAAAAACCCTCATTTTATAATCGATAATAATCGATTCAACTAATCGATAATGAAATTCGTCGGCAACGAATTTCATTATCGATTATTATCGATTTTATCGATTAGTTGTTGCAGCCCTAAATTAAACAAAGTAACGAATCATATCACAGTATCGGTATCTGTCTCAGTGAATATGGATATCTCTACTACCCGTTCCTATCGATTAGTAGGAGTATTATTTCTGGAGAACCTTAAAATTACTCTGAGTGACATATGCACCTGGGGCCGCAATGTTCCCTGTCCTGATGCACCGTGGGATCTATTCACTAAGGGGAGCATTTTCTGGAGAGTTATGGTTTCACCTCGCCACTATTAGTCATGAAGGGCCAAAATGTTCAGGTTTCTCTAGCACCAACAGCTGAGGTGGCCCCGCTTATTATATAATTCAACGGGTGAGAAGACCTCTCACTGATTTAACTATACATTATGCAGGGCCAGCCAAGCTCTCCTTGCAGCAGAAGCTCACTGGACCTTCATAATGACAATGAGCTGAAACCACAACTCTCGTATAAACTCTCTCTTTAGTGAATAGACTTCAGCACCATAGCCCAGATATTTAAAGTGTAGGAAGCGTCGGTGGCACATGCCGCCTGACTGGCGATAGGCGTACATGTGTATTTACATACGTGTAAGTATAATGTATAGAGTTTTATATTACATTAAGGGGCACTTTAAGTGTTTATGTCGGCTGTTATCCCTTATGCCGTCTACTTCCGGTGTGGCTTTACTGTCTCTTTAACCCTCCATATTTGCTTGATAGGGGGTCACAGCGCTCTCCATGTAAACGCTGTCTTCTCTTTAAGCAAAAAGCATTGGGCGCGGCCGTTCATATCTTTGCTCTGAGTTTAATCATCAAGAATGCAGCGTAAACCAGACTTATACTGTGGAGTCAGCCCAGGCAGTGTTTGCTCAGCCATTTCCTGAGATCTTCATGAAAAATATATTCTTCCACGTTCTGACAACGGGAATCTGCCGTCTGCTAACATTCTAGCAGCCACGTCAAGTTATTCACCCGCTTCCGTGTTAAATCCTTCATTCCTGCTGTGGTAACCGGGAACGCAATTAGCGTTGTTACATCTGTAGTCTTTAATCACCCTTTTTAAAGTATGCAGATGCGATGAATTAAAACACATTTAAGGCAAAGAAATTGGCACCCTTTGTACATAAAAGTAACTTATCGTCCTTGAGCATAACCAAACCCATTTATTAAGAAGTCCTTTATCTCGTTCTTTAACCGCTGTAATGCTATTAAGAGTAAAACTAATAGACTGTGAAAATTATAGTTCAATCAACTTCCTTCCTGAAATTTATCACCCTGCTCAACCATTCAAAAAAAAAAGTGGTATACAGTTTCATTTATGTATGTATTACGCAGTTACCAACGGCTTTTTGCTTACGCGTGCAATCATGTGCCTGCTATGTGGGTCAAATGCTTCCTTAGTGATGTCAAATTGTTTATTTCGTTATTAAAATAACTGGTAGTAAGATTTCCACTCGATTCCATGCACAGCATGCCCACGTTCCAAAGATACTCCCTGATTTCTTACCCAGTTCATACTTGACATTCCCAGGTCTGGTTTCACCCAGAGGCAGAACAGGTTATTTTAGTGTTCGTACAGGTCAGTGATGTCATCTTTCAGCCTAATTGCACGCTTTGCCGGTAACTGAAATTCATTGAGTCATGCTGTGTCACTTTTGTCCTGTATAATGTGCTGATGCAGCATCTTGGGGTATGAGCGCTAGAATGAATGGCATGTTAACTCTTTCAGACGGACAAGCTGTGACTGCGCAATTCTGCTCAGGTGTACTTTATTTATGTAGAGAATAGTTTACTTGGAAAAATATGTTAAGATTTCTCTCCTTTTCAAATATGTCCTGGAGAGCGTTTACAATGTAAGTTTACTGAGCTGTTCAACCTCTGCTATGAAGCATTCATGGTATAGTACATTATGCATTCATTACCTCGAGGGGACACAAAAAAAGAAATAAAAGCCTCTTATCTTCACGAGAAGCTGCAGCTCTAGAACCTGTGCAACGCTCCAGCCTTGGTCGGGGTTTACAAGGCACTTTTAATTGCTTGAAGTGGCCAGCTAGTGGCAGGAAAGCACTCCCCTTTGAGCTCAAGGAAGCACTTGCATGTGTGTAGGGGGTCTTGTTAGACCACTTTGAATCCTTGCCCAGGCTGGTGGTGAGTATAGCTGCATGCACAGTGACGAGGAGGACATGATGGGCTTGGCCGAACAAGAAAATGGAGGACAGAAAAAGCAGGCATACGCAAAGTGAATCCCTTCATGCATTTGCAGGGGGACAATGATGACAATTTAAAGAGGACACTCGGCTGTCATAGCTGGGGTGCCCCTTTTACAGCTATTGTAATGGTATTTTGATGCTATATCCGTGGATATATACAGTTTGAGGGATCCTAAAGAGGAGGAAGGTCTTCTGGAATGTGGGGGTTCTTCTATAGGAGAAGGTGTCTCGATCTGCTTTCTTTTTGTGGAACCTAAAGAGGAGCAGGGCTAGGAGGTGCAGCGAGATGGAGTGAGTTTACTGCCCAGGTTAGGATGCAGCTTTCCAGAAAATGTAATTGATACATCTGGAATTCATCATCAGATACTTTAGGTATTTTGGTATAGCACAAAGATAGGTACTTAATAAACTGGAGAACACAGTGTTAAGTTTGTGGCACATATATGTATACTGTGTCAATAGCTGACATGACAGTTTGTTGCACAATCCTTTTTCTTACCAAGGAAGTTAAGCAAGTCTTGTTTCTGTAAAAGACACTTATTGTGGAGGGAAGCTGATACTTTATCAATCTGAAGACTAAATTAGAGGTTGGGAATATCTAGCCATATTATTATTATTATTTATTGTTTTATATAGTTGCATCAAATTCTGTAGCGCTGTACAATGGGTGGTATACCAAGATATTTGGAACAACTGGAGCCAGTTTCTAACTGTTTTAATTTCTAGCTTGAGGTTTGTACTTTCTTGTCTTTTTCCAAAGACCATTCAGACTGTTTTATGTAGGGATCATTCGTTGTAAGTGAACCATCCATCAACCTCTGCGAACCGGTAGTGCTGTCCAAGAATGAATTGTTGGGGGGCAGCTGGACTCCAAAAGTAACTTGGAGTGGAGATGAGGCACTGCTTAAATAATGGCACACATTAAGTCTGATAAGTGGACAGTTTGAGTGATCACTTACACCAATTTTTTTTATTATTTTATTACAAATCGTGAATATGGTCCTTCATATGAGAGGCCTTTGCAAAATCTAGAAGCATTGCACCTGCATGTTCACCTAGCTCCAGGCCGTTTTGGATATAGTTGTCGACATTTAGCAGAACATTGATGGAGTGATTTGAACAAAAGCGGAAGTGGGTTAAGTGATTGATAATTTGATAAAGTTTTTTTTATTATTAGGACCCTATGCTAACCAAAATAAGTAGTAAAGCATTAGTCAGATCTCCTGCTTACCATCCGTGTCCGTATCATGCAGTGGTTACGTTCACAAACGTCTTTAGGGACCGTAGTCTAGGACACAATGGTATTTGTAACGTATACATCAAAATGTCTGCCGTTTAACACTCGCGTCACGTTTGCAGGAAAAGCACTCGCTAAAGCAAAAGCCTTTACATTAAAAATCTTTGTCTAGTCATCAAGGGATAGTTTTTGTCTATAAAAATAACTTGGAAGGGAGAGCAGAAAGATAAACAGTCCTAGCCGCTTCCTGACTGCCTTTAATAATAGAATCGGTCCCCAGGTGGGAGGAAAACATTTTCTTCTGAGTGAGCTCCATGCCTTCACGCAGAAAGAGAAATCACAAAAAAGCCTGCCATACTGTTACTTCTGCTTAAATAAAGATAAGCACTTAGAACGCCAGTGGATACCTCAATGTCCATCGCCTACATGCAGCCGCTGTATTCTAATTTTCCTTAAAAATAAAAAAAAATGGGGGGTGTTGATGTTTATGGTAAGATGGAGGGATCTGGAAATGTATTCATTTTGCCGAAGCCACCAAGATCTTCATGCAGAGATGTCTGAAGTTTAGTTCTCATTGACTTATTGGGCATCTTCATCTGAGATGGCACCTGCTACCCCAAGTTGCATTGAACCCCCCCACCCCCCACCAGGATAAATAGTTTGGGGAAAATTCCATTAAAGCTTTTCCTAGAGTTGCTAGGGTATGGAGTTTTGTCTACAATTGGGATTTTCTTTTAGCTTTGTCCGGGCCAAACTTGATTGACCTGTGTCAAGATTATTTTGTGCATGATTCTCATGAGTATGAATCGGGGGAAGTCGGGGTCTGAGTAGTCTCATTCATGGATTACAACTACGTAGCGCTCTAGAATGAAAGGCAATTAATTTATCCCAGGCTGGGCATGATGTTTGTGCAGTAATTAGAACGAGACTGTGACTGTATTGATGGCCACAAAAAAGAAAACCCTGGTCTAACCAGCTATCCCTGACATCGCTTGTCCGTTCAACAACAGAATGTGCTGCATCTTAGTCATGCTACAGTAAAATGTACCGTTTAATTTTGCTAATGGTAACCTGTCTTCCACAGGTGGATTTGCTCTTGTTTTTCTTGTCCGGACCGGCAATGGCATGCGGTGTGCACTGAAGCGCATGTATGTGAATAATGAGCATGACCTCCAGGTGTGCAAGAGAGAAATTCAGATCATGGTAAGTGAGCTTTTGTAGTTCTTGCAGCATAAGGGAGTCGTTTGAGTGGAAGATAAAGAGTAAGAAGGAGCCATCGTGTTTTATTTATTCATGTGTCTGTGACATGAGATTTGTGCAAATGCACTATAATGCATGGTACATTGTTCCTACTGGAAGCCAGTGTTATAAGTGTAAAACCTTGTTGGTTGGAATCAGGGCCCCCCTGTCTTCTAATACATTGGGAACCTGGTGACATTAACACTGCTACTGGTTGTCTCTAGAGGTATATGGAGGATTCCAAATTGCGCCCCCTGGTTCCATGTATTGAAAACATGAAGTGTATGATGTTAAAAAAGAAAAAAAAAAAAGACCGATGGCTGTGTGTGGGGTGCAGATTCTCAGCAGCGAGTGATGGTAATGTCTGGGTTACTCACCAGTAAAGTATGAGGTGTTCCAGCAGCTGCAAACATGCAGGGTCCGTACTCCCACATGCAGCCAAAACAAGAACAGCATTAGCAGCTCTCACTAACTGCTATACATTAACCAAGCAATTCACAGCCTCGCTATACAAAAAGACCATAAGGAGTTGCATGATGTCCCAGGGCAGGTTAGTGAGTTACCAACTGAGTGCGTCTCCCACTTATCAGTGTGTATGAAGGGAATTCTCATCATAGGCCAGCTCCACTCAAATAAAGCACTTGAGTTCAGTGCATGCACTTTCTACCACTGGTTAGCTGCTACAAGCATCAAAAGTGGTGTGACAACCAGGTCACAGAGGAGGTGGTGAGCGGCAGCTTCTCCCATGAGTAAATGGCTTTATCCACACTCTCGCAGGTAAAGAATGCATTTTGAAGTAGTTACAAAGTGATCTTTAAAAAAAAATAAAAAATGCAATATTGCAGAAATTCAGACAGGCAGCAAATACTTTTTCCACGCAACTAAACTCACGGGAACTCGTGTGGTCACCAGAACAATACTGTAGCTGCTTTAGAACCTCCATCATGCCAATAGTTTTCCTGGGGTTCAGTTAGGATAGAAAGAAGGGTTCGATATGTTCTCTATAGTGCTAGCATTCTGAAATCTGCTGAATTAAAATATATACCGTATTGGCTCGGATATAGGCCGCCCCCGTATATAGGCCGCACCCTAAAAGTTTGGTGCTTTTTTAAAGAAAAAGTTTTTTTCTTTAAAAAAGCACCAAAAAAACATGCTGCCACTCTGCCCCCCCCCCGAGATATGCTGTCACTGTCCTCCCTCCCCGAGATATGCTACCACTGTCCCCCCCCCCCGAGATATGCTACCACTGTCCCCCCCCCCGAGATATGCTGCCACTGTCCCCCCCCCCCCCCCGGATGTGCCGGCACCGGAAGTTGTATACGCGTATTGCGTAGATGTCCCCCGCCGGCCCCGCAAGACACCCGGGAGTCTGCTCCGGTAAGTCAGGCGGGGGGCCAGAGGTAAAACGCATTGTGCGGTTAGACAACCGCACGATGCGCTTAGACAACCTCCCGTGCCGGCACCCCCCCCCGTGGGAAGTGCTGGCAGGGGAGGCTGTCTGAGCGTATCGGGGAGTAGGATGCAGGTCCCCTGCACCGCTGCGGGGGATCTGTATCCTAACCCCGCTGCCTGCCCGGCGCCCGGGACTGCACGTCCCGGGCGTCGGGCGCTGGACCCCGAATATAGGCCGCACCCCCACTTTAAAGACTTAAAGTGGGGGAAAAAAGTGCGGCCTATATCCGAGCCAATACGGTATATCTTCTGACAACGTAACTATTTTGCATGCTGTATTGATGTTTTGTTTAATTGTAAAATAAAGTTTTTTGTTAAAATTGGCATCTTTGCATATGTCATTTCCTTTATGCCTGTCCCATGCAGTGTCAATTCCCTTGCTGTATTAGCCTCTACCACTTTTGTTGGGAGACCGTTCCCATTATCTGGTGCCCTCTCTGTAAAGTAACACTTCCTTATGTTAACTGTTACAGTAAAATTGCTAAATTCAATACATTTATAATGAGGGTTAAAATCAAGAACATGTAATTTCTGAAATATGGGATATGTTCCTGACAATATCTCTTTAATATGTAATGCCCATTCTACACATGCCTACTTTTCTACAACACGTTGTGGTCTAAGGAGCTCCTGGCCTTTTTGATAGTTCATTTTAATTCATAATGACACTCTATTCTTTCTCCTAACTTGATGCTTGATGCTCTTTGTCACTTTCTCTGTAGAGGGACCTCTCCGGACACAAGAACATTGTTGGGTACATTGACTCCAGTATTAATTCTATGAGCGGTGGGGATGTTTGGGAGGTCCTGATCCTGATGGATTTCTGTCGAGGTGAGGCTCTATATATTCACAGTACACTAGTTGTTTTGTCACCTATGTTGGAATACTGGCCTAATGAAAGAGTACCTTGATTCTGATGGCGCTGAAGTCTACTAATAACATGGAATCATAACATATGTCTGCTTGAAAATGTATCCGTCACATCAAGTTAGTTTGTATGGTAGTGCTCCATCTTCTGTGATAGGGTGTAAGGTTTTATGCCATACTAACTAAGCAGAGATGAGTCAGATTTAATTTTGCGCTTTCACTTCTATTTCAATTTATGGCATTTCTGTATCGTTCATGTACCACCATTTAGAAGAATGGTAACTCTGTGCTTTCTGCAGGAGGTCAAGTTGTCAACTTGATGAACCAGCGGCTGCAGACAGGATTCACGGAGAATGAAGTTCTCCAGATCTTTTGTGACACGTGCGAGGCAGTGGCCCGTCTCCACCAGTGCAAGACTCCTATCATACACCGGGATCTCAAGGTATGCAGGGTGGTGCGGCACCTCAAATGTCTGTGGCCTTAATGAAATAAAAATACAGAGAACCATGCCTCTTATTTCTAGAAATGAGTCGGTATTTGTGTTCTGGTAAGGGAACAAAAAGGGATATTGGTTAGATTTGTTTATGTAACTTCATGTTGTACTAAGGGTATTTTGTAATGACGAGCTTTCGTGAGACTTCCTTTTTATCGTGTCTAAAGCATTTCTGACCAACACACAGGTTAAGTCTCACAAGTACGTGTACTGATACACGGGTGGAAACAAGAGGGAAAGGATGCACGGATCCAGTCCGTCAACAGAGAACTTGCGACGGTCCTAATTAGTCTGGCTTGAGTAGCATAGACTGCAAAGATAGGGGGCGAGAGCAGGGGCGAGCATGTAAATGTACCAGCCATGGTGAGATACCAAAGGCTAGGTAATAATCAAGGCCGTGTCTCTCTCCTTTCCTTCATCACCCTGCCGCTTAGTGTTTCTGCATCGCACTGTCAACTTCTACCAGCAGCCATTTCTTTGCTGCCTTAATTCCCTTAATTTACCGCTTCTGAACCCTAAACCCTGTCATCTCTCTGGGAGATTAGAGGGTCACATCTGTGGGGGATTATTTCGTTAATCCTCATCAGTCTGTGACTGCTAGAGGCTTGAATCTGGGCTTCTGTCTGTGCGCCTGACATATAGTCATGCCATAAACACCCCGCAGGCTTTCACAGTTATCTAGTGTCAGTTTTCTTACTTTTTACTATTTTTACCTCACAGTGGGGGAGAGTCTTTTGTTCTCTCCCAAGCAGCACCCCCTTGTGCAGTGATGACGATATATGTGGCGCTGCGGTAATCCTGCCCCGAATGCATTATCTTGGGGGCTTCTTCTCGTTGGTCTGCTCATGTGAACGATGCCGTGTGATCCTCAGGCATATGTTGAGGATTTTCCGCAGCTCCGGTATATGAATGTATACCTCAATGCCACACACCCGAGAGCAAAGCAATAGGGGTCTATACCCTAAACCTTTGGCGGGCGGATCTGTGTGCCACTCAAGCACACGCGATACCTGCTGTGCAGCTAGAGTTTCTGGGTATTTCCACAAGTAACAAATATCTGCTATGAGTGCCACCAAGTTTTTAATATCAGACAATGGCCTTTTAAGTTTTTAGAATATCTAAAACCTGCCCTTTCCTTTGTAACATTTATAATTTAATAGTGAATTAATTCTACACAGCTTCTGACTGGAATGAAAAATATATAATATGTATAAAAAAAATATATATAATGTTTCCCTGTTGCATGGCCTTATAAACGCCCAAAAAAAAATCAACCCAAGTACCAAACAATGTTGGCTATGCAGGAAGCTGCAGCAATGCAGCTTTCATCAAGGCGCACCTCTCTGACTTTAAAAGCCGCTCTGTGGTCAGTACCCTGATCTTCCAGAGCAAAGGGTATTTTTATCTCGGAGAGGCTTGTAATGACTGTGCTTCCAGCCTTAGCTGGCTAATGGATTCTATTTAAATAATGTGTTAAAGAGCAGGTATGGCTATAAAAAGATTTGTGGTTACAGACAAAGCATAATAAAAAAAAAAAAAAATATAGCCGTATATCTTCATCGCACTCGGCAATCGAATGCTTTAACACGCCAGAATGCCATTACAATTTTAGCGGCTTTCAATCCACCATGTGACTTACGTGAGTTAATTAAAAGTGAATTGGTTAATTGCATCTTATACGGCGAGGAGCCTTTAATAGCCTTGTGTGGTATGGTGGCTTTCCAGCCATGTTGAATGCCGTGATGAGGATGATGGCAGGTACCGTGTAACTTTTGCTTGTGACTCGTGTGGCTCACATTAGCTCTGTGGATTTAAAGGGCTTGTAAATAAGCATGGTGGCCAGGTGGTCCCTTTAGCATGGCACGCTTATTAAAAAATCCCCCATTAGGGAAGCAGAAGTATTTTTACTGTAGTATGCCTGTAATTGAGGCGCGTGATTAAAGGTAATAGGGGTACTGAATGTTACCTGTGAGCACCCTTTTCACAGAAGAACGTGTCCCGTCCCCCCCCCCATCTATGTTCCACTGGGTGTCTATCCCAGCAAATGCTAATTTCCATCACACCAGCCTGCAGAAATATCTCTTTTTTTCACAGGTTCGCAGGCGCTGTGGCAGCCCAATTATTTCTCCTCTGATATTCGTTTGGAAAGTCACTGTGATTACAGCCTCGTTCCTCTAGCCTGGCAAATACCGCATTTCAATTATCTTATGTTTTTTTTTAAAGATTGCAAGCTTAGTATATTTACTTTACGACCGATAACGCGGCCGCAGCGGCCGAAATGTAAGGGCAGATAAGAGCCCCTTAACCTACACGAGATGTCTCTTTTTCTGGGGAAAACTCCAGCTTCTGCTTTCTTTTCTATTTATAAATGATATGGCAGCTGGTTTTAGGTAGACGTTCGGTCCTTGTGATCGTCGTCCGTTTACAGACTGTATACTCCCGCTACATGCCTACACGTGGCGTCATCGGTATTCTTAAATAAGTACATGTTGTTGTTAGCCAAGTGCTGTCTAATTATAAACGTGCATGATGCATCACCTAACAGACGTAAACACCGCTGTAATGAGACGCGCGCCCCGGGACCCTGTGAGTAACGCTGGCTTCGTTCCTTTTTTACCCCTTCAGATGGCTATGGAAATGATTTATGGTAATGAAGTGACAGCATGTGTTTATCCACAAGTCATTCTCATAAGACCAGGAATATCACGGTCTTTGTAAAAACCAGTGCAGATTAGTTCTGCCAGCTGATCAAGTCAGTTTATTGTCATATATACTATGCTATATACTGTGTATATGCCGGTGTGTGTGTGTGTATATAATATATATATAATATATATCTCACATAAACACACGCACACCATTACCTTCTGGGTTTGAAATATAAATATACAGCGCGGAATCTAGTCGAACTGGGAATGTATATTTTTATCTAGAATCTTCGGCTTCGATTTGCATTCTGATATCCTAAGATAGAACGGTGCGGATGTTCTTCAACAAAAATTCCCATTTAACTGGCCGCAAATTCTAGAGGTCTAGTTAGCTTATTTTTGCCTTTACAACATGGCATCTGCAGTGCTGAGCGTGAAATTAATATTAAATGCTCACGAGTGCACAAGATGGGCTGCTTTTGTTAGTAAATTACATACAATAACCATACAAAAGGTACTAAACTCCTTGAGATTAAAGGTAAGGAGTATTGTGACAGGAGTTTGAGTAACATGCCGACTGCTGACAGTTATCTTAAATTGAATTTCCGTGGCGTTAAACAGCAGGTTTAATGACTGCAATCATAATGGCGACAGAAATGAGGGGGAAAACCCACAACAAATTTGTATAATAAAACAGACAATTCCCTTAATGACAGGATTTGCTTATTAATTTAATATCACCATATTGGTAAAACATCAGTTACACCAAACATGATTTACAATCTATAGAATAGATTAATGTAAGATCTTTATTGCCTGTGTTTTAAAAGAACTCCCCACATTAATAGAGAATCCGATCATCTGTAACCCAAACTTCCAGCGCCAAGGGCTTTCGGAATCGTAAAATCTTTCTTTAGGGACTTTATGGGAAAGGAACCCTCTGGTGCTCCATCTTCTCCTCTTACCTACAACTCGTGGACCTCAGAACTGTGGTAAATTTTAGAAAATAGGCCCACAATTTCTACCTATTCTCTGTATCTAGGTCAATATTTTTTCTTCTGTGTCCCTCTACCGAAGGCCGTAATGGTTTTTGGTGTCATTTGCTCCCCTTGCGTGGATATTGTTCAAGAGAAACCCACCGCAGGGATCTGGGTCCTCTCCTGCAAAATATGTATAAATTATAGAAAGTATCATGGCGATACAGCCGTTCTTATTAAGGGCCTTGACTGGCAATTACTACTAATGTTTAGCAACAGAATGTGATGACACAAGCACGCTTTCAATTACTGTTAAAGGATACATTTGTACCTTTCACGTGAGGGTTGTTTCCTCAGAAGTGATGTAGTTTGCCTTTAACTTCCTGAAAAGTATGTGTATTTTACACGCATCTCCGTCCTTTGCTGAAAAACCCAGTCGTTTATCGCATGTCGGTGAATGTTGGGGTTGTGAAAGCTACCATTGCTTGTAACTTCATATGTGTGGTTTTTGTGTATTTTAGGTGGAGAATATCCTACTACATGACCGCGGTCATTACGTGCTGTGTGATTTTGGGAGTGCAATAAATAAATGCCAGAACCCACAGACCGAGGGGGTCACCACAGTAGAGGAGGAGATAAAAAAGTAAGGTTCTGCTACAGAGAATGGAAATGTCTCTTTAATTTACCTGACGTTGTGATACAGATACGGCGCCAAAATATATTTATAACTACTGTGTCTAGTGTACGTTAATAAGAACTATGCAAACACCAGTGAACGAGCCACCAAAGGTGTAAAATACTAAGCAGGAGGAGGGTTGGCTGCAATAAAACAGGGAACAAAGCTGCTAATCCTGAAAAAAAAAAAAAAAGACCCCCCTAAAAAAAATAGAGAGGCCTATAGCAAAGAAATAAATCAATAGACAGCACTTTAAAATAAACGGTAAAATAATGTTTAATAGACAAAAATAGAAATCCACACATAAAACAAATGAATAAATAAAACACACAGAAATACTAACAAAATATAAAATAATATATCAAAAGAACCAGGGCAATGGGAGGTAGATACAAGTATAGAATCACTGTAGAGGGTGCTATACATTAATCACCATAAAGCACCATAGGTCGGGCTAGTGCCACAGGACGCGTTTAAAGCTTCAGCTGTATGCCAGCACCTGGCATTGTGTAAACCTCTGGCAAACGCCTCGCTGTTCCAAAATATATATGAACTATATAAATCAGGTCATAAATTAATTTGTTAGATACAAATAACAGAAAGTCAACCTCTGCTGCGGCCAGCATTTCTGCCTTGGCTTCTATGACGGAGCGTGACCTTCCGGCGCTCAGTCGTAGAAGCCCCATCTAGAGATGCATCGGTAAGTCAGGGGGGCATATAGGGAGGAATAAGGCATATATAGGGAGGAAAAAGCAGAGTGGCCTATAGGAGGGTATAAGGCATATCTGGGGGGGCAGAGTAGAAAGCTGTGGGGCAGATGTAAAGGAAAGTAAAAGGAAATAAAAACAAAAAATGCAATAGTTTATTTGAAAAATATTTTTTTTAGTTTATATGAAAAAATAGTTTACATGCGAATTAATATTTACTAATAAAACTTTTTTCTTATAGTCTTACATTCAGGTCTTCTCTTTTTTCCTAAAATAATACTCAAGTTTTGGGGGGTCGTCTTATAATCAAGCAAATACGGTATATAATGATGCAAACATGATTTTTTTAAAGTAAAGACTTCTAATCTTTAAGATTTGCTACCAGATGAAGATTTCATATTTAGAATAATAACTAAGTGCAGCTCGCAGAAAACATAAACATGTAAAACTATAATGAAAGCATCAAATACTGCCTTGTGGCATGGATGGGTAGTGCTTTAAACTAACAAAAACAAAATGAAAATTAAAAACTCTTCTCCCCCCCCCCCCCTGCACACTATAGGAAGGCATGAGGTCCTCTGGTTCCCAGCACGGAGGACAATTATTTTCGCTGTCCACACTCTTGGCACTCAACTTGGGGTGAAAAAGCGCACCATTTACCTTTTCTGGGCTCATCCAGCATTGTCAGCGATGTCTTTCTTTCCTCTAAGGACCGCTGTTGTGTTTTTATTTATTATTTATATAGTTTTGAAATGTATAATTCGCTACTAGTTAAATATAAATGCCAATATTAAGTAAGCATTGTTGAATGGAGCGCATATGGTATATAGCGCATATGGTATATAGCACATATGGTATATAGCACATATGGTATATAGCACATATGGTATATAGCGCAAATGGTACGAGACTAACCCACCCAACCCTGTTCTCTGTTTCAGATACACTACCCTCTCCTACCGCTCCCCTGAGATGGTGAATCTTTATAGCGGCAAAGTGATCACCGTCAAGGCCGATATCTGGGTTTGTTATAAACACTCGTTCCCAAATTCCCCTTCACAGACAGATCTTTCCCAAATGTCTGGCTGGCAGGGTCCCATTCATGTTTTATTCTCTCATACTAGCTCAAATATTATATCAAATGTAAAGATTCACTGTTTTAATAACTGCTTGTAAATTGAGACCTAAGATATATCAAACATTGTGATTAAGAGGTGCCCTAAATAAATGTAGTTATTTTGTATGCTTTTTAATATATAATGGTCATTTTTTATATTTTGCCTGTTGCCTGGGGGGGCAGTCACTAAACTTGAGCGTTTCCTGAGCAAAGTCGTATAATTTCCGATCTCTGGGCAGCAGGCGTAGCGACCCCCTGCTGAGCTTCATGATGAGAAGTGGCTACCGACCAGCCGGTTGGCCACTGCTCTTCCCCTGTTTGCCTTACGTCGGCCTCTAATTTTTATTCTAATTTCCTCATTACGTGTTTGTTTTGGATTGTTCCATTTGGGAACTATGATGACCATTGTCTTTATCCACTTCTCTCTCTCTCTATCTCACCACGAAGGCCCTGGGCTGTTTGCTGTATAAGCTCTGCTTCTTCACTCTGCCATTTGGAGAAAGCCAGGTTTCTATTTGTGATGGAAATTTCACCATCCCAGACAACTCTCGCTATTCTCAGGACATGCACTGCCTCATGCGTAAGTCTTCTGCTCTTCATAACGCTTTACCTCTGCGTCACATATGCCTATATGGGTTGTTGTTTTTTTTTACCCCAGCTGTTCTTCCATTTAGACATTCAATACGTAATTATCATTAGTGCATAATTAAAATATTTAACACCAGACTTAAAATTGTAGAAAGATTCCATAGTCATTGATAAGGCTTTAACCCCTTCAAGACCGGGATGTACCTGGCAGAACAAAATAAAAGTATAAAAATGATTTCTTACATGGTACTTCCGGGTCAAAGGTCACCGGCAGACCGGGACGTAGCAGGTACGTCATCGATGATACGCGATCCAGCGTCGCTTTGAACGCTGGGATCGCGAGGAGCGGCTGCTACTGACCGCTGGGTGTCCCCAGCGATCCGTAGCAGCCACTCCCCCTCAATTCCGTGCACGTGATCGCTTTGCAGCGAATCACGAGCACGGAATTTAAATATATAAAAAAAAAAGTGAAGACCCAGTTTTCTAACGCCGGTCCGGAAGGGGTTAATTCAACAACGCTTTTATTATTTATTATTATTATTATTATTATTTTATGGCTGCATACTATTTCAGTAACATTAGTGCTTGATTGCTTGCCATAGAGCAAGGAAAGGGCTCATCACAGTAAGGGAAAGGCATTGGCGTAATAAGGTTTATTCTGTAAAAAGTGAACTGTGGGGAGATAATGCCTCGGTGAGTGATTTGGATTTAAGTCTTACATGTTATATGTTGTGTTTTACTGTTTTATATTGTTATTACTATTGTTGTTATTAATTTTCGTATACGTCTGAATCTCTGCCCAACAGGGTATATGCTTGAGCCAGACCCAGATAAGAGGCCAGATATCTACCAAGTGTCCTATTTTGCCTTCAAACTAGCAAAGAGAGAATGCCCTGTTCCAAATGTGCATGTAAGTGATGATTTTTAACAAAACCGGGCCATCCTTAGAATGGAAATACCAGAACCTTGCGTTGTTAGGGCTTCCCAGGCCTTTTGGATAAAAGTTATAGCAATGTCTGTCTCTGTGTATTTCCACAGGACTCTGTGATCCCAGCAAAACTCCCAGAGCCGGTGAAAGCCGGTGAAGCAGCTGCCAAGAAAACAACCCCTAAGGCCAGGTAAATGTAGAGATCTGCGTTGGGTGTAACAGCGGAGGCTTTGTTAGCTTCTGTACAAGGGATACTCGCCGCATAAAAATCATAATGCATGCATTGCGCTAATATGAAACCGGCATGGGGTGTTTGACGAGCACCAGGGGAAGATCCCTGGCTGCAGCAGCCAGTATTCTCTTCGAGTCTTCTCCAAACTGCATTCCAAATGCCTCGATAGAAGCATTCGCTTTCAGGGCAGCCGCCGCTGCACAACCTCTTTATTAAAGAAGGAACACGTAGCCTTCATCCGGTACGGATGTGGCAGAGAATCACCCACATCCCTGGTCAGGGCATGAGGTGGACAATGAGAGACTCTTGCATTCTCCATGTTCCTCTGAGCGAATGGTGACCGTTGCTAGATCCGCTTACCACTCTCTCCATGTCATTCTGTGGGGAACGGAGACCGATGGGAGAAGCACCTTCTCCATCCATGTCCTATGGGCATCAGAAACCCCAGCTAATTATTAACCATATGAATACCCTTGTTCAGCCATTTATTCCTGTTCAGCGTTAATGTCTTGAAGTTGAGCTCAAGAAACGAGTTTATTCTCTAAAGAGGGAGCTTTGCAGGAGGGTTGAAAATGCTAACTCCCTAATAGTACTATGTATTCTGATGGGCCAACCCCATTGAAGTTTCCTGGCATGAGATGTTTGACTGTCCCTGAATACTGTAATCCTGAAAAACACATTGAATTATGTATTCTGTTGGGTCACCAATAGCCCAAAAGTTTAAACATTATAATGCATGGTGAAGAGAATGAGATATTAAATCCCAACCCTCCTGCAAACGGCTTCTTTAGCGAATAAGCCCCAAAGACAAGTTCCTTCTAAACTAGTAACAAGAGGTTGAGGTTATTGCTATTCCTCCGAGCTCTCTCTCATGCAACAACCTCGTCCTTGGAAGGTGCTGTGCAGTTAGTGTTCAGTGGATATACTTTTTTTTGAGCTATATAATCTGCAGTAGAGGCATTTAATGATGGATATTGTATTACCCCCTCTGCAGACTAACAGATCCAGTTCCAACCATGGAGACCTCTATAGCCCCAAGACAGAGGCCTAAAGCTGGACAGACGCAACCTAACCCTGGCATGCTTCCCATCCAGCCAGCTCTAACACCTCGGAAAAGACCAACCATACAACCAGTGACACCCAGTCCAGGTACCTGTGTAACAAATCACTTTAACTCCAGTTAACAAAAATCGCTAAAAATTAATCTTAAATGTTTAAATTAATTCACTAAATGGTTTTCCGCCCCAGAATGTAGTTCTTATGATACATTGTTCTCACGCTGAGTTCTCTTGTTTCCATCCTGACCCTTTAGTTGCAGGTGTTCAGCCCCCCACGGCTACGCCTGTGCCGGCCGCTGTGAAACCTGGTCCGCAGCTACAACCGCAGCCCAAAGTGGCACAGCCTGCACCACAGGTTACCACACCGGTTACCACGGCCCAGCAGCCGGCTCAAGCTGCGGTGCCTGCGTCTCACCAGCAGCAACTGTACCTGAAACAGCAACTCCTGCAGCAGCAGCAGGCGGCGGCTCTTTTCCAGCAGCAGCAGCAGATGCTGCAGGCTCAGCAGGTGAGTACGGAAGCGGTTATGGCAAATGAATAACGTGCACCATGGCTGTTTTTTTATTTCTTTTGTTAGATTGCTGTCATTACATGCTTGTCTTTCTATGTGTGATGTGTGTAAATGTGTTAATTTCTTGTTTATGTACCACAGATGCAGGCGATGCAGCAGCAGCAGATGATCCAGGCGTATTACTTGCAGCAGCAGCTATTGGCACAGCAGGCTGCCATGCAGCAGAAAGCAGTAGTGCCGATACCGGGGCCTTTGCCAGCGCAACCGCAAACCATACCTACTGCTGTTCAGCCGTCAGCTCCTCCGGAACAAGCGGTGAGTGTTGTGTACATTTCTGGGGGTTACTGATGAAGCACGCACCAGAAAGTGTATTCTGAACCTAGTGAACTGCAGACCTGAAGAGTCCATGGTCTGTGCTGGTCGGCGGTGAAACACTGTCCTGCAATATAGATTACATTTTAGAATAAATATAGGTATGTATAAACCCAAAACCGCTGTAATATTTTGTTTCAGATTCAAGCTCCAGTAAGAACAAACCAGAAGCCCCAGGCAGTCTCCGCTCAGCCCTCTGTAGGGCAAAAGCTGGGCTCTCTTACGCCTCCCTCGTCACCCAAGACGCAACGTGGTGGACACCGAAGGATTCTCAGTGACGTCACACACAGCGCCGTCTTCGGTGTCCCTGCTAGTAAATCGACCCAGCTCCTTCAAGCAGCAGCTGCCGAAGCAAACCTCAACAAGTCAAAGTAACATAGTAACATAGTAACATAGTAACATAGTAACATAGTTCATAAGGTTGAAAAAAGACCAAAGTCCATCAAGTTCAACCTATATACATATTGTGTCCCTACTGTGTTGATCCAGAGGAAGTGAGCGTTCAAAATGTGCTTCTTCAGCAAAGATTTCTAAGCTATCCGTGCAAATAACCATATTGCTCAGTAATGGTCGCTAGGTGTTTTGTAAGCTCTAATGAGGACAGTGATTGATTTAAGAGGGGTCTAATATAACTTTACAACAAGATAAATTAGGTGTTCTATCTGTCAGTGTTGTGCACAAGGCTGTTCTTAACCTCTTGTGTGGTTGGAGTGGATTAGTGGTTTTGTATTGCTGCAGACCTAGAATATGTAATAAGGAACCATGATTAAATAATATATATGTTTGAAAGCAGGTAGGAATTTTTTTGGCATACTTGTCACCTTCTCAAACCTTCACCAGGTAAGTAAGGGAGGTGCGGGAATGTCCTTCGTGGAGATTTACAGGATAGGTTGAAAATGGGTACCAGTAGACTGATACAGAACAAAAATCGCAGCTCTAGAAAGTTGCTCTCCTATCTTTTCACCTGGGAATACCAGTGCTGATGATGAAAGCAGAAGGTGATCCTCTGATACTTTCATAAGTTCCAAAAACCACAGTATTCCAGACCTATGAGACATGAGGTTGGGTGGGTAGATTCCCTGCCTTATATTCTGCAATATGAGCCTCACAGAAATACAGCTGGACATCAGCCAAACTGTGCCGACACCTGCTGCAGAAGTCTACACAGGTTCTGCAGCCTAGAATATTTCTGGTCTGTAGTACAGAAGGCTCGGTACGCCAGGAATACTCCATGCGCGCTGTCAGGATGTTTACCCCATGGTTCCACTTTAGCACAATAAAAGTGGAATATTGACGTCCCGCTTATCTCTCCTCCTTCGATTAGCATGTGACCACCAATGTATCTAAACCAAGTTGTAACATTAGTAGCCAAAGGAGATTCTATTAACTTGCTTCATTCTTATGAGTAATCACTATAGCGTTTCTCTCATGTCTGGAGAGGTTAAAGGATTATGTGTTTTATGTAATGGTGTTGAACATTTACTCCTAAGTTAAATTCTGTTGCATGTGTCCTTTACTAAGTTTTCTACAAAATGCCATTTAGTTCCCATGGTCAGATATTCTATATTGCTTGTGTGCATGCATTCCTTCGCACACACTAGAAGAAAGTAGAGCAAAGTATGGATGAACATGTAGGTGCACAGTGCTGGTGGTGGTAATATACCATGGTTCCATAAAATAACATAATGGTTGTTTTTGGTTAAAAGTATTGAAATAGCACATATCGTAAAATATACTTTCCTTGTTTATCTCGTATCAGGTCAGCCACAACCACCCCTTCTGGGTCTCCTCGGACATCTCAGCAGAATGTCCACAACCCACCTGAGTCTTCGGGATGGAATCCTTTTGACGATGATAACTTCTCCAAACTCACTGCTGAGGAGCTCCTGAACAAGGACTTTGCCAAGCTGGGAGACAGTAAGTTTTTTGTTTTTTTTGTTTTTTTTATTATTGTTATTTTTTATTGTATTTTTGAGTCCAATGTTTCTCAGTACTCCTTGGTCAAGGTATATTTTAATGATAATTATATAAATGCACAGCAGACATTTCGAAATTGTTCGTGTTGTACGTTTATTGGTTCGTTCGGTTTCTGTGCATCTTATAAATACATCGTATCATTTTGACATTTAAACTTTCTTGGGAGAAGACACAATGGCTCGCTGTCCTGATCGAGTTTCTTTTGTACTGGTCTTGGTGTAAGCATCGCTCTCTCCGTTCCTTTGCAGATAAACCGTCGGAGCAGCTCAGCAGCTCAGCAGAGGACCTCCTGTCTGGGTTTCCAGCTCCCCCTGCTGTGTCTCAGGCTGATTCTTTTGGACCTTCTCTGTTTTCCAGCGGAACAGGTGATGTCACACCCCAGCCCCACATTCATAAGCTTCTTCTCCTTTGTGCTGTTGCCTATCTTAATAGCAATTTACTAACTATTATACAAGCATGTTTTCCTCAATAACTCATGAAAAACCTCCGTTCAGAATGAAAAAGTGCTCTTCTGAAAATTTAGATTTGTAGCAAAAAGCTCAATAATTTCAAGTGGTATTTTTTAATTGGTGGGGATGCTTTTCTGCTTCCCATACACCCCCACCAATGCGGAAGACATATTAAAGTACTTTGTTTTGATTGCAATACTATAAATGCATAGTGAAGTATGAGGAAATGCTTTTCTCTCGCACTGAGGACTCTCTTCTTCTTCTCCTCTTTCTCGCTTCTTACTCCTTCTTTTTTCACTTCTCTGTCGGGCCAGCTGTGGATAAACCTGCAGATGCGCAGGGGCAAGATCCCAGCCCTCCGCTGCACAAACCATCTGACCCCTTCCTACCTCTTCCTCTGTCTGACACACCAGGTAAAGCCACCACAAGAAAGGGAAGGTCTTGTTTTTTTGTTATCATTTATGGGGTGATGTGGGAAATGAAACGGTTTTATACGCCTAGAAGAAATCCTGTTTAGAATCTATAGAAGTCGCGTTTTTTGAGTACCAGTCTTCACCGCTCGTGGCCAGTATAGCGTAGAGACGGCCGTTCGGAGCTTACTGACTGCTTTTATGACATGGGGAAAATGAATATTATATGTGGCTTTTAGCTTGTAAGCTGGTCTTCTCTCAGAGGTGGTCGCCCCCACCTATATAAATTTGTACTTTTTCATTAAGTACATTGTTCTCAGATTATTTCGTGTTTTTAATACCCATTACATGTTTATAAACTGGTTCAGTAATAACTATTAGTCTGTTTGATCGCAAGATATAGTAGAACCTTTTTTAAGAAAAGTATCGAGCTGCTCTCTTTATATTTTCCAATATGCATTAAACGTTAATTCCAAAGCATTCTACCGAAGTCTTTGACATGCCTTTTGCTTGGTCAGGCTTATCCTTCTGCATGTGACTGTACTATCCCTAGCCGCTATGTGTGATAGGAATATCTACGAGTTAATTCACTAAAGCAGACGTTTGCAGGAGAGTTGCTGTTTCAGCTCACTGTCTTTATCATGCATTATGATGAAGGGCCAGCCCTGCCAAGCTTCTGCTAGAAGAAGGGGTTAGCTGCCCCTTCCTCATGTATATTTCAGTTAGTGTAGTGACTACAGGGTATATTGCTGATCTCAGTCCTTCTAGCAGGGAAATTAATGTAAACGTGGCTTCCGTAATGCATAGTGAAGTCGGTGAATTCAGACTCTAACTTTCCTCCGAAGCTCTGACTTAATGAATAAACCTCTCTCATCCTGAGGGCCAAAGTTGCATGGTCTCACTTTGTCCAAGAGTGTCTGTAGGGGCTCTTGATCTCCGTGAAAATTTGGGATCTGTTAAAGGTGTGAATTTAACACGTTTGTAACTAAATGCGGCATTAGAAGCGTCTTTCTGCTAAAAGACCAAACCCTTCCCAGGAATAATGATGGAATCACGGTATGGATGCTAATTTGACAATGTGCATGCTGTCTACTCTCTGCCCTACGCTTTGGATCCTCATTGAACGTTTCTTTTATTCCCCCCCCCCCCCCCCCACATCTTTTCTTTTCCTTCTGCTTAACCCAGAGAAATTGATTGAGGGTCTCAAATCTCCGGAGCCCCAACTTCTGCTCCCCCATCTTGTGCAGCTGGCAGACCCTTTTGGCAGCACCTCTGACGCTTTGAATGGTAATCGCTTTGTGGTCAAAGTGTGTTACTTATAAATAATGCCTTCATGTGTTCAAAAGAAACACTTGAAAATGATTATTTCCAGGACTTACGGAAGAGTAACTTATGACTTTTTCCACCATTAGCAGGAGGTTATAAGCTTAGTTACAGCTCTATCTTTAGATCTTCATACAGTTCTTGGTCTGTTTGTGCTGATATGATATGAAGGTACTATTCTTATAACCTTGCCTCCTTTACAGTGTTGTGGTGATGCACAAGTAATCTTGGAAATAACAGAACTTCTTTTTTTTTTCTTCTGCCTTCCCTATATGTATCCTGCGCCTGTGCAACAAAAATAATTTAACGGGACACTTTTGTCCATTGCCTCTGAAGGCCTTTACATGTGTTTGTGTGTATATTTGTATGTATATATGTATAATATTATAAACACGTGTGTGTGTGTGTGTATATATATATATATATATATATATAGATATATATATATATGTCAGGGCTTGATGAATCCGGCACTATATGTTTTCCTGTGGGGACTTTCGTAGCGGGTGCTGGTTCTTATATATCAGATATTGGGGTCATGTAATGCACGTTACATCACCCTGCTGGGTCTCCTCACTGTGCCCCCCACAAGGAAGCATGCCTGCCGGATTCACAATAGCAGAAGTTAGGCAGCGTCCAGTAGCAGATGTGAGGAGGGGGGAGGGAGTAGTGTATGTGAGTGTGTGTATACTATAGTGCCAGAGTCAATGTGTATATGTATAGCAGGGCTTGACAAATTTGTTTTAAATCTAGGAGCCAGCTAAAAAAGTTTTTGCCCCAGCACCCAATCTCAAGTTATTGATTGTTAACACCAATCACAGTCCTGCCCAGACATACCCAGGTTCCAGCATGTAATGGCTGACTTGGCATGATAGGAGTACATGTTGAAACCTGGCTTGCTGCCCCTCCCCCCTGTGTACTGATGCTGCACATCACTTAGACCACCATGTGCCATGGACCTCCCCCCACTTACACAACCATGCTATCACACACACTCATTCATACACCCTCCTTCACCCCCTTACCTGCACTGCAGATCTCCCACACGCAGGCTTCCATAGGGGCCGTGCTGATTCTCTCACTGTCTCTCTGCACAAACTTCTCTTGTCTCGCCCACTGGGAGGGGGAACGGAGCAGTAATGCATTATTTTTTTGGGGGGGGCATTTTGCCGATGTGTTTCGGCCACCGGTTTGGCTCACAAACACCTAGGCGCCAGGACAAAATTTTCAGTCGCCATGGCGACCTGGCACCTGGGATTTGTCGAGCCCTGATTTATAGTATAGTCTGAGTGTGTATATTTATACTCGGTACATCTACTGTATTGTAGTGCCAAATTCAGTGTGCATATGCCTATTGTGTGAAGAGTGTGTAATTATATATTATATATATTGCTGTTAGCCTGTGTGTATATGTATAGTGCTGGAGTCAGAGTGTGTGTGTGTGTCAGTGTGTATATGTATAATGCTGTAGTCAGTGTGTGTGTCAGTGTGTATATGTATGGTGCTGGAGTCAGTGTGTGTGTGTCAGTGTGTATATGTATGGTAGTGGAGTCAGTGTGTGTGTATGTGTCAGTGTGTATATGTATAGTGCTGGAGTCAGTGTGTGTGTCAGTGTGTATATGTATGGTAGTGGAGTCAGTGTGTGTGTGTCAGTGTGTATATGTATAGTGCTGGAGTCAGTGTGTGTGTCAGTGTGTATATGTATAGTGCTGGAGTCAGTGTGTGTGTGTCAGTGTGCATATGTATAGTGCTGGAGTCTGTATGTCTACTATATTGTAGTGTGTTTGTTTCCGTAGTGTTAGAGCGTGTATTTCTATATATGTATAGCGCTAGCTAGTGTGTGCAGGAGCGTGGTATTGGCGTGTATGGTGTTGTTTGTTACAGTATGGCTTTAGTATGAGTGTATGTCAGCATATGGTGTTACATTGTGTGTGGTGTTAGTATGTGTGTACATGAGCGTAGAATATTAGCAGGTGTTAGTGTTTGTGAGCATAAGATGTAAGCCCGTGTCTGTAAATTGTATGTGTGCGGAAGGAAAAAAAGCTGGTTCTTAACTTTTTGGCTGGCTCCTAGATTCAAACCAAATTTGTCCGATATATAAATAAAACACCTGCTCTAAGATCAGCCCAAAATTACGATATGTCCTTGGTATAAGATTGGGCTAATTAATAAGTATTCCAAGAGCTGTGGAGTTCTCATTGTTTTCTTTCTTTACTCTCCTTCCTTTTCTATTTTGTGTTCTCTGCTTGCTGGATCCACCAAGGCAAGTCAGAGGTAGCTGTTGAGAGCCTGATTCCGGGGCTTGAGGCTCCAATGCCCCAGCGTCTGTCATCCCAGGCAGACTCCATTGCTTCGAACCGCACAGGTTGGTGGACAGAATTAAAAGTCTGCATTATATAAAGTCCAGTGCCCAATACTCCAGGCACACGTCTCTCTACCATTCCTACGCTTGCATCCAACTTAATGAATTAACAGCTGTCGAGCTGTCCCCTGGTTAAGTGAATGCCTTCCTCAACATTGTCCTCAAAATTTTGAACGAAGTATAAATGTGGGGGGAGACCTAGTTGTGTACTTTTACCATAGGAATATTAATCTGGCCGTACCCCTTTTGTGTTCCCTTGGGCCTTTACTACACCAAGGGTTATGCAGCTTTTAAGAAAACTTTGTAATTATTTCTGGCTCTCTGTTCAGAAGCTTAAAGAAGTACCTGCCAAACCCCAATCAATTTAGAATAAAGAAGATGATAGTACTACCCTGGAGGTATTTCTGGATTTAGCTGCTCTCCTCTCTTTGGGCTCACGAATAGCCTTATACAGAAAGGATGACCTTTGTTATAAACGGTATGAAACGGGCATGTCATTTGTGCTTTAGACCTGTTATACAGAGAAAAGTATTCAATATAATGTAGTAAACCCTGTACTACAAACGAGCGAGGCTCGTTTGCTCGTTTACTCGTTCCAGAATGATGCGTGTACCCCAGTAATGATCGCTCCATGTAGTACCACTTGGTGGCAGCCCTGCTGTTGAGATGATTTGGCTTTTCTGTCGTCAACTGCATTAACCTTGTGTAGGTACTTGGTGGTATTTGATGCTGTTTAGAGTGTAGAAGGTTGGATAACCTTTAGTCTCACATAAGCTTTGAACATATGAGGCCGTAAAGTCTCTACTTTCTCTGGCACCAATATGGCAATATCAATTTTGTTGTAATATTTATCACGTAGTGCTCATGTATACTAACACTTTGCCATCTTCTTAATGCTGCGCATTGGGATTCATCGCTTCTCCAGATTCACTTACTGGAGAAGATTCCCTCCTCGACTACTCCCTTCTCTCTAACCCTACAGCCGACCTTCTCGATGAATTTGCACCTGTAACGCTCTCTGCTCCAGCATCTGCAGGTAACGAGAGGATAAGTCATGGCATAAGCAAGACTTACCCAAACTGTTTCATGCTCATTCCATCCATCTGTCCATTTGTCTCTTTGTGGAGGTCCTGCATAAATGGACATGCAAGGCTTTACACAGGACCTACCTGATACAAGTCTAAGTACAAAACATGTGCAGACTGGCCAGCTTTGAGGCCACTAAACATGGGGGATATCCATGCCGTTGTATTGCCAAAATACACTTCCGGTGATTCTTGGTTGGCCATACCCTGGTTCAGCGTAAGTTATTCGTAGTTCGATAACAAGTAAAAAACTGTTTGCATTGTGTGCTTGACTTAGCAGTATTTTTTGAGAAACAAATACTTTGTTTAAATATTTTGTTTTTATTTTTAAATCCTTTGATTTAGTTGAAATGGTAGGGCAAGTTCTATCAAGCTTTAAACGAGCAGTTTTTTAATTTTTTTCAATTTTTTTTTATTCCTCGTCAACTAATCGTAACTCCAAAGAGTCGCCCTGTAGGAGGCGCAGTCACTCAAGAATGCTTGCTGGGTGTGAATGTATCACAGCGTACACTACAGCCCTAAAATGTATAGAAACAGCAGATTGTGTTTATAAAAGAAATTGGTCCCCTAAATACCATGTCATAGGTTGCTAAATAACACGCCCTCTGGCCACACCCCCAGTCACACCCCCTTAAAATGTTGCTTGCAAAGCTGATCTTTAGGAATAAACTGATCAGTGGGTCCTCCCCTTTTTTTTTTTTTTTTTTTTAGGAAATACACTTCTGCTGAAACCGCTAATTTGGTTGGTCTCTCTGTATTGTAAAGCTGTAAATCTCATCCAATAAAAGGAAAACCTTTAATTAAAATAGGGAAGCTTACTAGCTTGAGGGAAATCCAATAAAGTGCTTCCCTGTCGCGTGGCACCAGCTTGTAATGTTCTTGTTGCTGTGATAGTCCTGCCAGTAACAGGTGAGATTCCAGAACATAAAACGTGGAGAGATAACGAGTAGCAGAAAGTCTTATGAAGTGATGAGTCCAAAATGAATGCCTTGGTTCACAAAAATCTTATCATATTAGAAGAACAGTTGGCAAGATTTATGTCTGATTGCTGCCTTTATATGAAATGCAGTGGTGGCTTTTTTCATGGTCTAGTGTAGTATTTTTTGGTATAGGGGATCTGTTTGATGACCACCTCAGAGCATCAAATGCATCTGTGAGGTGTTACCTAGATAGGGAAACAAAAAGGCCAACAGAATCTGTCGCACACACAATAAAGGTACATGTGAGGCACAATTGGGCACAGGCCCAGTAGGCAATGCCTGGCTTGCCCAATGGGCAGGGTGGCTTAAGACTTTCGCACACAGTGTTGCATATGTATGTATTTGTGTGTGGGTGTATATTGTGTGTGTATATTGTGTAATTCATCCTCTGTGGATACGTCGCCTACAAAATCTGCTTTGGATTTGTGCCAACTAGTCGATCTATACTCGGGCACAGAGTTGTAGTTCATGTTATTCCTACGAGTACTAATGAAAAGTTACATTACACAACATACTTTGCTTTTATAACATGTAGTATTGGATATGGATGATGAATTCATAGGTTGATCTACAAAGGTTACCAGCTTCAGTTAACCAAACAAGTTCTAGAAAAGGAACATGTGGCTTGTATTCAGCTCCTAAGGATAGGAGACCATCCAAACACTGACTGTATTATTTTGTTTGTATAAGTGTGTGTGTGTGTGTGTAATTTGTATTTTTATTGTCTAATTGCTTGAGATTAGGGAACCAATCTTATCTAACAAATTATTTGAATTAAATATTTTACTCATGGGTATGAAGCCAAGAATTTGATATACTTTTTTTAGTCTGTAAATGGTAATTTATTTTTTGGGAGATTATGCCTTGAAGGTTTATGAGCTGGACACTTTTTGTAATGATGAGCCTGGATGGTAAAGGGGGAAACAATTCATGAATTGTAGATGTAGCTCTTTTGTGTAGCCATAGCATACAGTTCCTAAAAAGTGTCCCAAGAGCAGTCAGATAGTCTTGGTTTGGAAACCCCCCCCCCCTCAGTTTGTCCCTCCAGTATCTTTCCTCACCTGGACACAGTAAAACGTTAATGTAGATGAGTACCCCAGAGCTTCCCCATGTAAAGGTTGGGAGGTGTATACGTCTGGGGAAGAAACACTTGCTAAAATCAGAATGATTTTGAGGCACATACTTTAGGGAGTGGCAGCTTTTGATTTCAGGTTTTTGAACATATCCTTCCCATGTCTATCCATCACACACTGGTTTCCCTATTCTATTCTCCCTAATGGGTAGACGGTATGAGTCCCTCCAGTCACTTACAGACTACAAGTAAAACTCTCCTGCCACTGGCTTTAGGTTTTTGTAATTCATTGTGTCCTGGAGAGTCTCAAAGTGCCTACCCCTGCTCTACGGGGTTCTCCTCATCACTCAAACCAAACACTTTGTGAGAAATACAGCAGATTCTCAGGGCAACCCGGCAGAATACATTTCTTGTAATAATCATTAAACCATAAAGGTTTCACATGAAGCACCCAAGAGGGAGAATCTCTCTGCTTCTTCATATCGGTATTCTCTGGTTTAAACTGTTTGTACAAGAAAAATGGTCGTTGGGTTGCCCTTGGAATAACGTTCATTCCTCCTCTGCTTTGCTTGGCTTGTATGTGGACATTCTATCAAGCCTCTCTCTCTTCTGCTTTCTGAGCTTGCCGCTTCTCTCTCTTTCTCTTTTGCTCCGCACGCTGCAGACGATACTAACCTCTTAACGGGCTTTGATATTCCAGAAGATACTGAAAAAAGGGCTGATGATGAATTTGATCCTATTCCAGTTCGGGTATCCAAAAACTCCCAAGGTAAGCTAGAAGAGGGAAGTGAGATGGGATTGGTGACCGTAGAGGTTATTCTATTCCTGGGTTTTTTTCTAGTATGGTACCCATATTTAACAAGCCCCAAAAACAATGCTATACAAGAGAATTAAGCAAAATAAACCCTTTTATAATTTTAAATTCACTTACAAAAAAAGTAAAAAAAAAAAGAAATGCTCTGTTATGGTTTCCCAGCCTTAGCAGAACTGGCTGTATCCATATCTTTAATTATGTTATAGTTTTTCTTTAAATGATTCTACAATTTGATGAGCAAAATTTGCTTCTGAATACATTTCAAACATCTAAAATGATCTAGTGTATTGCAGGAGTAAGAGAGAGCTTGTGGCAGGGAGTCACTGCTCACTTATAAGCCGATTCTGCCAGTTGGACATCTAGAAGGTCTATGGTGTTTAAAAAAAAAAAAAAAAAAAAAAAGTACATTAAATGTACAGAAATTATGTAAATAATGATACCTTGTGTTTTAAGGGCTTTAGTGGTAGCTTTCTGTGTTTGGCTGTATTAACCTATGGATATTATTAATTCTGCTGTTGTACTACCACTTTGATTGCTCCCCTTCTTCTGTTCCACTGCACCCCTTCTTCTGTATTTGTTGCACTCTCTGCTTTATCGCCTTGTCTCCGTTCTCACCAGCATACTGAACTGCTGTCTCTCCCCCACTTTCCAGGTTCTCACTCTAATAACAACAGTGGAAATTCTGAGTCCAGCCTACCAAACATGACCAGGTCTCTTCTTCTGGTGGATCAGCTCATAGACTTGTAAACTGCACCTATGCTAGGAAAGTCCTCCCCCTCTACAGAAGAGTATCCCTGCATATATATATATATATATGTTTATAGACCAATATATATATGTACATCTATTTATTTTTTATTTTTGATCCTTCTGTGCGCACTGCTATAGCGTGGATCTATTAAGGAGCCTCTGGCTGACTCTGAATAGATATCTTTGACCGCCTTTCTCATCTTGTACAACCTGCTTCCGTCTTAAGGGATAGAGACGTTCTGGTTGTTGGACTATGCATTATTAGCACACGGTTGAGGGTGGGGGAGAGGTAATTGCAATCTACTTCATCTCTGTTAACATCCTATGGTCGGCATGTAATTCACAGAATTCACCGATCATCGATAGGCTATTCTTACAGAACAATATAAACTAGATAATGCATTTACAAAACAAGGTTTAGAAGTAGTTAACTTTTCCCAGCAAAGGCTTCATGTGCCGTTTGATATATGATCAAATCTATTTCCTTGGAAAATACGTTGCTTCTCGGTGAAGAAGGTACAGCATAGGGTACCTTCTCATCCCACAAGATCGACACAAATTTTTGAAATAAAAGATGAAAACTGGTATTGATGAGTAAATTAATGCAGATTTCTGCAATACCATAATCATGTGCCCGGTTATCATATTGGTGTCATGGTTCGGAATGACCCGGTGGCCCAAAAAAGAAGCAAATATTGTAAAAAAAAAAAACAAAAACAAAAAAAACCCCCAAGACATTTATTAGGTAGAGAGCAGTCTAAAATCCCTTTATCAAATGTAGATTTTTATACCTTGAAGAGCTTTTTATATTTGTCATGTAGCACCCAAAAAGCCTAAGTGTGTCTGCGATGTTACTAGGCAGGTGACCCTCTTCTTGTTTTTGTCTTTTGGTATTTCCTCCGCATTTCCAAAACGATTTTATCAAAACTATACTGGTTGTTACCAAAAGGGGCTGAATTTTTTTGTATTTTGTGGTTCATGGTAGTGTTGGCCACGGAAGATTAAGGTTCATGTGAAGGTTGGTTGGCTGATTCTTATGAATGTATGACACGACCTAAGAGACGAGATTAGAAATATAAGTAGATGTATAGCTCGATGAGTCAGGATTGTGTGGTGTGTGCATGCAAATGGAAGGGCAGCCCAGTACCCAAGACATAGATATGTTGTATAGAAATGTAGCACGTCTGTGAAATTATGTGGTGTTATCACAGTTCTTCCTTCCTGGGTTTTGGAAACAATGCTACCTGGTTTTGTACCTCACATTTTGTCTTTTTTTATTTGTTGAAAGTGTACTGAGTAGAGAAGATATTTGAAGGAGAATGAACATTGCCAAAAATTAGCATACCTGCATGTGCTCTGTCGTCCTCCGTTTGTTTGTTTGTTTGTTTGTATTTTTTTTCTCATCACATTTAATACTGAAACCAACGAAGAGGCTCTAGACTACAGCATATAAATCGTGCATTTTGAAACAGTAGATTGAAACATAATGTAATATGAGAAGATTGGACCACGATAATAAACTATTTTTTATTTTAAACAACTCATAAGACAAATCATTCTCCCTCTCTCTATCTTTTTCTCTCATCTCTCTCTCGCTCATCTCTCGCTCATCTCTCGCTCATCTCTCGCTTGCTTTCTTTCGCTTTCATCTCTCTATCTCAACTTTCTCATCTCTCTCTCTCTCTCTCATCTTTGTACTATGTAAAATAATGTAATATTTCACGATCAGTATTTAGTTTTGTTTTAAATGTTTTCATCACAAAGTGCATCTAATAACATCGCAGCAGCGTACTGTATGTCACACTTCTTGTCGCTCAGCATTTCCCGTAGTTGACCATTCAATCCTGCAGGGGGTTAAGTGCCCCAATCTCTTATCTTTTTCTGTTTAATACTTTTTTCAGTAAGTATTTAAATCTGTATCAGTGTGTGTGTTCCGAAAGAACGGCATATTCCTTGTTTTGTGCAGATGTTGGTAAGAAAGTCGAAATTGTGTATGTTTATTGTGCACATAACCCACAGGGTGTACAGATCGTTGGGGTGTGTTTCTTTGTATGTCTAATGAATACCCCTCTTCAATGTGATGGATTTTGCTGTCTGTAAATAAGATCTTCTCAGTCTTCTAGGTGTGAGAAATCTCCTCTATACAACTGGTTTCTACCTGTGTCCAACACACTTACCTTGCTTTCGTCTCTATTGTATCAAAAATTGTTCTCTTGAGAACATCATAACTGTAGAAAAACTATTTAGTGAAGTGATTGGTAGAACATTGACTTGTGTATATATAAATATATAAATATATTTCTGTTATTTTAGTCCATGCGCCTCTTCCAGGACAGAATTATTGCAATTCTTCTTCTTTCAAGGTTTCTGAAAAATAGAGATTAAAAAGAGAAATAAACCTATGACATCTTAATCCCAAAAATCTCCCAGCTGTATAGTAGAAACTGATCTATTTCTGTGAATTAAAGTATTTTAAAGAATGGCTTTCGAAGTCGGGACTTGACTTTTTTTGTTCTTGAGATTTTGTGATTGTGCTATTGTGGTTAGCATTGGGGGAGGAGTGGCATCAAGATTCTTTTACACTCCACTAATGGCTGGTCTGTTTTAGAATTAATTAATAGGTTTATAAAATTGGATTCTACTGCCTATAAACATTGTTGGAGGGTGAGAACATTCAACCCATTTATCCAAACGCTGGATGACCTCAAACCTTACTTGGATATTTGTCTTAGTGCAGGGGCGTCTATGTATTGCTGCGGCCCACTTCATCAATGTATGTGTGTGTGGGGCCGCGCTTATTTTCCAAGGAGAGAAAACATGGCTTTTTAGATTTATAATGCATTTTAATACAGGGTTCATTTGGCAATAATGCAAAGGCAGTCACACACGCTCGCAAAGGCAGTCACACACGCTCGCAAAGGCAGTCACACACGCTCGCAAAGGCAGTCACACACGCTCGCAAAGGCAGTCACACGCGCTCGCAAAGGCAGTCACACACGCTCGCAAAGGCAGTCACACACGCTCGCAAAGGCAGTCACACACGCTCGCAAAGGCAGTCACACACGCTCGCAAAGGCAGTCACACACGCGCACACTATTTTCAAACCGTACATACACTAAAATACCCACATGCACGCGTGCGCGCACACACTAACATACCCAAAGACATGTCCACACTCTGAAATATCCCCTACACACACACACTAACATAACCATGCACTCACCTTAACATACCAAAAGAAACATATTCACACACACTAACATGCCCAGACACACAAACATACCCAGACACATGTTCACACACTGACACACATAAACACACACGCAACTTACCTTGTGAAGCTTCAACCTTCAACAGTCTTTAATGCAGCTCGCCCAGCTTACTACCACGCTACTCCCGTGGGATCACACAATGCAATGTTGTGTCACCCCGCCTCCTCCTGAAAATTAGGGCGATAAAGAAGTCCAGGTTTCGGGACTTACCTCTTTATCCCTACTCCATCTATCTCAAAGGAGAAGTGAATTGCTTTGTTGACCACCCCCTGATCCCTCAATGGTTGTAGATGCCGTTACCGGCTGCCCTAGAGTATTTGGCACCCAGGGCGGATCCCATATTTGCCCCTTTTCCGCCATTCCCACAATTTAAAATGTAAACATCCAATTGCGGAATAAGGAAAGCGTTTCCGGACCTCTGTCTCTGCAAATCTGCCTGCATTATTCTTGCATTTCTGTGTACTGCCACTAAAGGGCGGAGCCAGAGGGACACCCTCTTCCTGTTCCTCCAATCAGGAAGAAGGTGTGTCTGGAGGCTCCTCCCTTTTGCAGAAGTGCTCTTGGAAACCTGGCTGGAAAAAAAAACACGGGAGAAGCAACAGAAGAACAAGAAATGAGAAGAAGCACAGCTTGCAGGAAAGGAGACATGGATGTGGTCAGCTGAGAAGATAGGGGAGGCATTTAAAGAGAAATTTTCCCGGAGACTTGGCAAAAAATGTAGTTTTCCTGGTCCTTGGTCTTAAGTGACCCTAAAATGTTCAAAACGGTGTCCTTTTTAGTATTTTTCCTAAATGAGATATAGTAGACATGCTAAAGAAGATGAGACATCATCAGTGAAACTTTATGTAGCATAGAAAGGTCATAATACTTCCCATTTTTGGTTATTTTATCAGGATGGCACAGCCCAATGAGACTTCAGAGAGTATAATGATGCAGGTTTACACTTAAATGTCAATTCATTACACAATATTTGTGCAATGTATGAGTTTTGCTACAAGATTCTAGCCAAACAAAACCCTTTATATGGTCTGGTCAAAGAGGACCAAAAATTGGGGATTTTCAAGAATTCAAAGCAAGCTTGAATTTTATAACAAGCACTGTGAGTGTCCCAAGTAGTTTATTCAAGAACAGCTCCACGTAGGGTAGGTAACACCTAGGTAACACCTTCCTTGGTGACTTGTTAATAATATTTACTTGGTATAACAAGCAAAATAACGGAAAATACCTACAAAAGGCTTCATTGTCCTCCCTAAAGATCAATTTAAGTTATTATTTGTCCTTAATTAGGGCTAGGATTAGGGATTGACAGGGATGTGTACATTTTACCTCACAGAAAGAGATAACACAAATAATTTAGAGTCTTACACACAAAGAATAAAGTATGGTGGGGTTGCCCTTTTAAATATGCCATCGCCAGCAAAATGGTGGGATTCCCTGGTATTATCCATGAAGCTGATCTTTATGGCGAACCATAACGCCATTCTTTTTCAGTCCTTACCTGGAATGTAGAATAACATTGTACACAGTAACCAAAATCATTTTTATTGAGATTCTCCAAGCACCACTGTGCATAACTCTGGTAAACCAGCCTCATTCTTGGCTAATGGACAGTTGGACACGTGACTTTTTGAGAGTTGGACAAGCTATTTGGCCACTTCCAGATGTTGTTCTTCAGAATATGCACTAGCCTTTTGCATGGTGAGCCAAATCAACTCAGACTGGTTTTTTTGGCACAGAGTTAGGGCATCTGGCAGTGAGAAGTATAACTCGTTGGACTGTTGGATGGCATCCCAGAAAATCTAGGCCAAGTTAAGGAGAGGGTTAGATATGGGGGGGGGGGAAATAATGAATGAATGGATAACATATATTCAGAGGTTTCTAGTTAGTTTTTGTTTTGTTGGCCCCTTCTTGTTTTCAGAGATTCTTATTAATACACAAATGAGGCAAAATTTACTAAAAATAAAGCTCGTCCACCTGCACACGTCTAACTTGCACCAAGAGGAAGATGATGTTATTGACGGCTAAAGCCTTTTATTAAAAAATATTGGGAACAATTGAGCGCATAACATTTTAACAGAACAGGCCGTGCATTTTTTGTCAATGAAGTGGGCGAGGGGCTGATCCTTCTCTGTGATTCTAAAGATCCCTGTGAGGCCCACACGTTCATTTTGTTTTCTTCTCCTTCACACGATCGGCTTGTCTTAATTGCAAAGGTAACAAAATTCACATTTCAAATAGCAAATAACCTGGCTCAGTTTTTTGGTTTTTTTTGAGCACTTGATGGCTGTCTCTATCCTTTAATTGTATTTTGGGTAACTAGCATCTAAGTCATATTATCCTGTGTATTCTGCATTGCTAGCTGTTCTTGCTTAAAAAAAAAAAACAAAAAAAAAAAAACATTGGGGTCGGGAGTTAATAGAAATTGGAATTCTTATTCTACCTTAGCCTTGTCTACCCTTTTCTCATCTTTTCTGATGTCGCTTTCCTAATCCCTCTAGCCTGCTAATATTTCCCCCAAGGTAAGCCACGTTACTTGTGTGTCTCTTCTATAAAGTGTGACGTAAATATCTGTTTCAGGTGGAGCCAAACTACTCTCTGTGGGTGTTTTTTTTAATACTTCATTTTATGGTGTCTTGTGTAGTGTAACTAGTATAAGGTAGCCACTTGGCTAGGAGTAGAGCACATTAACTCTTTGTTTTCAATAGCTAGATTACATAGTGCTGGGCTATAGACCTCTACACCAAGCGCTGAATGCAACATTTCAGTGTTTGCAGATAACAAATGTTTTTGTAAAGTGATTAAATAATGATTATTTAGCCCCTCTTGTATCTGTATGTGTAAGTGTATCTTTGCTATGTACGTGTTAACCCCTGTATACAATGCTTAATAAACATAATAAATGTATCAGAAGTGGATGTTTCCTTCCTGCATAGGGATTTAACCAAAATAGGTGGCAGGTAGTAAACATTCAGAGGTGCTCCAGCATCAAAACATGTAACATTATGCAATTTAGGGGGAAAAAATGCTAATGAGTTGAATGAATTTTTTCAGCGCAATCTTAAGAACTGCTGCAAAAGCAAGCAAGTTGTTATCCATTATGAAAAGGTAATGAGTGCATGGGATGACAACATAGACATCACATTGAATATGCAGTACAATTCTGAGAACCAGATCACTAAGAGGAAAAAAAAACTTCATGGAACTAGAAAAAGGGTCAGAGACAATTAAACTAATTAAAGGAATGGCGGGTCTTAGAAATGACAGACTTTTTAACTTTGGACCCTACCTGGGGGTATGATTACCATGTTATTGAAGCATGTTATACATGTGTAATATACATACACACGTATCAGAAATGTCCTTGTTTTTGAAAGAAAAGCAAATTTTGTCCATGAAATGGGTCAGTACAGTACAGACGTTGTTCATGTCGTAAATTACTATTGTAGCTGGAAGTGGCTGATTTTAATGCTCGCTAATCCAAGTTTAAGTTTAAAGGGCTAATTGATACCCCTTTTGTATTTGCTACAGCTAGACATGTCTTTGTTTTCCAAACAGCTAAGTGACCCCAAACTTTTGGACTATATATATGTATGCACCCCAGTGCCCTTTGCAGCCTCATCAAGGAAGAATGCATATAAAAATACTTTTAATATGTATTTATTTGCTAGGAAAAACCTCATAGCATTTAGATTACCTGTCATTAAAGTACTCTTGAATATACAGTGAAAAGGAACCCAAGTAAATGAAAATTGCTTCCCCCAAAGGACTCTTGCCCTAATTCTTTCAATTACTGTTAATATTTTGTGACATGTTGAATGTCGTTTAATCCTGCTTTATCTGTGTTTTTGTTAGATTTCAGAGGGAATATACATTCTCATTTTATCTTATACATTTTTTAGGCCTTCAAAGAGACTCTCAGACGTTTCCACTTGGGAGTGATGTGCATCTTAAAGTAGCCAGCTCTGGAGGATACACACTGTCTGACGGCACACAGATTCTAGAGTTAAAGACTGATGTTCCTTCAAAGCGTCCGTCTAGCTGCAGTTCCTTCCATAGCAGTGAAGGAGAGGGGACTGACCATGAGCCAGACCTGTTGGATTGCAGTGGGTCTAGGCCTCTGTTGATGGAGTCAGATGAAGAAGATGCATCAAAGAAAGTCAAGGATGCTGTGTTTGCAAGTCCCCATCCCAATGTCATTCTAACCTCAAGTTCTCAAGTCCCTGTACCAAAAGGGGGGGTGGATCAGCCATCTGCAGAAGGGTTTTCCCAGGGCCTAGATGTATTTGCCACTGCTCCCTTTAGATGTTCCAAGGAATCACTGAATGATTCTGATGTTTTCACCAACGCTCCTTTTGTGGCTAAAACAACTCCTGTACTGGACCACAAGGAGGAACCTGATGTTTTCCTCCGAGCCCCATTTTCTAGGAAAATAAGTGTGGAAGAAACCACACCAAATGCTTCGCCCCATGTCATTCCATCTCTTGTAGGCCTTGAAGCAGCAACAATAGGTACACCTGCATTCCGAAATGTAGACCTGGGAGTGGGAACTCCTTCCATGAAGACCTCATATACCACTGGAAACCTCTATGTACATTCCAGCCGAACAGCTGAGTCCTCTTTCTTTCCTAATCCTTCAAAGGATCCGCTCAACTTAGAGAATCACAGGATCCAAGGACATGAGGCTGCCCAGGAGACTGTGTTTGGGACTGTAGTCACAAAGCCTTTTCGACCCCAATCACTCTCTAAGTATTCCCGACACTACAGCCCTCAAGATACGCAAAATGTGGATGCCCAGCCCATTGCTGCTTACAAAGTGGTGTCTCATGTGGCAAAAGCCTCTGTAGCTGGGTCTGTTCCTATCTCCCCTGTGACTTACAGAAATTCAGACCCATTTGGCGCGGCCCCTTTCCCTGCAAAATCTAGCAGACAAAATAAATAGGGGGAAATGATCTTCTTTGGGCTGCATTTAATAAGCACCTGCAGAAGATGCCCCAGCTTTCGTTCCCACCCAGGGTAATTTACATGGAAGGTTTCAGTACCTTCCCTGTTCATTGCCGTAGAAATATTATATATATACAAAATTAAAACTCTTGTTTTATGGGCGTTCCATGTGTTTGTCTCCAGCTTAAGAGATGGAGCTGTACTTAAGACTGCAGCCGATAGAATCTGTCCCATAAAGGATTACTTACAGAAACAGTCTGTCGAATAAAAGCTATCCTATGCAGGCACTGGAGTGACAGCTTCCTGTTTAATAATAAACACTAGGAATGACGTTTTATGTCTTTAACCTCATTATTGTTTAATTTGTGACATCATATTGTGCTATCTAACAGAAGTGATCCCTTCCGATTCACTGCTATAACAAACAGCCCTATAGCATTATACAGTTGTTGGCCTTTGCCTTTCCCGCTACACCTTTTCATGGGCACACTCCTGGTGTGGAAGCAGAAACACATTAAGCAAACAAATAATGTATATTGTTTCAGGTTAAAAAGTTTGGTTTTATGGATTTCTTTTTTTTTTAGTTTAGGGTTGAGAGTCTTTGGTGAGCAAATCCGTAAAAGGGCCTAGATGTACTAAAGCGAGTAAAGACAAAGCCCTTCCAGTTTCCGAAGGTCTTTTTGTGACCTTTAATGTATTAGGATCTTTTCAGCTTGTAACAAGTGGCTCCGTAAAATAGTTATTTCCCCTTAACTGCTTCAAAGACAAAGTATTTTGGAATTTCCATCTGCAACTTGGGATGTTGAAAACCCCTAGACCTGTTACACTAGCTTTTAGTATGTTTCATTCTTTTAAGTCTTGTTTATTTTTCTAATTTTTTTCTTTTTATTCACAATGTTCTTCCAAAATGATTAAAAAGCACTTGGCAAGAAGACCATTGTCCCCTCACGTATACTTTAAATAATGAATTCTAACTAACAAAGTCACAGAGTATTACATTGTAAAAGCTGAGAAGTGCAATAATGTTCTGGAATGTGAGTAGCAATTGATATTAAGATGTTAGTATGTTTAATATATAATCTAAATGACATTTTGGGCTTGGAAGCAAGCTACCATTCGCTGTGTCTCTGAAAGGTATATATCCTTTTGAGCATAAGCCGGAGAAGGGTATTTGTTGAAATGCTAATTTTATATCCTCACTGGCCACTTTGGTTGTTTTTTTGTGGTTGACGTATTAGATAAGGTTTCCAAATATATAGACATTAGATTTGTGCAAAAGAATATGATTCAGACAAACTTTTTGTTTCAGTTTTGCTCCAATCATTTTTGGACATTTGCTCTCTCTCAACATCTCCCTATCTTCTCCGACAACCATTTCTGTGTCTCTGCTTCTCCGTCTCCTTTTCTTATTCTCTGCTGCTTCTTCTTCTTCTTCTTCTGGCTCTCCTCTGCATTATCTGGCCTCTTCCATGTACTTCTTCGACAGGGTTTAGCCTCTCCACACACCATGCGCCCTGTTGCGGAAGTATTACACCAGGCCGGACGGATCCACAGAGAGAGAAGCGCTTCAATTCTCTCTCTCCGCAGATCTGTCAGCGTTATTATGGCCTGGTGTAATACTTCCGCAGCATGGCGGAAACTCGGTGGTCAAATCGGGGACAGCCTCTCCTCTCCCACATTTCTCCAATCGGGGGGAGAGGATGTGCGCCAGGCCAGGATAACACGACAGAGAGCCAGGACAAGCGGAGACGCTGAGAGGGTAGAGAGACATGGACAGAGAGCGTGAACAAAAACAACAAAATCCACAGCTCTCTACTTCGTTCTCGTTTGTTTTGTTGATGTCGTTTTAAGACATTTGTATGAATTGACGAATGAAAATGTTAAATTCGTACAAAAGTGAATGCACAAATCTAATAGACGTATTCAATACATGACAGTATTTTCAGAAATAACTAAGGATGCCCAGAAAAAAATCCATTCTAATGGATGTGTCTGGATAGGTCTGAAAATCTGCGTCGATTAAAGCAACACGATCACGAAAAGGTTTCATTTGCCAGCTTATGTGAATCGCCAACATGCACAACCTGGGGTTTATTTATCAACCAGTGTTGTAGATACCGATTTGCAAATGCTAAGAGGATACATGTGTATTACTTCCCAACCGGGCTGAATTTCTGTTCATTTTTTATTAAAATGAAGTGCATAGACATCAAGTAAATAATCATCAATTACTTGTGATTTTATGCAAATATCTTTACTCATCTAAAATGAACGTTGTACACCTTGTACACATATTTGTGCATTGCTTTTAGCAAGCTCCTTTTCTCCTCTCCTTGCGTTCCCCTTTATGGCTCTTCTCTCATTTCTTCTACCTCTACAATTTACTGTAATCAACTTTTTTTTTTCTTTCATTTGAAAGGTGCCTTTTTTAGCAACTCATTTTACTTTCCTGTAATTAGTTGTGAATCCTGTATTTTTACCTCTGCCATATATATACAATTCTGTGCATGTATAATGAAAAGAGTGTGTGGAAAAAAAAACTACGCATTTTATGTGAGATTCTGTCTTAATGTAACTTAGAGTAAGAAACCTGTTTTCGCTGATCAGGTTGAAGACTATCATTTCTCATTTAAAAAAGGCTTTGCACATTCAATTCTGTAGTGAAAAGGGGAGAAAAAAAAATCTTCCGTACCACACTGTGTTTAAAATGGACTACACTGACATTCAGTTCAGTCACTGGGGATGTGGTCTTATTGCGATGTAAATTCTGTTATTTATTGGAAATCGAACTGTTGGAATGAGCTCTGTATCATTCGGGGAGCGTCACCGCGTGTGCACGCCTGGAAGTGCCGTCTCAAGCTGTGTTCTGCTTCCGGGATCCCTGAAAGCGTAAAAAGATGAATTGGTGGATAAAACCAAATAAATTTTCAGTCCATCTGAATGGAAGTCTGTTTATTTTAATGTCCTCTCAGCTTAGCTATGTAATGAGCATTTATTGGGTTCACGTGAATAACTAGCGGTCTACAATCCCAAATGTGCTGGGGCGGAATGTCAACTCAAGTTCAACTCTGCTTATCGGTTTGGGGGTTTATTCACTAAAGGAAGAGTTTGTAGGAGAGTTATGTTTCATCTTCATCACTTCACTATACATTATAAAGGTCCAAAGTCATCAACCTTCTGCAAGAAGCGCTTCAGTGGCCCCGTATAATGAGAAGTCTCGCTGATTTAACTATACAGTGGTAGTTATCGTACACACCAAATTATATTAAGTTTAGCTCAACCCTCTTCAAATTTCATAATAAACTTTCCTCTCGGCAATATTTTTAGTGAATAAATGCCATCGTAAAATCATAGAAAACACATATAATAGCCGAGAGGTCCATTTAAAATTTGGTGGTTCTCATAGAGGGATTCTGCGGACTCTCCACAGCCTGCCGTGTTCATGTTTTCATCCCTTCTTGCTGGACAAGGTAACTGGGGTTGGTTCTTTGTTAAAGCAGAATGACATCATGGAATTGGAATATTAACCCAACAACTTGCTATAAATTGGATAGACCACTTTTTAAGGCCTGATAATGGGCAATTACCTTCACAGGCTTACTTTTTGGTCTTAATCTATTTTGTAATGCATTTTAGAAAATGTATTCAATTTTTTTTCTTGTGTTTTGGTACGTGGGCAACCCCATAATGTAGAAGTTTAACCCCAGTAGGGGAAGATATTTGTGGGGGGCATTTTCATTTGGCACAAAAAAAAACATCTCGAATCTGAGCACGTTATCTTTAAGCATGGGCTAGAATACCATACGCCATATTGAAATCATTATCTTGCTGTTAATCAGCCATATTGGAGTCATTAGCGTGCTGTTGACAGACAGATGCACGTTGACATCACACATTACATAATGAATTGCAGACACAGCATATTACAGAAATGATTAGGGCAGAATGACATGATTACAGGAGGCAATCGGAAAACAGATCTGATTTTGGTTATTGCACATGGGCAGTATAGGTGACCAACCTACCTACACATGTGGATAATAAGTGGCAGGTACATTATATGGACAAAGTATTGGGACGTCCGACCATTACACTCTTTCAGGGTCTCTGGCTTTACGTGGTCTCCCGTTTTGTTCCTAGCCGCTTCCACTTTCCAATGATACCACTTATAGTTGACCGTGGAATATCCAGCAGGGATGTAATTTCATGGACTGATTTATTGCAAAGGTGGCATCCTATCTCAGTACCGCACTTGAAATCACTGAGCTCTTCAGAACAACCTATTTTTTTCCATTGCATTTTTTGTTTGAAAATGCAGACTGAATGGCTCGGCGATCGATTTTATACGGCTGGTCTGATTAAAACACTTGAATTCAATAAGAGTTGTGTCCCAATACTTTTGTCCATATAGAGTATGTGGCTCCCATATGATCTGCACAGGTCATCCTAAAAAATTAGGGAATGACATTAAAATTACAGCTTCCGGCACTAAGGTTAGGAAGAAGTTGGCATTTCTTTTCATTTGATGGTACTGAGTAGACTGTTTGCAGATGACCAGAACCACTATTGGTTGATAATATCTGAATGGGAAATTTGTTTGATTTTTAACCATGAAACATATTAATATTTTACTCAGGCGTAAAATAAATGTTTGTTTTGCACCCCAATGGATGAAGCAACAGTGAATGGCATTTGTTTAGGTAACTGCATTATTACAGAGACCAGCCGGAAATACCAATACAATGATTTATTATTAAAACTCATAACCATACTAAGTCAAGGCAAATGCAAGACTGCAATACATGCACCATTTGATAAAGCCTTGATTGTAAACGCATGCATATAGGAGCCTGAACCCTGGAGAATTATTCTGTAGGAAAGCTGATATGGAAATGTAATTCTATTAGTGACTCAAAACAAAACAAATGCCTGGTGATGATCAAAAGAACCTAAATGCAACATGGCTGGTATGTGTTCAGACGAGCTCCTGGGAGGCTGTGCCCTGCTACATCATTAACCTAATGACCACATTGAGCTTACTATCAGCCTCTCTGCATATAGACCGCAGAGGTCTCGGCCAAACTCCTGGATCATACATGTCCTTAAACAATCCATGTGTCCGTATCTCCTCCGTGGTGTTACTATGACAAAAAACAGTAAAAGACACATCTGTTTGTTGTTAAGTTGATATCAATATACACTGAGCTGCTTTCAAATCAATGAAAGAATAATAAAAGGTAATTGTTTCATTTAAAAACTGCCCGCCGTTGAGAATGGGGATCTTTGGAATTCTTGTGCCCTGCGCTCTTGTCTCTTACACGGTGCTCTGTGACTTTGTGGTCTGTCTCCTGGTCATCTGCAATGGTGGGATCGCCCATAAACATCTTTACCTGTGCATCACCCCTCAATCTATTAAAGGGACATTTTTAATGCCCCCCGACACCCTATAGAAGAAAGCACGTTAAAATGAAAAAGAACAAAGACTTGTTACCTGACCGCGAAGTTGCTGCTGTCCTCCGCTGTGGTCTGACATTTTTAATCACTGATTGGCTGCTTCAAGCAGCCAATCAGCACCAGGAAAGCGTTTGTGGGAGCGCTTGCCACATATGCGTGTTCACTGGCCCAGCGCTGGAGCAGACTGGGAGGAGAGTATATCTGGGGATAAAGGGATGAGGCTTAATGCATACGGGTAAATTCTGCAGACTCCTGCCGTGCATTCGCAAAAGAAACACCGTGAAAATGTAAAGGTCCGGTTCCCCCGACGTTCCGGAACGGCCAGAGACACTTCAGCTTTATGGCATTTAGAGAAGTGGTTGGAGGGGCCGATTTGGTCAAAACTTTTTAGCCACCTTTATGATTAATTGATAGTGATTTTGGTAACTACGCCATAATAAAGTATTTTATTTACACAATTTAATTTATAATCACATTTCCTGCTAAACATTAACAACACTTGCTATGGCTGTAGAACACTGTGATAACCAACAAATATACGGCTTCTAGAACACAGGGACATCAGGGGAGGAAAAGGGGAAGCGTGGGAGGCATGATAATCATTTACTAAGACGTCTCAAAACCGTCTAAACATCCCCAGAGTCCGCCTGCGCAGTGCGCTGCCCTACGCGCGCTTCCCTAGCCCCCAGCCTTTCATCGGGCCCCGCCCCCTCTGCGGCTGACCGCGCCAAACAGGCAATACCAGGGCAGCTTTTGCGGTGACGTTTTGGGGGCCTTTCAATAACACAACAAACATGGCGGCTCCCGTGAAAAGGTGGCTGGGCTGCGTAGCTGGAAGGTGGGTAACGCAATGTGAAAGTGGTGATAAAACGCATAGAAAGAGATGGAAGCGAAAAAATGTGGAAATTTTTTTAAGCTAGGAAACTGTTGAAGGGCGTTTGACAGCCGCAGTCGCTGTTTTGGTAAATCCGTTCTGATTAAATATATTTGTATGTGTTTTAAAAGGGCAGTAAAAGCGTCCTGTCAGGAGCTGTGGTAGGGATGTGCATTTTCACAAGCAATGTTTTCTAACGCTTATAATGACCATAAGTGTTTCAACATCTTTTTATACCATCTTTTTTTAATGGTACAACAAATGCCAGCGTAGAGCTGCTTCCCAGACAAGTATTATAACAAGTTCCTTTTCAAACTGATGCTCAAACTATTAAGGCCGTACACCATGAAGTGCTTTGTTACATTTGTAGGATGATGCATTAGAAATGTGTCTGATGTATTTCTTAACTACTTTCCTCTAGGTGATAACATTGTGTAAGATCGTGTTAGCCAGATATATATTTGACATATTTGCCATGGCTTGCATGTAAATGCTTGCAGGATGAAATGCTAACTAAAGTAAAATGTAAGCGATTTATTGTATGTATGTGTATATACATATTTATTGCAGTTCAATTGGTTCCAGGAAATTGGGGCACAACTATTCTGTCCCTTCTGTCTGATGGTCTAGAAGAGCGATGGCCAATGTTTTTGGCCCTGCGTGCCCAATTTTCTGTATGAAACCTTCCAGAAAAAAACATCACACACACAAGCCACACCTTGCACCTATCTGTATATATTTAGATGGGTGCAAGGTGTTTGGTGGCTTCTCAGATGGAACCCATGTGTTGCTGCCGCCACTCTCTCCCCTTTCTCATTATCTCCCCCCTTCTCTCTATGTCTCTCCTTTCTCTCTCTCTCTCTCTCTCTCCCCCTATAGCCTTCTCCTTATCTCTCTGTTTTCTTACTATCTCCTGTTTCTCACTATCCATCTCCCCTTTCTCACCATCTCTTACCTTTCTTAATCCCTTTGGTGGGAGAACAAGGTCTGTTCATACAGACCTTTGTTTCTGCCCTTCATTGCCATGCAGGCAGTTTCAAAGATGACAAATCCCAGCGCTCAGCATTAATTTCTGGGACATTAGTGAGGGAGCAGAGAAACAGAAGTCATATATATATATGAACAGACCTGGTGCTCTCTTTATTTTGGGCCCATTTAAAAATGATTTACCAGTGGTAATCTGCCCCCATGCTAGCGCAGAGACCTTGGCATGCTGGTTGTGGCATGTGTGCGATAGGTTTGCCGTCACTGGTCTAGAACAAACTGACAAAAAAGAGAAGCAGATGAGGTTGTACAAAATATGTGCACTTAGAAAATGTGATCCAAATAACAAGCATAATCCGCTGTTAAAAATACGCAATAAGTAATTAGAAGGAAAATTTTCAAACAAACTTGCGGTTAAGAGTCCTCAATAAGGTCTTGTTTCTTGCTATATGTAGATTGGCCAGTCTCATACTCCTAAGATTAATTATAAAATGTATTGTAGAATCCTTTTTTTACTCCACCTACATCTAATAGAAACATAGAAAGTGACGGCAGAAGAACCAGTAGGCCCATCCAGTCTGCCCAACCTCTGAGTGCTTTCCTTTAGTACTTGCCCTTATCCTATCCATGCTTGCTTGAATGACTTTACTGTATTAACATCTACCACTTCTGCTGGAAGGCTATTCCATGCGCCCACTACCCTTTCCGTAAAGTAATATTTTCTGATGTTACCATTAAACCTTTGCCCCTCTAGTTTATGGTTGTGTCCTCTTGTTGTGGTAGTATTTCTCCTTTTAAATAAACTCTCTTCCTTTACCTTGTTGATTCCCTTTAAGTATTTAAATGTTTCTATCATATCCCCCCCCCCCCCCCCCCCGTCATGTCTTTTTTCCAGGCTATATAGGTTAAGATCCTTTAACCTGTCCTGGTAAGGTTTATCTTGTATTCCATAAACCATTTTAGTAGCCGTTCTCTGCACTTTCTCCGACATTTCTATATCCTTCTGTAGATCTGGTCTCCAGTACTGTACACAATACTCCAAGTGAGGTCTCACCCGTGATCTGTACAACGGCATGAGCTCTTTCTACTACTAATACCTCTCGCTATACAACCAAGCATTCTGCTCGCGTTACCTGCTGCTCTACTGCATTGTCTGCCTACCTTTAAATCCTCAGAAATAATTACCCCTAAATCCCTTTCCTCACACGTTGAGGCTAGGACAGTACCAAATATTCTATACTCTGCCCTTGGGTTTTTATGCCCCAGGTGCATTACTTTGCATTTATCTACATTAAATGCCAATTGCCACAGCTCTGACCATTTTTCCAGTTTTCCTAGATCGTTTGCCATTTGGCTTCTTCCTCCAGGAACATCAACCCTGTTGCAAATTTTTGTGCCATCAGCAAATAAAAATACCTTTCCATCAAGACCATCTGCAATATCACTAATAAAAATATTAAAGAGAATGGGTCCGAGTACAGATCCCTGAGGTATCCCACTGGTAACAAGACCTTGTTCTGAATATAGGCCAATTGACTACAACCCTCTGTTGTCTGTCACTCAGCCGCTGCCTGATCCATTCAACAACATTGGGATCTAAAGCCAGAGATTGCAGTTTATTTATAAGTCTTCTGTGTGGGACAGAGTCAAAGGCCTTACTGAAATCCAGATACGCAATGTCTGCTGCACCACCGCGATCAATTACTTTAGTCACCCAATCAAAGAAATCAATAAGATTTGTTTGGCAAGATCTTCCTGAGGAAAACCCATGTTGTTTTTGATCTTGAAACCCATGTGACTTCAGATGTTCAACAATCCTTTCCTTTAACATTGTTTCCATTAATTTCCCCACTACAGATGTAAGACTAACTGGCCTGTAGTTGCCCGACTCTTCCCTGCTGCCTTTTTTGTGAATGGGCACAACATTCGCTACTTTCCAATCCCCAGGGACAACTTCTGTTACCAATGATTCGTTAAATGTATCAGTTAACGGTTTTGCTAGTACACCCCCGAGCTCTTGTAATAACTTGGGGTGTATCCCATCAGGCCCCATCGACTCATTTGTCTTTACCTTAGACAGCTGAAGTAGAAGCTCCGCCTCGATAAACTCACATATTTCAAATGATTCAGTCTTTTGTACCAACTGAGGTCCCATTCCTTCATTTTCATCTGTGGTGCTTAATATCCGCTCATTCGCTGTGTAATACATTTCTCTTGGCGGTTTTGGCTGGGAGAGGTTACGGTATCATGGATATCCCCATGGATTTACAGATGAGCTAACATAGGAGATCATTCCACATCGGCGTATATAGCACAACGTAAGCCAGTAGGTTAAAATACAACAAACCACATGATTATCAGTCTAGACGGGTTGCCCTATGCGTTTCATAGATTCCTGCTACTTAATCAGAGGCAAAAGGAGCAACCTAGATGTGTCAGAGCTTAGGCACCACTGCAGACAATCAGTGCTTTGCTAGAGTCTCTAAGAATTTGGATATAGCGGTATTGGTCCAAAAGAAGATGACTCCTTAGTCAAATATAATATTCTTTATTGAGCCAAAGTAGAAAAAGATCTGCCACATAGAACTTCATGACCTCTTAAGTCCCAAAATAGCACAAAAATGTGTCTATGTTGGACCAAGAAATGTACCCCTTTTTTTTCTAGGATCTTGTGACACCAGTTTGATATCTGAACCCATAGTAATTTGCACTGCCGTAGGACCAGAGTTCAACACCTTTAAACATTATATACATTTTCCTTAAGTAGATTTATAGTTAATTTCTTTTATATGGTTAGCTGCTTGGCAGTATAAAATCTGTCTGAAACAGAGCTATGACATCAGTGTATGACCTTATACTGCAGAGCTCTTCTCAACGGTGAGGGAGCAGTAATGAAAAGGCGCATAGGGTTAGAACCATGGATGTTTTAATCCTCACATTGGACTTTCATGGAATGACAAACATAGCAAAATATGCAGATGCATTTTAGAAATATATGGAGAGAAAAATGTATTTCTTTTCCCAATGCTCAGTTGTGAATTCTTATTTTTATTATTGTTTTTATGAACTCCAGATTTTATCGACAACTGCAGAGAACAGAGCTTTATTCGACCAGAGCACATTATCCGTTTGTTGTGAAGAAATCTCAGCTGCTGCCTAATTTATTTATTAATCCAGGTACTTTTGCTCACGGTTTATTAAAGGCATGTAACTTTTACAGGGAAGTAATTATTTATGTAATAATGATAAAAATATATATTTGGTTTTTTTTTTTACAGAACCACATTGTATATACAAATCTGTTGAGTATAAAGTAGGGTCAGCAGCCAAAAACCTTTTTTTCCCGCGGGTATTCTGTCCTTTCTTAAATATGAATCTGGAATTGATATATGATTCTGATTATATTATTTATCCATCATATATTATCTAATGCTTTGCCCAATAGTGGCTAAAGGGAGTGGAGCCCAAAATCGTCTTGGGAAAACCTTGGGTATGTGAACTCGGTATATGGCATAGAGGAAATTTTACAGGGTATGTTTAAGGGGTGACTGGTATGCTTATGTGCTGGTCTGTGTACCGTGTACGTTGAGGTTGTGTGTCTGCAGTATGTATAAAGTCCTTGATGAGCGGTGAAAGTTCTGTCAGTGCTTGTTATAAGCTCAAGTCCTAACTATTTAATGAGCTTAGCAGCATATCTATATATACTATTGATTCAGAACCTGTGCTATGGAATGTGAGCATAAGACGTTTATATTTATAATGATCAGGAAATACTTGTCGCCCTTCTAGAAAAGCAGGTTTTGTGCCATCATGAGCCTTCTGGAGCATTTTGGCTGTAACCTCACCGTATCAATGAAGATGAGACTTCAGTCCACTATCGATTACTTTTGTGACTGCTCTTAGTTTGCGATCTGCCTTTTGCACTTGTCTTGGGAGAGGATCTACCTTCAGAAGGAACTTACCTATATATCACATCTTCAGAGGACTCTGCTTCTTTATCTAGAAGAGTGTGAGTGGACAAATGAGTTTGCTGTTAAGGATAGTAGAACATTGAAACTTGCTGTGTGATCTTTGTGTCTCAATATCAAGGACAAGGAACCTAAGGATGGTGCCTATGCCGACTTTTTTTTTATTTTTATGAAGACTGATCTTTTCTGAAAGACAAAGTTCCTAGAGAGTTAGTCCTTCCTTTTGTTGAGAAAGATTCTGATGCTTGGCAGGTACTTAAAGTGAATAATTTGGTAACTAACAGATCATTCTGCCCCTGAAGGATGCAGTGTATTCCTCAGACCCAATAGATTGTAAGGATAAAAGTTCTGGTAATAGTCATGGCATAATTTGGTTGTTGACCGTTCTTGCCTCCTAACTTGATGAATGGCTGGTAATAGCATGATATGTACACTTCCTTTTGGATCACCTACAGCTGATCTTATGAACATTAAAATTAGCTGAGCTGTATCTTCCATTTTCCTGGATCTCCTTACATAGTCCAATGAAAGGTATTTCCTCCAGAAAATACGATTTTGAGACTGTTGGTATAAAGGATAGTGGGGTTGGACCAGAGAGCAGAGCATGCCAGGAGAACAGGGTACCGTGAAGCAGGTCAGGGAACAAGCCTGGTCAAACCAGAAAAGCATGACAAGCCAAATCGGAATCCAGGAACGTAGTCAACTAGCCGAGTCAATACCAGACGTTCAAATGAGGTCTGACTATGAGACTAAGATCCAGATCCCCTGCAGCGCTGCAGGGGACCTGGTTCCTCCTGTCTGTTTACCTCAGCAGCGGAGGTTGTCTACGCGCATTGCGCATACCTTACCCGGCTATATGCCACTTTGCCTCCAGAAATGCCTTATACACCCTTATATGCCACTCTGTCCCATGATATGCCATTTAACCCCCTATATGCCAGAGTGGCATATAGGGGGTTAAAAAGCATTTTTGGAGGCAGAGTGGCAAGCCTGGGGGCAGACTGGTAAATAAAAACAAAAAATATTTTTCTCAATCATAGCTTTTATTAAATTAAAAAAATAGTTCACATGAATTCATATTTACAAGTAAAACTTTTTTCCTATAGGGTCGTCTGATATTCAGGCTTTTTTTTTTTTCCTAAATTAATCAGATTTTGGGGGGGTCGTCTTATAATAGAGCAAATATGGTAATTTACTAGGCAGACCTGTTGGCTTGTGGCCAGGAGTCATCATGGCTTCTTGTGGTTGCTCTAAAAATGACATTCTAGACGCTGCTTTCTTTGTTATTAAACTTAGCTTTACAGGAATTAAAATAACACTTTACTTTCACACCAAATATCTCCAAAACAATAATGCTGATTAAAAAAGCGCAAGCTGCATGTAGCTTAAATACATACATTATTTGTTTCGTGTGACATCCTTCCCCGTGATAATATCCTTCCTTTCAGCTGATATCAGTGATGGTCTCTTATGAGTAGTCGTTGGTTCTTCCAAAGCTCTGTCGCTCTTGTTTGTCTCTCTCTTGCAACGAGGTCATACAAGAGCCATGGCAAGACGGCTCACTACATTCATAGCACAGTCTGAGTCACAGGAAGACCATGAGATAGGTGGCAGGTTTCAGAAATGTGAAGCAGGCGGTTGTCAAAAAATTTACGTCAAAGGTTTGGGCTCAACAGTTGGATCCTAGTTGGCTGTTTTGTTTTCGGCAGTAGATGTGTCACTAAAAAAAAATAGTAGTGGGTTTTCATTAACAAGAAAGTTACCATGGATGCCAACAGAGGGCAGCACTACCTCAATACACACACAGTGCATTTACAGTAAAAACCCCTGGACAGCGGGTCCCTTAAGCAGTGGTTGAACTAATTAATGTACATAAGCGTATGTGATAAGCTATGCAATTAATAATGCAGCTTCCCCTTTAAAAGAGGGAGTAATCAGTATGATAGTTCTGGCAAACGTACTTTGCTTAAAATATTTTGCTGAACTTTTTATAAACTTATCCTACTTGGATTCCGACGTCTGCCTACGATGTCGGTGTTGAAGATTGGAGGACATACGCACTTTAGGTCTGGGGTCATTCGGCGATGTTGCAGACTCATGTTGTATAACTGTCTGGCAGGCTGTGATTCAGTTTTAATAAAGATATGAACATCCTTTCCATGACTCCATGTTTTTCCAGCTGTATCTCTAGTGCGCCCCTCCCAAAGCTTCAGCAACGAGCAAAACCGTCAGCAGACACAACATATTTACTCCTCACTTAATGGATACGGCCATGATGGCTTCTAGACCCTGGTCAGAGGAGGCTTTATAATTGCGGGTAGACATCCTGCATAGTGGTAGCTTAGTGCCAGGCAACTCAGGACCAGGGATGGGGTGCTGGTTGTTCCCCGACAAAATCTGGCACCTCCCAGGGATGCACTGGAGGCCCCTGCAGTGTAGAGGTCTTCTTTTAGTCCCTGATTGTGTTATTTTGAGGCCCTTTAAAAGTCTTAGTTCATAGATGACTTTTTGTGCACCAAAAATATTTGCTTTTTATGGCTTGCAAGAAAAACATCATAACTTGTATGGATTTTTATGTGGCATATTTTGAAATATGTATGTTTCAGACACTCCTAAGTGAATGCATTGTAAGCCCACCATATTTGTATATAGTATGGAGAGTTTGGGAAGCCATGTTTATCATCTCCTTTTCAACCTGGCTTTACTGAATCTAGAATAAAGAATACTACCAATCGCGATTGTGATGGATCCTTCTCGATGGTGCCATTACATTTGGCCAAAACATTAACTGCACTCACTGGAATGTGAAGCAAAGAAACATTAGTAGATCTGTTATTCTTCGCTCTGAAGATTTAATTACATAAAACCACACAGACATTAAGGAAGCTTTTTTTTTTTTTTTTTTAGTTTCCATAGCAACAACCTATCATTGCCTACTTTTGTGTCACTTGACAATTATGTCTTCCGTTATGAATGAAGCAAAATTTTTATTTAATTAAATATTTTAGGGACGACTTTGGGCATCCAGTCGTACCAAGATTGATGCTTCTAATGTTCCATTGAGTTACATGTAAAGTAGGTGGAACAGCATGTTTTGAAATAACTTGACATATAGATAGAAAATGTAAATTAATTTGTTTAGAATTTAGTGCATATTGAATTATTATTGTATTTGGTGTGTAATGTCAGACTTGTACAAAACAAGGCAGTAACTGCTTACAAGACATGAGGCACATACCTTGTCAACAGCCCTGAAGCCCATGACATGCTATACAAAATGTACATATCTCAGATTCTTTTATCATTTACAAAGTGTATATATACTTAAACGTTACTGGCTTATCTTCTCTGCAGTTGGTCAGAATTTTAAAGCGCAGTACATTATTACTCACAGGGCCTGTAGATGTGTGAACATCTCCTGCCGTGCCCTGGGTACAGAACTACTACTGTAAGACTATGACATCATCAAGATTAAGGAGTGTCACTACAATATGTCAATGAGTTGGTGTTGTGGAACTAACTAGGCTGGCTTAATGACGCCATCAAGGTTAAGGAGTGTCACTACAACATGTCCTTTCTTTGGAGTTGTAGAACTACTTTAAAGCCTGGCCTTAGGACGTCATCAAATTCACTCACAAACACAAAAACTTTTAAGAAGCTTGTAAGTTTCTGTGGCAACATCCTATATCTGCCAGCCTTGTTGTCACATGTCAATTCCCAGCAAACAAAAATATCAACAAGGTATTTCAAAGGAAGACCATGTTAGGACACGAGGTCATAGTCTAAAATGAGAGGGTCAGAGGCTTAGGTGTAATCTACGGAAGTTTTACTTTACCCCTAGCGCTTCTTCTCAGTAGAAGTGGTAGAGGTTAATATAGTGAAATAATTTAAGCATGTATGCCATATGGCTATCCTAACTATAAAACGAGGCCAAGGACCAAAAAAGGGTTGAGTCTGTCCAGCAGAGATAATATGCAGACTACATGGGCTGAATGGTTCGTACCTGCTGGCAAATGTTTCTAAATAGCTATTTCTGGGAAGGGTTTGGACATCAAACAGCACTAGGAACGATGTAAGATCCAGGCGAGTAGGCAGGGCAGAACCTCTTCTACATTGAAAAGTATTCGGTAACGTATGAAGAATGAGGGGCCACTGAGACAAACAGGACTTCTCTTCATTCCAATCGGGGAGAAGAAGCCTGAAACTTTAACACTTTTTTCTCTGTATTCTTAATTTGTTCCCCCGATTCGGTTAGAATTTTCTTTATCGCTCATACAGATTGTGTTTTTGATTTGTTTTTATATAGGACTAACAGCTGTATAATGACACATGTTGGAGATGTAACTATATAAACAGTTAAAAGAAAATGTTTAATCGCCCAATTATGCCTTTGGGAGTGTATTTAGGAGCCGCTCCCTGAAGTCTTTATTTTACTCATTGAAGAGTTTTAAAAAAATTGCTTTTGCTTCCATTATGCCCCGTAACGCACCATTCATTTCATGAAGGATACCTGGGAAAGCCGGTTTGTTAACTTTGGTTCCGGAAAAAAAGCTCTGCTATAAATAGCAAAGTAGATGTCATACAGTTTAACCATTTTTGCTACCGAATGGGTCAGGCGTTGGTGGTTAAAGCAGCCAAAAAATGTCAAAAAGCTTGTAGTAATATAAGCATAGAACGGTCTTGGTTTAGACAAGACCAAGGCCGATTTAAGGTTTGGTCTTTTTTACATCAAAAAAGGCAGTCTAGAGGGGCCGAAAGGTTCTTATCTGCCGTCAGATATTAGTGTTCTATTCCCGCTGCTGCTTTTGCTCTCGTAGCACAACATGAAAGAAATATTATTCTTAATGCTGTTGAATGCCCAACCGCTTCCCAGAAATATTTTAGTCCTGTAAAAGTTTCTTACTCATGTTTTTGCCAGGAACACTTAAATGTCGTCATGTGGCGCAAAAGCAGACGCTGATAGCTTGTTGCCATAGAAACGGAATAGGCTTCTCAGATGTTTTTAGCATTAATCACCTTCAAAAGAAAATAATAAAAGGAGAGCTTGTTAATGCCAGAGCTCTGAATTAATGTTCTGTCTGTGTGTCTGCACCGTTAATCGATGTGGAGTAAGTCTGGGGAATTACCAGTAATTGGAACGGCTTGTAAAGAGAGTGCATCCTGCTGGTAATGGTCAACCATACCTGGGAATTCTGAGGGTGGGCTTCCTGGTGTTCCCCCAGCTTCTGGGCATGTGACTTCATTTAGGGGGCGGGGTTATATCAGACAGGGCGGAAATTGGGTTGGAACAGGTTATAGTGGGCAGGGAGTGGGCGTGCTCACGTCTGGCTCCCCTCCCTGGAGAAGGAAGAAACTGACCTGGGGAAGCAGGGCTTTACCAGGAGACCCCAGGTCAAACCCAGAGGGTTCCCCTGCAAATTATTAGTAACTTCTGGTAGACTGGGCCATGAAATGTAACATGGCAAGCCTCTCAAGTAGCTGTTGAACTTCTCTGTATCCCTGACTTGGTCCTCACCTCGCAACTGTATTACTTTATCATCCATTAACAGACCGAACCATATAAGTAGACCCTTAAAGAGACGTCTGTTTATACTGTGCATCTTATATTTAGAAGAAAGTCCTTGTCCAGTTAGTTACAATACGTAACCTAGATGAAACACTGGTTAAACATTACTATACCAATACATTTCTTCTCTGGTCTTCCCTTTTTATATATTATGATGTTGTAATGTTATTTTGAACTCCTTTGATTCTCTGCCGGGTCTATGGTGGAGAATTATAGTAGCTGTAGTCCCATTACAACAGTGGCGCTACCTGCTGTCCCTGGTTTATACCGATGATGATTGTGAGCTCAATGAGAATTGCGTCTAATATTCTTGTCACCTCCTATAGTGAGATGCATGTTCATCCAAACACAGGACACCCCAAATCCCAACAGCATCAAATTTATCCCTGGGAGAGCAGTCCTGGATGCAAGAACCATGGACTTCCCAAGCCCTGCTGCAGCATACTGCTCACCTTTGGCCAGGTAACCTACGCTTACAGACCCAATGGTCAACTGGGTTGCTTTTGGGAAGCATTTGCTGTTGCCTATTTATTAAAATGATGTATTTGTTTTATTCTTTATTTCATTCTCTTAATTTGGATTTCACTTTATTATTGATGGGATGGTGTTATGCGACTATAATGCACCTGCACATGAAGACCTGAGAGGTTACGCAATTAGAAGGTCACTGAGCTAAAGTTCTTTGCAGTAATGGACCTTGCATTTAGTAGTATGTAAACACTGTGTAACATTCGTAGCTTCTAAAGGTTTATATATCCTGGATAACCCTGTTACAATATTCTAGCTATTATTCTGTATCGGAAATATATGTGAAATGTCCCATTGTTGCTTAAACTCTTGTATAGCCAAGCTCAGAATAGTAACTGTTGAAACATAAAAAGTATTATCTGAGATGAAGATTTTTGCAGCCAGGTAGATGTTGTTTTGGGAGTGAATATGATGTATTTTGCAGCCACCGAGGTAAGACTGCGGCCACAGAATAAAATCTAATATGGCCAATTGCCCTACAGGCAACAACTAGTCCAAATAGTTCCTTTGCAATATAAGCCCACATGCATGGCCCTCATCGGCCCACCATTTTTCATCATGAACTTTGTACGAAGGGGTAAGAGTGTAAGCTCCCAGACACTTCTTGTGTAACATATAATATGTACGTTCATGTCTGTGTTATATTACTATGTACCATAAAAAGCTTAACTACAGACAAATTAGTTTTCGAGCAGTGTTTTGTGCAATGTTCAGAGAAGTACATGAGCCGTATGTCTTATTCTCAGACATCTGTTCCGAGTGGAGGGAGTGAAAAGCGTCTTCTTAGGTCCTGATTTTATCACGATCACCAAGGTAAGCGGGATAGTTTATTGCAGGAGGGTAAAAGGACTAAAATGATCATAATTTATTTAGAATGTATATGTTTTACCACTATAGGATAGTGAAGGCTTTGACTGGAACTTGATAAAACCCGACATATATGCGACCATCATGGACTTCTTCTCCTCTGGCCTTCCCGTGGTATCTGAGGATGCTCCCCGTCCTGACTCTGGTAACTTCCATCGTAGGCTTATGCCAACTAACACGCTAATGTGATTATGCCTATGATTAGGTGATTAGCTCCACGGCAGCCCATTTCATCCTGCTTAGCGTTGCGCATTTACCACACTTTGAGGGGGAATATCACCCCTTTCAACACAAATCATCTGCTTCAGATTTCCTATAAACCCGACCTAAACCACAATGTGTTTTTAATTCACTTCATCTACGTTGGTGTTTTCTTTTTTCCTGAATGAATGCAGCTTAGGGAGATGACCTCATGGAACATTGTTAGTGCAGCTGGGTGACAGCATCTCGGTTTCTTGAATACACCCAGCGAGAGAACTTCTGACTTTGAAACCCAAAGGGCCCGCTAGTATTTCGTAATCATGATTACTCTTGGCGGGCAGATGCGTTTGGTGACTCAGGCAGGATTGGAGGAAATTCACAAAGGGTCACTAATGCAGGAGGAGGCAAGAACCCACCCAGGCTTTATTCATATAGGACATATTGTTTTCGCTGTCTCTTCTGGATAATTTTACTCGTGACATAACTCGTCAGGCACTTGACCTCCCGTACGTCACTTTTAATGACATTCTCTGCTTTCGTGTAAAGTTGTCGTATAACAGCTATTGACGCTCTAGGGGGGCAGCTTTTTAGAGATGTCGCAGTCTCTTCTAACGTGCTGCAGGCTAGCAACTGGCTGTTGTGATGAGAATGCAGAACACTCTGTTTAAAGGGCCTTCAATTTTCTTTTTTAAAAGGGCCTTAATTTTTCTTTCACCCGTTTTAACCCTAATTTTATAAACCAAAGGGCAGGTACAGTTAATTCTGTTACAGGACCCCATATACTAGATTTTATACCCCTTATAGAAAAGGGAAGACATTTAACTTTAAAAGAAAGCTATTTATAATGTTCAGAAATGTCTTGTAGTACATTATTTTTTGTCTTCTGTTAAGGTGTTTCAGAAGATGATGATGAGGTAGTGGCTATGATTAAAGAACTTCTGGATACTCGAATCAGGTAATTCATTTAAGTGATGGTGAAAGAAGAATTTCTTTATTAAAACACATTTGCATGTACAGGAAGCATCTGTATGTATATAATATCATGCCTATGCTGGCAATGATCTTGCTCAATGAGCCATACTGGTGGATCCACCCCAGCGCACTGTTGACAGTGTTTGAGGGACCTATCCGATCTGCTCTGTTTCCGAACCTGGTGGCACTGAACCTTACTTGGTCCTCTGCCCCATTAAGTCTTTTAGTTTGGATCTTTCAGCAACGGTAACTGGAGGCCAAAACATAGTTGTGATGACTTGGTGTATGAGAGCAAGTAATGAGCGGACTTGGTATCTCTGTTTAGGATAATGCTGGCTGCAGGTAAATGATCATCCTTTCAGGTTTCTACATATGACGTTGCCCTCCATCCATAGGGCTCAAATTGGGTTAGGGCCAGTCAGCCTCTGTGTGGACTACTGAAATAACGCTACATAATCTCAATGTCTTTAACATACCCCTTCCAAAGGGTTACTTACTCCATATATACTGTAAGTACCGAAGCTCAAGCAGCCAGTGCTTATACTACTCCTAATGGATACGCAGATGAGTTCTTTTATTCTTTGCTCCTAAAATAAAATCAAGGCTTTTAAAATGTACTGTTTGGCCCAGATAATTCAGTGTAAAATGTGGGATTTGAGAAAATTACCTGTCGTTGGTTTTGAAGCTATATTGTCAATCACATTGCAAGTGTCCGTTAGAAAATTTGCTCCGGTTAACCAACAAAGAAATGTGGACCGCAGACAACAATCTAGTATGCCCTTTTTTGCTTGCTGTAAAGACTCAAACCATAATCAGACCTTAATGCATGTTTACATTTCCTCACTGTATTGGCCTCTACAACCTCTGCTGGGAGGCTGTTCCATTTACCTGCTACACTCAGCAACGTAAAAATTTGTTCGTTATGTCTAATTTAATTATGGCCTAACATTTCTCATCCTTTAAAATAAACTTCCTCCTCCTTCAAATTCCTTTATACGGTTTACAATAATTATTTTCCTGTTATTAACTAGTTACCAGTTGTGTAACCAATAATTATTATTTTTAGTCATTGGAGACATATTATTATCTTAGCCTTGAAATATGTTATACCGTTTTCTGACTGCACCTATTCAGCTGTATCAGCCCCAGGGCAGGGATGAAAGAAACCCCTGGAAAAGGTCAGTGTTCATGTAGATGAGATGAGCGCTAGTCCAGCTACTATGTCACAATTAGGACTTCTACTCACTTAATTTTATCTTGAATACAAATCATAAATGTATTATAAGGTTTTAGGATATATAGCACATTTAAAAGGAATATCTTCATTAAAACCAATATCGCCCAAAGAGACCACATACTGACAAAGCTAGAACTAACCCAGACATGTGGCTCACGTGACATCACTTTTCAGACTGGAACTCTACTAATAGCTTCAATGGATCTATTGAAGATGATATAATCTTCTTCTTGGTCAGATGTCCCTAGCGTGATTGCCATACCTGAGAACTCTGAGTTTGACCCAGGCTCTCCAGGTGGAGCCCTGCTTCCCAGGGTCTCCAGGTCGGTTTCTTCCATTCCCACACTATAATAGAAAGACCAGGGACAGGTGATATATTTCAATCATCCATGAATTTCCCTTGGTGTGTGGAGAAACCAAATCCATTGCAATAAGGCATTAAATATTAAAATTGTGGCTTCCCTTTATACTAAAAGCCTTAACGGTAATCACTGCTGCTTTTAAATATAAAAAGGGTGTTAGAATTGAATTATAACGGAATTATTATTTCTTATACTTTTCCTTGTTTAGCTAAATGCCTCGAGGTGTACATTTGCTAGAAATTTGTTTTTTTTTGGTATAGGCTTTGTATTTTGCTTGAAGTGCATCATTCTTTTAGGACAGCCAGGTGCATGGAAAAAAGTAATCTAATCTAATTTCTTTATTTTAATGTACTAATGACAGATATCAATAACTTAATCGCAACAAACTCAAATACAATAGCCCAAACTATTAGTAAAGATTGTTTGTCATACAGACTTTAAACAGCGGTCTTATCACAATGGAAACAGTTGAATGTTAATATGGTGATAAGATCTTTACAGTAGAATTGTGTTGGTTTTTTTTATCAATATTCTTCAATATGAGATAAAACCTGATTATCTAGTTTCAAAGGAGAACTTCCACCATACTTTTATATCCTTTATCACTGGCCTGTGGATGTATGGGATATTTATGTAGAATTTGTAGCAAAAACTTGCATAAATAGTAACTATTATTTCTATGCTTTCCACATAGAGTACTGAACTACCCATGATATACATACATTATTTGGTGCACAATATACAGTATAAATTCATATAATATCCGTAAGGGGCTTCAAACATAGTTTGAGACATTACTATGGCTTCACGTACAGAGCTTCTCAGGCTAGTACTGCCCTCTAGTATCAGAAGTCCTGCTAGAATTCGTGCAAAACTTTCTGGAAGTTTTCCTGCTGTGAGTAACAAAAACAAACAATGCTACTACCTGAATATGCAACATATAGGGAAAAAACTACTTTACTACTATGTGATCTGTCTGTCTACCGTTACTGTAATCTTTGAATGTAAATCATTTTTTGGGGCATGCATGTTAGACGTAAATCTGCCATAAACATAAGGCAAGGACTAGGTAAGGCTTAAGGTCTTAATCAATTTGGGTAGAAAAAGACTACGAGCCATTGGCTCTAATCTGCCATCGCACTTTCCAGGTTCACCCTGTGCCTGGTTATATTAGGTACAGTACTGTTCAAATGTTTGGGGTCACTTTCTGATCCATTTCGGTTATTCTAATGGACAAGTTTAAGTGAACCCAAACTCTTGAACTGTAGTGTACGTATGATTTGCCGGCCCTCTTATGGAGGAATGGGACCTGGTTCGTTGCGTCATAATGTCTCTCTCCTTCAGCCATGAGTAATTCTGCCCCCCCCCCCCTACTCCACAGGCCCACAGTCCAAGAAGATGGCGGTGATGTTCTCTACAAAGGCTTTCAGGACGGCATTGTACAGCTGAAGCTGCAAGGTTCCTGCACGAGTTGTCCCAGTTCTATTATAACGCTGAAGAGCGGCATACAAAACATGCTTCAGTTCTACGTCCCAGAGGTAGAAGGCGTTGAGCAGGTAAAAGCTGTGTGCAGCGGTCTCCCACGTATAAATAAATGTTATATACATGTTCTGTCACAATCCTGTTCTTTAAATAAACCCGTATAATCATGCTTAAAATAAACACATAATGTTAATACTACAAGGAAAACTGTCCTTTTTGGTTTGTTTGTTTAGAATCTCTGATTATTCCTACCCGTTGTTGCAGGCAACCTTTTTATGAGCGGGTGAGGAGAGGAGTGACAACTTTAGGACAGGAGGTTGATAAGATAATGTTGGTCCGGGCACAGGCTGCCACCTATATCAGAGATGTAGTTTGGCTGGGCTGTACACCCAGGGCAACACCCCAGCCGCCCTCGACCGCTTATGTTGCTGGCTGGCACATTTTGATGAACCCAATCAGGTAATGTTCCCTGGTTATGCTGCAGAACGGCTGCTGACCTAGTCCTGGTCGGCCTAGGTGAGAATACACTGCAGATTCTGGTGCGCTCCGGTAAGCAGACTTGTCACCACAGCTTTGCTGATGGAGCCATTCCATTGGTTGTTGTGTAGATAACCCCACTTCTCAAACTTTCCACCAGAATCATTGTATACAAAACGTTGGCTAGTAGCCACATCTCGCTAGTAGGCAATCTCAGCATTATCAAGTCCAGGAGCGTAAGGACTGTGGAATCTCTAGGGATAACTGCGGGTGTGTGCTGTGGCCACATGGAGTAGAAATTTATATCTAATGTCCTTGTTACTACTGTGTAGCTGAAGACTACAATGTTATAGTTATGTGTCTTCAGAAAATAATGAATTATGGCTGCCCAAGCATGATTCCTGTGCATTTAACTGAATTCGCTGAAAAAAATACAGATGTCAAATTTATTAGGAGTTGGACCATGGTGCATTATTTACCAATGAATGTGGTGTTTAAAAAAGAAAATACCAGGCTTTCCCCAATGTCCTATTAAAAAAAATAAAAAATCCTCGTTGATCAGAAAATGTACGGCTGTATGCAGTAACGTAGGTTAGCATTGACAAAAACCTGGTTCTCGCTCGTATTCTTCCCATAATCTTCATTTATCTGCAGAGCTGGAGGCGGCCATTGTTGTCAGTCATGTGGTATTTCATTTGACTCCCTGTTTAAACACCACACTGAGCTGATGCTTTACGGCAACGCTAATGAACACTTCTACATAGTTACGAGTCAGGGTGTCTGTCTAGTAGACTGGGCTAAGGAAACACAAAGATTGTTTACACAAACATTGTGTAAAAAATAGAGCCGTTTTGAAGAATGAAAACCGCGTTTTTGAAGTTTTATTTTTTTTTATCATATTGCTCCGTTCGCTTTTCTGACATCATCATGTTCCTCTCCTCTGCTGGCGTGATGTCGGTGTGGGGCTGGAATAACAGGCCTCTCTCTGTTCGTTTCATGCAGTGCTGGAGAGCTGCACGTAGATTAGTGCTGAATAAATATGTTCTCTGTTGGGCAGATCTCAGCAGCTCACACAGGTCAACATTTACCTTTCAGTCCGTACACGGAAGCGGACCTAGCAGGAGATTACTCGTTCCTCTTAGCGCTTGAAATTGAGCTTGATCACGCGTGAGGGTAACGGATTAACCCGTCGCGCACCAGCCCCATCTTCCCCTGTCTGCTCTCTGATGAAGACATAATTGATTTATTTAACCCTTTCAGTGCCAAATGAGTGATGATACAGACTGGCAGTACCCTAACAATTCGAAGAGTTAATGGAACTTAGTGGGGGGGGGTTGAGGTGTAATATATCTTACTAAAATATTTCATACAGAGGACATACTTGAGGTATCTGGGGAAATGAGAGGAAGTGGAGCTGTGCAGAAAGGTGGGGGTTCAGGAGAATAATGTGCCCCCCCCCCCCCCATGAGTGGCTGCTGAAGGGAATGTAAAACTGCCCTGGACTGTTATACATCTGTTAAAAAAAAAAAGGGGGGGGTGAAGAAACTGGATCCTGAAAGCGCATAGAATGGGGTATAATCATAGCACATTGATTAATGATGTGCTGCTATCAATTACTTGATTTACATGTTTTAAGACCGCAGTCTTCTCTGCTAAGATTATAAGACTTTGGTTTCTGCAGCCCAAAGTGTAAAGGTCTGCCGTGGGATACTGCCATAAGTATCCAAAAAAAACCCAAACTATAAACGGTTGCTTTTTGTTGGGAGTCAGGCTGAGTGTGGTTCAGCTGCATAAGCGTAGGTTAGTAGCTACCGGAGAAAGTTACCAGAGACAGCTCGTAGTTTAGTGACTAGACTACTGGCACTCCTGCCATTCCCTTATTTACAAAAAGATCCTGCTTGTAACAATTGAATATCCTTAATGCGTGTTTATTGTGTAAATAAGTCGATTAGAGGCATGCTGTATAATTAAAGAAAAAAGGAGTATAGCAAGACTGTCTTTTCTTTGGCACATATGCTTCCTAGCAGTCATTTGCAGTCTAATCAATCCCTTATGTGTTATTTCACAATCTCCCCATTTCCTCCTCATTTTCCTGCAATGCTTCAAAGCATCATTTGGCAAGGACTGAAACCCACTGTGTAGTCAGAGCCGATGTCTACTTTTAACAAAGTCAAGAAAAGGCCCATTTAGTTCGTCGTAGGATATTGCTATGTCCCATTTGCCTGTTGTACAACGCCGTGGAATATGATGGTGCTATAAAAATCAATAACTAATATTGGCACTAATGGCGTTGGTTATGTATGGACTTCATGGTAACATCTGGGCTTTATGTATGTGTTGGCTCATACCCTACATCATATCCAACAAAGTTTACTTTACTTGTTGAGTAACAGTGACGTGAACAATGCGCTGAGTTGCGTAGACTCCGGCACTCAGAGCTAATGTGATTTTGCCGAAACCCCACCTTGTACCCTACTCCAGTGTTAACCGCAAAAAAAGTCAAGTGGATGTTTGATAATATTAAACTTCTATTACATTATATTTGTTTTTCTGTAACCTTCCCTATTGTTTAGTGCTCAAGCAGCAGTGATTGCCCAACATCATCCCCGCTGTAGCCAAAACTGAGACACTTCTGCCAAGGGAGTGATCCGAGAGGCAATCCTGGCTGCTCGATGAATGGGCGAGGTGATCTAATGAGCTAAACTCACAACAGAAAAATGTACACGGAATTTATTTTAATTTGTGATTCCGTCAACACAAAATCGCCACGGACCTGGTTATCCTCGTTGTGTGAAAACGAGGTCACACCACTTGTGGCATGAATACAGTTCAAGTTAACCTGCGTCTTTCTAGACACTCTCTATCACCTACTTACCTGTCCGGTATTGTGTAGAAAGCTGGTCTTACGTCATTGCATGCACACTATTTTTTTTTTTTATTTTTTTTTTTGAGGTACAGATTTTATTTTTTAATTTATTAGTGCAACCACTACCCGGCTAGTGTTTTAGAGTAAGTTACAGGATGATCATATAGAACGCTCCATAAGTATGCGCACACATACATAAATACACATTCGCCCCCCTCAGATGTAAACACATGTGCGACCGTGATTGTGATGTGTTTAGAAAGCCCTCATTTGTCTTCTAACAGACTGCATTCAGTCTAGCCCAGCCAGGGGTCCTTGTATCTATACATTATGTACATTGGGCTGCCAGTGCAGACTAACATAAACAAATTTATCAGTCAACAAGCCCACCTCCTAATTTACTGTGTGATTAGCCAAACGAAAGTAACACGTAGACACAGATGGCTAACTGCTCATAGCATCTCTTTTTACATTCATGAACTCAGAGTGGAAATGCATGTTTTAAAGAGACGGTGTGAATATATTTTAAGTCTTCTGTTATGGCATAAACAGATTTCTGGCGCCTGTTTGATATAAGCTCCATAAAGGTATTTTATAGCAATAACAAGTAATAAAAGTCCCTGTTTTTAGATAAGAAATCTATGCTGTAATGACTGTGTCTGCGTGGTGTTGTTGTGTTGGAGGTTTTACGGGACGTTACATATAAACATATGCGCATCCACTAAATACTTCCCTTGCACCATTATGGCTGTATTCATTTTGCCCGTTGTGCTGCATACACTTTGCTTAAGGTGAATCTTTTTTTCTTTCAAATCCTACATTTTCCCTATATAGCAAATAATAGATATACAGCGAGAACAGAAAACAAACTGGCCCATTTGTTAATACTTTAGGATATTTTTCTGTACGTCCCAGGCTTTCTTGAGTTCCTTAACTAAATATGCTTGTGTAACTGTTTACAGATTAAAATTATAATATACACACACACATTATAACATGCCTTATGTGTATACTATATGTGGGTATAATATGCACAATTTACCGCTTTTTCAAGGGTCCTAAAAAAGGGGGTGCATTTTATACCAGATTGCAAATTTGATTCTCCTGCATGATCGCTCTTTGAGAGTAATTGTGCTGCATCAACCCTTTAGTGTTGCGATCCCAGCATCGAAGGGGTTATACGCTTGTCTTAAGTCCCCACAGGCTCCTATGGAGCACCAGCATTGAAAGAGTTAAAATACTAAAAATATTAATAATCTTCTACATCTCTGACCTGAACGTCAAAAGTATTTCCTGGTCAGCTGCTGTCAATTACATTCGGAGGCAGATGACCCATCACCCTTCCATTTGTGAGAGTCAGAGAGAGAGAGGGGGGGCATCGGGGCAAAAAAACGTACCTTTTATTACATAACTGATTACTACCCGATCACTGATTAGTGACATTTTAGGTCACTGATTATTGATTGTATTCACCAACCGATATTGATCTGATAGAGGTTACAGGTTTTTCAATTTACAATATTTATTATATTTTTACAATTTTTTTATCTAATAAATTATCTGATTAAGGACTCTTTAAGGCGCTGATCATTTAATCAGTTTCACCAGTGACCTAATCTGCTGGGTACGTATTATACACAAGTGTTTCATTATTTCCCAAAAGATACTGTCCATTTAAATGTGTATTATACACGGGGGCATATGATACCTGACATTTTACGTTATTCATTAGGTTTTTGCTCACCTATTGTTATAAATTAATATTTTGTGACTCTTATTTTCTTCTCTACTTTCCAGGTAACTGATGACGATGAAGAAGAACCTGGGAAGGAGCTCAACTCTCCCTAATACAATTCATCTTATATCCAGCGAGTAACTTGCAATATTGTTTTAGCAGTACACCCGATGCAAGATTGTCACCAATGTTCACTTAAGAGTTTCTTTATCCTAGAAAAAAGATCTGTGGTTTTGTTTTTCGTTCACACTTGAGCAGCAATCCTTATTTATCTGCTTATAATAAAAACAATAAATTAAGTAACATATGTTGAGGTTTTTTTTTTTTTTTTAGAACTGTGATGTTCCTATCTTGAGGATGGGATTAAGTATTGAGTGTTACTGTATAGTTTTCTTTGTAATCTTTAATGTTTTGAAGCATCCAGGAACTCTATAAAATGTTTTGGGGATCATTACAGCCGACTTAACATTGCATGTGCTTAGCAATGAAAAGCCCAGGGTGCAAGAATGGGGGAATTTTTTTCTTCAGCTACAAAACTATATTAACTGAGCGGTTGATATGGTTTATTTGCTGATAAAATTCTAGACTGAGTGGATGTTTAGAGAGAGAGAGAGAGAGACCATGGGTATTTTGGAGATACTTTACATCATTTGTGGCTATTTTACAACTCTGATGGCCATTAATAATTCCAAACAGAAATGCAACCTGCCCTATTGAATATGTACAGAATATTGAACAAGAAAACTATTCAGCTGGAGCAATTCCAAAGAATAATCTTGAAGGCTTCATGAAGGTTTCATTTTAAAAATAGCTGCTAAGCTACCAGATGTCTGCCCCGGACTTTGTATATTTTGTTTACTGAGCGCTAATTACGTGAGCTTTTCACTACAGCATAATAAAAGTGGAGGTACAATACGTGTTGTCATATAATATGTACAATAGTATACACACCCAATTGTGGCAGAGTAGGGATAAATACATTGGTAAGGGCTGTCTGTGCCCCATAGAGGTTACAGTTTATAAATTGCTTGTTGTCCTGTAGGATCCAAGCAGAGTAAACAGATACCTCTGTATAATAAGGTCTAACGTGTAGAATCGTGTAACGCGGAGCGCATACATCTCCTAAATACTTAAATGAAGGCAAGGCCCTGTTGTTTGGGTCCTTGACTATTAAAAGCTCTGTTTGGGACCTGCGTGTAACTTGGAGTGCTGTTCTCAAGTGCCATGGCATAATGCACACATAATCGGAGGAGCATTGTGGGGCTGTTTTGTTTCAATATTGTGTTTATTCTGCAAGCACCCAAGGGGCTAATGGGATATGTGACGTTTGACAGCAGATAACTCATTTGTTGCAACCCACCTTGAGCTGTTCCTAAATCGCTTGTGAGCTTTCACACACGAGATGGTCTTGTACCTCTGCTTCTGGATCTCTCCTGAGGTCCGGCTACCTAAAACTACCGTGTGTTATGCCCTCGTTTCTCGCAAGCTGGCCTCAACTCCCAGCTTCAGAATTGTTCTAGCCTGTCTTTTTCTGAAATATGCTTCCCTCCTGTACTTAATTGAATCCATATTGTGTGTGGAACATTGTCACCCCCCCCCTTCCCTCCAGTATTCTGAATATTTAGATTATCTCGATGGGGGGTGTTCTCATACCATATTGTGTACATCTATGATACAAGCGGGTATACTTTCTAGAGACCAATGTTCTTGCTGACGATCTCTGAATTTGCTTTAATTTGATTCAGCAAAATTCTGATGCAAAAACTAGCCCTTTCCTATATATCTTCTGATGCAAAAACATGGGCATGGCTGTCTCTCCAGCTTATTACCTAAAGAATAGCAACAATTTGGAAATAATGTGTAACGACTGAAATCTAAAAATCAGAGACGATACGGACAGAAAATAAGAGTAAATCCTGACAAGAAATTGTGCTTTCTGGGTCCAAATGCTTCTCCCCACCACCAAAAAAACACCCACATCCATTATGCTATATGATTAATACATTTGCTCTCTCATGCGTCTCACACAGGGAGGCCATCAGGGGCTATTACAGTTATAAGAGGCCTGGCTGTCCTGGGGGGCCATCTCAAAGAAAAAGGCAGCTCATTAGAGCGTGTGATCCCAATACTACAGGACCACCAATTAGAGGGGGCTGAAGTTAGAGTCCTAACTGTCAGAGATGTCAAATAGTCTCCAGCGACAGCAAGGTGGTTGAAAAATTCCGAAAAAAAAATTAAAATTTTGTACTGAGACCCTAATGCCATTTAGCCTCCAAACAGCTTGTCTGTGCCATCTTTGTCCGCAAAACAGCTTGCCATTGCCCCCAAACAGTTTGTCATCTTCTCACTAAATGACCTATTACGTAATTTCTTTTAGTAACTAGAATTCTCCCAACGAAATTTAGACCCTACCCTGTCTCCTCAAGAGGTAATTTTTGGCATAGATGCGAACTATGTTCTATATATATTTTAAGCATATTCAGGATTCAGAATCCTTATCTAAATTTACTGAATTTATAACATTATTTATATGTAATAATTTTGTGTTGCAAACAAAGGTTTCTGTATTACATCTATTTATTGTTTAAATCTTAGAGATTTATTTGTAACAAGAACTTAAAATGAAAGCTTTGGAATGTCTTCTGTCATGGGCAATGTACCAAGAGGCAAGATTTATGTGAGGACTTAAAACTGCCTATTATCCATGACCCAGAAAGTTTCATTTTATGGTGCAGAACCAGAAAGGCTGTTAAAAAGTTGCATTGTTTTATAAGAAACACACACTGAGGTTCTGGTCGGTGAGAAGAGAAGCTTGAGTCTCCGGGGTCCTGCCTGCCCGATGTTATATTTCAGGGCACGACAAATTGGTGTAGAAGTTAGGATCCAAACAAACAAATCTGGGACCCATCTTGATATTTTTCTAGGAGCCAGAATATGCTACACCCCTGGAGATCAATATAAAATGGCATTAAAAGTTAGGAATCGCATCTAAAACTTTAGAAATTATGGCTCCTGGAAGTTTTCAGGCCCTGTTGTATTATAATTCATTCAGCACAACCTAGTCACCCAATTCCAACCCAGGCGTTGTACATACGGTAGCAATAATAACATGAAATTGAACTGTTCCACTTTGATCATCTGTATATCTGTTCCGTATTGTATTTGCGCTATACTGGTGAGAGGTTATAACTCGCATTATTCACCACATTTTAAATGAAAACAAAATGTGTTTCCATATGTTGCCCTAAATTACGCACCTCCTTTGTGTGTGTGTGTGAGTGTAGAATATTCACAGTAAGATTTACCGCATGGCACAAATATGTAAAGAATGTATAAAAGTTCTTAAGAATAAACCCTGATGGGGTCCTCCACTGTGTAGTCATGCAGTCACATATATATATATATATATATATATATATATATATATATATATATATATATATATATATATATATATATATATATACTGTAACAAGGTGTGGGGTGTTGTCGTGGAAGGGGTATACATTCCCCCTCGATTTTGCAGGGTTTTCTACGACATATAGGGCAGGCTGGTTCTCCACCCCGCAGTTTACATGCACCTGGACTGACGCGGGTTCCAGGCCGGGAGTTTAAGCTGACTCCCATGCACTGGTCAGCTGCAAGTAATTAGCTGCACTGACTGCAATATAACCTGACCTGTTGGACAGAGGAAAAAGGAGAGTTTGTTTGGAAGCAGCAGAGCTTGCTATGCACAAAACAGACCATCAAAGAGGTTGGTGGGATTACGTTTTGTTTTAGTTTAGACCCTTAGTAGTGAGGGAGTTATATGTGAGTAAGCGCTCAGACGAGCTAGGCTTTTGTTTGTAGGGAATTTGTGTTCTATGTAATCCTGTAAATATCTTCATACGTGGACTACAAATAAATCGTGGGTGATTACCTAACTGAGATGTGGCGTTAATACCCTAGAGGACCGTGCTGTTTGGTACCCTGTGTGGGTGCAGGATCACAATACATACATATATACACCCGACTATTACACCAACAGCGACATTATGACATTGCATTCTAAATACATAGACATTAATATGTAGTTGGTCCCCCCCTTTGCAGCTATAACATCTTCCACTCTTCTGGTGAAGGCTTTCCATAAGATCTTGGTAGTGTTTCTTGGTATGTCGAAGGGGGGTGCCAAGACATTTTGGACATTGCTATGCTTCTAGCTTTGTGGAAACGGTTTGGGGAAGACCCTTTTCTATTTCAGCATGACTCTGCCCCAGCGCATAAAGAAATGGTTGGATGAGTTTGGTGCGGAAGAACTTGAGCGGCCCGCAGAGAGCCCTGACCTCCACCCCATCGAACACCTTTGGGATGAACTGGAACCTAAAGCGAAGATTGCGAATCAGGCCTTCTCGTCCAGAAGAGTGGAAGCTTTTATAGCTGCAAAGGGGGGGACCAACTACATAATAAGACCTTACGGACATCCTCAGCCTTTTCTGCCTGTACTATAGAAACATTTAGCGCTGTATTATTAGGTTAAAATAGTGATGGTCGTTTCTTTTATTATTTCTACATATTGTTAAGAAAAGACGTTAGTGCCCCACCCTGAGTCACTTCACACCCTAAGCCCGTGTCACTGACTGTCATGCCATCAGCATGAATAGCGTTGGTGGCTTCCATTCATGACCTTTGTCAGTGAACACAAATCATCGCAGTCATGACTATTCCTGACTGACTGGGTTCAATGGGTGAACTCTGTCAGGCCAGAGTAATCAATGGCCACTTGGCTACAATGATTCTACATTTTCATGCCAGGTACAGGGCAGAACAGAATAGAAAGTGAAGCACATTGGCTTAAATAACGGGGAATCCATTTGGTTTAATGGGAAGAACAAACGATCTACGGTTTTTCCACACTTTCAATTCCAGTAAGTGTTCCTGATATTTAATACTGGAATAATACAAGTAAATATTTCGTTGATTTGACATTGTTATCTGGGTCAACTGTAAAATTCTGGCAGAAAACGTAGCCAACATCTTGTCGTAGAAACCTAGAATTTGATGGCAGAGGCTTGGACCTTAATCAATCGTTGGTCTTACAAATTCCTTCGCTCTACCTCTTCTGCTGGGAGGCTGTGCCATTTATCTACCACCCTTTCAGTAAAGTAACACCTCCTTACATTAAAACCTCTGACCGTTTGGACTCTTGTTCTAGCATTTCTCCTCCAAAATAGCAATTCCTCTTTGTTTAACATGGGCATTGAAAGATGGTTTACATGCTGTCCGCTTGTATTTGTATTATATTTAGATTTTATGATTAAAATATATAACTAACGTTGTTGCCTCCATTGCTGTTTACTCATTGTACAGCGCTACAGGATATGAAGGCGCTATACAAAGTTCAGTAATAGGAGCGGGTCTATCCCCTATGAAACTATTTGCCTAAGGAGCCGATAAATTATTGATTATTTTGAAATAAATCTTAAAGTCTCTTTTACATTCTTCTGGAGCAAATGAAAGGTACTTTAGAGAAAGACACCGAAACACCATGAAGATCAACTTTCCAATCAGTTGGCCATCAACATGTGAATATGCAAATAAGAATTCACAGACCCAAAAGGTTGATTAAATTTACTCTTTGTATACAAATTAGTGTTTGTTCTTTAGGCAGACGTGCATTTCGTATGGCATTCCTTGCGGGGTGGAAAGTCTGGAACGTGGTGCTATCTACAGCTTACACTGATATGCGTGTAATGAGAAGAATGAGACGAGTTTTTCCCAATATCTTTCCCCGTCTCAGACTTTTTACATTGTCTGCCTCCTAAGTCTCGGCAGGGGTTTGGAATCGCAGGCAATACCTAGAATACCCCTTATCTACCGGACCACGCCAGCATTATGTATGTACCAGTACGTTAATGCACACAACACATTCTTACCAACATTCCCAAATACAAACAATATATATATTTATATATGACTCTATTTTAGACTGATTTAGCCCCAGAAATAGCAGAGGCTAATACAATGAGGCATGGGACAGGCGTAAAGCTTTCCTGAATCTAAGACAAGACCAAGAACTGATTAAGGTCCGAACCTTTACATCAGGAATAATGGTTGGACTACTTGGTCCTGATCTGCCGTCCCATTCTATGTTTCTATTTAAAAAACATTTGAATTACCCGAAAACTCGCGGATATTAATTGTGAAGATTCTGATATTTTTCTATTATGTAATCATATGTTTATAGGGATAATGTGCATTTATGAGCGACCATGACTATTTCCTACATATAACCAAATTCAAGGATTTTTTTTTTTAGACTTCAGCGATCTCACTTAGAGAAGAATGGTCAGAACCATTTTAAATATAATTATTAAATATATTGTGGTAAGTACTCTTATGACATCATGCTGGTTAGATTAGGCGGACTAGATGCGTCCCTACATTTAAGGTATACTATTATTTGTTTTATATAGCGCCATCATATTCCACAGTGCAGTACAATGGATAAACAGGACATAACAAGTAGAGGATCACATAATAATTTGACTTACAGAAACAAAATGCAAAGGGGAACCCTGCTCAGAGGAGCTTACGATTTAGAAGTTCTTGTTTTATATATCTTTTACTATATGTATATATATATATATATATATATATATATGTGTAAATTAGGTATATATTATATATCATATTCAGTGGTACCAAATCCCAACCGGCAAATTCGTTTTATTGAATGCTGAACGTGAGATTTATATATTTTAATTGGTGGATTTATCTTCTAGATTGTAAGCTCCTTTGAGCGTATGCTTGTAATACGTTATTATTGATATGCCTGAAAAAAATATAAACTTTATGCTATAAAAGCAACACACATGATGTAATAACAAGCAATGCATATACAGGCCGACCGTATGACTTCTAATGACTATGTCAATCATTTTCATAAACTAGCAAGTCAAAGGTCAAGTTCAAGGGTTAGGCTGTAAGCGAGGCCCATTGACGTTAATCGCCACGCCCACAACGTGTGTAGCGCACCCAGTCTCTGCGCGGAGTCACTGCTTCCTAGGTGGATCTGGCCACGTCACATTTGCCAGCATTCAGCCCGCCTACAAGTCTCAGTAGCCAAGGAGATGCTGAGATTGCACCAGGGGCGTGGTAACTCTAGGGGAGTGCCCAATAGAGCTGCTCGCCAGCGCAGACCGGCAAGGTAATGGCCAGTTGGAATTGAGATAGTGTTTGTGTGGGCCGGGTCAGTGACGTCAGAGCACCGTTGTGGTCCTTATGAAGGTAGGGTCGCTGAGGCAGATTTGCGCAGCTCAAGCAGCGAGAGACGAGTGAAAGTGTCAGATACGCAGGACCCGGGATACTGACAGAATGTGTGGTGAGTGCCCCCTGTTCTCAACGGGTCCTCCCGCAGGGAGTGAGGAGCCCGTGACATGTAGCGTCATCGGTAATGCCCCGTGTATCTTACGTTTAGCCCGCGTTATGATGCCATTCGTGCGTTATTATAGCTGGGGCTTCGTCCTTCACCTGGGTGTCAGCTCTTGGGCCCGTTTCTTGGGTGACGGCTCCGTTAATAGGCAGGTATGACTCTCATTCATTGTGTTGGGTTTCGTTGCTTTCATTCAGTAAATACGCGAACTCTGTGCGTTCTTTTCTCTATTGCTTGTGATCATATATTCTCACCTGTGTCACAGTATGACCTTTAATTTCATACCAGTCATGTTTCTCTAGTAGAGTGTCAGCTCTTGGGGTATTGCCCATCACTAGGGGGTGTTTAGTGCTACCATGCGTATTGGTTACAACCAGTGCTACTCTTTGATTGTCAGCTCTTGTGTTATGTTACCTTCCTATATTTTCTAATGTTATTTAATGTCACTGCTTTGCCTGTTAGAACTTCATCTCTGAAACTACTGAACTGATTGTCCGTTCTTTGGCCTTGTATTTTTTCAGTGCTTGTAAGGTCTCTGTGTTATAATACTTTAAGGAGCACGGTTCTACCCCCCCCCCCCTTTAATGAGTGTCAGCTCTTCAGTCTGCAGTTAGCGGTCGTAGTCAGTGCTTGGTCTCGTGGATGTTAAGTTGTTTTGGCGGCGGAGTTGTATGGATGTAGAGTTCATGGTATGCATCTTAGTCCAATAATGGTCAAAGAAAGCCACCTATGGAGTAGGATGAGGATCAGTAGGCTTTTTCTGAAATGCCTGCATTGGCCACAGTGCTGTTGATGGGCGGCCAGTTGGCCAGCAGAGGAGTGAGTTCATTGGCGTGCCCTCCAACAGACGGAGTAGACCAATAAAAGTGGCCGTATGTAAAAAGGGCTGATTGAATGGGGTATCTATAAATTGAGATGTTTGATCTTATCACCATAGCAGTCAATGATTGCTGGTTACTATGGTGATAAGATCACTTTCCAAATGTTGGACCAAGATTTCTTTAGTTTAACACCCCCCCCCCCCCCCGTCCCGGATAATTTTGCTCATCTTGGTTTTTAGCCGTGACTGCGTGAATGGAATGTATAGATTAGCGGCTGCAAGGAAACATGCTAGTCGGGTTTTTGTTTTAGGTAAAGCTAATAGTTTTGGGGCACCGGTAACCTAGTGTTTAAATCAGTTTGTTTGTTTACCAATTGATCGCCGTTAGGAGTCTTTGAACTGTTTACAGCAAATAAGGGATTCACACGCCCGCTCGTAAATAAATGTGTTATCTGTCTTCTTAAAAGGGGAATTCCCACCCATTATACAACAGCTTGACCCCTTGTATTGTCTGTACTAAACAATGGAATGGCTCAGTCTTAATCACCCAGTGGAACCCTCTGACTATAAAGTCTGTGTAGAAGCAGCCTTCGTTAGTGTTGCCATAAAGCATCAGCTCAGTGTGGTGTTTGAACAGAGAAAGTCACCCAAAATATCACATGACTGATAACAATGGCCGCCTCCAGCTCTGCAAATAAATGAACAAAATGGAAAAAAGTTTTTTGTCAGCACTCGCCTACATTGTTGGTTTTATTTTTATTTTTTCTCTGTACAGCGCCCTGGGGTGTGTGTGTGTGTGGGGGGGTTAAGGCTGTGTACTGCGCCCTGGGGGGGGGTTAATGCTGTGTATAGCGCTGGATTTATGTTTAAGGAGCAAACTATTTAAACAAGTTTAGGAGCCGTAATTCTAGGAATCGGGTCACTGAATGCGTGATTTGTGAGAACAATGAAAGTGCAGTCATGTAATCCGTCTCCCCGCATCGTCCAGGACTCCCTCCCGTGGCCGTTCTCATCTCGCAGGAATCTCCCGTGGCTGGCATATAAACTTAGTATGCAAATTCCAGCATTCTTTCTGTTATAGATTCCGTATTGTGAGACTATCCGGGGACCTGGTATTCATTTAAATATCATACCCAAACCATTATGCGCGCCTTTCCAAAATGCTAGTATCTGCTGGCATAGTTACAGCTTGCAGCCACCTTGCATATTAACAAACCTCCCAGGTATATTTGCCTGCGATGAATAATTTATATTGCTGTTTACACCCCCCCCATAATTTAATTATCACTACAGTATCCAGTTTTATTCAGTCTGCAGACATCTCCTTTTTATCTTGTTTCAACACGTTAAGTTGTTTTAAGTGAAAGCGCTGGATGGCAAGAAAGTGAATATATTTTATTAAGTGGGTGCAGAGGGGCCACTTAGACTCTGGGCACTGCCAGCCATATGAAGCTGAAGGGTTTCATGTGATTAGAAACGGAGAATGTTTCCTCCATGCTGTGATTTATTACGCCCTCCCCCCCCCCCCGTGTGACCCCCTGCTTAAACACGTAGCTGGTGGCATTTGTTTTCATAAGAGGCCCCTGTGAGCTTGCGCATGCTGGATGTGGAGGGTTCATTCCCCTCTGTTTGTTTATCTTTTAATTGATTGTGTTTTTATTTCATTTGCTTGGGAATGGTAATGTGACGGCTGCCGATCCCCGAGCTGGAGGTCACACTGGGGCATTTAATCTGAATTAATTTGGGTATGTGATTAAAGAGGTGAGCGGTGACAGGGATTTTGGGTGGTTGTTGCGTTAGACACTTCTGATTGTCACTGTGTAGTCATCTTCTAGCTGTGACATACTTATGCGCTGCTGTCATAGGGCGAAGTCTCTCCCCAAAGAACAGCAACTCCAATGGACGAGTACAATTGGACACTGTTTATAGGAAAGCCACCTGGATAGATTGCATGTGGTTACTCGGGGGTTCTAGAACTTGTTATGGAAGTCAGATATCTCTACGTGGAGATGATGGTCCTCATGCCCAGAGCGATGAGGGTTATGTATGAACGTGGCCTTGTTGCTATAGCAACAGTGCTTGTTACCATTAGTACCAAACCCACTTTTAGAACTTTGCCCCAGAATCACTTTGTATGCGTTTCATGGTCTCCTGAATGAGGGGACTAGTTTTTGGGAATATTTTTTATATGTATGTATTAATTAACCTGAAGGTGATGAGGTGACAATGGTCACTAATGCTCAGCTCACACCTACGAGCTGGCAGCCATTGCCGTCCAACAGTCTTCACATTTCTTGTTTCACGTAACACGTCACTGTAGGCTCGACCCAGACGTATGGCGTGTGTGAAGGGAAATCGTCGCATTGGAGAAAAGGTGCGGCGTGTTAAACATTCACTCGGTTACGTCCTGGTGAAGTCTCCTTACGCAGCTTGTTTAGTGGAACCAGGAAGACTTTGAGGATAAATTCCTTTACTTGCACACTTCCTCCTCCTTTGGTTCCTACTGTCCTACAAACAAAGTGGCCAGAACAACCAGCCAGGTGTCACTGGGTAGCCTGATCAGCATGGTAGGGTACCAGGCTCCTAAAGGTTCTGTTCCACGTAGACTCTCTAGACTATCTAGTATTAAGAATATTCTCGTGCGCATTCATCTGAGGGTTTAATTGCATAAAAACACAGAAGCCTTTATAAAGCTTCCAGTTTCTATGAGAGCGTCCTATTTTGTCATTTTGTTTTTACATGGTTAAGAAAGTCTTTCACAGTAACTATTTTATTACTACGACACTTTCCTGATGTGAATCCATACCACCCCTGGTTTTGTTGTTCCTGGGCAGTAACCAGAGAGTGTTTGGTCTGTCTCTCAAGAGGAGGTTCCTGTAGGGAGTGATGATTTGACCCCCGGACCTCCTGTTCACTGCACCTGCTGGAGGCTGTACACCTGTTAGTATACTCTTCACTGGGGGAATTACAACCTGATTTACCTGCAACACATGAATGAAGCGTCTATCGTGTTGTTGGCTCTTGACTTGGTTTGCAGCTGGTAATAAGTGGTTATTAGAAGTGTAGGTCACCTCGTGAACTATTTTCCTGAGGACACTAGTTGGGGTGGAGCTGTCCTTCTTCACGATCCTAGTGGGCCATGGATATCTATACAAAAATCTCTTTAAAACTGTGTAGTCATGTTTTAGTTATCACTCCATACAATGTGTGGTATACCCCCAATACATAATAAAAAAACGGCATTGAATACCTTTTGAGAGATTTGAAGACCACCTGAGCAATAATTGGGGAGAGGTGACCAAATGTAACATGTATTGGACCAAAGATCTCTGTAGTACATATGACCCCTATAGGTCATGGCTGTAAGGAGTCTTGCAGCTAGAAAAAAAACTTAATCTTGTAAACTCTGTTTTAGCCCATCCAGTCTCCACTCTTTCCTGATGTAGACTTGGTCCTTTGTCTTGTCTTAGATTCAGAAGAGTTTAAATTCCCTCGCTGTATTCGCCTCCACCACTTCTGATGGGTGGCTGTTTAACTACTTGCCTACTGGTTAAATAAAACTTCCTAACGTTACACCGAAACCTCTGACCTTAAGATAGTCAAAGCTTTCAAGACCTTAATGTTCCCCTCCGCAGATTAAATCTAACATCCGAATAGGCGGTCTCTGAGATCTCATCTTATGTGAACTCTACATCTCGTAACATATATATGGTGACCCGTTAAAGAGTACATTCTAAATACTCTGCTCCTGGAGCAAACCCAGCAATATCTGTCTGTGTCCTGGCTGTCCTCGAATAACATGAATTCGAATAACGCAAAGAAGGCCAGGATTGCCTGAAGATGGATCCTGGAAGACTTTCCAGTAGGAACCTTTGAGGAGGAAACGGATTGGGGGACGTCTGAGTTGAACGGCGTCTCTTGCCTTTTTATCTCTTTCAATGAGACGTACACTTGGAGTAGACAGAGGCTATGGTCCTATTACTGGCATCTACTATGGAAAGTTTACCTTCTTGATAAGATAGCGGCCGAGTTTCAGGAAGCCTGTGTTTTGTCGCTTGGTGTTTAGAATAATATGTGATATCTATAAGTTTTTTTCCTTGATTTGAGTGTAAGGATATTTTCCCCCAGAAATGTATTAAACTGCATTGCTGCGACTTGCTTATAGTTTTTTTTTTTTTTTTTTTTAAATAAAGTCTACCCAACTCTGAGATTGACATGATCGCTGCGGCGCTGTAATGGCTCTTTGTGAGACTGAACACAGCCTCTCCTCTTCTATCATGAAGGTGCTCTGTGTTCCGAGCAGAACTCAATCCAGGACTCTGAATAAGCGTTTAGTGCTCCACTTGTATGGGGGGTAGTCTGATCTGGCAGGAGTCCACCATGTCTGTACCTGCGGCAGTCATGGTGGAAAGGTGTTTTTTTTTTTTTGTTTTGTTTTGTTTTTTTACTCTATAATTAGCATTTTAATAATCGGGTAACAGTTGCGCTTCAGATGGGCAGAAGTATGGTTTGAATTCAACTACAGATGTACTTGTCGTCCTTTATATCTGCCCTTAATATGTTTCGTTGCATAGAGGATTACTACTGTAATCTTTTGATTCAGAAGCATAGGGTGTGGATTAAATGGGCATTGTGGGAAACCGGAATATTAAAGGGTATTTGGACGTTATGCTCTGTTTTTGGGGAAACTGTCTCTTGGCGCTCAATGAGCGCACGTAATGGAGAACTCTAGGGGCTGCGACCCAAGGTTATACCGCTAACAATATTGTCCACAAAACGTTGCCTGACACCACCACCTATATTGCAGAGCGTTAACTATAGACTTCATAGACTGTTATCAGTGCATTGGCCTCTCTGCTCCGCTAGGGAATACATCTACAAATGAGCTGTTCCTTATCGTTTTCCGCTTCCTATAAATCTGACCAGTGACTGATTCGTTTAATTCCTCTGCAGGAATCTTTGCTTACCTCAACTACCATGTTCCCCGCACCCGACGTGAGATCCTGGAGAGGCTCATCAAAGGTCTTCAGAGGCTGGAGTACAGAGGATATGACTCTGCAGGTGAGAAGAGCATCAAGTAATGCGTTGAATGAATCCTAATAAACATGGTCCAGGCTGAAGCCTGATGCAGTAAACGGAGAATGGATGACATTCGAGATACGTTTATTGGCCTCTTCTGTAGCCAGTTTGTGTATAAATTAACAATGCATAATTTCATAATACAGTCTGTAGGTTGGCCTTTCATGTAGTATTCATTGTCAAAGTATCATAAATAGTCAGGAACAGTCTGTTAAAATTAAATTTAAAAAAACAAAAAAACACTGCTTGCCTGGTAACATACATGCAATTCCTTCGCAGGTGTTGGGGTTGACGGTGGCAATGAAAAGAACTGGGAGAACAACTCCAGCTCAATCCAGCTTATCAAGCAGAAGGGGAAAGTGAAGGCCCTTGATGAAGCCATTAACAGTACGTGTCTCTAGGTTAACCAGCAGTCTGCTTACAGAGACCTTGGTTCTTAAAAGGACAACATCCGTGTTGTCCTAATGCATTTAGATCATATTGAGGAAAAATTTCATGACCTCATAATATTCGCACATGGTTTTATCGGCATAAGTGCTGGTCCACTATCTTTTCCCTTTTTGCTACCTCCAATCTTACTTGGTCCTTGTCTGCGTCATATTCTTCTTGGTGTTATTCTTCTGCTGAAGGGTTCTTTCACTTATCTTCCGTGATATTTTTTTACGTTCCATACAAATCTCTGAGGTCTTTTAGGACCATGACTTCTTGTAAGGATCAGCCCGTTTGCTTGCCTTATGAAGTGAGTAGCCGCAGGAGCCAGACCTGAGCCAACTAAAACGCCTCTCGATCAGGATTTTGGACTTTCTTTGGACAGTTTCTGGGTAGCCTGGCTTTGCAGGTCCACCTATACTCGGGTCCCTTCCTCGGGTGTAAGTCTACGTTCTGCTTCTGTCCAAGGACCGCCTAAGATCACAAGTGGTTTGTGTGGAAATAAACCTGTTTAGATTTTTTTTTTCTATGTATATGAACTTGATGAAGGTAATTTGTTTTCATCTGGGAACTGTTTTGTTTGAAATCAGATGCCCTCTCTGGGAAGTATGAGTAAGTTCCTGGAGTGCCCTCCTGTCATTTGCCCTGGGCTTAGACTCTTTGGTATTGCCATGATAATGGCTTGTTATGCTCTATGGCATGTTGGTTAAACATCCTGTGCCAGCTGACCATATTAAGTCCATGTTGGCTTCCAGTCTGATGCAGATTGCCCCCCCCCCCGTATATGTGGAGACTCTAATGGAAATAACATTGAACTTCTGTTGAATCTCTTCTAATGACCTGAAACCTAAGACTTTGTGCTTCATAGTGCGAGTCCAAACTTTGCTCCAAGTGTTTGTTTTTTTTCCAACAAAAACAGCTTCAGAAAATGTCATTTAGTCGCATCCCCCACTCCCCAAACAATCTAACGCGCTCTCCCTCTGCCAGATGATTTCATAATAAAATGTGGGGTTTAGGTAACAAAATATAATAAATTCTCTTCTCTGTAGAATTCCACGAAATTGGAAGCACTGGAGCTGCCCTTTCGCTTATTCGTTCCTATTTTTAACCCTGTGATTAATGGATTACTCAGCGGCTTCAGCCCCCCCTCTTCTGAGTAGTCTGCCTATAGGGACCGTCCCTAGATGAATAATATCGTAATATGTCCCCTGAACGCAAAGCCACCGCTCCAGGACAAGCTACAAAGTTTCCACTATGTCCTCTCCAAAAAACCATACTGTTCTGACCGCTACCTTTTTCCTAGCGGCGGTGTCGTTTTCCACATATTTACTTTAACTCCTTCTTTTCAATCGTACAGAAAAGTTTTACAAAGGGGGGCTTCTTAGCCTCTATTTCCTCTAACTTCTATACATTGTTTATTGTCATTAAGTGAAATCATGTCCGATGTAGATAGCTAATAGCATTTTAAGCTTTTCCACATGTTCACAGAAAAAAAAAAAAAATCCCCCGCATGCTGTATAAAAAGCCTGCACATGTGGCTCCCCCTTCTGACAGAACGTCTCTGGTGCAAACGTAGCAAACGAAGGCATAGCCAAACCTGCAAGTTATAGCAGAATAACTGAGCGCCGTATGAGTCCGATGTAAGGAGGCGCTGGGGAGAATGCGAATATAGAGAACTCGTTTAACTGTGTAGGGTGGACTTAAAGCTATCCTGGCCAAGGACCAAGTAACGTTTGAGTGGGTATTACTCTGAGCAGGTGGACCAAATGGCTCTTATCTGTTGTCGGATTGTGCAGAACACGTGTACAGAGACGTGCGTAGTGTTAACACGTTGATTTGCGTGTATCGTTTACACCAGGATTTTTCTTTCTACCCTTTAAATCAAAAACTGTTAGATTAGGCACCTGAAATAGTCTGTGGGTTGAGTTGTGTTGCAGACAGGACTGTGCCTCTGCTAGTCCTCCCGTTCCTGATCTTGGGGTTTTACTGTTTGATTTCACAGAGCAGGCCGACCTGGATCTGGACATTGAATTTGAGGTGCACCTTGGCATTGCTCACACTCGCTGGGCTACCCATGGAGAACCAAGTCCCACCAACAGCCACCCCCAGCGCTCTGACAAGAAGAATGGTATGATCGCCACATACGCCGGATGCTGCGCATGGGCAAACTGCTGCTCATATGACCTGAAATATTGTGTTATATTTGTATCTCGCTGCATGGTCCAAATAGGATAAAAATGTAACTTCTTTTTTTTTTTCTCCAGAATTCATTGTAATCCACAATGGCATCATCACCAATTATAAGGACCTCAAAAAATTCTTGGTGAGTGTGCTGTGCGAGACCTTTGTGGGTTTTAAAAATAGATTAGATTTTTTTTAGAAACAGTGTATATGAGAGAGTTGTCGCTGTGGAAACCATTACAATGTTTAAGCAGAACGCTCCATTCTCTGACACTATGACCCAGGATGCCTGAATAATCGCCTTCAATGACCAGCATTGGGTTTATCCTCAGGCTCTTAAGTCGCTATAGACACAAGAAATGTATGTTTTTTTTGTAAGATGCATAATGGTCGTTGTTTATATTATCTCTGCAGGAGAGTAAAGGTTATGAGTTCGAGTCCGAGACTGACACGGAGACCATAGCCAAGCTGGTGAAATACATGTTTGACAATCGGGAAAGCACTGAAATCAGCTTTGCCACGCTGGTAGAGCGCGTCATCCAACAACTCGTAAGTAAAATCAATGCGTTAACGATGACCGATTTACAATAACGGCCCGGAGGCATCTCCTCTTCTGCGAGTGGCGCGGGGCTGTCGGGTTTAAATCTGTAAATACTTACTGGATGGCGTGCGTCTCTGAACAACCAAAGATTAGTCCATCAGAGCTCACTTAGAAATGTATCTGGTGGATCCATGTTGGTGTAAACGTTCTTATAACTGGATTTTCTACGGTTTCCGTTGACAGGAAGGTGCTTTTGCCCTTGTGTTTAAGAGTGTGCACTTCCCAGGCCAGGCTGTTGGCACCAGGTACCATTTATTTATTTTCTACTTTGCCTCGACTCTCCTCACTTCCACGGCAAGTCATCTGAACCCATCCACTCTTGCTTTTGTCCTTCAGGAGGGGAAGCCCACTTTTGATGGGTGTAAGAAGTGAACACAAGCTGTCCACAGACCACATTCCTATTCTTTACCGTTCAGGTAAGCATTTTGGGTTTTACATCTATGGTAGGGCAGGCATATCAAACTGTCTGGGTGCCATGGGGGGTTAGAGAGGGACATGTTCCTCTAATGCTAATATACGATTACGATATGCATGCAGCATAAAAGTGAACCAGAGGTCTTATTTATGAGGCAATAACATTAAGTCATCTGTTTAGCATGTGGCTTTAAGGTTGGCAAAGTCATAATGTGGACTCTATTAGTTAAGGAGATATGAGTGATCCCTTGTACAGTTCAGTCTGGGGGATCTTGTAGGGAATCTACCTTGATTGCCAAGTGGTAAGGGGGCTGGCTTTTTATTTATTGTGCCAACAATGTCTTGAATGTTAAATTAAAAAATATGATTTGTATTCTGTCTGTAATCCTTGCAATGTGTCATTAGAGCGTTCGTTGTCTTTTCTGTCTGCTCATAATGTATGTTACATTGGCAATGCCTACCAATGTAAGTTAAAATTATGCATTCAGGGGCCCTGCAATGCATAGATGGCTTGTATACATGTTGTCTGATCAGCTTTTTGTCGTGCTTTCTCGTTGTACTTTCAGTGTCCCAGAGCATAGATTATCCTCTTGATGGGATGTTCATTAATGTGGATCAAGGTGCACTGTCCATCATACTCCCGTGTTTTTTTTTGTTTTTTTTTGTTTTTTCTCCGCTCTTCTCTAGAAATGGGCTATATTTGTTAGATCTGTAACTGTATAAGCACGTGGTATTGTTTCCCATGGAGGTGAATGTGTTGGCATATTGCATGCTATACAACTATAATTCAAGCATATGGGTGGACGTAAAATCAGGCGTCGCTCTGAATCCTAGTAAACTCAACATACTTGGTACATATGGTGTATGTATATATACACAACTATGCAGTTTAACATTTCTAATGTAAAAATAGCTTATCCGATGGAAGAATGGTGATTAAAAACAAATCTAGTGTTGGTACGGGATGAATCATGCTTATCGGTAAAGATCTCTGACCGAGGGTGAGCCGAAGGCTTTGGTTCTTATACCTACTTCTCCCCTGCTGTGGTCCCATTGGTACCAGGTTTCCACACTACATGTCACCATTACTTCTTTGGTGTGAAATCTCCCGTTGATTAGGATTCTCAGGTTCCCCATAGGTTAGTGTAATTTTTTTTTTGTTAGTTTCAGAACCCAAAATCTGTGCACAGAAGCCATTATTAATGAACTCTTTACACCGTCTTCTGTAAGAAGCATGCTTAAGGTTACGTGCCACTGATGTAAATGGCTTTGCATGCCATTCCACTAAACAAATTGGCCTTAAAAGGCTACCATGTTCACTGAGGATGGCAGGCGGGGTAGTGGGATTTAGAACACATGTATGTTCCATGCACACATTCTAAAACCCATGGGAAACCATATTGGATCAGATAGGCTCCAGAACTACATCTGTCTTCTGTCCATTTGGAATGATGCACTATTTAACATTTTTTTTCCTTCTTTGCTGTAGGGGTTTTCCATTCCAAAAATTAAGGGAGGGTATATTTCTTGGAAACCGGCCCTAACATGCAGTATTCTTGCAAACTTGATCTATAAAAGCTGCGTATGTTGTGGTATAGAGTTAGCAGCGTGGCCTCCTCTTCATAATATGGAATCTCCTTATACACGTCTTGTATAGTGTTTGTTTTTCATATCAACAGGGGGCAAACACATTATAAATGCATGCGGGCATCTTATGTTTTTTTTTTTTTTTTTTTTTTAAGTTAATACTAGTTTGTCATCACCGATGCTGTCACTCATTAAAATACATGTGACAAGGATATTTATACAGCCCAATGTTGTCATGTTATATCTCTACCACAACATGCGCTTTGTGCTTGCTTTAAACTTTACTCCTAACTAACCCCTTTTTTTCCAGAGCCACGAGCTTCCTCTTGCTTGGCTGAGGCTTCGCAGACTAACTCCTATCCCTTGTCGCTCCTGCCGATGCCAACGTAACGCTGTCTTCGTTCTCTCTTGCAGGCATGGAGAAGAAGGGTAACTGTTCTCTGCCCAGAGCGGACAGTACAACCTGTCTCTTCCCGGTGGAGGAGAAAGCTGTGGAGTACTTCTTTGCATCAGATGCCAGGTGGGAACTTTTATTTTAGGGGAGACTTGGCTAGAAATGTTGGCAAGTAATGTAGAAGATTCATTGGGATATCTGCCCTCAGTATCTTTCCTTGACAAACTCTCATAACCCTCTATATGGTAATAGAATGTATGAACACATCGTGGCTTCTCATGTTTTCACATTAATATATATTTTACAGGAAAGGCGTTAAACCGAGCTGGTAGTGATAGTCCAGTTATTCAATATACCTCTCCCGGCCATAATATAAAATGCCCAAAATATATGCGTCTACACTGGAATCCAAGTGTTTAGTAAATGGTACAAATGCCCCATACGGACACAATTTCCATAATGTGCTGAACAAATCATTAGCTAATACTTGTTTTTTTGTGTTGCAGCGCGGTCATCGAGCACACAAACAGGGTCATCTATCTGGAGGATGATGACGTAGCTGCCGTGGTCGACGGACGTCTCTCTATCCACCGAGTTAAACGTAATGTAGGCGATCATCCAGCTCGTGCCATCCAGACCTTGCAGATGGAGCTGCAGCAGATCATGAAGGGTGAGTCTGGAAGCCAGAAATGCCTTACCCTAACTGGCCTAGGGGAGCCCATTGGATTGTGTAGATCCCCTTGGGTTGGGGTGGAAATAAATGTCCTAAGATGATATTGTGGCCTCATGAAATAACCCGTCGGAAGATTGCATGTTAATCTGGGTGGGCTTATTTTGCCTCTTGCTCTTCACAGGTAACTTCAGCTCTTTTATGCAAAAAGAAATCTTTGAGCAACCGGAATCCGTTGTCAACACCATGAGAGGCAGAGTCCACTTCGACGACCACACAGGTAACTCGCTAATCCTGCTCCTACAAACGGGCATCCATTACAATGACCCAAGTGGACCATAGGCCTTGGATTATTTGTGGTTTATCATTGTTGAATATCTTTGTCGCCATTCTAAAGCTAAATTCACTGCAGAAGTGTGACTGCGTTGTAAGTTGCCAGCAGCCCCTGCGTCGGCTTTTGTTTCGTTGTAGACTTGCGTCCTAAAAATTTCATAAAATGTATCTTTTTAGAATGGTGTGGTAGGACTTGCACCCCAGGGGTATCGGTTGTTACAAAACATGCAACTTGTTGCCCTAAAGTTTACCCCGGGTTATGGTATCATGTTATTCTTACCGTCTATCTGTAGTTATCTTGGGAGGACTGAAAGATCACCTTAAAGAAATTCAGAGATGCCGACGTCTGATCCTTATTGCTTGCGGTACCAGTTACCATGCAGGAGTAGCAGTGAGTATTGCTTGTTAAAAGCTTTACATTGACTTTTGGCAAAGTAACTGCACACATAGTCATGCCATGAACTGCATACAGACCTAAAAGCATAGCCTGGGGAAACGCTACCCTGGCAGATGGCAGTCAGTGGGACTGACGTCTTTGTGTCGGGTCATATCCTGAAAAACTACTAGTAAAAGTAACCTGGTTTTTTCACGGGGCATTGGGAATGTAAACGAAAATAATTTGTCTGCATGGGGGAGAAATACATTTTTTGTTTCTAATCACAATCTCCTATTTACAGACAAGACAGATTCTGGAGGAGCTAACAGAGTTGCCTGTTATGGTGGAGCTGGCTAGTGACTTTTTAGACAGGAACACACCTGTTTTCAGAGATGACGTGTGCTTCTTCATCAGCCAATCCGGTAAGAGGATGCAGACCTTTTCTCCTCGTACTATGTATATATGTATAGTATACTATAGTATATTTTTTCTTTCCTTCAGTCCATGTGTGCTGTGTATGTCTAGGGGACTATTTAATATTTTTATATAGATTGGTATCTTGTGTGTTTTTGGATAGTTTGTTTAAGCAGCCAAGTCCACTAATCTAATGATTTTAATCTCGTTACAGGAGAAACGGCAGATACTTTGCTTGCCCTAAGGTACTGCAAAGAGAGGGGTGCTCTTACGGTTGGCATTACAAATACCGTGGGCAGCTCAATCTCCCGTGAGACGGACTGCGGAGTACACATCAACGCGGGACCTGAAATTGGTGTGGCTAGCACCAAGGTGAGTTACCGCTCTCTCCTCCTCATGGGACATTTTTCTAGCGGGCTAAGAGCAGTGATTGACTATTATTTCTCTGTCCTTAGGCATACACTAGCCAGTTTGTGGCTTTGGTCATGTTTGCACTGTTGGTGTGTGATGACCGAATCTCTATGCAGGAAAGACGGAAGCAAATACTTGAGGGCCTGAAGCGTTTACCAGGTAAGAGGCATGTGGCCTAGGCACCGGCAGTAGCACAAGTTAGTCAGCTAGTACCCGTGCAGATTAAATGGTTCGGTCATTTATACGTAAAAGATTGAGTATCAGGGATTTGGAGGGGGCCCATGTTTTGAGCGGAGTTTTTCTAGCACTTCTGTTCCTACTACCTGACCCAATTCACATTCTTCCCTTTGCAGACGACATCAAGGAGGTACTGAGTCTGGACGATGAGATCCAGAAGCTGGCAACCGAGCTGTATCAGCAGAAATCTGTGCTTATTATGGGTCGTGGATATCATTATGCAACCTGTTTGGAAGGAGCGTTGGTAAGTGGTCACCAACTACTCTAATCATTTAATGTAAATATGTGACTACAGACAGGGAAATGCCATTTTCCTGCCTGAAGGAATTCCAGTGCATTGCCTGTGTAGGAGGCCATTTCTTTGAAGTGTCTTTTCTTTTTTGTTACTGCTCAAACCCCCTATAGACTTTGCACTGAAAAACTTTGTTTCTCATAAGTACCATATTAATTTTTTTTATTTTTTTTTTCTCCTCCCAGAAAATCAAAGAAATCACATACATGCATTCAGAGGGCATCTTGGCAGGGGAACTGAAGCATGGCCCTCTGGCGCTTGTGGACAAACTCATGCCAGTAATTATGATAATCATGAGGGATCATGCTTATACAAAGTGCCAGAATGCTCTGCAGCAAGTGGTGGCACGGCAGGTAAGGGCATCTTTGGTGCTAGGAACATGTTTTACAACAAGTCTCTTTGGTAAATGCTGGACACCCAAAAGCCTAAGCCACTGGCTAATGTAATCTAGAAGATGGAGCGCTTTTTTTTTTTTTTGTCTTGCCTCACTTAACATCTGTTACTTGTAGGATTTTTATTTATGATTTGGCACTGTATCTGCGTCACTTTTCCCTTCATTTTTTTTTTTTTTTTTTGTCTAGCCTGAATTGCTTTTGCTGTTCTAACCAACGTTTGCCTGCACTTTTCCCAGGGCCGTCCAGTTGTTATCTGTGACAAAGCAGATACAGAAACCATAAACTCCATTAAGCGTACTATTAAGGTGCCGCATACGGTGGACTGTCTACAGGGAATCCTGAGCGTTATTCCTTTACAGCTTCTTGCCTTCCATCTTGCAGTACTGAGAGGATATGATGTAAGTTCTTCTGTGTCTCCTGCTTTAGATCTAATAATAAACAAAACACAAACAGCCCTTCACTTTCCATAAGATCAACACCTATTAGGATTTTATATACAACTAATTTATATAATATAGAATGAATATATTTAATTACAAACTTTTTTTTATTTTTCTTTCCCTAAGGTCCTTCCTTTTTAGCTTAAATCCCTTGTGTTTGTAATTTACTTGCGTGTTCTGGTTTGGTTGAACAAGCCATAATTCTTGTTGGGTTTTTTTTCTTTAGGTGGATTGTCCACGAAACTTGGCAAAGTCTGTAACAGTGGAGTGATCTGGAGCCCGTGGCCCACGCTTTGTGTAATTTTTTTTGTTTTCAAATCTCAATTTTTACTTTTTATATTTATGTTTCCCTCTTGTACCCCTGATATGATATTTGAGATTCCTGGATCCTTCCACCCCTCCCTGTTGTAAATGAAGGTACTGTAAAAAATAATAGTCCTTTTTAGTACATGTGGCATTTTTGAGTACAGCCTTCACCATGTATAATACCGTATCTTGCATATTATGTATGATTTCCTATAAAAATCCTATGCCAATATGCATGATCTGCTCTTACTGCAGGAGCCCTAGGAATTCTTTTTGCACAGTTTCATTTCTTTAGGATTTCTAGTAATACTTGGTTCTTTAAGAGATTAAACAACTGGGTAAAGATTTTTAGTGTCAGAGAAGGCAGTATTGACATTAGAGCATATGGTGGCTTAATAGTGAAAAACAGATATTGCTTCTGTGTAAACTCTTTTTATTCTTGTACACCCGTCCCGGGAGCCACAAACTCCCTATAATCGACTGAAAAGCTGCATCGGCTTCTTTTCTTATGAAACGGGCCAGTCATTATTAAAATGCCAACGTTTACCAGTAATCGACATGAATCTGCCAATGCGTTCCCATTGCATTCACAGTGGGAGCAGCATTATAAGAATCACAGCACAGACTGCCTTCAGATGCGCCTACCTGTTGGTGGTCACAAAGTGCTGACTGTGACATGATACTGGGTTCTGGTGATATGATGGTCTGCGGTGCCATGTCAACTTTCATGTTTAGAAATAATGTACCTACATGCTGTCCCATAATGCACTTGTGACTTGAGCCGGCCCAGTGTGTACTTGGTCTGGTAAGATTCAGGTTAACGTATATGGCTTACAGCACAGCAATGGTACAACGTCTCCCTAGAAAATATCACCCGCTCTTGAAATGTGGGTTCAGAAAGTATAAACTATTTTGTATTCCACCAGGGTCTTGGTTAAGTTAAAATGCTCCTGTATATCCCTGTATATTCATACCAGACTCCTTTAGTGAATGAAGGTAGGACTTAGCCATGCACTAGAAGTAACTGGAAAGAAAGCAAAATGTGACCTGTTAATCTTTGTAAAACTGATATTTACTATACTCTTTCCCCCCCCCCCCGATTTATTTCTGTTTAACGTTTTTTGCTACTTTATATTGAAATGTGTTTGTCAATTTTTTATTATCTGTTTGTTTTTAAAACTGGAAAACATGGGGTGGGAAGTTTCCATGAGGTGGAAATGTTATGCTGTTCTCCTTAACCCTTTGAGTTCCAGAAAGGTGCACAATGCACTACAAACACGATGGTACTTGAAGGGTTAATGCTGGTGACTTTTACAGAGGACCAAAGATGCGGTAACAATGCTTGTAAATGAACTAGTAACCCCTCCCCCCCCCCCCCCACACACACACACACACACCCCACCCCCCTGGAATTCTGTGAAACAATAAACTTTGGACATGTACAGTCAATGTTTTTTGTATTTGTTTTATTTAACCATCAACTGGGGTTTTGGTGCGGATGGTCTGGATGCTCAATTTTCTTGAGTCTGAAGGGATTGTATAGGAGCAATGCCAAGACTATGACAACTCTCTAGTGTAGTGGTCAGAAACCTAACCTAAGTAGATGTAAACAAATCTGGGGGGGGGGGGGGGGTTATTGATTTGATATAGCGCTTTACAATGGGTAAGCATGATAGAACTAGCACATCATCATATTGTAATCTGGCCTAACAAAGTGAAGTGGGTCCTGCTCAAATGAGCTTTTAATCTAGGAGAAGATTGGGGTATATTACACAAGGTGAGGAAATGCAAACATCTGCGAGGGGCCAGCCCCGCTAGTGTCTCCGTGTAAGCATTGTTTAAATCGGTGATATTACCAGATACAGGCACAGCCTGACTGATGAATAAGGAGCTGTAGTGAGAGAAAATCTGACGACAGGAGTGAGGCTAGGAAAGATGTGGCAGATATAGGTGCGAGGAGGGATTTAGTCAGCTGTTGGGCTTCCCTGAAAGTTTTTTATTTATTTATTTATTTTTTGTGTGTTAAATACAGCAGTATTACGTTACCTGAAATGTCTTCCGATTGGTGATATTCATCAGACAGGAATTGCTTTTGCTTTGATTTTAAGTTACAAACTTTGCAACTCTTTCTCTAAAAGGAAATGAGTCGCCATGCCAAAGATTACGATTTCTGCCAGGTGATGTCTTCGGCTATCTAACTATAGAGGTGTTTACGTCCGACCTGGCCCTGTCAAAGTCTGATAGACAACTGGGGCTGCTGCACTAAAATGTCATGGTCTCTGTCGCAAATATACCCCATGGCCGGTCCTGACCAAGATAAAGCACGATTGGGATGGAGGTCTGGTCTGTTTGTACTTGTACAGCGGCTGCTTGATTGCGACCGTAGCTTGATTTAAATTTACATCCCTGTGTGCAAAACACATGCCTAGCCTGCCTTATGCACAATCTGTCCTTGAGACCTCTGGGCAGCTTCCTATAAGTAGAATCATTTTAGGCTCTGAAGGTGGGCAGACAATCTGACTGAGTAAGGCAAAATTATTTAAACGGAACATGATCAAGTGTGGCGGAAAGCAATAAATAAATTGATAAAAGTGTGGATGGACAAGATTCATTCTAGGGGTACTTTGAGCCTTTAAAGAACCAGATGTTGCGAACATACACCTTGCGGATAAGAGATGAAGATTAATGCACACCAACCATAAACTACAGTATAGGCAATATAAATATTTTTCATATACTTATTGTGGTTACATGGATGAAGGGGAGGGCTGAGTCAAAGTAGTTAGAGAAATGAGATCTAAAGAAATATAATCAAGCAAATACGCTATAAGACGAGGTTTTGGGGTTTTTTCAGAGCAAATGCAGGGTCGGTGCTTTTCATCCGCGTAAGCAACGTGTGAAATATATCTGGAATGGTAACCCTAAATGGATGACTATTTTGAAGTCAAGATTAAGAGTATTGCAGATGAAAACTTAAATGCAGAGCGACCTTTGTAAAGCAAAACATTTTAATAGAAAGACCGCTAAATTACACAACCAGATATGATTAGCTCGGCAGTCTCCTCGAGAGGCTTTGTGAATTGCTTGTTACAAGTCCTTATTTCTTCCTTTCAGTACTAGAGCTTTAATGCATTACTAGTGTGGAACAACGTTCACGTGAATGTCCTGAGATCACCCTTTGAATCATATAGTTTGGCAATCCCTCTTTAAACAGCATGTTATGTGATTTCCTTTGTCTCCTGAACCCTGCTTTGGAGGGTCTATATTCTCACATAAACTACAGCAGAAATATATTTACTGCGGATACGGATTGTTTAAGTCTTCAAAAATCTCCTCCAACCATTTATCATCCGGGGAACATTTTCTAACGATAATACAAGATCACAGAGTCACTGTTGTATCACGCATGCAAACATTTTCTATACCATAATGGAGAATGTCCTAAAACTGAGAGACTGGCTAACAAGCTGGCGCATGGCCCGATTTAAGTCGGAGCTGAATCCTGCCCTTAGGTTTGGCTCTGTGAGCTGCATAAGATTTGCATAGAAAAAAAGTCCTAGGATGCTGGCAAGGACCAAAATCCTGAAGGACAAGACCTTGGCTCATACAACTCCTCTCTTCACAAACAGACATATCTATACCCCAACAGTCCTTCAACGTTTTGTTTCTGGAGATTTATATGACTTCATTGGAGTTCTTGTAATGCTTTCTACAAAATCCAAGTGAAGCCTACCCTCTGTGGATTGTCTTAATAGATTTGGGCGCTTGTGTCCACTGGCCTTTAGTGGGAGTGGGAGTCTTGATTGGAGCCGAGACGGCTAGCCATCGATGGTAACCACGTGTTTAATAAACTGTAAATTAAGATTAAGTGACCACTTTTCCACCCAAATTTTCTCTGTATTATGAAGGACAAACCCTGACTTTATACAGTGGGTAGTGAAATGTTTCAACAGATCTTTAGATCATCTTGGCCCATTGGAATGTTTACATTTGATCTTACCACAATTCGCCTATCGCTTTTGATCCCTTTCATACAGTTCATAAGCTTTCATGACACAGATTTATAAAGTGTGTCCATATTGTCTGGCCCGGATGAGATATGTCCTGATATATTGTTGATACTTTTGGGTACATTTCAATCTGTCATAAGACTCACTATGTATTCAGTGAGAAATGCATTTAGTTGTAATAGATATCTAGATGATAATTGCCCTTTAAGCTTTTTTTCATGCATTGGGCCCTATAGTATCTACATATGTATCCTGCAAGCGAGTATGAGACGTATATCAGTGCTGGTTCTGGTGTTTTTAGCGCTCCTAGAAAAGGGATGTCAGCCACCTAAGTGACCTTCATGAAAAGGTCTAGTGGGGAGGGGGTGTTAAGTGTTAGATATTCAAATTTATTGATCACCTATGTTAGTCTTCTTTTATTCTGTGAATCGCAACAGCTCAGGAGCACTATGGTCGGCTGTTGATGTTCTTTTACCGTGACGTCCGTTTCCTTCTCACAGCCGCTTTATGCATGAAATGGGGACAGTGGTGGCCAGAGACCTCTTGCTTATTGGCTCATGAATTGTAGATCTGGCCAGAAGTGTCATTGTATTTGTTAGACTTATAGTATCAGTTGTCACTTATTACAGAAATTAATAGTATTGTTTAAGGTTCCATCACATTATACACTGTGTGCGCAATTCATGCATTCTATATTTTTTTTTTTTTATAAATTTCCGCCTGTCTGTTGCCAGAGATATTCTCACTTGAGGCATAGACCATGGGGCAAAATATGTCACCAACATCAAGCTGACTTTGTTTCTTAGCAAAAACATAATCTTATCTTACCACCAGATGAGGCTATAGCTCCAGAAAGGACAACGGCACAAAACAATGAGAAACAACGTGGTTGATTTGCTAACCTAATCTGGCCCAGGTTCACATCTGAGTTGCTCCTTTCATGCAAACTCAAGAGACATAAAGGAAAGAACATTAAGTATTAACTAGGGCTGCAACTAACGATTATTTTAATAATCGATTAGTTGGCCGATTATTTTTTTGATTAATCGGATAAAAAAATGCAATTTTTTTTCAATTTAAAATAATGTAATAAAAAAGGTACAATTTACACTTTCATCTCTTTATTGCAATGGCCTCTCTCTCTCTCTCTATTCACCTTCTTATTTTACTGACATAATAATAAAAGCTACAAGAACCCAAACACAGTGTTACTCAAATTAGGTTTTAATGCAAAGTTATTAGTAAATATTAATTCATATATTAACTATTTTTCATATTTAATAAAAACTATGAGAAGAAAGCCTTGTTTAAAATTTTTTTTATTTACCAAACTGCCCCCGGTTATGCACATCTGACCCCCAGCTTGCCACTCTTCCCCCATATATGCCTTATACCTCTGTGCCCCCTGATATGCCACTGTGCCCCCGATATGCCTTGTACTCCTTATATGCCAGTGATATGCAACTGAGCCCCCTGATATACCTTTTACCCCCAGATATGTTTTATGTCCCCCCTGATATGCCTAATATCGATATGCCTTATACCCCCTATATGCCACTGAGCCCCCTGATATACCTTTTACCCCAGATATGTTTTATGCCCTCCTGATATGCCTAATATCGATATGCCTTATAACCCCTATATGCCCTGAAATTCATAATACCCCCCATACACCACTATAACTCACCCATACACCACTCTGGCTCCTCCCCCTCCCATACACCACTCTGGCTCCTCCCCCTCCCATACACCACTCTGCCTCCTCCCCCCTCCCATACTCCACTCTGCCTCCTCCCCCCTCCCATACTCCACTCTGCCTCCTCCCCCTCCAATATACCACTTTGCCTCCTTCCCCCTCCCATAATCCACTCTGCCTCCTCCCCCCTCCCATACGCTACTCTGCCTCCTCCCCCTCCCATACACCACTCTGGCTCCTCCCCCTCCCATACACCACTTTGGCTCCTCCCCCCTCCCATTCTCCACTCTGCCTCCTCCTCCCTCCCATATTCCACTCTGCCTCCTCCCCCCTCCCATACTCCACTCTGCCTCCTGTCAGCAACGGAGGTTCACAAGACACCAGGGAGCCGGGTAGAGAGACAGAGTGGCGTATGGGAGGGGAAGGAGCCAGAGTGGTGTGTGGGAGGGTGGCTCCCATACACCCCTCTGACTCCTCCCCCCTCCCATACACTGCTCTGCCTCTCTACCCGGCTCCGTTACTGACAGGCCCTTTCACTGCAGCTTCATAGAAGCCTCAGCGTAAGTGAAGGTGAGTAACGGAGGCTGTCTGTGCGATGCAGACCCCCACCGGCTGACAGAGAGGATAATTCTCTGTCAGCCGGTGGGGGTCTGCACGATGCGCACAGCCAGGCTCCGTTACTGCCCTTCACTTACGCTGAGGCTGCAGTGAAAGTGCCTGTCAGTTACGAGTCGGGAGAGAGGCAGAGTGATGTATGGGTGGGGGGAGGAGTCAGAGGGATGTATGGGTGGGGGGAGGAGTCAGAGGGGTGTATGGGAGGGGGGAGAGAGACGGAAGTGAGAGACCGGCCGACAGTGAGGGGAATCCAGGTCCCCTGCAGCGTTGCGGGGGATCTGGATTCTAGTGTTATAATCCGATCTCTGTTTGATGTCGGGTTATATAAGGAGAGGAGTTTTTCAGAGCATTTGCTCTGAAAAAAACCTCTTTTTATAATCGATAAAAATCTATTCGATTAATCGATAATGAAAATCGTTGACAACGATTTTCATTATCGATTATTATCGATTTTATCGATTAGTTGTTTCAGCCCTAGTATTAACTAACATGGCCAATTTGGAGAACAATCCTTGCGCTACCATTGCAACTCAGATTGCAATTTAAGTTGATAAACACAAAAACACAACAAATTTCAATCCTCACTCTATGATTAACACCACTGCCCTTATAAAAAACCTAGCAGCAGCTCTATGTTTTTCATAACGGTAATTGATCCCATCCGGTGAGTTTAGTGTGAATGATTCAGGCGATCACACTGAAATAAAGTGCAAAATTCCACAGATGGAAACAAATATAGTAAAAGCTGTTCTGTATTAAAATCCACGAGCAACAAAATAATTCTTATGGAGACAACACAAAATTGTATGCAGAGCAATAAAAAGCAAACCCTTGACGCATTCCGCACTACAGTGCTTATGCAAAAGCCTCCAAATATGTAGGCATTCACCAGCATTAAATTAGGTTAAAAGCATGTTTGTTTAGTCTCCATAAGAATTATGTTGTTGTTTTTACATTCGTCGATTAAAATAAAGAACATCTTTTACTATATTTGTTACTATATGTGGACTAAAGTTTGCTGTGATCACCTGCATCGTTCATTCTTTATCACCTGCATCATTCATTCTTTTTGCAACAATGTGACATGAGATGTTGTCTCTGGCTTGAGCAGCCGATAGTAGGAGTCCCGGCGGTAAATAATTTTGATTCATAGACTGAGACGCGTATGTTGGTTCATCCTGTGAGTTTGCATACTGCAGTACTTTACTGCACTGGTTTGCGACATGTTATATATATATATATATATATAAATATATATACCGGTATAGATAGATATATATATACCGTATTGGCTCGGATATAGGCCGCACCCTAAAAGTTTGGTGCTTTTTTAAAGAAAAAGTTTTGTAATAGATATGCTGCCACTCTGTCCCCCCCACCCCCGAGATATGCTGCCACTCTGTCCCCCCCCCGATATGCTGCCACTCTGTCCCCACCCAAGATATGCTGCCACTCTGTCCCCCCCGATATGCTGCCACTCTGTCCCCCCCCCTCGAGATATGCTGCCACTCTGTCCCCCCCCCGATATGCTGCCACTCTGTCCCCACCCAAGATATGCTGCCACTCTGTCCCCCCCGATATGCTGCCACTCTGTCCCCCCCCCCTCGAGATATGCTGCCACTCTGTCCTCCCCCCCTCGAGATACGCTGCCACTCTGCCCCCCCCCAACTTACCAGAGCAGACTCCCGGGTGTCTTGCGGGGCCGGAGGGGGACATCTACGCAATATGCGTATACAACTCCCGGTGCCGGCGCCTGAAGTTGTATACGCGCATTGCGTAGATGTCCCCCGCCCCGCAAGACACCCGGGAGTCTGCTCTGGTAAGTCTTGGGGGCAGAGGTAAAATGCATCGTGCGGACGTTCACCGGTTGCGGCGATGCGCGTAAACAACCTCCGCTGTTGTCACGTCTGCACGATTCGCTTAGGATCTGTATCCTAACCCTGCTGCCTGCCCGGGGCCCGAAACTGCACCCGGGCGACGGGTGCTAGACCCCGAATATAGGCCGCACCCCCACTTTAAAGACTTAAAGTGGGGGGGGAAAGTGCGGCCTATATTCGGGCCAATATGGTATATATATATTTATATATGTATGTATATGTATGTATGTATATATATATATATATATATATATATATATATACGTCCTGGAGAAATGGCTGAGATTGGCCACCATAACACATACATGAATGCTTCTCAAGCACATGGCTTCTCTTTTGCTCCATGTCACATAACATGACTCCACGGGGTTCCCACCTCCCATCAAGTGCCCACCACCTGTAAAGACATCTTCAGAGCCCTAGTGGGCCTTGGCTGGAGTCTTTAATACTTTGTCACTCTTCTCCATAAACCCTGTGATAGAAAATATCATAGTGCAGGCCGGGGCGCTTTTAAGCCAGCAGCCAACAAATTACATAAGTGCAGCCACCAGACACTGAAGCCCCCATTCTGCCGCTGCGGGTCACTATTAATAAAACACGTTTAACATAGCCTAGGCTGTCATTGTGGTGTTTGAACTTAAAATAACACCGTAATAATATTTTTAGACTGCTTTGTAAAAAATTTTTGTTTTTTGCTTTATTAAACATTCTCACTGGCAGACTGTGTAATAGGGTTTAATCACTGGACTATAATGTAACGCTCGCACCAGAATTATGAAAAGAGAATTTGCACCAGTAGGCCAGAGTTAGAGGATATAAAAAGATGGCGGACCCCTGATGAAATATTAGCATATGTATGTTACAACCAATCACATAGCAGTATCCAAATTGTGACGATATATAGCATATTTACTTTTAGTTGAGGCAAATTTACCAGTTTACTCATTACTGGCACTTGAGTTTTATTGGTACATATGTCTTATTAGTATAACAACAAAATATTACACCAATTTTTCCCACACTTTGTCCGGTGCCCTGGGGCTTAATTTAGTGACTCGTCTATACTTTAACAGGTGTTAATGTGGTGAAAATGCACGGTTGGCTATTCAGCTCCCTGACTAAACCCCAAATAGTGATCATGAATTCTTGACTGTTAACAAAAAGCTGCAATCAAACTCTACTAAGCAGTCCAATGGGGTCTGTGGAGGACTAGTGTTACCTAAAAGGATACATTTTAGGCCTAGAATTACCGTATTTGCTCGATTATAAGACGTCCCTGATTATAAGACGACCCCCCAAATCTGAATATTAATTTAGGAAAAAAAAGAAAAAGCCTGAATATAAGACGACCCTATAGGAAAAAAGTTTTACCAGTAAATGTTAATTCATCTAAACTATTTTTTTTTTTTAATAAAAGCTATGATTGAGAAAAATATTTTGGTTTTATTTCCTTCTATTTTCCAACCTGCCCCCCAGTTATGCACATCTGCCCCAGAAATGCCTTATACCCCCTATATGCCACTGTGCCCCATGATATGCCTTTTAACCCTCTAAATGCCACTGTGCCCCATGATATGCCTTTTAACCCCCTATGTGCCACTCTGCCTCCAGAAATGCCTTATGCCCCCCATTTAACACTCTTCCGCCCCCCCCCCACAACTTACCGGTGCTTCTGACTTCCCTGTCATGTAGCCGGGGCAGCGTGTAGATTCCCGCTGCAGCCGGAAGGAGGCGTGGCTAGCAGCGGGGGTTGTCTGCGTCCATCGCGCAGACCTTCCCCGACTGTCAGAGATCAGAGTTCCCCACACCGGTGCGGGGAACTCTGATCTCTGACAGCTGGGGAAGGTCTGCGCGATGGACGCAGACAACCCTTGCTGCTAGCCACGCCTCCTTCCTGCTGCAGCGGAAGTTGTCTACGCGAATCGTCAGACCTATTTGAGGTCTGATTATAAGACGACCCCGATTATAAGACGAGGCTCTGAAAAAACCTTGTCTTATAATCGAGCAAATACGGTATATTTTATTGCACCTTAGGATATAGTGACTGCACTAGGGTGACAACATTTTATTTCTGCCATTCAGGGACAAACTACGAAGTGGATGAGATCACACACGCAGGCGTATATTATTAATATATATATATACACACACTACCATTCAAATGTTTGGGGTGACTTCGAAATCTCCTTGTTTTTAACAGAAAAGCAAATTTTGTCAATTAAAATAACATGAAATGGCTCAGAAATCCAGAGCAGACGTTGTTAATGTAAACGACTATTCTAGCTTGAAATAGACAATTTTTTAATGGAATATCTTCATAGGTGTACAGAGGGCCTTTATCACTCCCATCACTCCCAATGACACGTTGTGTTAGCTGATTCAAGTTTAAGTCTAAAAGGCTAATTGCAGTGGCGTCGGCAGGGGGGGCCAGAGGGGTCCGTGGGTGAGTTTATGTGTGATTTCCAGTTGCTCTGTACCTGCAATGCTGGGTTTGTGTGTTCTGTTGGTTTATACCTGTAATGCTATGTTTCCATACATTATTTTTGTCTTATTCAGTTGCATGTGCTGTTTCCATGTGTTGTTTATTTGATCTATACCCGAATTACAGGGGGTAAGTGAAAGAGCAGTATGGTTTAGTGAATGAGGGGACAAAGGGACTCTGGGGATGATTACAGGGCAGAGGACCTCTCAATGTCACGGTGCAGGACTGACTCTCACTGTCTTCCCCTGATCTGCAGTCAGTGTGGCAAATATTTTTTTTCGGTATGGTAGCGGAGGGAGTGATTGCATGCAAGGGAGCGTTGAGCGGGGCCCAAGGAAATGCTTGGGTAGAGTCCAATTTTTTCACTATGAAATATATTGGCAACGGGGGCTAATATTAATATTTATTGGCAGCAGGGTCTAGTATTTATATTCATATTGGCAGCAGGGTCTAATATTTATATATATCGGCAGCAGGGGCTAATATTAATATATATTGGTTGCAGGGGCTAATATTTATATATATTGGCTGCAGGGACTAATAATATATATGGGCAGTAGGGCTCATATTAATATATATTGGCAGCAGGGTCAAATATTAATATATATATCAGCAGCAGGGTATAATTTTTATGTATATCAGCATAAATTATATAATTATATTATAATAATTATTATATACACCAGTACTTCATTGGTTGATGGCAGACGAGCCCCCTGCTGGCGACCAATAGAGTCGCTGGTACAGACTTTTAAAAGCCTGGTACAGCAACTTGGATGGGAAAGACCACTGGTCTCCCCACTCCAAGAGTTAAAGGTCCGTACGAATGACCAATAGAGTCACTTGTACGGACCCTTAACGTTTGGAACGGGGAGACCATGGAGTGCAAGTGAGTCTATTGGTCTCTTGCAGGGGACCAATAGAGTCGCTTGCACGGCCCTTTAACTCCTGATAGGGGACTTGGCCTGTCTCCCCGCTCCAAGTTTAACTCCTGACGGTGAACCTATGGATTTCCGCTCCCATTATCTACGCAGCATCGCAGTGGTTAACAGAAGCGGAAATGCATAGGTTCGCCGTCAGGAGTTAAAGGGCTGTGCGAGTAAGTCTATCGGTCGCCTGCAGGGGCCTCCTCTCGCATCAACCAGTGGTCACACCCCTTGAATTTATGTATTGTATTAAGCGCTGTGTAAATTGTTGGCGCTATATAAATAAAAGATAATAATAATAATACAAAAGTGAAAAAGATACGTTCCCTTTAAACATCTATACACTGCTGTTTTCATGGAAAACAAGGAAATTTCTGGCTGTAGCATAATAGCAAACGGGTTTCTAAAGACCAATTAGACTTTTAAACTTAAACTTGGATCAGCGAACACAACGTGCCATTGGGGCACAGGAGTGATGGGAGTGATATAGAGCCTCTGTACACACTGATCCACATATGCACAAATTGTCACACATTAAATGCATTTTATGTTATATATATCTAACATACACACTGATTCACATATACACACAGTTACATACACATAAAATGCATTTTATATTATACATAGTGTATATATCTCACATACACACTGATCTACATATACTATTACAGGGGCGTCCGCATTTGGCACGCGAGACCTTGAGGTACGGCCCGCGTAAGATCGGCAGTCAGGGCAACCGATCTTACACGGGCCGCACCTTGAGCCCTGCTACTTACCTGTGGGAGGGTCTTCTGTACTGCATAGAGGAAGCGGAACCTAGCAGAGTTCACGTGACATCATATGACTCTGCTCCAGTCCCGCTTTCTCTGTGCAGTACCAGAGAACGCAGAGGGAGGTCGCGCCCTCTGCTGAAGTCTGTGCATCGAGGAGCTGCAGTGCAGGTAAGAGGGTGGGGAGGATGTTTGAATGAGTATGCGTGATTGAAGGAATTAATCTGCGAATAAATGAGTATATGAATGAATGAGTGTGTGTGTGATAGCATGGATGTGTAAGTGCTGGAACCTAGGCATGATGGGACTGTGATTGCTGTTAGCAATCACACTCCTACCATGCCAAGTCAGCCAGTACATGCTGAAACCTAGCTAGCTGCCCCCCTTGTGTATTGATGCTGCCAGTTTCCAGCATTTACTGGTTGCCTGGGTATGATAGGAGTGTGATTGCTGTTAGCAATCACACTCCTATCATGCCAAGTCATATTGCTATTTTTTTTCTCCAATTGTGGCGTGTTACCTACTTTTATAAAAAAATGTGAGTTTTTACTATTATTTATAAAGGTGAATGTTTTGGTCCAGAATTTTCATTATGGTGCATCTCTAGAATAAATAGAATTATTTCATTTTTAATTATCCTGAATTTGTAGTCACAAACCTTTCTAGGCCCAGAAATCAGTGAGAGGAAAAGTAAAGGTTTTGTGTCATTTACTTTATTTTAATCTGCATATTTTATTAAAGGCCATATTTTCTCACAGTGAAAAATGAGTGCAGCCCTCGCACGTATACATGACTCGGGCACTATATATGTTAACATACAGCGAAAACGACATGAAATAAAAACACAAGAGACATGAGGTCGTTGGAAAAAGTGTAAGGCCACAGTGCTTTATTAACTGTGACAAGTTCAAGAAAATATATTAAATATTAATAAAACAAGAGATAGGTTATGCATTAATAACATGTAAAAACCATAACCAAACAACATCTTGTAGGGATATCCCGCCAAATTCCAAACGGAGACCGTTGGGTCGGAACACCCTACCCTTCGAAAGTTCCCCCAGGGACTGAACCCGTGGAGAAAACCAGTTAAACATGAATGTTGGCATAACAACCAATCGTAAATTCAGCATACCTATCTCAAAATACTGCCGTACACCACATACAGGTAGAACAGAAAAAATTGGGGAGGGAGGGCGGGAAATACTTTGGTTTGTCACTCTGATTAACAGAATTTCTGATCAGTGGCGGGAAAAAGGGTCCCCTAAATAGCCACCAAAAAACCCCACCCCTAAGAGGATATGGGACCCCATAGGATGTCCCTTACATGACCCTTAAAAACCTGGCCAGCACGCTTCTAGTTAAATATAGGCCCAGTCATGCAGCCCTTCCTCTTATTATCCAGGGCTTGTCTATACTGATGAAGTGGCCCACTGCAGAAAAAACTTGGACACCCCTGTACTATTATATATTAATGATTAGGAGCCTTGGGAACCATGTTGATTTCAGATTTAATAATACATTTATATTATAATATATATACAATCATTACAGACATGAGGAGTTTCAGATAATTAATCCCTCTATTAAAAGGCATGACAAACACAGTCACATACACAAACATACACACACTGTCACACACACATACTCGGTGCTGCCTGCAGCTTACACTGAGCTTGGTGTCAAGGAGGCACTATGAATTCTCAGCCAATCAGGAGAGTTGAGAACTCTCTCCTGATTGGCTGAGGCATCCTTCAATCAGAATTCTCACTGAGGCTACCCAGGACTATTGCAGGTCCGTCCGGGAGATCAGGGACATGTGGTCAGAATAGACTGCACAATTTTGATTCCCTGCTTGAAGGCTCTTCTGTAAATCACTAACCTTTTTCTACTTTAAAGTCATTTATAAGTAGTTGGTTTACAAAAAAACATTTTTATGACTTTCATATGCTAAAAACAGACATTTATTCTCAACAGATGTTTAACCTTTTATTGGATTTCAGAAACTTTTATGTGACCAACAACTAGGCCAGTCCCTCAAATGTTTTCTTTGTTTGGAAACAAAAGACATCAAATCTAATTTTTGACAGTGTGGGTCTTAAATCTGCTGTATCGCAGCTCTTCATATTGAATAGGTTGCATATTCAGCTGAGTTTTTCAATGGGATGGTTGCCTTCTCTGGCGGCTTCCCAATTATCTTTGGCCTGTGTCTCGGACTTGATATTACTGAGGAATTTTAATAGCTCTGACTAATACTGAACGGCTCAGGAAATCTCACCGCAAAGAGCAAGGACAGGATCTGTCTCTCTCTCACGCGAGGACTGTGACAATTCCATGTGTGGGCGATTAAATACTCTTTTTACATAATGTATCGCAAACAATGAATGCTCAGACGTGGACAGTAACATCTACCTTCCACACCTGCCAAATGTCCCCCCTTACCCTGGATCACTTTCAAAGTAACTTAGTTAAGATCCAGGTTTTAATTTTGTGTCTTAACAATTTATGTCCTTGACAGTATTAACATCGATTATAATGTGCATATACAGTATCTCCCAAAAGTGAGTACACCCCTCACATTTTTGTAAATATTTTATTATATATTTTCATGTGACAGCACTGAAGAAGGACGCTCTGCTGCAATGTAAAGTAGTGAGTGTACAGCCTGTATAACAGTGTAAATTTGCTGTTTAAACTTTGGCAACAAAAGCGAGTACACCCTTAAGTGGAAATGTCAATATTTTGTGTGGCCACCATTTTTCAGCACTGCCTTAACCTTCGTGGGCATGGAGTTCACCAGGTAGCCACTGGAGTCCTCTTAAACTCCTCCATGACTACATCACGGAGCTGGTGGATGTCCTTGCGCTCCCCCACCTTCCGTTTAAGGATGCCCCACAGATGCTCAATAGGGTTTAGGTCTGGATACATGGTTGACCAGTCCATCACTGAGATGAAGCGAGAACATGGTGGAAATACATGGCACGTTCTGAAGGTCCAAATACTTTGATGAAGCTTGAGACGGGTGCGGGAGGACACCAAGGACACTGTATCCACCATTATATTTACGAATACAGAATGTCTCATGAAAAATGAACATCCAAGTTGGTACTTGGGGGTTTGTAGGTGAGTTGAACATTTCAGCTCTATGGCTTTATGAACTATGATGTTCGACTCTAAACACTTTCTCTATAAGAAGGACTTATTTGGCCTGACATGGTGCACAGATAATGGGTGGTATGATTGTAAACACTTCTCACTTCACTTTAACTATGAATTATAAGGACCCAACTGATCCCATCTTGCAAGAAAAACTCATTAGGGTAGACCATTCATTAAACATGATGAGTTCAACATGATGAGTTGAAATGTTTATGGCATCTTAATCCCAGTTTAGTGAATATTGCCATGGACTATCATAGCTGTCCTGCAAATTACACGTGGAGGGAATCTGAATTAACGATACTTCATGATAAGTTATGGTTGTCTTGATCATTAATGCAAGAAATATGTGGTTACTAAGACTTGTGATTTGTCACATATATTATTTGTGAATGGCTTTGAAAAAAATCTCTGGGTTCAGTATAAAGCATGTAGTAAACACTTTCCCCTACATAATGAATGGCATGGCTTCCTTCCTAGCATGGCCCATTACAGTGCACATAATGAGAGCATTTTCAAAACCGTTGAGGCGTTTTTCCATCTAATTTTCACAGGAGCCCATATCAAATTGAAATAATTCTGGAAAATTAGGTTGAGTTACTCAGTTGGATTTTATTCTGTTTAAGAGTGTTATGCGAGTGAGTTTGGAGATGTTTACTTAGTTACAGCTTGTTGATGTTCCATTCTCCATATACACACTCCAATACTGAATAGACTCCAGGAAAAAATACAACACTCACTCTCTGGGTATAAGGGGAGTATATTGTTGGCAAATGTTGTACCAGTTCATGATAGAAAAGCTTTCTACCCCCTTCTTCCTTGGTATTCCTCAAAAGTGATCTGTTCCATGGGTTCATTAATGTCCATTTTGACACATTTGCAAATACCACTGAACCAAACTGAAGTGTTTTAAGTTTAAATTTCATCCAACAATATCTGCAATAAGTGAATGTATTTATCAATGTAACAGACTAAGAATACAATCTTCTAAATGACCCAACTATTGGAGTAACATTGATATCAACAGATACATTATATCAATCAGCTGGGGTAAAGACAGAAGTGGAACGCATCAAAACAACAACATAATATGATAAAATTTAATATGATCTTTAGACACAATAATATTTAATATTTTAAATTTATTCTAAAACCAACTCCTTCTTAGTGTGTGTGTGGGGGGGGGGGCTTCTGTGGCACATCACTGTCAAAACATATATTGATTGTGAAGATGACTGCAAACCAGTAGTGCAATGACCCTGGATGACTCTTGAAAAAAGAAAGCCATGAAAATGATATAAGAAGAAAGAGAGGAGAGCGTGATGTCATGGGCTTGGAATCATGCTTCCATAATGTCACTAAGAGCTGGTGGCTTGTCTATGGCTAGTTCCAGATAATGAGAAGGGGCTCCACAAGACAAACTACTCCACTAACAAAAATCCATTTACAAAGCCCAGAAACATTGTGTCACGCATAAAAGTGGATTTTAAAGATGATTTGCTCAATTCCTTTGAAGTGAAATGACTATATTGGTAAATAGGACAGGTTGCTTTTAAATGACTTAAATAAATTAAGATTAAGTTTATTGTTATACATATTGAGGACCTGGAATAACTGCTCCAGGAATAGAATCCAGATAATCCAGCAATATATCTGGGATATAGATAATTTCCTGCTCAGACTATTGCAGGAGCTGCTGATGGAACAACGAGCCAGGACTTCTAACAAAGCAAACTGTATCATTGGGTTCAAGACCTGAACCTGGAGATGAAGGAAATAATATTTTACCTTGATGTAAATTTGTACAAACAAACTGGAGAATCACAAGGTACAATAATGTAATATTATTATTTATTGATTTATACAATGCCATCATATACCACAGCACTGTACAATATTTAAACAGGACATGACAAATACTGTATCACTTAACAACTGGAACACAGTAGCCAACGGTGAGGAGGGCACTGCCCAAACAACCTTACAATCTAGAGGGAATTGCGCAACCTATTGAAGAACCCATTCCAGTAAAAAAAGACTATTGGTTGTACGTACAGCAAATATTCAAAATTGACTAGTTGCTTGTTTGTGGGGATTGGGGAAAGAATGTGCATTATTATTATTATTATTATTAAACTGTTGGGAGAATATTAATTAACAATATCATGAAAAAAATATAATGACAGAACTGATACAGAAGAAGATGAAAACACTTCCATTGATTCCACTCCTTGGTAAGCAATATAGCCATGAACAATTACATTGGACTAGCCAAATTTGGAGTACTTTGATGTGATGGCGGCTTAAGCAATATATGAACATATAGACATATATTTTTTAATAATATTATTTAGGTATGTGCTGAATTGCTTTGTTTTGTGTACTTATTGGTCATTATTATTCTAGCGGCATTCTTTTTAGGTTGCGTGCTCCTCTTTCTATATATTTAGTTACATAAATCTGTTTGAAAGGACATGAGACTTGCTTACTGATGTCACCTAAAGTGGTAAGTTAGGGGTTAAGCAATTGCTGGGACTGCTGGGAGTATAGAGCATACAGCTTTCTGCCAGCTCGGGAACTATCAGGTATGGAAGGTAGTAAAGGTTCTTGGATTTAAAATGATGATGAGTGCTAAACGTGATGTCTATCATACTACAAAAAGGGTAAAAAGTGTACATTACCTCAAAGGAAAAAAGACTGTATCTGCCCCAAAGATGCAAATGAAAAACAGAAGGTGTTGTAAACACTGTATATTAAGGTGATTTTTTTTAAGAAAAACGGATATGGCTGTATTGGTCCAAGAGATGATGCTGTCTTTAGTTAAAGCTTTTTTTTTCAGATTTTATGGCAATAGCGCACCGGTGCCTGCAGGGGAGAGCTTGTTAAAGGCCACAGTCAAGAACATTTTCTGTGTGTCAATAGAAACAAGGGCTGTATCCGTTATACATACGTTCTACGTTTATACGCTTCTTTAAGGCAGACCATTTTATGTATTATAAATAATAAATAATACAAATATACAATACAAATATGTATTGGACAGGACCATTGTTTCTGTATTCCAGGCAACCCCCTATATATATATATATATATATACAGTATATATATATATATATATATACAGTATATATATATATATATATATATATATATATATATATATATAGGGACACTGGAGTGCGGCAGTCTCAGCACAGTAGGTGAAACAGCACCTAAAAATTCTACCTTCAATTATTTTTCTGAAAACATTTGCACCGCACTGGGCCAAAATTACTGAATCAGGGAAAACGCCTGGAAAATAGGTGTGAAGACGGGGAGGTTGACATTGACGTGAATTAGATTTTCCCAGTTTGATTTGTAGACAGTGGGCTTTCATCCAGCAGAAGGACAGAGTCAGTGGCTTATGAATGTTCTCCCTAAGTATGAACATACATAAAATAATTTCATTTAAATCCCATGTTTCACAATACCCACTATTTTATAGTAATCTGCCTGGTATTTACACATACGAGTAATTGTTAGAGCTGGCCCCGTATACAGAAAGCCTACTATGGACCATTTCTCCTGCACTTTATATGATGAAATCCAGAATCATGCTCCATTTGTCTCGCAGTACAAAAAAAGCATTTTTTTCCCCGAGAAATTTCACAGGCTTTTATCCCATGCAAGTAGAATGGCTTAAGTATGTTTCCATTGCAGTTCATTTCTACAAAGCCATCATGAGGCACAGAAGGAGTTTGGCTGCCGTTACCAGCTCTGGTGAATGATTTCAGGATTTTATTTTTGTTAAACACAGTTCTTGGGACTTTGGAGAAATTTTCTCTCTGGAATGTTTTTGTTCTGTAATTTTTATTGATAAATTATTAGCACCTACTTTATTTTCAAACAGAACATTTGCTATAATGAAAAGTTTAATGCAAAATTATATATTATAGTTTATAGCTGCAATACAAATTATTCTGCCATTATTCTGAGGATATGATGATACCGTGAAAGGTTACTTGTATGCATTATTTTGTTTTATAACATTATGTATGAGACGTTTCCACTAGCCAGTCTCCTGTAACTAGCCAGTACCCTAGTTTCGATGGTCTAGAAGAAGGAGGCACACAAATGGAGGGGGTCCAGGGTTTTAACTAGTTTGGCTAAAGTAAGGTACAGTTAAGAAAGCTTGAACATCATCCGCTGGTTGACAATATTTAAACAATATTTAATGGGATATTTAACTATGGCCTTTTCCAGTGGTGTATTTTTACATTATAGAGGTCTGTGCCCAGTTGGTGTTGCCTTCATAGCATGCTCTACCCAGCTAGGGTTGCCACTTGCCACACATCTCGGTTTTACTGGGACAATCCTGGTATAAAAAGGTAGGTCTTAAGTCCAGGGCATAGAGTGCAAGCTGCACTGAAGATGGGCTGAGGCTTCACACACATGGTAAGTAAGTACATATGGATGTTTGTGTGTTAGTGTCTGTGTGTGAGTCTCTGGGTGTGTGTTAGTATGAGTATCTGGGTGTGCGTTAGTGTCTGCATGTGTGTGTGTTAGTGTAATTGTCTGTGTGCTAGAGTGTGTGTTTGTGTCTCCTCTCCTCTCAATGTTCTCTATTCTTACTTCCTCTCCTCCCTTCTTTCTTCTCTTCTTTACACTCATCCCAACTCTCTCCTCTCACTTTCCTCTTTTTTTTGTCTCTTTTTCATCTCCTCTCATTCCACCTTTCTCTCTCCCTCTTGTATTTTGTCCATCTTCTTTCTCTCTTCTTCCCTTTCTCTTCCAACTTTTTTTCCATCTCTTATTTTCTCTGGTCTCTGTTCTTACTTTCTCTCCTCTCGCTTGTCTTTCATTTTTTCTGTCTTCTTTCTCTCTAGTAAACAAAATGCACCCCCGACCACGTCCCTGGGAGCAACCCTTCAAAGATTTCCACGAAATGGCTTGGTAAAAATTGTCAACCTTATACCTAGCACTGTGCATCCTTAAACGGCTTACAGAATGGTCGCTGCGGCTGTAAAATATATGGCTGGGTTTCTGCTTGGGGTCATAAATAGGGAAGATCCAACCAAAATACACCACTGTTTCAGATGAGGTTGTTGCTCTCCACAGTTAATAAAATGTCCCCCTTTTTGTGCTCATAGATTTTCAGCTAGACCCTGCCACCTCTAGCCTACCTACCTACACTATCCATGTAACCACGCATGTCCTGTTTTTCAACTATTACAAATACAGGTTGTTTTCTACTGTATATATTTTTCTAATTTTATTCTGTATACACAAAGGTTTGATAAATGTAGGCTTTTACCCCTCTTTTGTGGTACTCATTGTGTAGATACACATCAGGGAGTCTAAAGGTCTAGACTAACAAGAATTTTGTACAAAATTTACACAATCTTTAAATCTTCTTTCCATGCTCTTATTTTGGGACTCCTGTTCTGTGCAGGCCCTTTTAGTGTTAACAGGCTACATGGCTAGGGTTCCCTCTAGCCCAAATGATGCCGGCCCTCCCCTTCTGTCATGGTTACCTTAATTAACCATTTAGAAAGTGTGTGCCAGGAAACAAAATACATTGATTTATTTTGCTTCATGGGAAGCATGGATTTTACAAAGCAACTTATGATCCAATGCCTGGGGACAGTCTAAGATTACTTGCTCCAGTTTCTCTGCCAAAAGTTCCTTTAGTTTTGTAAATATTGTCATTTAAAAAAAAAAGATTGTGAATAGCAGCAAAAGGCTCTGTTATTTATCCACTAAGTTAAGTTATGTATATGAACTTTGTGTGAAACATGCATGGTTACTAGACTTGTGTATTCAGATTCGTACAAATTGCAAATTTGGTAAATTCAGGGATTCGTACGAAGCCCCGAAAATGAGGCCAGATCCCCACTAATCGGAAAAAAAAAAAAAAGCAAAAACGTCTCTCACACTCTCATTCTCGTTCACTCTCTCTCATGCTCTCTAAATGTTTCCCTACCTTCTCTGCCGACCATTTCCGCTTCTGCCAATAACTTCTGCATTTTCTTCGTCTATCTTCTCCCGTTAATCTTCTTTTGTTGTCCGCATCTCGACAGACATAACCCGTCATCTTACGCCAAAATGGCGGCTCTGTGATGACATCCTCCCGATCACCCAATGAGGGAAGAGGATGTCATCGAAAGCCCCCCAACTGAGGGCAATATGATTGCGCTTGCGGAGATTCTTTTCCTCTAATTGGAGGATCGGGGAGATGACATCACCGCCACGCCAGCATTTTGCCCTCAGTTCACCTTAGGAAAATATGGCTGCTTTTGTGAAAGCCCTCTCCTAATCCTCCAATTGGGGAAGGGGATGCCACTACAAGCACCACCATATTGCCCTCAATTCAGGCAGAGAAGACGTGACTAGGCAAGCACCAAGCAACATGTCCCACAGTGCACCTTTGCAGCTTATCAGTGCCATCCTAGCCCCCACACACTCTTCCTGCGCTATCCTTCCCCCAAACAGCTGGTCTGTGCCATCATTATCTCCAAACAGCTTGTTTTTGCCATCATTGCCCCCAAACAACTTGTCTGTGCCTTCTTTGCCCCTCGCAACATACACTCTGGCACATAGACATAAACACATACATTTATACATGCTAACAAACATACACATGCTTACACATACAATTACTCATACTGACCAACACACATGTACACAGTCATTCTAACACGCACACTCCCTCTCACACCACATATATATACACATTCATGCTCACACACAAACACAGTACTTACACATCCATGCTAACACACAAAAACACTTATGCACTCATGCAACACACACTTCATCTCACCCCACATCTATGATAAACACTTACACATTCATGCTTGTACACACAAACGCTTTCACATTAATCTATATGTGAAAGCGTTTGTACACACAAACGCTTTCACATATAGATTAATGTTAGCACACACTTATAGATAGACATTAATGCTCACATCATACACTTATACATAGACATTCATGCTCACATTATACACTTATACATAGACGTCCATACCTACATACACTTCTACATAGACATCCATGCACACATACACTTATACATAGACATTCATGCTTACATCCACAATAGTGTTCACATACATACAAACATACAATCCGCCTGGCTTGAGAGGCAGAGCAGGTATTTAAGGAGGAGGACAACATTCAGGTACAGCTGGTTAGGCAATTAGCATCCATGGTTCCTGTATTCTGACAGGTGACCTCTAAAGACTGCAAATAGACATTACACATGGAATAATAAAAACAAAGTCTGGGTCGATAGAGTGGAACCCTAACATTCTGACTAAAATGTATCCACTTAAAGGTTATAGCTGTGTAGTCAGTAGGATACCTAGTGTTGTGTGCTTAGTTAGCTAGTGTTTGCTGAAGTGTGTTGGAAAACCTACCTTAAGTTTTCCATGGGTGTCTTTGCTTTCTTGTTATAACTTTCTTAAGTATCCACAACACTCTAGCATCAATGGACCAAGAGAGGCTGTGATAATCCACTCATGACATTAGACACATTTTACCTAAGTGTCTATTCCCGAAAAATAAGGCCACAATACACAGCCTTTTCGGCAACACACTACTGCCATACTTGTACAATATTGTACTCTATACTGCTTACAACAACATCATTGCAGAGCTCCCAGTTTTCCATGTGAATGAAATTAAAGGTTTAACATGAATTAAGACAAGACATTAAGTATGCATTACTTACCTAATGCTTTATTTTGAAACCTTTGGGTGGTTTTTGCTCCCTTTTAGGATGTGCTAATATTCTGTGCACCGTATTGATTCGCTTAGGCAAGGTTGTTTCCTATTGACCTCTACGTAACCTTTTTTAGCTGTCAGAGATTTTATAACTGCTAATGTAATCATGTAGTTGAATCCCAAACCGTGCTTTCTTAACCACTGTTAATACCAATGAATGTTTAAAAGGCTTGTAGAATCGACATAGACTTGCATGGAAAACCTTGAAGTCAATGAAGGATGCAATACAGGATTCTTACACTGGGGGCCACTGGTGCACACTAGTATATAAATACACTCCTAAAGCTGCCAGTGACCATTTTTTTCAGTGCCCTTTTAATTCCTGTTGATTATCACTTCATAGGCCATTTAAAGGTAAGTGAATCATTTGTTTGCCCTAAAGATTGCACCCTTTGGACCTCACTCCCTACCAGAGTTTAAATAGGATTTGTCTTCAATTTTTGGTTACCTAATCGCCTCAATGGGATGGGGCACAGGATGTGGTCTGTTCCCTTTTCAAAGGTGATGCTTAACCCCCCCCACACTCAAAAAAGAGAGAATATTTTGTGATTTTTCAGTAAGGACATGTGAGTTAACATTGAACACACATGTCCTCACCTGTAACTCACAACATTTAAAGTTGCATTCCCTCACAAATAGCTCACAGTTTTCTGAATCTGCAAGTTGTTTGCGAGTATAAGCATTCAAGGGCATCCTGCCATCTCTAATGTCCTATTGGAGAGCAGCTATATGCGTAGTTCTTGGGGTTGTCTGGGCAAATTCAGGGCTTTTTTGGTAGGTATGCTCAGGTGAGGCTCTTATCTGTAAATGTAGTGTAATGTGAGAAAAACAGAAGACCTGGTATCAGAATAACTAATACCCAACTACCCATCATAAAGATCACTTTATCTTCTTGGTCCTAACATTCTTTGAACCCCAAATCAACGTTTTCAAGCTTACTTAAATATCCTTAATTATTTCGATCATTTTAGAACACTTAACCATCCCTACTACCAGATAAGAAATATCCCAAACTTGTAACGTTTTATTGCATGTAAAACGGATGTTCGTCAATACAGATAATTATTACACATTAAGTGGTTACATTCCAGTAAGCGGAAGACACACATATGAAAAACATATTATAGCAAGCACTGCTTGGCATGATGAGAATTCCCATGTATGATAATAACTTACATCTGCTGCTCAGATAGAATGGAAATAAACACTGTCTGACTTGTTGGTTTACAGCAGAGAATAATATCTACATCAAGAATAAGAATGTATGCAGACATGTTTAAAAAATACCACATTATATCAATAATATTTATTACTTCCAGGGCCAAGTATACTGTACATCACATGTGCCCATAGGCACATAAACTACAGGTATCCTGCATTTTTTTAAAATAATATTAAATGTTTTACTGACTGCAGATATAACAAACAGGTTTATTCAATGAAACTGCAGTTAGCCTTGTGGAAAATCCTGAAAATTGTGGTGCTCAGTAAACTTTCCTTGGCAGTAGTTTCTTACTGTAGAAGTGAAGCATGTGTAGATCATATTCCCACCAAAGGTTATACAATTAGCAGGTAAAAGGGCTGTAAATGTCTTCATCATAAACAAGGGTAAAGATCACATATGGTCACATTAAATATGTTATAAAATTAGAGTCCAATTAAAAAATTAGGTTTTGGTTTTATGTGGAAACATACATTTTTATTATATTCCAAATTCCCATTTACATTATCTGCATGTATAAAAAAATGAAGAAGGAAATAATTTACCTTAACTATCTATACAATGACATGGTTGACCACACTATTTTAGTAGTGATTTTATTTCCTTTTCTGGTCGTCACCAAAAAGCCATTAGGACACTTTAATGTTTTCTATTCTTTTTTTGTTTCCCAATAATAGGTATCATACCTGATGTACTGAAATAAATGTAAAATTGGGAACGTATAGCTTCTACTGCTAATAATTTTACAAATTGAAATATACCTGAATGCATACAAAAAGTTATTCACAAAAGAAGCAAATAAACAAGAAATTAACTCCCACGACTGACATTACTGAGTGCCCTAAACAGAGTACAAGAAGTAATATCCTCTATGTTATGCTATCTAAAAAACCCAAACACACTAATGTTAATGTATACATAGATATTAATTACCCTACTAATGAGAGAAATCAGCAACGCATCGCGATGCCTATCTGTTAAACTTAATCTATTATTAAAGACTCTGCAGCATCAGAGCATTTAATTGCAAAGGTCCAGCCTTCTGCTGCTATAAATCATCAGGTCCCATATAGGCTTTAAACTCCACTCTTGACATGTCCATGAGCTCTCATCCAACATTTACACATGCTCCAGAGAGTCTTTTCTTTCTTAATCTCCTAGTGACCTAACATTCGACTTTTATCAAAGAAACATACAGAAGTTATTTGGAAGCCCTGATGGGAAAACGCTTGAATCCCGTCTGGCTGTTTCATTTGGTGGAGAACAACTTCTGTTATAACGTGAAGCGAGTGTCCATCACAAGGCTTTACAAGACACCTTACCACATTGCACGTTCTTGCTGCTAACTTGGCTTTGCTCCCTTATATTTAGACCCCAAACCTACATGACATCCTAAAGAAACAGATTCCCAGAATAAACCAATAATTCCGTAGATCAATATATGCACCATACCAGTCTGTTTTGGTACCTAGCTTAGTAGATCCCTTTGAGGTTAGACAGAAAAAGCTTTCCTCTGAAACTTATCTTTGTTGTAAATGCAGACTGTGATTCCATGGTCTAAAGACAAAGTCTTTTTTGAAAAATCTATATAGTAAGATTCAAATCTTTGAGCCAAGGGTTGGTAAATCCATTGGTTATTCTGAATCAGTCTCTCTATAGAATATATAGTAAAAAAAGTGGTTTTGGTTTATTGTTTTTGTTAAATTGCCGAACTTCAAATCCAACCAAGAGACAAGATGAAGTCTACAATATCCCCAACAGCGTCCCTATAAACACTGGAGAACTCATCATTCTAAATGGATGGGCGGGGAGGGGGCCTGCTTGGAGGAGGAGCTCTAACTGGAGGAGAGGCTAGGGGTGGTGGGGGAAGAGAACTTGTTGGAGATGGAGTAGGGGGTGGAGTATGTAGGGGTTGAGGAGGAGGCGTTACTGGAGGAGGCGGTTTATAGATTGGACTTTGCGGAGGAATATAGATCGGACTGGACGGAGAAGACATTAGAGGAGCATTGTTTAAGGGGTATCTTGGAGGCGCTGTCTTCTTTTCCCTTGTAAAGTTTATGCAACGACCCTAGAAAAACACATACAATCAGAATTAGTTTTGTCTTTATCATTTTACCACTTTAAGCACACAGTGATTAAAACATATTCAGTATTATATACATTTTAGTCTGTCTTCAAAGGGAAGTCAAATACCTAGTGTAAAAGGAATGTTAATACTGTATTTGCTCGATTATAAGACAAGGTTTTTTCCAGAGCAAATGCACTGAAAAATACCCCTCGTCTTATAATCGGGGTCGTCTTATAATCAGACCTCAAGCGGAAGTTGTCTACTACGCGAATCGCGTACAACTCTACACGCTGCCCAGACTAAGTACCGGGGGACTCAGAAGCACCGGTAAGTTTGGAGGAGGGGGGGGAGGGAGTGTTAAATGGGGGGCATAAGGCATTTCTGGAGGCAGAGTGCTCTATGAAATCCCTTTTAACCCCCTTAATGCCACTCTGCCTCCAGATATGCCTGTTAACCCTACATACGCCACTCTGCCTCCTGAAATGCCTTATACCTCCCTATATGCCACTCTGCCCCATAATATGCCTTTTAACCCCCTAAATGCCAGAGTGGCATATAGGGGTATAAGGCAATTCTGGAGGCAGAGTGGCACATAGGGGGTCAAAAGGCATATCATGGGGCACAGTGGCATTTAGAGGGTTAAAAGGCATATCATGGGGCACAGTGGCATATAGGGGGTATAAGGCATTTCTGGCGCAGAGTGGCAAGCCTGGGGGCAGATGTGCATAACTGGGGGGGCAGGTTGAAAAAAAAGGAAACAAAAACAAAATATTTTTCTCAATCATAGCTTTTATTAACAAACAATTGTTCACATAGTTTACATGAATTAACATTTACTGGTAAAACTTTTTTTCCTATAGGGTCGTCTTATATTCAGGCTTTTTCTTTTTTTCATAAATTAACATTCAGATTTTGGGGGGTCGTCTTATACGGTATTTATGACAATTCAATGAAAAGGAGAATCCAGTGCGGGCAAAAAATGCTCTTTTAAGAAATAGCTCAATCTAGACACCTCCTGTGGTCAGATGAGGAATTGCAATTAAAACAACTTTTTACCCCTTGCTAGTCCATGCCTTATAAGAGGGCTCGATAAATCCCAGGCGCCAGGTCAGGGGCTTTTGTGACGGGGAACCAGCAACAGACTTACTCAAAAGGGCGGAGCTTCCCCTGCAGCAGCCAGCACCAATAGAGAGACAGGGGAGGAACTATCTTGCCATCTACCATTTCTCTCATTCTCCCAGCCACTCCCCTGAGTGTCTGTCTTATCACGCCCCTTCCTTTCCTGGCCTGCTTCCGCTTGTCTGGCCCGCCCCGTTTTGCTTCTTCTGGAGTTTCTAGCTCTGCTCAAGTTAACGAGGAGGAAGAAAGAAGCTGTCTGGGAGTGATAGGAGTGAGTTGTGCTGTGTAGTGACTGGGCGTGATAGGAGTGAGTTGGGATGAGAATTTTGTCCTGGCGCCTAGGTCAGGGGTGTCCAACATGCTCACGGTGCAGCACGGTGTGTACAAGCCAGCCGCCTAATAAAAAATTAAAGCGGCCGGCGTGCACACACAGCGGTCTTACCGCTTCGCGGCCATTCAAGGAAAGTGGACCTATATTTAAGGGAGGGGGGGGGTTCCCTTGGGACATCATTCATTTTTGTCGTTGAAAATAAAACTGAGTGATGACGTAGTCACGCAGCTACGTACGTTTGAGGCGTGCTGATGGGCCGGTGGAAGGAGAAGGGGCAGCATGACTAGCGCGGGAACGTTGCAGCCTTGAGGGCCGACCGCCAACTGCCGACCGCCGACGGCTGATCATTGACCGCCAGCCGCCAGCCGCCAACCGCCGGCTGTCAATTGCCAGCTACCGGCCGCCGACCGCTACTCGTCAGCCGCCAGCCGCCGGCTGTCAACCGCCATCAACCGCCAGCTACTGGCCGCCGACCGCTACCCGCCAACCGCCAGCTGCTAGCCGCCAACCATCAGCCGCCGACCGTCAGCCGCCAACCGCCAGTCGTTAGTCACCGGCCTCCGACCATCGGCTGTCAACCACCAGCCACCGGCCATCGGCCGTCAACCGCCAACTGCTGACCGCTGTTCTCCCCCCTGATGGGGGGTGAGGTGGAGATAGAGTGTAGAGTGTTGAGCTTTGGATGTGGAGCGGCGGGGATTGTTTGACTCTGGACAGCGAGCCTTTGGTTTCCGAGAGTCTCTTGACGGCGGTGCTTCAGCTGTTTTTTTGAGGCTGGATGCGGATGCTAAGCATGGCAGAGTACCAATAAAAGCTGGAAGCGGTAATCGTGAGTTCCCTGGCTATTGGCTATTACACTCTTGACATTCTTAAATGAAATTACCAAAATCTGAATTAAATCAACAAGAAATACATGAAACAGACGAACTCTATATATATATATATATATATATAAATATATATATTTTTTTTTTATTTATTATTATTATTTATTTTTTTTTGTGCTATTGAAGATTATACTTTCAATCTCTTTGAATCTGATGTGTATGGATCTACATATAATATACACTAATTTGTCTTAAATAGATTCTGGTCTAAAGGCGTAAAGACCTTTAAAGGTCTCTTCTCGTATAGATAAAAGTGGACAATGATAATGCCTCCAAAAGGTGACAAATCTGGTAGGGGGGATAAAGAGGAAAAATCTAAAATGTTGGTGAAAACAAAGAAACCTCCTCCAATTAGTGCCTACTACTCTCCTAAAAGTCAAACGGATACCTCTGTCTTATCATCTAAATCGTCTCCAGATCGACTAAGTGAGATTAGCACAACCAACCCGCCAGATTATATTACAAAAACCAATTTGATGATGGCTCTAGATTCTTTATATATTAAAATAAAAGCTGATCTGGACCATAATCTTAAAGAATATAAGGAGGAAATGACCAACATGAAGGTCATTTTAGCGGCTCAATCAAAAGAAATTACTATGCTACATTTGAAAATTAAACAGCTCCAATCTCAAAATGAAGTATTAAAAGCAGATTTAACAAGACAAGATCTTAAACTTGCAGACCTAGAAGATAGGTCACGCAGACAAAATCTTAAAATTCGTGGGATATCTGAAGATGTGATTGATTTGGAACCGTTTTTAATGGAACTACTTTCAACATATATAGACTGTCCAAAATACGGCCCGATACTAATTGAAAGAGCCCATAGACTTCCGCTACCTCCTAATTGGACACAAACAAATACACCTAGAGACGTTATCATTTGTTTTGCTAACTCCAGAATTAAAGAAGATCTAGTTAAAGAAATGAGAAGGAACCCTACCAAAATTGCAAAATTCGCATCTTTAACTACATATCTTGATCTTTCACGTGCAACCAGAACGCACAGAAAAAAATATTCTGATATCACTTCCTGTTTACGACAAAATAATATTATTTACTCTTGGGGTTTCCCCACAAAACTGCGAATTAACTATCAAGGGAAAATCTATATTTGCAATGATCCTATACAAGCAAAGGACAATTTATTGAAATGGAATCTTACTATATAAGACTTAATCTTTAGAAGAATTTTTTTTTTTTTTTATCATGATATAAAGTATAAAATACTATCATATTATTACCTAAAATATGATTCGGTTATGTACCGGTTGGAAATGACGTGTTATGTGTTATAATTTTAGTCCAGTCACTAAGTTGGCAATGTATTGGTTGGATATGATATAAATGATAAATGGGTGATAATAGATTATTTAGAATATAGACTATCACAAATTCTTAAACTTTTTTTTTTTTTTTTTTTTTTTTTTTTTTTGGGATATTAGGATAGGAAAATTTAAAAGACACTAATATACACTCACGATACATTATATATATATGGGTGAATAGTAATAGAGTTATTAGAAAGAATCATTTGAGAGAAGGAGACTTCTATTATGGCCATTAATATAAATTTCCTTTTTGATATATACATTGACAAAAATATATGACCATATACTAACACTAACATATACTTATATATATATATATACATTTTTTTTTTTTTTATATAAAGTATAAGATATTACAGTACTATTACCTAATATACTACTCTAACTGAGAAATATTATGATTGGTCTACTCATTGAGTTGGTAATATACTGGTTGGAAATTATGTGTTATGTGCTATAATTTTAGTCTAGTCACTAAGCTGGCAATATATTGATTGGATATGATATAAATGGTTGATAACAATATAAAAGATATAATAGATTATTAGAATATAGACTCCCACAAGTTTTTTATTTATTTATTTATTTTATTTTATTTTTTTTTATTTTATTTTTTTTATTTTATTATTATTTTTTTTTTTTTATATTTAAAAGATTAGATATAATTATGGACTTATAGAATCTCACAGAGGTATATAACTATTGATAATTTTTGGATAAGATATTTTCATAAAGTTAGAATTGAGACACTAGGATAGGAAAATTTAAAAGACACTAATATATACTTATGACATATTATATATATGGATGGATAGTAATAAATTTATTAGCACAAATCACTTGAGAAGAAGGAGACTTCTATTATAGTTATTAATATAAATTTCCTTTCGGATACATATATTGATAAAAATCTATGATTATATATTAATATAGGTATATATGTATATGTATGTATATTTTTTAGGATTAATGATATTTTTTTTTTTTTTTTTTTCTCTTTAATTTTTTTTTTTTTTTTTTTTGCCTGTTTTGTGTAATTTCATTAAATATGATATCTGAATAGACAGATATAGTTTATACTATTTCTATGAAACAAGAATTGATTATGCTCCTTACCTTCGCTGGCCTTAAAACACGTCCTCATCCCTTGCTGGTTCAAGGAATTTCCTCACACTAATGACGGAAATAATGTTTTTCCTGCATAGTGTGTTGGGTTTGATTGTTTTTTTTGTTTATGAATGTTGTTGTCAAGTGTTTTCTAGTTGGAGATTGAGGGATAGGGAGCAGTGCTGGTGGAGGACGGGAAAACAAATTTTCCATGTCCCTTAAATTGATGACAATCAATGCACAGGGCTTAAATTCTCCATATAAGAGATCATATCTGTATGATTCATTAATTAAAGAGGGGATAGATATTGCATTTATCCAAGAGACACACTGGAATCAAATTATAGAAAAACCTGCTTGGAAATACCATAGATACCGACATGTTTATGTATCTTCTCTTTTAGATAAAAAGAAGTGGGGAGTAGCTATATTGATATCAACTAAAAATAAATTTGAGTATATACATCATGAAGCCGATAAGGAAGGAAGAAGGATTATACTAATCTGTAATATAAATGACGTTACTTATACTCTGGTTAGCCTTTATGCCCCATCAGAGGGATCAACAAGATTTCTTAATTTAGCTATGGAATCAATAGAAAAAATTTCTAAAGGCTCACTGATTATAGCAGGCGACCTGAATTGCATAATTGATATTGAAAAAGATACTAAGACCTCGAAGAATCGTAAATCAGATGTGTGTTTGAAAACTAGGGCCAAAGCATTTTCCGAGTCTTTGTCTAAACACGGCCTTTATGATGTCTGGAGGGTGCAACACCCTGAGGAAAGAGATTACTCTTTCTTCTCGAATGTGCACCAATCATATTCACGCATCGATTATTTTTTAATGCCTGGTCACTCTTTAGAAATCTCTACTACTTCTCTAATTGGAAACATCTCATGGTCTGACCATGCTCCAGTATTTATTTCTATCAAGAATAATCCTCAATATAGAACAAGAACTCGCTGGAGACTCAATGAATCCGATAAGATAGATTTGATAAAACAAACAACATCTTTTTTGGAGCAGAATGACAATAATGAGACCTCAGACTTAAATTTATGGTGCACCCTAAAATGCGTTCTTAGGGGATACTTAATAAAAAAGGGTGCCTGGATTAAAAAACAGAGAGGTAAAGAACTTGCCGATCTATATATTGGGTTGGCAAAACTTGAGAGACTAAACAAACAACATCCATCCAGAGATTTCTTGAAGCAGTTAGAGACTATTAAAGAATTGATAATTATTAAACTTAAAATTAAAACTGAAACAATAATGCAAAGATTGAAATCCAGTTGGTACTATGGAAACAATAGAGTAGGGAAAAATCTTACTAAAAGATTGAAGGCACATATTGATTCATCTAGAATAAAAAAAATTACACACAATGGAATTACCTGTATATCACCAACACAGATAGGTAATGCTTTTAAACAATACTATGAAACCTTATATAATCTACCCGAACCTAAGATTGCTACTACTGACATAGCTCAATTTTTAGAGACCTTGCATCTTCCAAAACTTTCTGCAGAAAAATTAATACAATTAAATCAACCACTAACAACTCAGGAAACTACTATTGTAATTCTTAATTTGAAAAAAGGGAAAGCTCCAGGCCCTGATGGTTTTTCAGCTATATTTTTTCAAATTTTGAATTCAGTAATTTCTCCCATCTTAACAAAATCTCTTAATTCTATTTCTACTGGAAGAAGTTTTCCAAAAGAGATGTTGGAGGCGAGTATATCACCAATTCCTAAACCAGGGAAGGATCCTTCATTGGTTGCTAATTACAGGCCAATATCTCTCATCAATTTAGATGTGAAGATATATTCTAAGATCTTGGCCTCTAGATTGGCTCAAATAATACGAGATTTGATACATCCAGATCAGGCAGGATTCATTCCTGGCAGGGCGGGAGAAGAAAATACGCGCAAAATCTTCAATATCATGGAACATATACATAGACATAAAATCTCCTCAGTTATAGTAGCCTTAGATGCCCAAAAGGCATTTGATAGAGTTAATTGGAAGTTCTTAGCTGAAACACTTCAAGCATTTGGTTTAACAGGTCTATTTTATGACTTAACTATGGCTTTATATACATCTCCGGTTGCAAAGATCAGAGGCCCTTTTCTAGACTCAGATATGTTTCATATTTATAACGGCACAAGGCAGGGTTGTCCATTAGCTCCCTTGTTATATGCTTTAACAATTGAGCCTTTAGCAGCCTATGTTAGAAACTCTTCTAATATTTATGGTATAAATATTGATAAACATGAATATAGTATTACCTTATATGCAGATGATGTTTTACTAACATTATCTGCCCCCTTAATATCTATCCCCGCTCTTTTAAAAGGAATAGAAAAATTTGGACACTATTCTAATTATAAACTTAATTTATCAAAGACTCAGATGATTCCGTTTTATCTTTCTGACTCTCAGATATCTACAGTTTATGGGTATATTAAAAATAATGACCAGATACATCAAATTGATTACTTGGGGATCATAATCGGACCTATATTGGAAGATATTGCTGATATAAATCATAAGAAACTCTTTCTAGAAATAAAATCTTCTCTTGCAAAATGGATGAAACTTGAAACCTCTTGGATGGGTCGTATTAATATTCTTAAAGCTTACATAATTCCCAAAATTCTATATTTTTTTCGATTAATACCTTTTTATGTTTCGAAAGATGTTATCTTAAAATGGGAAAATTTACTGTCTCAATTTGTTTGGGCAGCTAAAATAATAAGATTACCCTCGGAGCTTCTTAAAAGACCTATTGAATCTGGGGGTTTAGGCTACCCTGATATAAAAGAACTATACGAAGCCTCCCAAGTAGCTTTCATGATGGCTTGGGGCTCTACAAAAGAGAAAAGCTCTATGGGTTGGTATAATATAGAAAATAAAACTTTGTTAGTTTAAACAAAAATCCTGGCTCCTAACATATTTGGCTGGCTCCTAGATTCAAAACAAATTTGTCAAGCCCTGCCTTATAATTATAATAATTATCAGTCTTTATACTGCTTTTCTCCCTGTGAGACTCTTGGACGTGATGGGCTGAATTGTTCTTATCTGCCATCAAATTCTTTGTTTCTATATACAAACGCTAATATTAATTTGTCGTTTTCCCAATGGAATCTGTACTTCCTTTCATAAACATACATAATAAAATAGTCCCTCTGAATTCTGCAATATAAAGAAATTAGTACGCAAAGTTTTGAGGTATCACTTTTGAGAAAAACCATTCTATTTACTGTATACAAATATACCAACGGTACATTAAGCTATTTTCCGCTAGGGAATTTCCAAAGTGATCTTATGGTGGAGAAAGGGTTAGGATCAAAAGTATGAGCCTGCATCTCAGCTTCCTTCCAGTAATGACACAAGTGCCTTAATTAAACCAGCTGCTGGAACACAAGAGTTCCACGAGGCCCAAACAAATCTTAGTGTGAGATGCAAAAATATGTGAAATATATGGCAGCTCCTTTGGCTGAGCTCAGTATGGAAAGCTGACAGTAAGTCGAGGTTCACATGAGGATATCAGCTCACTGTAAAAAAGTTTAGAGCGGACTTTCATTTCTCTAACTATTCAATATAAAACAACCCTTAACAGGCAGTTAGTTTGTCATGTAGTAAACTACAGCTTTTGGATGTATGGAAATATACAAGATCATCTACACATCGAATAATATTATTATGAGTGAAATCCAGATCCAAAAACAATTTCTTTACAACAATTATTGTAAAAATGTTATCAGTTACCTAACACAAAAATATACTCATGTCGATCCATTTAAGTTTGAGTTGTCGGTCAAAACCTCTTGACTATGTAAGCTCAAACGGAAACATTTCTATTCACAAAATATATATTTGCTGCGGAAAGGCTGTTGAGATCAACTTGAGTTCCATTCGAACAACTATTGAGTTGATTCTAAAGTCTATCATTGCAGCAGGTGGCATCATCAGTGGTTAGATCATGTGAGCTTGTGATGCAAGTCAGACCTATCGAGTTGGTCACCGAGTTGGGTAGCTCTTCCTATTTAATGTAGTTCTCAGTCGGACACATTTTTTTGGACACACTGAATTTCTATGATTAGATAAGTTGCTATTACTGTAAACACCTTAGAGTAATCTGCTACAAGCTGACAGCTGAGTTGACTTGAGTCAAGTTGACCTAAAATGGCTTAACATTACTGAAATGGGACCATATAAATGAGGGTTTTTTTAATGTTTTTAACCAGCTGATATCAAAGAAAATATGAAGTTTCTCTAAAAACCTGGATTTTCTTCACTTCCCTGAATAGTATATCCTAGTATTCAGGGCAGTGAAGAAAATCCAGGTTTTTAGATAAAGTTCATACGCATACTTATGGAAGTATCTGACATCTGGTTTGAGATTTCTGATTGCTGGAGGTAGTGATTCCCCACTTTAGTAGATGACTTCGCTTTCCTTCTCTACTAGTAATGGCTTTACTATATACACAGATGTGGAGACTAATAGGTCTAAACATCTTTCTCATGACAATACTAGCAGACTATCTCTTTCTGTGCTTCTAATTGACTACAACATGCAACAGTTAAAGATTTTTTACCTAGCCCATTAAATAACTGACCGTTGTCTTGCATAGTTTAATGTTGGGGTGAAGGAAATATTGGTCTCAAAAGAGTTTTCTCACATTCTGGCAATACCTTTACCTCCCATGGTGTTTACACAGCTGACGATTTAATAATCATAGCTGTTTCTGATGTCTGCACTTGCACTGATTCTTCTAAACAGAGCCCCCACACAATGAGAAACATCCCAACTACCAGTTAATGATTTCCCACTCCACGGTTGCTGAGAATACACACTAATCTCTGAATTCAGTACACAAAGATCCCTACGAGTATCTGGCAAGACCAACACTTTTTGAAGGCTCATTTAGTTCTTGTGTAGCATGGTACACCACAGGACTGGTAGAAATCACACATGGTGCCATTTCTCTGACAAGTTCAAAGCTAAGACTGGGGACTAGAAATCTCTAAGTCTCATATCAATAGATTGGGAGCTTTTGAAGCATTATCAAGAAACATTACTCACATTAGACAACAGTGTGTTAAGCAGTAGCCAGCGATGTTTTAGCCAAAGAAGGACTTACTCCAAGGAAATTTGAAACATATGTTAAGTTTGGCAAAAATGCAGCAGTGTGGTTTTTTTTAGGATACTACATTTCATATATACATTGTCTAGTGAAGTGGCCAGCAAAGCCAATAATGAAAAAAATCAGCATGAAGAATGTAATGTTATGCATTTGCAAGGTAGTAATAGCCCTACTAGCACTGCTAAGATAAACAAGTAATCACTATGTTTGTTTGCAAATCAAGATTCCTTATATTCTTGGTAAGGTAATATGTCAAAGAATTAACAAATTCAAATTGAAACCATCTATTTCCTAAACTAAAATCTAATCAAATTTGGTTTAAATCTAGGAGCTAGCCAAAAAAGTATTTCCCAATCATGTTTTTATTTTTATATATTACCCAACCTGGCACTGGAGTTTGTGGAGCCTTCCCACACACTAAGATACATTCACACACTCTAACACCATGCAATAACAGACACATGATAACATATTATACTCACAAACACTAAACACTCTACAATAACACACACATGCTAACACTACACTAATATACAAAAAACTAATTTGAGGTTGGCTCCTCATTTGTCTGGTTGCAGCTTGCTGTCCAGGGGTTAATTGGGAGGAGGTTTAAATGCACCCCCCAACACGTTAATAAGGTTTTGGTAGCAGTATAAACTGCTTTGTGTGCCCACTATGTAGGAGGTGAGAGTAGGTTCTCACCCTATTGAGAGTGTGCCTTGATGTGGCGGGTGAGCTTAATTATGCTTTAGCCAATTCATATGACCAAAACCTCGAATTTATATTATGTTTATATATTTGGTGCCAACTTTATTAGGGTGAGAAGCACAGACAGTTTTTTGTATACACTGTAAGCCAATACACTGTATTTGCAGCATGCTTACACCTGTTTGATAGGCCTCATTTTACACATTTATATTATTTGAGCCTGAGACTAGCTTAGCGCACCAACATTATTTTTTTATTTTCACTATACACTATTATGCACATATAACACTATATGCTGACATACACACTCATGCTAATACCATACTGTAACATAAACAACACCATACACACTAGCACTACACTCGTATACACATGCACACACTGCATAGCCCTAAACATATACATAAAAATACACACTATAACATCTATGGACACATACACACTGAATCTGGAACTACAACACAGTAGACACACTGACTCTAGCACTATACATATACACACACACACACACACACACACAGATACTACAGTATACACACACACACACATAGATTGACATTGTGCTTTCCTGTGTGTGCGCAGTGAAGCGAGTGACATGAGGCATCCAGTGGGGTCGCATAGCATGCATTATGTGACCTAACTGGGCGTCTCATGGCACCCACTACACTGAATTCATGATGGCAACCAGGAAGTGGTTTCTATTCACTGTGGTGGCCTTGCGTTGGGGTTTGTGGAGCCATGGTCTAGAAGGCTTGTACAACTATTAGACATAGAGGTCTACAATGTGAGATAACCGTATATTTTTGTTACTTTTTATGCACTTTTGAACCTCCAATACAACACTATATTGATACACGTGATTTAAAACAGCACAGTATACCAGTGCTCAGCAAACAAGTGGATTAGCAAAAAAGTGTTTTTATATAAAGAGAAAAGGAACATCAGAAGGATGAACTCTTTATAATCTAATACTATGTTTTAAGGAACTCGCAATTAGATTAAATGTAAGAAAATTTTACTATATTGAGCAAGTAATAGAGAAATGAAACAGCCTCTAATCAGAAGTAGTTGAGGCTAATACAGTAAGAGAATTTAAACATACACGGGGCAGGCATAAAGCTATCCTGAATCTAAAACAATACCAATAACTGATTACGGTTCAAGGCTTTACTTAAGGAAAAATTACTAGATGGGCCGAATGATCCCTATCTGCAGTTAAATTCTCAGTTTCTATGTTTCAATCTAATTGAAGGCCTGGCGAAAAAGTAAAGGCAGGATGTAATCTATCCCTATAAGTGCTAAAAATTGCGGTAACACATTCTAAATTAATCATGCACCTGTTTGCCTTAACTTCCAGGAAAATAGCAGTGATCGCAATAAAACTCTTCCACCCAGTGAAAAATCCCATTAATACTTGACTTCAGTTCTAGCTGAACTTGGCAGTTGTGTTCTCCGGATCACTCTGCAGCTGCTCATAAAATGGTATTTTTTTTGCCCCTTGAAACATCTAATATCTATGCTGAGCGTCCGGGGCTCATTACTTAACTCCATCATCCCCACATAAACAATAATAATGCTAAATTATACCCTTTTTTTCTTCTTTCAAGGACAACCCAGACTAAGATGCGGATTTACTAATGTTTGGAATATCGAGGAGTATGTATGAAAAAGCGATTCTGCTGCCGTTTGAAAACCAGTCATATCACTATAGCAACTAAACGAATCATCCATTTATCAGGACCGTTCCATTGGTTGTCATGGCGAAAATACATTCTTTCAATTCTTTTATCAGAATAATAATTACAAGAACACTGTATAATCTGGGTGAACTATTTTATTATTTCCCCTTTTCCTTAAATAGATACCAAAAGGAGCATTTTTGGTTTTGCTATTTTCATATGACTTTGAAACGAAGCAGGATATCTTTAAGAACAGATGTTAACAAAAAGATTCTGGTGCTTCTGTTACGATTCTTAGAGGTGATTTAGTCTGCACTGAGATGCCAGCACGCATAGTGTATTCAGACACAGTGCCTTTCTAACCTGGCATTAAAATGTATATTCCCCGGGAAATAATATGATCCGGCATTAAACTTGAATGCCAACAGGAGGGGTAGTCAGCGACAGGAAATGATTAGAAGGTTTGCTAATCTCATTACAATGGAAGGCAGGTTAGCACGCTCATAAAATGGTAATCTCCCTTTAAAAATAATCACTGGGGGGAAAAAAGGCATATCTGAATGTGTATATATTTCGGACACAGAGAAATCCCACGTCACTTCTCTGTGTCCAAACCTGAATCTGAATGTGCGCTTCCTTACACCTGCCCGTACTTTCCATGTAGAAAACCTACTTGCATTTTAATGGCAGGCAGTTAGTATAACATCCCCTAAACCTTTATGATGCTCACCTTGTTAGCAATCTTTCCTGTGCATAATCTTTACCAAAATAGGATTCTCATCTTGATTGGTTGCTCATCATATACATTATATACATAGATATGTTATTTCAAACTTGCTTTTTAACTGTTGCCGGTCATTAGCGAGAATTGATCTTTTAGAGGCCAGTGGGATTTACTTGCACACAAGCCTCCTAAGAAAATTAGTTTGAAGACTAAAGTAGGATAAAAAATATTAACACAGCTTATGGATACCGGCTATAAAAAGGATGATAAAATAGTTATTGTTATTAATGATAGTGTTCTTTGGGTTTTTGTTTTTTTTAAAAGCACACGTTCAATTTAAGGAAAGCACATATTGTAAAACTGAACAATAATACAAATTTTATACATCATTTCTAGTTAAACTTGTGTATCTACTTAATAAAAATACCCTTGTGATGTGTCTGGTTCCTCAAGATCCTCCTCCTCCACAGTAACTGTAAAAATAACTACTAATAGCGATTGAAGTTTGAGTGCCGGGCTTCCGAGCATGTGATCTTACCGCAGGAATCCCCATGTGACCAAAAGCTTAGACGGTTATTGGAATCAGCTGTGACTGATAATAACCTTGAGCCCTGCTGCTACATGATTAAAGGAACACAACAGCATTTCCTACTGAGAAAAAAACATAAGTCTAGATGGCAGATAAGGAAAGGACCAGTTGGCCCGTCTACTCTGTCCATGTTGCCTTCTTTTTATCCCAAACATTTAAACATTTTACTAATATTCTTTCTACTGCTGCTGCTGCAGATTTCTTCCAGACGTCGTTCTTATGCCAGTAGGATTGTCCTTAATATTATATATTTCTTAAATATTTTTTCCCCTTGGAATTGAGAAGAAGAGTATTTCATGCTAGAAATCTTGCCACGGAATGTTTCCAGCCATAGTAGTACCCACCAAAATATAATATACTGTATAATAGAAATGGAATTGCAAGCATTATGGGTTGTCAGAGAATCCTCTTATATAGACCAACATGGTTGCCCCATGGGAAGCAATGCTACCACAGGCTTTTTGAGCCAATGGTCACCATTTTTTTTTTAAAGTCTCTCTGGCCATTTTTAAATGTCCAGAGAGACTTTAGTTGGGGTGTAGCGGGAGCTGTGGCTAGGGGTAGAGCTTCACCAAAATGTATGCCCTTTGTTAATTATTGATAGCTTTTTATTTGGCAGAAAGTATGGTATTTAGAATTTACTTACAGAGTTTCATCTTCTCCTGTATCTTTACATGTCATGTTTTTAAGGACAGTAGAACACTATGGTACACTCATAGCCACCATAAAAGTTCCGCATCAGGGTAGAAAAGGTGGAACGGGGTTATTTGGTGCCTGAAGAGAAGAACTCTTTGGGGTATGGTAATGAATGAGCTGACTTGAGGGAGAGAAACATATAATCCCGACCTTAGTAAATATACACAGTGAAGTGCTCCGAAATCACAGCAAAAACACTCATGGAATCTTTTTATCCGGATTCATGACTTCCACACTTGGGATTAAATGTATTTTTTTTCTTAACCGCATAAATTAAACCATGAGCTCATGTTTATATTCCAAGAAAATGCAGCGAAACTTAGCTCACAAACAAAGCAAGAGGCATTTTATATCAATGGTCAGTGCCAGGGATTTCATAACTCTCCAGCATTACTTCATTTACAGATAGCAGCAGCGGGTCATGTGACCTTTTGCTTTACTTGGAGCAATTGTAGTTTTCTACATTGAGGCAATAAAACATTTTCCAGACACCACAAGGGCAACTTGATCCCCTTGGCACAAATCATACCAAAACCAGTGGTGTTTAATGGTGCAATGTAACTAACGCACAATGGAAACCTGCACTAAATGTTTAGGGCATGAATAGGAATATTATATAGGTATATATAAAATATGCCATTGCACTCCAAACCAATTCTGTTGTAGCCTGGTGCTAGGTAACAAGGCAAAGTAATATACACAGTCTATGGATAGTTACCAGCACTCTAGGTCTTTTTCCAATAAATACAAACTCCTCTTTTGCAGTCTTTATTTGACTTTCATCAGGTCAGGTATATATATATATATATATATATATCTATCTATATATATATATATATATATAGATATATATATATATATATAATGACATTTACTTATATAGATCCAGCACATTCTGAAGCTCTTTACAATCAGAGTCTGTAGGTCAAAACAATTATATATAATTACTATTGTTTATTGAACAAATTTCCCAGGGAAGGGTACTTGGAGCTCTACCTCTTCTTGAGGAGTGTATAAGTGAAGGGGAGGAGCTAATGTATATAGAGGTGGGGCTCGCTCCATACAGCCTTTAGTGGGTGGAGTGTGGGAGGGAAGAGGGCAGAGAGTTGGTGTGGCCCAACCCCTGCCCACAGAATGGAGAAACTGACCCTGAGACTTCGGGACAAACCCAGAAAGTCCTCAAGTATTTTGCAAAGGGTCTTATACAAAGGGCCTTTCATCACAGATGACATAAGACAGTGGGAATAAAACTTTAGTCACTACAGACAAATAGCAATGTAATTACTACACCTTGTGATAGACAAGTGAACACTCTCTGTACCTTATCTCCAGGCTGAGGTCGCATTATGGACACTCGACTGTAACCTTTCTGTAGCAGGACCCACAATGCATCCAGTTTACCCTGCAAATAAAAAAAAAGGGCAGCAGAGTGTTAGCTAATCATGAAAGCAGTTATACATTTAATAACCAATTCCATGCAAAACAAAACCAAAAAAAAGTGTGCAAAAAGTATGCGCCAGAAACACAATAAAAGGATACGTGCAAGATTTAGTGAGTAAGGCGATGTTTAGAATTTTTGAATTCCTTGTAAAACATTGTCAATGTTTTAAAGTAGGGCTCTAGCCATATTACCATGACAAATGCATAGTGTATTTTGCATCGACTCCACTGTATTTTATTGCATGCAAATTGGAGCAAGCATTCTTACTGGAGTTACTGAAAATTAGATTTCTGCCCTCCGTGTCCTTGCACATGCTCAATAGAACAGACTATTTCAGACAATGGGTCTACTATCTGAACACTGATATTTTGGGTACTGCTTCCGTGGCTTTAATGGGAGTGCTACTCAGCATGTGCAAGAAGCTTACATACTAATTCTTCCTAGTTTCAGTAGAGGCAGCCAGGGGAGGACTTAGAGGAGACCGAAACCTCATGTTCTAACTACAATAGCTACAGAATGTATTCTCCAATGTGCATGCTGTAAAATGCATTGGCGGTAGACTAAAAAATATCCCAGACTAATAAGGGCAACATTTAAAAGGTGGTGGGCACAATTCTTATTATAGACAAGAGAATGCAAAATAAATCTATCTACTTATACCATGCAAATAAAGCTAGATGACATTCCATTTGGACAATAAATGAAAACAATGCAGTGAAAATATGTTATGAGTATTTTTTCTGCAGCATCCAGTCGATTATAGAAAGTCTAACTGTAGAGCAAATGTAGTATTAAATGTTTTACCAATATGTATCATCATAAAACATACCAAAACATATAGACTGGATAACTGTTGATGTTAATAAAGTGGAAATGTAGGCAAGGGAGATGGGGCATGGTGAAGTTAGATGCAGAATAAGGAATTAACCATTTATACAGGAACTGATCAAGATATACTCTCATAATGAGTAAGAATCTCAAACACACTGAGATTATTTAGATATAATTCCATTTAAAGGACTTAATAAATACAACTGAATTATAACCAATCACATACTATTCAATTTATGAGAAAGCAAGCCAGTTTGACCACTTTCACAAGCCTTGATGGTAATCAACAATTTGCTACTCACTCTCAGAAAACACAGTACTTGTCAATGTGCAATGTCCATCCTAATTTTGAAGAAAACTCAATTAAGCAAACCCTAGACCAATATCCCTATGGTGGATACCTTTCCATAATAAAATACTTTCTAAACTAGTCAGACTGTCTGCCAAGCTATAAAGTTTCCAGTCCACGACTGAAGATTCTTGTTGTCAACATCTGAGTTTCCTGTTTCTAAAAGATTTTAGTACGTTCCATGATTTTGCCTTGGCTCTATATCCAATAGTGTCCATAACATGTTGTGTTCATGTTACCATGGACCAGAAAACAGTCTTGACATTCACATGATCCAATGTGGGCTGCCAAGATGCAGTCTGGATGAGCTATGCTTGTGTCAACAAAGAGGAACATATGGTTATTATCAAGGAGAAGCGTGCTGGAGGTCTTATCCGTTATTACATGGGCATCTGAATGAAGCTATCTTCACGTTTAACTCCCTAGTCTGATCCAGACTCATTCATATAATTACTTCTTTTCTTGAAAATGTCTTAATTAATAGAATTTGGAGACTGTCTCATTCTGCAGAGACTCCAGTCCATTGAAAATTATTTTTGCCTATGCTATGCTAGTAAAGTATTTTTTGTTGCATGAATTGAAGGAAAATACTTTCAATTAAACTGATTTTTGAATGAAAATGGGCAAATGTGCTAGGTCAAGTAAATGGTAACTGCCATTAACTTCTACTTTGTGTTATTTAATTTAATTTTGCTTTTATCTTTGATGCATTGCAAGATCTGCCTACTATTTAATGTATAATGGCAGAAATGTAGCAGTAATCTGACCGAACTATATTTATATATATATATATATATTTAAGAGGAAAAGTTTCATTAAAAAAAAGCTATCCCCTTTTGAGCCAGATATACCCTGAGTTTAAATTATTAAATCTCTCTCCAAAATAATAATGTGGACTAATCCCCCAAAAAGTAAAATTACATGTGTATTTTAAAAATAGATTAAATGTTTAATAATTTGAGGACAACAGTGAAAAAAAACAACTTAGCTCACCCATCACTACCACCAGTAAAATGCAGAGTCTTTGGGGACCTGATTGCACCTTAGAATTTTCAGTGCATCCATGAAAAAAATCTAAATGATTCCACATGTTATAGGATAAACATATTAGATGTAAAAAAAAAACAGAGGCATGTTCAAAATTGAGTAATGAAGAGGGAAGTAAAAAAAATACAGAACATTTGCTCATCCACTCAGCCCATTTCTTCTACCCAATATAAAAAGGGGGGATGCTGGAGACATCGCTTGCCTAGTGGACTAGAAACCCTGGTTCTTGTCCTTTTAAATGTTCAGGGCAACCCTTTGTCTATTCCATGCATGCTAACATTTCATAAAGAGGGGAGATTTATGCGGGATGTGTCCGCCTCACTTTCTATTAATCTGAGACAACCGACATGCCTGTCTACTATCATCGGTAAAATGAGCACATGTTATTAGCGTAGTAGTATAGTATTCACCCCATCTTCTATCAACGTGTAAGCCTCAAAACAAAGGCGTGCATTATTTCATTCTTACCAGCAGGGTGCCAAAGTGTTATTATCGAAACATAAGCAAGCATACAATAAACAAAACAGTAAATATCCATTACCCAAATCATCTTAAGTAATTGTGCAAGACTTCTTGTGAAATGTTACGAAATAGAAATTCCACTCTATAATCAAAGGATATACCCCTAGTCCAAAAATCACTGGCTACCGCATGATAGAAATAAAAACAGATGATGCTATGAAACAACTTTGTTTTGTTTTCCTGGACAGTATTTACATTATGCATACAGTTATTTTCTGCATAAAATAAGAAGGAGCAGGGTTCCTATATTATAAGGTTTAAGCTACATAAAATCACAATAGACAATGAATCAAACTGTTTAATTATCTCACATTTTGGCAACTGGTTGATATTTTAAAAACTGATTATCCGTTATCAATAGATGTATTACTTGCTAATGTCTTGTAGTTCTGTTTTAGTTTGTTCTTACAACTTGCCTTAATTGGGGAGTACCACTTCCGGGAGGAAGAAGAATTTCCCAGGTTGTTGTTGAGAATCTTTGGCGATGGGAACTCATACTCTTGCTCTGGCATCTTCACCCTGGCATTCTTGGCTTTCTCCAGTTTAGCGCCTTCTTCGGTTGAACCCTTTTCTCCCCAACGCACCTGACAGAGACAAGAATTTGCTTAAAGGAAACCCCAAGCACTTACTATACATCCTAGGACATTGTTATTAATGGAAAATTAATGAAGCGGTCCAATGGAAATAAAAAAAAAATCTTTTAGCATTAACTACAGTGTTATAGACAGTAACGAAAACAGAAAACACAATATTTTAAAAAAATATTTATTCTATTACTAGTAATTAAAACACTGGGAGTTCATTCATGGTTAGCTTCTCTGATAATACCTTTAGGTAACCCCTATCATCTCCCAGACCTAGGTTTAAGTTATGCCCCTGTACTGTAAGCTTATCTTGTTGTGACTTTATACAGCTAATATGAAAAATTGTAAGATCATTGCATCATTATCTACTGTTTTATATTGTAATATTTTGCACCATATCCTCAAAAATAATAAATCTTTTTTTAATTAACGTCTTCCATAGAATTCTGTAACATCAATAATTCATGCCTTCCAGCTTAAGCCTCGCTTGGTGGGTCTCTGATTGCAAAAATTAGATCGTAGAGACTTTAGTTGAAGTTTATACCTTCTACTGGGCCAGCTTAGAAAAAGATGTAAAGTCACATACGCTTTCAGGAAACACTTGTGTGAATTTATATCTTTCCCAAAGTTTTCCCAATAAAAGGTATCGGCTGAAGACTCTACCTGCTCTTGTGCTGATACGGCTGCATTAATTTCCCTTATTAAATTTAGATTAGATCAGCTGTGTTCTCAAGTTGATATGCAAGGTGATATGCTAGATCCCACTAGATCAGTCATGTAGATCCTCTCTGTAGTCTTCAGTGCAATACGTTTTGTAAGAAGGTTTTGTAACAGTTCTTCATGGGGAAAAAAAATCTTCGTATTTCACAAATATTCACCAGTTCCTGTGTTCAGTTCAGGGGAATATTCGTGTTTTCCAGTTTTTTTAGAAGTGGTTAATATGGGGTTAACGCGGTAACAGTACACGGCAGCCGGTCTTCATTGGTTGATGCCAGAGGAGCTCCTTGCCAGTGACCAACAGAGTCGCTCATATGGACCTCTAACTCCTGACGGCGAAGGATTCATAAGTTAATGGTCCGTGCGAGCGACTCTATTGGTCGCTGGCAGGGACCTCCTTTGGCATCAACCAAAGGGCAGCTGACGTATTTGGGCTGAACAACCAAAATGCACCCTTCGTGTTTGTTTTCATGTTCACCCGAATGCGAATGCACAAGTCTAATATAGATAGATAGATAGATAGATAGATAGATAGATAATCCGTTATCTTGCAATAATTTGTATCATTCTTTGTTATGCAACAAAACCAAATATAAAATGCAAAAAGCCATATTAGGCACATAATATGATAGCCTGAATAAAAACCAACATTATAGTGCAGTCACAGCTGGCAAATATGTTTAGTTCATACAGGGACATGTATTCACCTCCATTCTCTTAATGCCACCAACACCTCTGCCTCCATAGTAAGAAGCATCAACAGTGGGCCACTTCTTTTTAGGAAGACCATCATCATCTTCCTCCTGTACAAAACAAAGCAAACTCAATTTAGAAACATTGTATCATTGTAACATCTGTCAGAACTTTCAATAACCTGGGGAGGTCAATATCAGGCATTTATATCGGACGCGTCACTTTCCCACATTCCACAATTTACAACTGAATAAATGGAACAAACCTATGTAATGGCATTCACACATCCAGAAATTAGGTGCACGGGTTTTGTCATACATTATACTCATTTCTGTTGAGAGGTCAACATAGTCTTCTCTTGTAGCCTTTCTGTTACACCCCAAGCTGCGTGCTAGCGAGATCTGCAAGCAAGTTTCTTAATTCATATTTTGGATAATTATGCATGTTTTCCTGTATATGTACCAAATACTTTTTTGGGGAGATTGTTTCTTTTTTGGCCAAGCGTTAGTATTCACCTTTCCAAATGTACAATCCTTTGTCCTGATCCCCTCCCCGTCTGATCTCCTACAGCCATAACACTGCCCCGTTTTACCTTAAAAAACCTTCTCTTATTTCTCTTCTCTCATTGTTCTCTTGTAGCCTTTCAGTAACGTCACAAGCTGTGTGCTAGCCACCATCTGAAGCCAAGCGCTAACTCATCCACACCTGTGTTCATTTTATTTACACTTCTGCATCATGAAACCTCTTAACCCTTACTACTGCTACACGAGAGCTACTATGCCCTCTTTTCACCTCCACTTTTGTTTTAATTACCCATGCTGCTCCCTTTAGATTGTAAGCTCAGGAGCAGGGCACTCAAAGGTCTATCGTTCCTGCCTGGAACATTTTATACAAGTAGCATTAGGCTAGATGGCAAGCTTACAGAAAGGGTTCTCAACTCTTGATTTATCTGTATGTAGTATGGTATATTTGTTATGTGTGTTAACTGCCGCATTTAAATTGTACAGCGCTGCGTAATTTGTTGGTGCTTAATTAATAAAAGATAATAAAAATATTAATAATAAGAAACATGCTAGTATTGGATGGATTTTATAAATATAGGGAAATACGCTAAAGGCTATGGATGTGACAGCTCTACTTTTCATATTTATGGACTAGAGGTAACATTACGTTTTTCTGGATAAAAAATACAGAGGCGTTCTAGTTTTGTGACAAAGGCTACATCTGAGGGATTGGAGCCTCTGAGTGTGTACCTTTCTACCTTTGCAGCCGCATTAAATTGCCCCATTTATGGGTACTCTTTCCACATAGATGAGTCAATAAATAACATAAAATAGCTTACTTCTGACAGTAATGAAAATACTGGCTAAGTTTAGGAAAAGCTATGGTAAGAACCAGGCTGTTTTCTTCCCCCCTCTTTCCTGTTAATTCGGACCCTATACATGAATGCGTATTATAAATGCAATATTGCACCACACTGGAGCCGAACACATAAATCAGCATTATAAAAAAGGCTTTCGTCCCGGGTACATTCCATTCCACTAGTAAATTATATTTCAGCACTGCACTGAAATGGCCACTTGTAAAAATCTATCCTGATAGCTCTTGCGCAATCCTGCTTACAGACGATCAGCGACACTGTTTGGATTAACAGAGATATATGAGACAAACATATTAATCAAAGCAAAGCTGGATCACACATAGGTATGCAGCGCTTCTCTCTGACGAATCAGATAATCTTTAGAACTGTGCCTTTTCAAAATAGATTAATATTGCAAATAAAGGGCCAGCAATACCTAGTTTTTATTAAGGGATCAGCACAATTATCAGTGCATTACAGTCTAGCATCAGGATTCAGGACTGAAGCCCTCCCTGACCTGTCCATTGCTAAGCAGCTTAATGTGCCATCAGATTATTTTGGAAGTAGGACCTGGGGCCTGTTGAGTTTATTGGCAGGAGAGTTGTTGTTTCAACTCTATGATTTCACTATATATATAATGAAGGGTCATGCTAGGTAAATTTTCCCACAAAGGGCTGAGTTGGTCCTGCATAATGAATCATTGATCTAATTCTAAGAAGCAAAGGGTTAAGGGAGCACGAACTTCAGTTACAGAAGAAACAGAGGTCTAGGGAGAGATCTCGTGCCCCATCACAGGATTAAAGGAAAGGAAATGTTAGGGAGAAAGGTAAGAGGCAGGGAGAAATGGGATAGATGAGGAGAAAGGGCAGAGGTAGAGAAAAGGGGAGAAATAGGAAAGACATAGATAGGGAGAAAGAGAAGAGATCAGAGAAATGGAAGAAATACGGAGGAAGTCAAGAAAGAGAGAGTGTTCTTAGGTCAAGTTTGTGTGTAAGGACAAGAGTATGCTAGGATGTTTGTGTGTAAGGGCAAGTGTAAATATGTGTGTATGGGCAGGCATGTGTGTGTATGAGCAGGCACATGTAAGGGCAAGTGTATAGCTGTGTATGGCCCTGAAAGGAATAAAATTGTTCATTCTAACACAGTTTTAACTTAGTGGAACTATCTGAGCATTGTCAAAAATTCATAGTGTCCAGTGGCTTTAAAAATGTCCGCCATGAACCATGTCTTTGCCTATCCCTGTTTTACTTAACAGGATGCTAGCTGTGCTGCATTGGCAAGTAAAACTTCTGTTGTCCTACTGGTTTGTTATGGTTAATATTTTCTAAAGGTCTACAAAGCCCCGGGACCTTTTGTCGTAAGAAGCTCTATCTCTGAGATATAATTATGTGCATCTGCACATAGTCACCACCAGGAAAAAAGTAATCCAACAAAAGTAACATTTTCTCACTCCTCAGTTCTAATACTTCTATATCACTTATTGTGATCTGTAAACAGAATTAAATGTTCATTAGGGTGCTGGGCTGCAAAATATAAAAGCTGGGTAAAATGACACACCGACTTTAAGCAGATTTATTACTTTCTTCCATTCTCAAAGCTCAAATAACAGTAAAACAGCAATATTTAAGGATTTTTTTTTTGCAGCAATGGCAACAGCTATGTCTGCAGATTGCATATGATGGACCAGTAATGCTGCGGTTTTATTGATTTGCCTGTTTTTCTTCCCAAACATGCTAGCATGCCTGTGGATTGCTTCCCTGTTAAGGGATCTCTAAAGAGATATTAATTGCAGACTGAAATAATTAATTATTCTTCTACAGTATGCAGGCATTAAAACAAAATAATTGAGATTATGTTTCTAATGCTTTGTGTGGCAACTTTACAGTTTTATATCACTAGGTGAATATTTTGGCCAGCATAAACCCTTTGCCTCCAGTGAATGTGTTTTTAAATATATACCAGTTTTTCTTTAATGAGTTATAGCATTTGACTCCACACCCTCTCTGTTCCATAAACCATTCCTCTCATCTGTTTCTAATCATTAAATCCACTCTTCATTTTCTCCAGTTAGTGAGAAGTGGAAAATATATTTTCTTCATAGCTTGATAGATACCAGAATTCCTAATTTAACTATGAATTCTGACCCATTTTCTTTCTGCTGCAGTGAAATTATATTATTATTATTATTTTTTTCTGTGTTTTGTAGGGTCTAGGGTATTGCAGGCTTATACTATGACCCTAGAGGGGAAAAATATTTTCTCTAAAATAATTTTGTATTAAACGAGTGCCAAAAAATATTTTCTATTACGCACCAGCCTTTTGTATCTTGCTTTCTACCATGTAGGCCATACCTGCACTGGTCTAGCGGGTTTTGCAAAATCTTAAAAGAGTTATATCCATGGAATATTACCACCATATGCATTTGCCCATTTTCAGACAACCCAGCTAGTCGTCGTGCCCGCGCTCTGTTGGGACATATCTCCATGCAAGTGATACACTCACCTCCGGCCAGCTCTGGCTCGGCAAACTGTTTGGGCAGGGTTCTACTGAGACCATTGAGTGCATTCGTTGAAAGCGCACCCATGGATTTTAATGAGAACACTTTCCTGCCACTGATGACACTCCAGGCATATGGCTTGGAGTCTGTGTCCTCTCATGGGGAGAGACAATCATATTATATGGTGGATCATAACTCAATAGTGGATGTGAGGGCATGATGCTGCCCTCACGTGGTGGTACGAGCAGCAAAAACATTCTTTGATGAATGTCAGTGCTTAGTGTGGTTTCTGTGTTGAACTTGAATATATATTTCAATGTGTCGACATGGACCTATTAGTTTATTTATTGTCTTCTGGATAAATGATGCGACCATTCTTATCTGCATTTTGCAGTTTTGTACGTGAATTGGGAGTGTGGCCTTCAGGCAGAAGGACACCATAAGTCATGTCTCGGTAGGGAGAGTAATATTAATGAAGTTTTAATTTACCTGGGAACTTATTGAGTTCCTTTGGAAATATAGGCAGTTTTTGGACATTGAGCTCTAGTAAAAAAAATGCCAAAATCACAGGAGTATGAGAACTTCCCACTCAGAGGGTTCTAGGTAACCAAACTGTAGGGGTATAAGTTATTACTGACATTGCCCTGGATCTCTTACAGAAACATAGGCCAGCAGGGTAAGTTCATCTTTCCACGCAGTATGCAGTTTTGTCTTACTTTTGCATGTCCCCGCATGTTAAGGTACTGGAAGCTTTATTAAAAGGGCTGGTGCTGATTCAGTGCTCCCTTATAATTAAAACATCTGTGTTAATGATAAAAGCCAAGCTCCGCCGCCAGCTATAAACTATGAGGCTAGAATGAAACCAAGCAGACACAAGTTTTATACAAACACGGATAAAGTATATTTTTTACTTAATTAGGCGGACAAGATACGCATATGCACAGATATGTGTTTATTTAGAAACCAGGTCAAACTTAGGCAAAGTCTTTGACTCAGCTTATACGGTAGTTTAGGTTTAATGATGTGTCTGGGAGGCAGTAAGCAAATAGCGAGAGTGTGATGTCAATAATGTTCTCGTTTATTACATCAGACCTTACGGAGTAAAGGTTCGCTATTAGGAACACCGCCTGACTACTGGAGAAAAATGTTAAATATTACCAGCAAAATTGTCTCTTAATTAAAACATTAAAAGAAGTCTATAGAAGTCTGGGATACCTTTTAGTCGACCAATGTAAGATGCCCCCCTTAGCCACTGCTGGTGTATGATGTCATATTGCAGTGTTTTGACTATTAAGGACTTGTGTTATTTTGGCTGTGTTGGCCAGACACATTCCTCCACGGTGTAAATGGGTAGCCAGGGTCCAGTAGGTGACCTGGTTTGATGTCAGAGGGGCTAAAGCACTCTGGACCTGCCGCGCTAGCTCTTGCTGGCCTATGCCAGAATATCTCTCTGTTCATGGAGTGACATATGTTTTTTAACACCTAAGAGGCTTAGGTGCTCTCTGGAATCTTGGAAAGGAGTCTCACACCGAGTGAGCTATCACATTAAGAGGAAGCAGTCTAATATACTAGAAGGATATCTCAACATTTAAGAAACGGATGCACATATAAGATATGTTAATGAGCGCAAGGTAGTGTCAAGGACTTGATGGAGGGCTCTGATGTATTGAAGAAGTCATATTCTTGAGGACATATTTCCTTTTTTGCTTAATGAAAGTCTTATTCATTGTAATATAAATGCAATTTGATAGAGAATTAGCCAAGCTCCTGCTAAACATGTATCCAGGGAAGGGAATGAGAAGGCAGCTTGGGGCATGTCAAAGAAAAACATCTGAATGTTTCTGCACGCTCAGCGGGGAGACTGAAATAACTTCAAACACTTTTAAGACTAAACAAGAAAATAAGATCCCGCAAACACAAACGCAGCAGCAAAAGGAATCTAACATTGACCTATCCCAGACCACACTTTATGAGGACACAAATGATAAAAACACATTTTAAGTGGAATTTGGTCCAAAAAGGCACATCAATACCACAACCCTGACTTGGCAACTTCTAGTCAAACTTAATCTCCACTGTAGGACAAAGGGTGATTAACTCGTGAACCCAGAGTGCACTTGATGTGGTAGCACAGTGTAACATGCATACAGTAATGTATTTACCTTTCCGGTGGCCCTAGACCCAACCTAGGACAGCGCCCCCAGTCGCCTCTTCCTTCATGGTCAGCTTCACACCTTTAAGAAACTGGGCAATGGCATATGACATCATATACCGGCTCGCTGTGTCTTAAAGGCGCGCAATCTCTTTAATGAAGTCTATGGAGGCTGTGCTGAGGTGGCATAGCTTCCATAGCGTAAATAGACTGGTTGGGGAGGTCAATTGGCCCATTGAGCAACAGGACTGCAGGGAGCTGATCACCCAAGTTGCCCATGCCTAGTCATCAGTATTCATCACTCCACGCATATATAACGAAGCTATTAGGATTCATGTTAACAACATAGCCAAAAAGTACCTATAACTGTGATATGTGATATCTCACTATATCACCAGACTGTAAGCTCTTGTGGCTAGCCATCCAACCAGATCGTAAGCTGCCCATAGCTAGCAATCCCACCAGGATGTAAGCTCCATTAGCTAGTTAAAAACACTATATAACTAGCCTGTAAGCTCTTCATGCTAGCTATCCCAAACAAATTTAATTGGCTACTCATCCCATTAGTTTGGATAAATAATACATTTTAACTTTACCATATAATCTCTTCTGATAACAAACAATACATGTATCCTAGTGTTTATATATTCCAAACATCCAGACAAAAATGGTATATAAAATATCCATAACACTCCATATAATGGAAGACGGGATTGCAATGCATAAAGTCTCCCTGTGTGTGATAGCACGTGATTCTATGACTATGTTCTGAATATCCTCATAACACCGCTCTCCTCATTCCACACGGGGTACCTCTGCTCTCATATACTGAAACCCACACCAGATGATGCATGTTCAGTCATCTCAGGACATGTCCTCACCCGTTGCCCCCTCATGCCACTCCAGAATTTAACCTCTGGGGGCAGGGAATCAGCATCTGGTTGTCTTTAACATCCCAAAAAACACTCCAATTAAATTATTTGCAGGCAGCACGCCATATGGAAAAAACATTAAGGCATACATTTCCTATGACATTTAGTAAAAAAAAAAAGAAGGCGTTTAACTTTTCATATGAATCTATCGAGAACACACAAAGGAAAATAGAAGTTTTGCTGTAATTTCTGATAACTGAACACCTTCTTGTCAACTGTGTAACATACTGCAAATAAATGGGCAACAAATTTAAACCATGAAGTACCATACAATTCAACTACGGACAGCATTGTACTTTAAAAAGCGATATTCTTGTCAATATCCAGAAAATCATAATTGAGAGGTAACACAAACTGAGATTACACAACAGTTTATACAATGAATATATGTTGGAATTACAGAAATGGGTATCATTGAGCTACTGTATATTCAAGAAAGAGCAACCTTCGAAATGCCACTCATATAACCCTCATTACACTTTAGTCTACTCTCCAGTGTATGCTCCATGTTTTGAAAGTTCTGGAGCTTCTTATTTAAAGGAATTAAACAGCGATGGAATATATACTACTTCCTAATTAAGGAAAATGTAGGTGACAGAATTACAAGTAGTTGGGAACACTTACAGATTCTGCTGGTGAAATCAGGTCCCATATCCTCTGCACTATGCATAAAATGAGTTAGGGTTGCCTGTCCTTATCGGTTGCTGCATTAGCGGCTCTTTCAGCTGACTTAGAATAGATGGTTTATCAATTAAACCATGAGTTACAAGGGAGCTGAGGTTGAGATTCACCTTTTCATCATATTATGCATTATAAAGGGTCCATCCTTAAGAACATTTAGATAGGCCTGCATAATGGTAATGATTTACCTTGTCAGCCACTACTCATGGCTAACGTGATGATTCTTGCAGGGAAATTGTATCCTTCATGATATATCGCAAGCTCTTGCTGTTTCATCTCAAGCTCTCAACTCGCCTACTACTCATTGTTTAGTTATTGACCCACTTCATCTACTTGCGCCCTTCATCTGAATTGTTGCTAAGGAAAGGGGGTCAAATTTTTGAATATTCTATTCCCTCTCAATAAATCTTAGAACAGAAAGAATTACTCTTGCATAAGAACCTCAGTATGACTAATGCACTCAGGGCAAATGAAACCTGTTATTATAAACACATTTGTAGAAAAACATGCTAAATACCTCACTGTCTTCCTCTGGTGGTGGAGGAGGTGCTTTGATGATCTGGGGAAAAAATTCATAAAAAAAGGATTACATATAATAAACACATGGGGAATAAAACAATAAGATTATATTAACAAATGCATTGATAAGATTTTTATATATAAGAATTTGACAAATAAGCCATGCCAGATTGAGAGGAGAAGTATATTAATTGATGTGTACTTGGAGCCATCACATGCACTTTAATGTGTCTGATAGCTAAGTGTCACCTTATACTTTATCTTTATTGCATGCAAATGTATAGAGGGATTCATCTCCATTCCAGTTCATCCCAAAGATGTTTTATGGGGTTGAGGTCAGGGCTGTGTATGACCAAGTTCTTCCAAACCAAACTCATCCATCCATGTCTTTATGGACCTTGCTTTGTGCACTGGGGCACAGCCATGCTGGAATAGAAAAGGGCCTTACCCAAACTGTTCCCACAAAGCTGGAAGCATAGCAATGTCCAAAATATCTTGGTATGCTAAAGCATTATGATTTCCCTTCACTGGTTGGTAGCGTTTCATGGCATCCACCATACATCCATCAGACTTCCAGATAGTGAAGCGTGATTCATCACTCCAGAGAATGTTTGCCCTTCTCCAGACTCCAGCAGTGGTGTGCTTCACACCTCTCCAGCCGCTGGCTGGGTTTGCGCATAGTGGTCTTCCGCTTGTGTGCAGCTGCTTGGCCATTGGAAACCCATTTCATGAAGTTCCTGAAGCATAATGCTGGTGCTGATGTTGCTTTCAGAGGCAGTTTGGAATTCTGTAGTGAGTGGTGCTACAGAGGACAGGCGATTTTTAAGCTCTACGCTCTTCAGCACTCGGCAGCCCTGCTCTGTGAGTGTGCGTGGTCTACTGATTGGTGGCTGAGCTGTTGTGCTTCCACTTCACAGTAATAGCACTTACAGTGGAACGGAGCAGATCTAGCAGAGCAGAAAGTTTACAAACTGATTGGTGGCAAAGGTGGAATCCTATGACACTGCCATGTTTAAAGTCACTGAGCTTTTCAGTATGACCCATTCTACAGCCAATGTTTGTCTATGGAGACGGCTGCCTAAGTATTTGATTTTATGTATCAGTAAACAAAGGGTGTGGAAACACCTAAACTTAGTAATTTGGAGTGTCCACCTATGTTTGGTCAAATAGTGTATGCGCACAACGCACTTCCATCACAGAGATTTGAGGGGCCGGTAGGTAAAGTTTAAGTACTTTAAAATGCATTCAATGTTAGCGAGTCTGCTTAAAGCAGTATACTGTCCCTTTATTGATTAAAATCATATGTGAGTAACTAACATCAGACAAAGAGCTCCTGGGTGCCTCTTCTTTTTGATGTAAGAATATCATCGTGGGTAATATCATCTTACAATCTACCTCCTTACTGTAGTATAAACTGTAGACAGGTAAATGTTCCATTTAGAAACAAACCTCTGTTTTATGCATTATGTTAAATCCAGGAAACACATATAAATATAATGGTAACAGTGTAAGAAATACTGTATGTGAGAAGAATATGCTGACTACCATAAAACGAAGGAAATCCAATACGTGTGTCTTTGGATTTTGGTCTGCATTTATCAGAAAAACCTCAGAAAGGCCACGTTAAGGCAATTTGCCCTCTGACCATCAGTGAGTTGTCTCAAATTGACTTTCCACCGATATCAATGCTTTCCACGCGTGAAGTCAGAACTGGTTTTAGAACAATGTATACCCGATACAAAGCTAGTCTTTCTTTACAAAGAATTCATCGATTCTTTTTTTTGTCATACTAACAAATAAAATGAACATTCTTTAAGTTTTGTATATTTTGCTTAAGATTGATGCTCATTGCCAGGATGCTCCCTAGAGACCTAATTTCAGTTGCTCTCAGATGACGTATCTGGTCTGGATTTGGAGGGCTAGGTTTTACTTTCTATCCAAATTTTGCACGCAAGCCAGATTTCCAAGAACTGATTATTACATCCACCCAGCCATGGTAATTAACCCTTAGATCGTTAGCAGCCAAGAGCAACATTGACGTGCCTGACTTTAAATGTCATCACACTATACAAAGAAAATGTATCAAGATTTCTGCGTACATATCTTTTAGTAACGATTACAGTGGGTTTACCTAACGTTATATTTCATATAAGTGACTGTAAATGTAATTAAATATTTTTGGATCTTCTCTTTGATTGAACCTCTCCATGTGTCTGAGCTTGCAGTTCCTATCAGTTTTCAACAGCTTTCAATCATTTTTAATTTGCCTAATCTTATTATTAGACAATTTAGAGTTACATATCACTCAGGTTTATAGACTAAAGACTCTGGAGCATTTAAAATGTTATATGATATAACTTGTATTTCACTATATGGGCCACCACCTCCAAAGTCTTGACACAAAGTTCTTCTTTTCATGAAGGGGTATCTCCAAATCATGTCTTAGTTTTCAATAGTGAAATAAGTGTTTATCTTCTTAAAGAAGACATACAGGTTCTGTTTTTTTGGATTGGATGAGAACAAAAAGTGTATGATCAGCACAGTGAGGCAGGAACTCGCAATAACTGACCCAAGAGATATTACTCAGCCGCTGAAGGGTGGTAACGGAATGTGACAAAATATTATTCTTTTAAAAACTCAGTGCAATCATAAATAAACCACCCAGTAGAATGCATTAAAACACTCGGAAAGGACAAAGGTTTATCCAGAATACATTTAAAATGAGCGAACTAAGGACATGCAGTATGTTAAAGACCAACTACTGTACATGTCTTGTTAATCCTCTCTACTTATTCCTAAATTAATCGTTGAAATTATTTTTTGGTTAATCGATAGCGATTGATCATGAACCACCTCTTTAATGGAGGGGGCAATAGATCTAGGCAACTACTATGCAGAGAAGCATTTTTCACCTAAAGGGTTAAATGAGAATCTGCCATGGTCGTGTTTCTTGGACTTCAGATAATAGATCTGAAGCCACTTTAATAATCTGCTAGTTTTTATTGAATGGTTTTATCTTTACTTTATTCTTAAATTGCATAATTAGGTTTGTCATCATTATGGCAACCATGATTATCCGTTGTGTACATGTGTCATTTTAGTACAGTAATAAGGGTTAATTATTACCCTGTATCAATTGAATATTCTAGCATTTTGTATTTAAAACAAAAAAAGTTACTTGTGTCAATTATGTAGACTATGATTAAATTACACATCAGATATTTTGTAACCGAAAGTCATGACCAGGAGGTGGTTCCTTGGTGTGGTTAGGCGTGTGGGTTAAATCCGATATTTACTATATATTGAATTATTTGTCTATGTAGGTTGTCTTGAGTCTCTGGTTGAAACTGAAATGTCTATATGGAATAAACCACTTTTTGGGATTTTGATTAAAAAATTCATGTGAGTGTTTATTTTGTTGTGATTTATATATGCACTGCTGTCCAAAAGTTTGGGGTCACTTACAAATGTCCTTTTTGAGACATTTTTTTTTGCTTCCAGCTTTGTGGGAACAGTTTGGGGAAGGCCCTTTTCTATTCCAGCATAACTGTGCCCCAGCACACAAAGCAAGGTCCATAAAGACATGGTTGGATGAGCTTGGTGTGGAAGAACTTGACTGACCGCACAGAGCCCTGACCTCAACTCCACCGAACACCTTTGGGATGAACTGGAAAGGAGAATGTTAGCCAGGCCTTTTTCCAACATCAATGACCCAAATGCTCTACTGGATAAATGGGCAAAAATTTCCACAGACACACTTCAAAATCTGTTGGAAAGCATTCCCAGAATAGTGGAAGCTGTTATAGCTGCAAAGGGGTGACCAACTATATTAATGTCATTATGTTCCTCATGCCAGTAAAAGCAGAATTAATGAAATATGTTACCATTTATTATTGAGGAAAATTAGCACATAAAATAATGTTATGCACATATACTGTACAGGACCTGTAGATACTATGAGTCAAAGACATTTTACTTTCAAGGTGAGTGCAACATTAAGATGACAAACACTGACACTTACCACAGTACAGCAAAGTGGCCAGAACCACCACAACAGGGCGAGCAGCAACAGAAGGAAGAGTATGAGCAAGGCTATTGCCAGGATGGTCCCATCTGCCTGTGAGATATAATGCAAAGTATGTTGTGACTGTGTCATATCCAGAAAAGCTGGTACAAGAAAGGAGAGACAAAGCTATTGCTATGACAAGAAGTCTGCCCAGAGCTGAACAGAGGGAAGACTTATGGTTCCCAAAAGGTGTTAAAGGTTCTATTCACATTTATCACATTCGACCAAAGACTTCCATTTCATATTTCCAACATGCTATTCTGTATAGAACCAAAACAGTTCATACAAATAGATGCATATGGCCCTCTGGTTTCTGACCCCCCCTAGACAAATTGTGTCTCTGGTGCCATACTCCTGTATGCAGTTGCTTGAAAACATAGGAGGAAACTGGATGGTGGTGCTACCTACCCGCTTAGTGCCCTAGTTTGTCTGTATGGCAAATCTTGCCTATGACCTACTGCTTGTTATTTCCCAATCTGTGACCAGGCAGTAAAGATAATCCACTGTATATCTGAACCAAGATTGAAGTAATGAACTGCAATAAGCCATTCTACTGCTTTTTTGTATGTGGATACTCATAATACACGGTGGCATCCCCTCTGCATTCTGATTAGAGCAGGTAAGGGTTCTTGGCATCATGGTTTAGAACAAAAAGCTCTAGAACATGATGTTTGCCTCTGCTATGATTACTAAGGGAACTATGTATTCTTATATTGATTTCACATGGAAAATGAAACAAATTAAAAACTTTTTAAAGCATAGTAAACTAACACCACAGAAGGATTTAGCATGATTTGCTCATTATGTTTGTTTTAGCCCTGAGAGCATTGCAAAGCCCTGATACACAGAACCCTTAAACACAGAAATCCATTAGCAAAAATATATAAAATATATTTGACAATTCCAGTTTATAACCAAGTCATTAACATTAACATGCATTATTGGGCTCCTAAAATGAACACCTGCACTTTATGGGTGCATTCTAATTATCAACTACATAGTTAAGATTATGAAACTGGAAGAGATGCCAAGTTGAGTCTCCATTGATTTTAACTTGACTCTGCAGCTAAAATGGAGATGATAGACAATGAGATTTCATCAGACCTAAGGAGGGTGAGGCACCATAAAATTCAGGTTCCACCAAGCTGTTAAAGACAGTTATGTCTCGCAGGCCTGGTATCTTGGCCAATGTTAAGGATTTTGGAATATACAAGAACATTGCGTGGAAATAACTATATTGTAAAATGAATACGTTGTTGTGTTACACTGCAACAAGCCACTAACAAAACATGGACAAATGTAAATGTATGACCAAGTTGGACCCTGTGAAGCCTTGGTTCTCAACCTGTTCCCAAACATGAACAATAATTTTCAGGTTCCGAGCCAAGTACTGCCAGTATCAACCAATACCAAGTACCCCTAGAAGAAGAAGAAGCCAAGGCAAAGACACTTCAGTAATATCGGTACATCACCCTGGCGTTTAGTGGGTTCTAGTTAACCTGTATAAAAAAAACACATCTCTAAAACTTTAGTGCTGGAATCCTTGAAAATATCTGTTCCCATTGACCTTGTTTTGTTGACTTTAACCATTCATAGCATTGAGAAAAGATAATATATACCGTATATATGTGTGTGTAAATAAACAATTTTATGAATAAATCTAAATAGAAGTTTTCACCCATATATATTGTGATGAATGTATACCTTCACGATTGTAAGGAATAATCATAGAGGGGACTACACATGAGGAGAGTCTGCCTCATAACAACATAGGCATACATTTACTGTGTAATATTACAAAAAGAGTGCCAGGAAACTGTTCTGTTAAATGTGGTTTTTGTTTTTACAGCTTCATGACCAGAAGGTCACACATTGCCTTTAAGAAAAAGTCCTAAATGTATTAACATTTACCTAACGTTTCCTAGCAGTAGTTTGCTGACTGTGCGTTAGTCACAGCTAAGCCGTTGCAGCTGATGCGTTCGATATATCTTAAATGGGATTTTTCTCTAAACCATGAAATTGTGGGAGTCAGAAGGTTTCATCTCAACAACATTGCAACATCGGGATTCCTATTCTTTGCCTTTATAGTGTCATACTGTCATAGTGTCTAGCGAGTTAAAATTAATCGTATTTTTTCAGAATCTCGCTGAATTAAAAAAATAAAATAAAAACAATGCTATAAATAAAAGAGAAATATAAATGACTATGAAGACTCACACAGTGTGTGCTGGTGATGATCACGTAGCTGGAGATGAAGCTCACACCATTGTTCATACTGACTTGGAGAGCAGCCTCCCTGGGGATAGAAGAAGTAGGACAGTAGGTCATTGCAGTGCTGAATTACTCAACATGGCATTGCTCACGTCTCTGGCTTTTAAGGAATTAATGGCCAGCATACAGTGCTACGATGTAGATTATCTAACAGTATACGTTCTCATTGAAGGGTATTAGAGACGGGTTTGGGTGATTGCCCGGACGCCAAAAGATGAGAGCCGCTCGGATTCTGTGGCTGTTTTGGATTTTAGACAAATTCACATTATTGCTTTATTTACATTTCCCTCTAGCACTACTCATAAAACAGGAGTTTGCAAGAGTGTTTGCAAAAGAGTTTCAACCCACAAGCTTTATTATGCATTATGAAGGGTCAGCTCTGACAAGTTTTCTTGCTGGCCCCACATTATGCATAGTTCAATCAATAATTTTTAATTCCAGACATCTCATTCATTTAAGACTGTAAGCTCGTTTGAGCCGAGCCCTCTTCACCTGTTGTTTCTGTAAGTCAAATTGTCATGATATATATAATACTTGTTATGTCCTGTCCACCCATTGTACAGCACTACGGAATATGATGACGCTATATAAAACAATAAATAATAATAACTATGCATTATAAAGGGCCAACAAAATTAGATGAATCCATAACTCCGACTTTAGAAACCAAACCTTGCCAAGAAGCTAACGAGGAGTGTTGGATGGTCAAAAAGACTGACCCACTGTAACTCAGTCTCTTCCCACCACTGGAAGCCATAACGTCTCAACCTTCAGACGGCAGAACTGAATTATCCGTCACTGATAATTTAGCTCAGATTGTCTTAAGGGGAATAGTTAACCTTTTGAGTTGATTCCATTAGGCATTCAAAAGGTGAAATATCCATTTTTCAATTTTCTAGAGCTCACCACTATTAATTGTTCTATGTCATCATAGACATAGATATATTTATACACCATCGCAGTTGGAATATATGTTTTTTTGTTTAACTTTTATATTTTCTACTAAAAATCTGAAATGACACAAAATATTGTTTGCCCGATCTCCGGGTAAATACAGTCAAAGCTTACATGCCAACATCTTCGAGGACGGGTGCCGGGCAAAGCAGGTAAGTGTCCTCCACAACCAACGGCTTCTTTGCTGAGATAAAAAGTAAGATGTTTTTAGTGAGTAGAAATAAAGTAACTAGGTTAGCAGCAAAAACTCTGGGGGTTTAGGGTTTGAAATAGCAATATATGGTCACATGATGTGATAGGTGCTTTTAAATAGCGTTTGCTGGGCGTGCACTGGTTTCTTGATCTGAGTATGCTTTTTATAAGGTTTCTGTATTTTTTAAGTGCATATAGGTATAGGCACGCTGTTGATTTTCCTTACTCTGCACAGACGTCTCATTAATCCTGAAACTGCAGAGAACGCGATCCACATTCCGCGCGTATCGGAAACCGTTGCCTCTTACGACGACTTGGAAAGACGCTGAAATGGAAGAATACCAAACAAGCTGAAAACACAAAATTTAAGGCAACTATCATTTACCGTAATTATCCTTCATTGTAATGTTTAGTTATATCAACCGGGCACTATACTCACGTGCACACTAGATGTGCGTAATTTATTTATTGTACCTTAAATACACGTGAATGGTCTAAAACATCGTAAACAGTGATAAAAAGGAAGAACTTTTACATTTCTGGTTCTAGAAAAAAAACTAGACAAAGGACTAGTTTAGATTAACCGAAACTAAACTAACATGAAGGTAAACAACTTCAAATTGTTAAATGTACTAAACGTAATTATTAAACGGCGATGTAATACCTAGCTATGGTGTGAAATATTATTAACAATAAATACTTGTATATAAGCTATATATCTACTCATTTAGTACACTGCCCTCTCCTGATGCAGCAGCAAACCTCTCCATATTCATATTGCATATAGGATGTAGTGTTTATCATATTGTCATAAGTTGAGCCTCAGTACAGTTGGAAAAAGTATAGCAATCATCATCATCTTATTTATTATTTACGTGTCTACGTTTTTTTCTCTGTGCCATACTGGGGGGTTTGCAGCTGACTTGAATATTTCAACTCACCAACTTTACTATGCATTATGAAGGGTCTGACCCCCCAGTGAGCTCTTCCTGAGAGGTGAATTAATTTGTTTTAGTGCAATGCATGGTTAGGGTTGGGAGATTTCTCAGTAATTTGATAATTTTTGCGGGGGCCTGCTCAGTTCTTCTTGCAGGAATATCTCATAGGAATTGGTCTCATAATGCATTTCTGTAAAGCTCCTTGAAATGGTGAGAAATAAAATGTCCAACTTCATGTTCATTAACTATAAAATTACGTAATGATTTATTTTCCTTTTCCGCACGTTCACATACTTACTCCCAGCACATATACTGGAAGGCTCGGCCGCTAGAATCTCAATGCAGGACATCTTCAGGATCTAAAAGTGTTGGAAAACCAGATATGTATTAGCACCCACAGATAAAGAGGACAACGCATTTGTTTTGTAATCATATTTCTTTTAAAACCCTTCCCAAAGTTATTGTGCCACTATGAGAATACGCGTTAAAGAAGGACTATGCTAGAACTCAAGTTCCTTTTACATCATTTGTGTCCAACTGGCAGCCTTCAGATGCTTGGATAGCCCCCAAAATGCTGAAAACCCTTAGCTTCTCTTGTATTACATAATTTATTTAGTGGTGTCCAGACCTCCGCCCATAGGTATGCAGCGCTCTGTAGCATTCATATAAAAAATATATGTGGGGAACAAAACGTAAAAGAATATCTTAAATTGCTTAAAGGAATTTTAATGCAACTCAGTATTATGGAAAATGAACATACTAAAGGTAATGTCCGTATGAACCATATGGATAGCCATACTAGGTCATACCTACCCTTTGAAATCTGCTCTCAAGAGCTGAGACTCGTGTTGTGTGGCTCATTAACATGCATACTTAGATTGGCATGAAATGCTTATCTCCAGACAAAATAAAATGCCTACGGGGCTGTGCGGCCAAAAAAAACAACATTCCAGTCTGTGAAATTCACAACAGGAGATCGGGCTGAGATCTGTTTGCTTTGATGGAACATGCTAATTATATTTGGTTTTACAACTAATTATGCTGAAAAACAAATATTTTTGCAGTGCTTGTAAATGTGGAGACTCCGGCTGTCCAAAAAAATTCCAATTCATGAATAACCGTTTCGAGCCGACAGTTTTAGTGTCTTGGCACCTTTAATTGCTTTTAAATAATATTCTTAAATATTCAGCACGGGTGAGAAAACTAAAATACAAACTCAATGAAAGGAATAGGGATCAATCATCAATTACGGTATGAATAAAACTGACCAATACGAAATTTCTAAACGAGCCCGAGGTTGTGTCGGGGCTCTAACTAACTCTGCATCTGGGGCAAGGTCAGAGATCCTGCCCTGTTCTGTTGCCACATCTGCAGGGGCATTGCTGCTCAAGGGCACCCCTCATCCTGGGGCAGCTTTCCCTCTTGACTGCCCCGGGTTGCAATAATGGAACCTTGCACGGTAATCTCTTCAGAGTCAAGTCAAGGAATCTTGCCATCAGTTTGTGGCATGAGAGCCAATTCCTATTTGACATTGCCAGATTCATAGTTATGAATAAGCTGTATTCTGGCTCAAATCCCCAACACTTTACAATGTATACAATAGCAGAATCCCTCCAGCTGCCGTATACATAGCGGCGGTGTGTGCTAAAACATGGGAAATGAGTCTACTGCTGTAGCTGGACTTCTGATCATCTGCCAACGCAAGAGAGAGGAATCCCACAAAGAAACCATTTTTAGTTAGACGTCTGCATCCTCTATTTTCTTTCAGTGTATCAGCTCATCAGATGAATGAAGGGGCTGTTGTTTTTGGCCTCCTTACAGTAGAAAAGTGGCTACAATCCACTTCCTGCACACCATACCCTCAGTCGCTGACAAAAGATGCAAATGCATCAAATAGGATAAAACGGTTACTGCTTCTCATATGAAACTGTCTAGAGCAGGGGCGTCCAACATGCGGCCCGCGGGCCAAATGCGGCCCGCGGAACCTCGAGGTGCGGCCCGCGTGAGATCGGCAGCCAGGATCACAAGAGCCCTGCTGCTTACTTGTGGGAGGGGCTATTCTCTGCTCCAGTCCTGCCTCCTCTGTGGGGAGAACGAGGGAGGCCGCGCCCCCTGCTGAAGTCTGTGAGCGGCATCGAGAGCTGTAGAGCAGGTAAGGGGGTGGGTGTTTGAATTGTTAGCAATCACACTCCTATCATGCCAAGTCAGCCAGTACATGTTGAAACCTGGCTAGCTGCCCCCCTTGTGTATTGAGGCTGCCAGCAGTATGGGGTCTGCACTCACAGCCACCCTGTACCAGCATGTATTGGCTGACTTGGGATGATAGGAGTGTGATTGCTAACAGCTAACAGCAATCTGCTAACAGCAATCACAGTCTCATCATGCCTAGGTTCCAGCATTTACTGGTTGCCTGGGTATAAAAAGAGTGTGTTTGCTGTTAGCAATCACACTCCTATCATGCCAAGTCATATTGTTGATTTTTGTTGTCCAATTGTGGTTACACACTAAAATTGGACTAAAAATACAATGCCCAGCCAACCAGTACATACTGGAATCTGGGTATGCCTGAGATTGCTGTTAACAATCAAAATATATAATTTTTTTGTACAATTTTGGTGTGTAACTTACTTTTATTAAAATGTGGGGGGGGTCACTTTCAGTTTCGGCTAAGTGAACCCTGAATTTTCGTTTTTGGTCCCGAATTTTCATTTTAGTGCATCCCTAAAATAAATAGAACTATTTTATTTTTACTTTTCCAGAATCCTGAATTTGTAGGCCCAGAAATCCCAGAAATCAGTGAGAGGAAAAGTAAAGGTTTTGTGTCATTTACTTTATTTTAATCTGCATATCTTATTAAAGGCCATATTTTCTCTCAGTGAAAAATGAGTGCGGCCCTCGCACGTATACAATTCTGATGAAGTGGCCCACTGCAGAAAAAACTTGGACACCCCTGGTCTAGAGAAAAGCAATGCCCTTAAATCATTCTATCTGATGTGACTTTATACATACCTAAAATAATAAAACAATTTAAAACAAGATACTTTGCACTATGGTGATCACATCATGTTCTCTTGCTAGTGAACAACACATATAAAGTGTGACCCTACAGTATATTATAAAGTCACAGAATGGAAACAATTAGTTATAAATGGAATGTATAAGTGTCCATGGAAAAATGGCTGGTGTGCCCGTCCTACTTTGTAAGCAAGGCATAGGTATGGTGCATGGGCAATGTGGGTAAAGTTGGTAAAGTATTGGCAGCAGTGTTCTATGGTTATATAGGTTGCAACGTCTAAGCGCCTCCCGTGGCTATGTTTAAAAACTAGTTTGGAACACAAAAAGACTCTGGTGGCCCATTCTGTACAGGAAACTTTAGACTGTTACTTAATGAACATCAAAAGGCATAAATGTAAGTATAAGATATTACTAAAAGGAAAATATACATAAACAGAAGAATCCTTATTTTAAAATATTTAATGCTTTGCCCCCCCCCTGGACAGGGCTCCTCTCGCAATGCCTTTTAAAACCCGTACTGTTGGCAGAGGATTCAATGTGTCTACTGCTAAACAGTTTTATATGGAAATATAATAAAGGAGGTTAAAATTGAAGATTCAATAAGAAACACTGAAGTCACTTTGGTTTCTACGTCTCTCAGGCATAAAGTGTTTTCTAAATAATCCTGTTCGGATTAATACATCTATTCGGACACATCGGGCTAAGCAAATAAAATGCTAAATGCTAGTCTGGCCAATGGACCATCATAGAGCTTTAAGAAAAAGCACCACACAAACTCCAGATGAAAAACTCTAGGTCTCAAGGACCACAAACAGGCCTTTTTTTGATATCCTTGAGCAGGGGTGTCAATTAACATGCGACTTATTTTAAGGCAAGGAGGCAAGGTTATACAGAATGGTGGTTTGTTTATGGACCTCAAGAACTGCCGAAAAGTTATGCAAAAAGTGATACAATAACCTGAAACTTGGAGATCCAAGTGTAACAACAGAGATGATTTTTAACATTTTGTTAAGCTATACATATAGTAGTATTTCCCTTTAAGGAACATTAAAAATGTAACTTTCTTTCTGAAAAGGCTGACAGAATGCCCATTTTACCCACTGACAAATATTGTCAGACTGCATTCAAACAATGCCTTATGTATTCTTACGGGAGGGGCCATCTGATCATTCTTTTTTCTGTTGCGAAAAGTTTTAAAATGTACTCTAGTGTATGAATATGTTTAATTATGTGTTTTATAACTTGATCTTTGTGTCAAATTTCTGTTGCGTCCTTTCAAAAAGGATCCCGCTCGATATGTACCCTCAGGATATGACATGAACTCTAAATTAATAGTTAATAAGCATTCTTCATATGTGTTAAAAATTGAGTCTGCTGATAATCCTTTTTTCTAGCCCAAGGAAACATCACAACATGTTGTAACATTTCGCTCCCACAATAAAACCTCTGCACGGAGCATATTTATTAATAGAAGAACAATACTCACCGAGCCTATTATATCTTGAAGAGCTTCAAAACCTCCATTGACTGGGAAGACGTGATCTTTACTGTCAGCTATGCGTGCCAGCTAAGAACGAGAGAATAAGAAAAGGAGTGGGCACTTAAGCTAACATGAATTGGCAGCAAGTCCAGACTGGCATTTTAAATCGGCCCTGGCACAGTAGCAGGGGCTACATGCTATGCACTTGCACCTCTACAGAATGCCAGTGTGTCTGTACAACCATCACCTTTACACTATAAATTATAAAGAATTATATCTGCAATACAGGAAAATAGGAGCCTCCGACTGGCACTTGGCCAGTTTGCCCAATGACCAGTCTATTGCCCAATGAACCAATGGCCAGTATAGGATTTAGTAGATATAAATATAGAACTTGCCTAACTTTAAATCTTACTATTTGATTAAGCATTTCATTAACTAAAATATTTTTTACTTCTTCAGTTGTTCTGAGTGGAAAGAATAAAAAAAGAATAAAAAAAGTATTCTCAGCCAACAGGCGTCCAAGCTAAATACAGGTCTGTGGTTTCAAAAAGTGTGTTGTACCAATTATTCTTCATTATGCTCAATTAAATTTCAAGGAGGAAAGTAACACAAAATGTACTGCATGTCAAGGAAAGTTAAACGAAAATGTAGTAACGTTCAAAGTTTGGCAGCACCCCTGGCTTCTAAAACTTGCTTTTAAAATAACTAAGAAATTAAATCTAAATAGTTGGGTCCCACAGAATGAGGCTTAGTAACATCATCCATGACAGCTCAGGCTTTAAGGCTACCCTGCTTGAGAGTAGGTGGTATAACCACCGATACCATCCTTTTTTCACCTGTGTACAGGAAGGAACATGCCTAAAATGCTCTGCCTTGCCACAAGAGAGCTGTCAAACTCCATTTCTAGAGTGCCGAAACATACGAGACGGCATGTTGAAAGAGCTACTTTGGACATATTTTTACCATTCTGTGCAATACTTTTACTCGGTAGGCTGTCGCTAAAGGTATGCGAATGTACAGTACCTGAGTCTCGTTAAAGTCTTTTACACCGACACAATAAACTTGTGCTCCAAGTTCACGGGATCGATTGGCCTATGAGACAAAGTAAATTATAATTATAAACTGTAGGAGAAACACAATGGGTTGGGGAGCAGTGAAAGTAGGTGTGAAGGTGGCATAATGTTGGTGAGAAGTGAGTATGAGTACATGCCACTGCCCTACATAGACAAAGATGAAAATCACCCAAAGACCCAGAGAAACAGTACTTCACCTGGAGACTCCGGGTCAAACCTAGAGAGTTTCCCATGCATGGGAATTGGTTACTAAGTTATGCATTCTACATTATCCACCGATTGCAGGGGACCACTTAGCATGTGCTCGTCAATAACATATGAAATATGTGGTCGTCATCCTAGGGCCCTGTGGTTTCCAGCTATGCCCCTGTTTTAAATTGTATGAATTAATGAAAACTATTCTTGAATATTGTATCACTATGAAAGGGGGCATGCTAAGGGAAGGGTATTATATAGAGAAGATGAGAAGTTATGCAAGGGAGCATGAAGACGGCGGGGGATGGAGTGACAATGCTAGGGGATGGAAATAATGGTGTTGATGAGGGTTATGAATATGGTGGTTTAGGGATAATGATTGTGGTTGGGTATCCAAATGAATTAGGATGTTGGGGGTATGATGATAGTCTGGGGCAGCGCTACACTAACACACACACATACATAAAGTCACTCTAACACCGTAAACATATATACACTATATGGACAAAAGTATTGGGGCACCTGATCATTACAACAACGGAGTTGTATGACATCACATTCTAAATACACAGACATTAATATGAAGTTGGTCCCCCCTGTGCAGCTAAAACAGCTTCCACTCTTCTGGGAAGGCTTTCCACAAGATCTTAGAGAGTTTCTGTGGGAATTTTTGCTCATTAACCCAGTAGAGCATTTGTGAGGTCAGGCACTGATGTTGGACGAGAAGGCCTGATTCGTAATCTCTGTTCCAGTTCATCCCAAAGGTGTTCGATGTAGTTGAACATACACATATGTATACATATACTATTATATTATATTATATTATATATATATATACACACACATTCACTCTCACACACATCCCCCTTCCTCAGCCAACATTTTTTTAGTTCTAATTAGTTTAGGTGATCTACACGTTTCTTTGTAGTGTTTATTAACTACAGTGAAAGTAACGTCTCTGTTTTAAATTAGTGTGTTTTCAGTAATTTATTGAAATAAAATTGGACTGTTAACTTCATACTTAAGATGTCTTTTCGCATTGTACAAACACTAATGAGTTTTTCAAATGTACTTTAAAACTGCAAGGTTTGTCCCTATTCTAAACAAAACATATCTAATGGCTGAGGAAAGCTAGTCTTACATGTACACCAGCTGAAACATCAGCAATATTTGTTTTGGGGGGGAAAGAGTTTGCAAACAGATCCAACACCTTGGGTTCAGTTTTCTTTGAGTTTAAAGTTTTAAAGTTTTTTTTGGAACATGTTTAAAAGTTAAGCTGAAACATAATGTCGTGTTATGCTATTTAGCCTTCTTCACGGTCCAACACATGCAGAAATTAGCTGTGGGCTTTTATAGATTTGTAAATGAATTTTGTCCCCCCCCTAATTTTCCAAATGGGTCTATTTGTAAAGAGTTTTGCTCGTGCAAAGGTTTAACCCCCTGAGTGCCAAGTGTCCGATAGTGGCCCTTATATTAGGCTTCTGAGATCCATTCTGCCAAAACATGTTTGACACTGAAACGGTTAAAATGTGGTATAATCACCCTATGGATTATTCCTGCTGATTGAACCAATCCTTTGGTTGTTATGGTAATAAGACTTCTTTTAAAACTTTGCACCAAAATTGCTCTTGGTAAACTAGGTAAAATGTGTCCTATTACTGGCAGCTTTCGCCTCGGAATAAACAGTGCAAATAGTTTGGCACGCTCCTTAAATATATTATACATGCGCTAATATTAACCATTTCCCCTCTAGAGAAAAAGCAGCTTACTGAAATACTTTAAGCTTCTTATCTGGCGTCAAAAAACTGTTATCCGATTGATTCATCACTAGAGTTGGACCATGACTGTAAATATATATTTTAACCCTTTGGAATATCTGATGTACAAGTGACAATGATGACGAACAGCTGCCAACATGGCCGATTTTACTTCATTTTCAGAATTCCTTTCCTCAGTCTAGAAGAGGTCATGCAAGTTTCTGGTGCTTTAAATGTCCATTAAACTAGGGTAACCAGACCTTCGCATTGATGATAACAATTACATATAGCATTGTGGATAAAATGAGGGGATAACAGATAGGCAGCGATGTTACATTGTACAGAATGCTGCCTCTTTTGTATTCATTTTGCTGCACATTTGGATTATTACCTCCCGCTCTGCATAGTAAAACAAATCTTCATGGAGTTCCCCGTCAGTCAGAGCAATGATGACACTTGCTGTCCTGTAGCCTGTGGAAGAAAGCTTGCATTTTGTTAGCAGAACATCTTAAAAGTGATTTACGAGCACACGAGGTGGAAAACAACTAATAAACACTAACTTTATCTCCAAATGGTCTCGTTAACTGAAAGCAAGTTTTACCCAGCATGCTAAAACCACAGAGAGTTAGCGGTAAAGTCCATGCCGGGTACTCAATGTTATCAACCCAATAATTTGCAGGCGATATGAACGTTTCTTCTGTTATTACTCTACCTTCAGTGTAGAAAGGCTGAGTTGGCACTGAATAATGGATAGGTAAATCCGAAACCAAACATTGAGTATGCATTATGGAGGGCAATGAAATAGGCCTGGTACACGTGAATGCTGCCATGGTGGAAAGGAACAATATTTGACGTTGTGTCCACCATATACAAATGCAGTTTAGTGCGATCAAGGAGTAGGTGGGGAATGTGAAATAATATACGGACCCACGAGTCCAACAGTTCCATGTGTCCAGCATGAATGGCAGAGATAACTGGAAATGATGGACTGTTATGCTCTCAAACTACATCTCAAACCATCAAGGAAGATCCATTGTTGCATCAATCACTAGCGCTACATACTTGCCCACAAATAGGTCTGTATTTCATAAAGCCTTGGACACCGCCGTAGCTTTTACATATAGTGCAGGAGACATTTCAAACTGCGCGTCTAACCTTAGCTCAAACACAGCTCCAACAATACAATGGTAGCCACACGGACTAGGCACATAGTGGTGGAAATTCTACCGCCCAATATCTTTATGCTCAAGGGAGATCTTATATACCGTTTAAGCATAGAGGGAGAAGAGGGTTGCCCCAAAACCTAATTCTGCACGTATGTTTAAGATAGTTATAAATAAAAGCTTATTTTTTCTTACCTTCATTGCTTTCATGATAGATTTGCTCACTTGCCTAAAAGGAGAGTGAAAAGCTGTTATTATTACAATGATTATTATTACAGACTTCTAGTTGTGTCGCCAGATTTACACTTAAAATTCTAAAATCATTATGCAAGAATGAATCTTTTTTTTAACGTTAGCATTTAAAATTAAAATTGTTTCCAAATACTTGCAGAAGAATGCAAAAAGGGTATATTTTAAATTCTTAAGCAGATCATTTATCAACTATTTGCCAACAGCACTTTTTCGAACACACTTACATTACTAGGTCCAGCAAATGTAAAGTGTGATTGGCCTGAGTCTGAAATATATATAAGCAGTTTTATAAAAAGGTACGTGACCTGCTTCAGGTATGTACAGTATAGGATGAGATCACATTTAAAGGAACTGTGCACTTCAGCATTCAGTCTGTAATGAATATAAATGTCATATTACGTACCCTCTCAATACCTTCATGCATGTATGTGTCGCCTCCTGGGAGAACTTTACGCAGCTCCTCCAAGCCAAGTCTGATCTGCTCTCTGTGAGCACATTTATTATTTTTATTATTACATTGTAAATTGGCGTCGTGTAATGTAGCAGCTATACATTACCTATTCTGTTTAAGAATTTCCATTTTCCCCTGGGATACAAATGCCTAGAGGGATTCCTTAGACTCTCTACACATTCGGTATTTAACCCCCCCCCCCAGCTAAATCCCTAGCAGGAGATACGTTTTGCTGAATGCAAATCCTGCCCAGAAATGCAAAAAGCACAAGGTACATTCAGTGATCACTCGTGCAAAGCTTTTAAGCATACCTTGGAACTTTATGGAATGGCTCCACCTGCGTCTGATAACGCCACATACATAATGTATGTAATAAAATAATACCAAATATATTGATCGCTATAGTAAGGTGTTAGACTGGCTGTGTATGTATGTGTGCATGTGTATGTGTAAGTGTATGGTGTTCGAGTGGCTGTGTGCATGGATGTACATTTAAGGTGTTAAGAGTGTGTACGTGTGTATGTATGGATGTGTGTGTAAGTGCAGAGCCTTTCCTGACCATCATCATACCCAACCATATCAAAATTCATTCCAATCCCCAGACAATCATTATTCCAAACCATTATTTTTATACCCCCACCATCATCACCATATTCATCTCCACCATCATGTCCATCCCCTACCATTATCACCCCATACTGAACCACAATCATCCCCCTCCATCGACCACCTAACAAAACATCATCACCATAACCACCCAAAATTATTTCTCCATCATCTTCATACCCTTCCCTTGGCATGCCCCCTTCATATTCATGAAAACATATCTCTCCCTCTTACCTACCCGCTCTCTGAGTATTTATTAAACCCAGGAGTTTGCTGGAGAACCACTCCTGCCATAGGGCTGCGCTGTACCTGCACAACACAATTGGCGAGGTGACATTAACTATGCATTATACAGGACCAGCGCAGGCCTATAGCAGGAAATGCTAACATACAGTACATATAATATATCATATAATGATATCAGGGAAATTAAATGCCCGCCTCCTCTATAAACTCGGTTTATTGTATATATCTCTGAGTAATTTGTCAAGTAGGGTTTGCCGGGTAGACTTACTTATGTCCCACAAATGATACCTGATACAAAATTCACATTCCCAACCTTTTTTGTATTTCTTGCATATGTTTACCAATAGCTGAACAAATCTTAACCATAACTTTTTGTGCCATTTAATATTTATCTATATGGATATATGCCACTCATGGCTTTTATACAAATCTGGCTCTTACCTGTCATCGGTCAGCCTCATTAAGGTGGATCCTCTCGTCGAGAAGACGATGAAAGACATCCTAAGTTGTGGACTGAAATGATAGAGCAGACAAATAGAAAGCCATAGTGATGGTTCACCAGCCTACCACGAATTTATCTTACTACTAAGGCCCTCTTAATTGCAGTCGGGACTGAGAAGAAAACTCACCTGATAAATCTCTGTGCCAGATGTTCAACAAAGTAATAGATTTCATTCCAGTGGTGTAGAACACTTCCAGATCTAGAGGGAAACAAGGGAGATTTTGATCAATGGTGTGATATAATGGTGTGATATGGTCATACTATAAATAATGACAAGTCAAAGTTTCCACGAGGACCTGTATTAGAGCCATTTGGGCAACACATTTGGTGAGTCACTAGAATCTTCATGATTGTCTATTAAAGGGGTAATGTTTAAAGAGTCTCAGGGTGAGCTCATGTAGAAAGTTCCCAGGTATGCTGGTGGGCAGCGTGGGCTGTTGGTCCTGGATCTATTGTTAAGTTATAGACAGCATGCTTGAAATTTCTTGGCCTTTTGTCCCATATAGATTATTTTGGATATTACTGTTATAAAAATCTATATTATCTTGGTGGGGAGTTTTGTGTGACGTCTGTTTGTGCATGCCTATAGAAACATATACTTTACTTCTCTCATACGATCGGAAGCATTCAACTTTAGGTTACACGAAGAAACTTCTCTACCTTGAATGATAAATACTTCTGTATTTTTTTACTCACTTAAAGAATTACCTCCTGACCTCAGAGTTTAAAAACTTTTAAGGCCACAGAGCCATCAGTATGACAATGAATCGCAGACCTCTCTATATCCGCTACACTCGCTGTTTATTGCAGTCATGTTGGCCAAGTATACAGCTGAAATTTATCATGTGGATTTAATGAGTTCCCATAAATATTATGAAGTGAAAGCTGCTGAGTGAGCAGATCAGTCATTCTCTCCTGCCAAGGATAGAGACAGAGTAGGAGACAGTGAATTCCTTCAAGCAATCTGTTTAACCAAGGAAATAAGAGCAGCCAGGCTAATCCTGTACAATAAGATGCAACGTGTTCCTCCTAGGGGCTCCAATGAACTTTTATAAGTGAGTTTTCTGAACCAAAGTCACAAAGACAGAGAAGAAATAGACATCTTGAGCTTAACCACAACACTTGTAAAATAAATATTTTTTGTTAATAACTTTGCTGATGTTGTGCAGTTCAGACAATAAGGCTTATTATTTAGCCCTTTATTTCAAGATGGCTCATTGTCAAGAAGGTCAAGTCTTGAGTGACCAACATGAAAGGCAAATCTTTGTTTGACATTCAATTTCCACCATTAGCATTCATTATATATATTATAAATAAAAATTTGCTTTTTTACGAAGCTGCCAAAGGGTTCCCATCTTCTAATTTGTCCCTGCTATGCTTAAGAGCCCCCAAGATTCTAACAGCTCTCCAAATATCAAAGAACATACAGGGGTCCCTAATGAAGACTTCAGTTATGTGCAAAACACAATAACTCTACACAGTCTGAAGATGATGCCTTTACATTCAATGATATTTAATTACATTATACTCATTTGATTTGATGATAATCCCATGACTCAAGTACCCAATAACAACAGACACATAAAACTTGGGTTGATTTTATTTATTAACCAATGCTACGGTTGGTTAATAAATGCTATGCAACCTTAGGCCCAACACCTTGTTGCGTTAACAGGGCAAAGACTACCAAATGAACACATAAATATAATAAATAACATCTATAAACATAAATAATTAACAGACCATAAAGCCTACCAGGCAAACTAGGAACCACCACACAGGGACAGACATACCAAGATGCCCAAACCCAAACCTGAGACTCCCAGCACCACCTGCCAGGAACCTCCCATCAAATGCTCTCCCCCAGAGCATTCACACCCCTAGGTGCCTTGTAAGCTACCCACCCGTCTGTGACAGCATAAGTACCCCAACTTAATACAACATACCCCAATAAACAAGGAGGGAGGGCGGGACAAACAACACAAGGTAAGGTGACTACAAAATGTCCCTAAACCTCATGTCACAACCCCTTAAATAACTTTTCCCTAAAACCCTAACCCACCAAAACTGGCACCAAAAAGCCTGGCCCTACTCGGGAGCCCAGTCAGGACCCACTCTGGCCATGCTGGCCCCCGCAGGCATCAGTTGGGGCTTTCGTCACTGGCATTTAACATTTGAAATCCGTGCTTGAATGCAGATGACAATTAAGAATATCTGTGTCTCCTAAAATCTTATCCTGAAAGAAGGTATTATTGCCACACATAACATAAAATTCGGGTTGTATGAGCAAACTATTATTAAATAGTTATACTTGTTGAACTATCTATATGTTGTTTCAGCAACATTGAGTTTAGAATACTGTATATGACATGAGTGGCATAGAAAATGTCTCAATTGCTCTTCTGCTTTGCATGGCTTAAAACCATCAAAACTTCTTCTAACATTTTTCAATTAGCCCATGACCTTGGCTTGTGGCATTGCGACTGTATATGCTGCATTGGTCGTCCCTGTGTGTGGGTGAGACGTTTAACACGTCTCATGTTTCCCAAAACTCTGAGATTTTCCTTAAACATAAGTTATTTCCAGTAAAATAAATTAAATATCCCACATTAGCTAAACAAATATGGCTTGAGAACATCTTCAGCCAAACTACTTAACACATTGACCATTTAAACAAGGCTTGGCCATGCTCTGATTTTAAACCCTGTTCTCATACAGATCCACCTGTATCAAACATATCTGGACATATCTGGGTGTTTTCAGAGCTCTGGCGTGTTCTTATTCCTGTCACCCCTAATGGACTTTTGGATGTCCTGTTGTCCTCCTACCTTACCATTCCCTCTCATATCCTACTCTTTACTACGCTCTACTACTCTAACTCATCTATTAAACCTTTCTCTTTCCAGTGGCATGTTCTCACCCCTCTTTAAACATGCTTTTATCGCTTACATTTTGAAAGAAACATCCTCTAACTACTGTCCTATCCAGAGAAGGGGTGACAACATTCAGACCAGAGTGCAAGTACAGCCAAGTGGCAGAGCTTATGTATAACGTGCACTACCTAGTCCCGTCCAAAAAACATTTACAGAGATACTATAAATAAGACCCAGAAAAGGTGCAGAAAATGGATCCAGTCATCACAAAAAAGCCATCAAAGTACTTCTTAATTTGGCATCCTGGTGTAGAATTGCTACAAAATGCCTGCTTCTCTTGTCAGTCCTTTCTTTCTTCTTTGACCTCTAAACTACTGGAATGTTTAATCCACAATCGCCTAACCCACTTTCTTTCTTCTGCAATTCTACTCAACCATTTATGATCGAGTTCCATAATCAAGTGGATGTATGACCATTACTGAGAACTTCCCAGGGTTGGCTACATGGAGCTCTTCCTCTTCTAGGGGAGCCGCATTGTGAAGGGTCAAGCATAGTCATACGGGAAGGTAGAGCTAGCAGTGCATGGGGCTAGCTGCATATGGAGTGGGGCTAGCCCAGAAACATTTAGTAAGAGGGGATATTGCAGGTAGTATGAAGGAAGTGGGTATGGCCAAATGGCATTCCCCTACCTGGAGTAAGATAAAACTGACCCAGCGACTCAGGGAAGCTGCATTTCACCAGGTATCAGGAAATTAGATGGGCACTCGGTATTCAGCCTGTAAAATTGTTTTGGCAAATGCCCAAGCAGAGTATACCAGATTCTGATACAATGTCAGAGGGCACATAACTAGTGTAAAACTTGTCTGAATGTAATCTCTGCTGAGATTTAACTATCCAAAGCCAAATATACAATATCTCATACTTATCAAATCACTTTATTCTATAAGACCAAGAAAACAGACTGGGGAGAAAACCATTTAGAATGTATACTGCTAGTAAGAAGAAGTGGTTTGAGATGTTACATGCATTAGCTTCTGTGTAGAACATTAAATAATAGTCACTGTTAAGGAACACTTTCCTAGTTTTTCTTTCACATATAGATTTTCAATCAAGTTTCAATAAGATATAAAAGAGACTGATGGTGCTCGATTAAAATCAAAGGCACAAAATCCAACACAGGTGGGCATGAGGCTGATTTGCTACTGTAGCCTTTTAAATCTGCATCATAAATCTAAATATTGTCTTGGAAATTACACCAACAGGGATTTTTATGACATCACATTCTAAATACATAGGCATTAATATGTAGTTGGTCCCCCCTTTGCAGCTATATATATATATATATAAATGTTAAAAAATTTATATATATATATATATATATATATATATATTATACAACACATCTTCCAGGCAAAACTGTTCCCACAAAGTTGAAAGCATATCAACATGTCTTGGTATGTTGAAGGATTAAGATTTTCCTTCACTAGAAGTAATGGCCCTAGCTCAAAACCTGACTTCACTAATTCGAGGTATGTCCCAATACTTTTTTTCCATATAGTGCTGCAAAACAAAGCAAGGTCCTTAAAGACATGGTTGGGTGAGTTTGGTGTGGAAGAACTTGACCGGCCACACAGAGTCCTCACCTCAACTCCATTGAACACCTTTGGGATGAACTGGAACGGAGATTGCGAGCCAGGCTTTCTCATCCAACATAAGTGTCTGACCTCACAAATACTCTACTGGATGAATAGGAAAAAGATCCCACAGAAACTCTCAAAAATCTTGTGGAAAACTTTCCCAAAAGTCTTCCCACAAGATTTTGGAGTGTGTGTGTGGGAATTAACACTGTGTGGGACTACAAATACATAAAATAATTAAATAACCTAAATGCCATGATAGCTACATTTGTCTTATAGCATATGTGTATATTGACACAGTATAATTTCACCTACTTATTTGCAAATATTATTATATAAATACCATTAATTTCCTAATTAATTAATTCTACATGAATAACTTTTTTGAAATATGAAAACTATATTTTAAACAATGTACAATAACGTGCTGTAGGATTATCCCATTATATTTTATGCATGACAGTTTGGTTGGGTATACAATGAATCCTCCTGTTCTCTGTAGGGGTTTGTATGGGTGGAAGTGTAATATACTTTCTAAAGGCTGAGCTCCAAGAGTTGCTATGGAATTTTGGTAGTTAATGAACATCAAATTATATTTTCCATGACAAAATAAAACAATTTAGGTGTAACTAAGGAAAGAAATGCATACTAAACCAGAGTGTGCACCACCATATGCTTTACACAGTGTTTCCATTGCACCAACTTGAACATCTATCTGGGAACTAAGGGGTTGATATTTCATCTGTAGCAAATCCATCCCTAATTCAATATGTAAGTTTCTCGATTTCAAGGAACTCATCTGTTGCTCATTTACCTTAATAGTTTGGTGATCCAGTTACAATGACATCATACACTGGATAAGTAATCATATCTTGCACTGCTTAATCAGAATGCATGCAGAGGATTATATCTCAAACATTACACTTTCTTTATGTAGGAAGAATTACCAGATACAATGATTTATTTACGTTTAGTCCTGCGCTAGACCTACTCCAGGGCAGTGCCACCAGCTGCCCCTCTACATGACCATCTTACTTGTTGTGATATCCTAGCGCTCTGCTTTTTAAGGATACATGGTGCTGGGTGGATATATATATATATATATATATATATATATATATATATGTATACGCACAATGTATAGTTAATATATCATGGTTACTTGCAATGGAGCCTGTCATCTGTACTTTTTTTGGATGACAGATCCACTTTAAGGCTTTAAGCCTTCTGTTTTTAAACTTGTTTTGTAGTTTTATACGGGTACAGTGTTCGATGGTACCTTCTCTGCTCCTTTTCTTAAGGTTCTGCCGAAACTTGTAGAGCAGGAAACCCAATAGACATACATCCCATATGAAATAGCACTCAGCATCTGTTTTATGGCATATATTTGTCTGGTTCTTTTAAGGCCTTAAGGACCAATCTCCTGTAATGTTTTTGGCCCCCTGCCCAAGCAGCTGTTTTGGACACTTGGATAATTCTAAACACACCTACATAGTTTTAGCTGTTTAGTTTCCCGGAGGCATTTACAAAATTTTGCAAGATGGATAAAAAAAAAATAATAATTCTGAGATTTAGATGAATCTGTGGCTGGTTACCATGGTGGTTTAATGATTTCAGCGTGGTGTGAAAAGTGGAAAGATGTTATGGGCTATAGTTTCCAAAGACTATTTCAAACTTTGTGGCCAAAGTAATGTCCTATGGAAAAAGTTTTCTTTTAAGCATGCTTGTGTGTGTTTTAAGGGGAAGTTAATACACCCTAAAATGCCAACAGACTAAAATATGTACGATATGATAAGACAGAAAGGCTTTTCGTTCATACAAATAAAGCTAATTTTAATAATGCTTTACCTTCTCTGTAGCCTGAATTCCAAGGTGCATACCATAAATCCTCAGTGCAAGTCCTCCTGAAGGTGGAGAATACTGACGGCAATGAGTACAGAACAGTGAAGTCATCTATGCACCAAAGGTCCCAATATAATAATATAATAATAATATATAAAAGTCTGTATTAACTCATAAACAGTCAGGATACAGACCGCCCTAGGGTGAAGGAATACAACAGTGTCTAATGTGTTTTGCGCCTAGTGCTCGCTTTTATGGTCTATGAGTAGGCACTGCTAGGAGCAAAACGCATTAGTTACCGCTGTCTTCCTTGTCCCCATGGTGTTTTGTGTCAACACCATAAATCAATAAATACTTTTATATTTATACTCTATGTCCATGGATGTCTTCGCAGTTCTGGATTGAGTGTCAGCATTTCCCACCTTAAGGAGAACTTGAATACATGAATCAATGCATTGGTCGTCACCAAGTGAAAAATGTTGCTGTTTTTACGTTTCATAAAATTGTCAATAAGCTTGGTACTGTATTAGTATTAGGCCACGTAAAAGAAAGGTAAAAGATCATGAACATGTATAATTATATATGTATCTCACTGAGGCCTAATGCCTTTAAATCCCACAACCCCTAAACCCACTCACCCTGAAATGAAGTCATGAGTCATTGATGTGGGTAAGGGTAATGACTGCAGCTTTACTATATTCCCATGCCAGAGTTAACATACAACTTTAACCATAAACAACCCACCAGCTGCCTTGAGCCAAACAGTTGCTTCTCATCTCTGTAGACGAAGGGTCCCAGTCCAGAGGGGGCTATAAGCCACCTGCTGGAACCGGATCCCCAAGCCCATTTAGGCACAGCCTCCAGTAGAACTCCTCTACCGCTGAGACTACAAAACGAATAAGAGTATAGAAAAAAGCACCAATGCCCAAGAAAAAAGCGGTGGGTGGACGGGAACAATTCCTGTCCTGAAGGAACCAGGCGGAAAAGAAGTAGATCCCCCCTTCACCCACTTTAAAAACACTGGGTATTCCAAGACTGCTTGGAAGACCTTAGCTCCGACCTAGGCCAGCAATCATATTACCCCTTCTCTAACGGTCCATGGGGTCCCTGGTGTTGCAGTTTGTAAGTTAATTAATCAAATGCTGTTTGGGATATAACAAGCATATAGTATGGTATAATAATGATGTCTCTTTTGCATAACAATCAGATGAAAGTGATTAGAGACACTGCCAATTATTATATTATAATATTAAATGAGAACTACATGCATAGTGATTTGGTATGGAATGTCTCTGTGATGTAAGTGAACATTACATCATTATTACAATATATTTTGCTCCACAGTAGACGTTATAACTTCAATTTAGTGTATATCGATTTACACTTAAATTATTATAATAATCCTTGCAGTAGTCATTTTTTCCAATATCTGTCTTTCTCAAGGCACACAACCAGGTCATTTGTTCAATTTTATAATTATTTTTTTAGCGCCATCATATTCCACAGCACTGTACAACTGGTAAACAGGACATAACGAGCAATGCATCATATAACAATTTGGACTTACAGGAACAAAAAGGGAGGAGGGCTCTTGCTCAAATGATCTCACAATCTAGAAGATAAAGAGTTGTACCCTGTTAGCCATAGAAAGAAAAGGAGGACATTTGGTAACTTGATGGCGTTATATATATCAATAAATTGATTTAACAATTCTACTAACATATTGTTATGTATAAGTTGACAACATTTTGTGTTATGGAGATAATCAGTGGAAAGAAATACAAGAAGTCCTTCTTTCTTTTTTTCTGCAGCTTTTGTTCTTTGGGAACCCTTATGGCTTTGATCTAGACTCCAGAGAAATGCATGGTTCAACCCAGTTTATCAAGTAAGAGGGACACAAGTCAGCCGGCACAAATGGAGGAAGTGATTCCTCCTCTTTCTCCATCGGTATCTTGCATGCCTCCGAGGATCTGAGTCTCAGCTCATGCGCAGATTCAGCCTTGTTCCTCGCCATGGCTGGTTCATCGTCTAGATTGTAAGCTTTCAAGAGAACAGACCTCTTCTACTTTTGTGCCAGTTTGTTATTGTTTGTGATTTTTACGTTTTTATCCTGCCGACTCTGATTGTAAAGCGCTGCGATTATGTTTTAACCAATTTAAACAACCCCTTTTGTGACAGTTATATGAATAATACGTACTGTGTATCACTGTGTATTAAGTTTCAACCTCAATGCCTCTTTACAGCTCTAAGAAATATCCATTGCAAATAACGTTCTAGAGCGAGTAAATCTAGTACATTTTATGGTCATAAATCAGGAAAAAGCATAGCACAGCATTGTACGTAATATTATACTTAGAGGAAAATCTTGGACTGTGTCAAACACCATCATTTTAGGTAAAATATTGCTCAGTACCCCAGTTTTGTTTTCTTATGATAATCTATCCTTAAGGGTCTATTTATCAAGTGATCTCCATAGAATGCATGAGTCACCGATCCTAAAATACGCAAAGTCTAAACTTTGTGACAGCTTTCTTAATGCTTTCTAAACACTAAGCGTGGCCCTCTCTTCCTAATGTATTTGCCTGTCAGGGTGAGATTGCAGTAGCCTCTTAATTCCCCTTTAAAGCCCGGTGTAAATAAAAAGCTAATAATAGCAGTAAAGGCAATAGAAATTACCCTGCTGAAGTTCCTCGGAGAAACGTTTATATCAACATATGTCAAAATGAGACCACAGCCTCCGGGGGGGCGCATCAGGACCGGTCATAGTGGTCCACCACAGGCAAGGAGCCCTTTGTCCCCCAAAATAGTGTACTCTGTCTATTTTTATACTTTTTATGCCAATTCTGTCAGGTACCAGACTGCCTTCTACACAACGGGGTGAGTGCTGGCTCACCCATGGTCCAGACACCCCAGGCGGCTCTGGCCCCTGTGCAGCGTTTCTTGGGTGTTAGGTGAGGGAATCCTTTGTTCCATACCACCCAACGTCTCCAATTGCCCAAGAAGAACATGTTTGTTTTAAGGAGTGTGAATAGAGGCATGGCTAGGGGACAGGACTTTTCCACAACTTTTTTAATGTACTGTGTACCAGTGATGTATTGAAGATTGTTTATAATGGGCTTCTAAACAGAGTAATGTTAACGCAAGTTAACATATCAACACACTTTCTGTTGTTGACATACACGTTACTGTGAGGTCTAGGGCTGCAGAACACTGTGATGTACTCATACCCACCAAAAATTTCCAAACCAAAGTAACTTTGGGGGAGAAAAGAAGAACAGAAAGATGCGTTGTATTCTAGTTTAGTTGTTTATTTGTTTCACTCCCTGTTTTGAAATGTAAACAAACATAATGCAGAGCTGCCAAAGCCCCCCTGTTTCCCAGATCATGCAAACTAGGTTGTTACTTAGCATGGTGTAAAGAGCACATTAGGATGGCATTTGGTCCAAACTTCTGGTGAGAAATCATTGAATACTTCCAGTGCCTTTAAGCCACCATGAAGGCTCAATTGTAGTGCCAGAAAGACAGCCACTTAGAAAGTTCATCTGTGCTGTTCCTAAGTGAATCCATGTTTGTTCATTTGTTAATTTGCTTTTGTAATCTTTGAAAAAGTGTAACCAGTGAACTACTCCTGCAGATAAATTAATGATCCTGGATCAATAAAGAGGGTTTTAACAAAATTCTATCTATTGATATGGAGAGAGAACGCAAGAATGTCTTGATGCAGGAGTAGGGAAGTAAGATAGCGGAGGTAGCTCACACCTCTTCCCGTCACAGCTGGCATCATCAGTTAAGAAGCTGCAGATCAGAATATACACCTTGTTTTCTGAAAATTCCAGTGGGCAATGAAAAACGTTTCATTTTGAAAGATTTGCTAATATATAAATTCTGCTGAGATCAGCACAACATTATGATTATAGAATGAAAATCAGATTGATATGGACTTGGGCGTTGACTGAAGTTCAAAAAGTGGCCGCCCAAGTAAAATGTTACTAATTTAAAACCTGGTGAAGATTCACCTTAAGAGAACCCTGCTGGTCTCTGCACAGCCCTTGGAAACGTGCTCAGTTCTAGCGTGATACAGCTTATCAGAGTTTATTGAATATAGCTTGATGGCAGTCCATAAGAAGATCACAATGCTGGCTTTGTTCAGTGATACTACTTACCTTACCTATTTCATAAAGAAAAAGACTGCTTTGTGTCAAAGTAATGTTCTCATAACACATAGAGATGCCATATTTCATGAAAAACCTGTAAAATAGCCACCACACATGGATGCGCTTAACATACATATGAAGAAAATTCTTTAACCTGGGTCAGGGTGGGATCCCAAAGGAGCTTTAGTAAGAGGTTGTGCTTTGAAGTTGGAGGGTAGCAGGATCAAGAGGTCTATGGCTTTATTGTATCATACATAGAATAGTGTTCCAGCAGAGACTACGTTAACAAGCATTAACCACTGCATTACCAAAGGAAAACCTAAAAACCCGCTTTAATATCCTGATTGTCTCCAAATCTGGGGCACCAAGCGGTACTATGTCCTAATTAAAACAAAAACAAGGTGACGCAACAACTTGTTTTTTTGTTCAGTGGTTTTCTGGAAATGTTTTCTTTAGAGAGTAACAGGCCAGATGTTTTTAGCTTGTTCCATATGGGGCCGTGTGTATGTTGAAAGCACTTGTCCATATCAGAAAACAACCTCCACCTTTCAGTGCAGAATACATGGGTGGCCATTAAGAAAATTAATTGTTTTGGAAAACATCTTTGTTGGACTAATAGTCATTATTTACTGACACATAAAAGTTAAAACTATTATCCTTCCCTGTTTTCATGAAGTCTTCGCAGCTTTTTGGCATTCATTTATTAAAACTGCCTTTACATTTTTTTGGTTGGTTTTCAGCTGATTTAGAACTTTTTTTTTAGAGATATTTTTAGGAAAGGACTATTTTACCCCCTAAAAAGCTGAGCTAGGTGAAAAAGGTCGCAAAGTTAGCATAATAACTATGCTGACCACATCTCATGCCCTCTAAAGTTCATGCTTGCTATACTCACTCCCCAAAAAAGAGTTCCATGGGCAGGAACAGATTAACGGCGGAGCACACAAAGCAATTGCTCTAGGGACCCATTGTTCTGAGGGCCCCAGCGTTCTGATGGGTCCATACTTTTATCCTGTCATTTCTGCGCACTGGCAATGATGGAGTAAGTATTTACATTAGAAAAAATTTGATAGACCGAATGGATCTTATAGGCAAAACTGTCAAATGCTATAGTTCTATGTTTCTAAGAAAACAGGCTTGTTAAGTGAACATTGGATCACCGAGAAGATGCCGGGTTTATGTTATGATGCCGTGAGTCATTATTTATAGCTTTGAACTTTCAATTAAAGTATATGTTCCTTCCAAAGCTCATACGAAGATCTCAAGTAAGGTTCTAAGCAAGTAGGGACGTGGGACTTTTTCTACCAGAGAAGGATTTTGGTCCCACTCCCAGCATGCATCCCAACTGTCCAACAGTGCCGGTTTTGCCACTATATCCCACTGTCCTGCCGAGCTCTACCTCTGTCTCGCTTTGCAAGACAGAGGTACAGCTCAGTCAGTCATCAATCCTGCGGTCCCAATTTCACACACTGGAGAATCCATTCGCAGAATTGTGTGCGCAGTTTGAGTGATGCTCTACCTCCCAAGCTCGGAAGTAGAAGTTGGGAGGTATCCATCAGTCACATACGCTCAGCAGTTTAGCTTAGATCAGTTTAGCTAAGGCTTGATTAATCTGTATCCAGCACAGTGATATATACCAGACTGCCAATCCTTCCCATTCCTTCTTATATCACAAAACTCCAACATCTGGTAATCAATATTCATGGGGCTTTAAAGGGATAGTTGCACATGCTGGAGACCTACTGTATGCAGGGCCGGCCCTACAATAGGGCCGACTGGGGCAATTGCCCCAGGCGGCACTTCAGAAGGGGCGGCACCAAGCGGTTTTTTTTTGTTTTTTTTGAAGCGGAGGAGAGAGAGAGGGGCACCGAGTGATTTTCGCTTACCCGCTCGGCGCCCCTCTCTCTCCTCTGCGGCGAGTTTCCCTGTTCGGTCTCGGTGCCGGCTTGTAATGCAGAGCGCCGGAAGTGACGCGAATTTCCGGCGCTCAGCATTACAAGCCGGCACCGTGGCAGCACAGGGAGACTCGCCGCAGGACTGTTTAAGAGTAAGTACCGGGGGGGGTAGATAATGCCGCCCCCCCCGGCGTCGGCGGGCGGCGGCGGCATTTTAAACTTCGCCCCAGGCGGCGTTAAGTCTTCGGCCGGCCCTGACTGTATGTGGGTAGAATTTTAACTCCAGGTGGAACAGAAGACAATCATTTACTTAGTTGATTTATACCGGGTGAATGTACAAAAGTAGTTATTATTCTGTCTCAGTGGTTTAGAGCATAGGCCGCCTTAAAGACAAGTTTTAGAAATGTCTAACCTCTCTTTATAACACCTTATTTGACTGTATATTAGAGTTGGGTGACTCTGTGTGGTCTCAAGCCCAAATCATCAGGAAGGTTGCTGCAAGAACTGGTTAAAATACCTCTCCCCTTTCTCTCTTCGGGTCCTCACTTGTGCGCAAGAGGACTCTTTGTAGTTGGTGGACAAGTCCAAACTGGCTCATGGGCAGCCCAGCATGCTGAGCTCAGGTTTCTGGCTTGTCCCTGGCTTGGCTTGTGTCATGGCACTGCCCGCTCTCCAACAGCTTCTCAGAACCCCCTCCATTACCCTTCCTATTGTTTCATATAACCATTCCTTCCAACACGTTCTATTACTAATAATTATGGAATAATGGTTCATTATCCTTAGGACCTCTTGTCGTTATTATTTTAGTGCCCAGTAGCATCATATTGCTTCATTCAATCTCTATTTTATCACACTCTGTTCTGTTTAGCTCTTAGTCATTCACTATATGACATCTATATATATAACACCACCTACTTCTACTTCCCGTGACAATATCTTAAAATTGCATTTCAAGTCCAAGCTCATAACACAACAGAACACTGACAAAGTCTGACATGTGAACACTGATCTGTGCCTTTGGACCCACTGCATCATTTCATTTTGACGGGACAAGCAGAGCAGGGGTTAACTTTTCCAATGATGGCCGCACTTAAAACTGTAAACCCCAGCGGTGAGCAGATGATATGTGCAGAACGTCACTGGGAAGGAGAGCGGACTGAATGGTTTATGTCAGTGATTAGCTTGGGCATAATTATATATTTAACTTGGCGTCCTCTCAAAAAATGACCTCACAGCTGTAGAGCTTTAGCTCTGAAACATGATGAATTCCTCTCATCATGTTTGAGCCTGCTTGAGCTTTCATATACCTTGTAGACTGATATGTTGCATGTTATTGGATTAATTGAAAGTTCCAAAAATATGTTAAAAAATGTATATACTGTAGACCAACTTATATGCCACCTGTGTTATTCTGATGAATGAACACAAAAGCGTTTTATGGTGGTAAATAAGTGAATCCTTTAAAAACCACACTGGTTCTTGGTAACGGATTATTTTCGGGTTGTGGTATGGACTCTAGTGTTCATTTAGCTTGAAACTGCATGTCAGTGCTTTGGGTCTTTGGGGTTGATTCACAAAGACAGCAATTTTGGGAAGAATTGAGGCTTTAATTCACCAAGTTTAGGTTTGTTGCTCACAGGATGCACAGGGTGCCATAGTGCCAATCTAATCCCCAAAAATACCACTTATTGAGTTTCCAGCACTAACTTCTTCACTAACCCATTTCAACAAAGCTTAGCTATCCTTTACCTCCACCTTTCAACAACTTTGGTGAAAGCAACTCTGCTCGCAACCTAAAACTCATAGCCAAATCAAGTTTTTTTTTGTTTCCTGCTATTAAAACACAATACAGCTCAGTAAATTAACACAATATGATTACGTAAAGAGAGATTTGGGTAAAGATTAGGTTTCACATCTTGGACCCATTCTGTCTAAAGAAACTGGAATAGTCTGCACGTGTAAGATATGGTCTTTTCTGTTCTGCAACTGATTTCAAGAGTCAAGAGCTTTGCAATTCAGTCCAAAGGAATGTTGTATTATGCATTCATTCTGTATTCTGGCAGTATTGATCAGCGAAAAAGTGAGAACATATAATGCTCAGGAAGGTAGCCATCCAATGAAGGGAGGCTCTTTATTCTTATTCCCATAGTGAAGGGGAAGATGAAAGTAATTATCGTTGGGATATAATGTCACTTACGAAAAGTGGGCCTGTTGCGCCCGTTGATATTAAAATACATTCGTACTCTTCCAGGGGAGTGTTATTATAATTGGACTGATCTTGTGTTGCTTTTTTTCATAATACTCTAATTCTTGTAATTAGCACATGCGCAATTAAAGGAGGTTCGTAGAGTGAAGAACATTGTCTTCATTCCCTGAATCACACGTAAGCAATTTTTGTTTGCTAACATCTGCATCCTCCTAACATTTAAAAGGAACATGTAATCTTGAGATAACCCTAGATCTCGTCCATCTGTGACATTGGCAATCAAGAGTGAAGATCTGGAAACAAAGCTCTGGAAAGTGATTGGAAAGTTGGGGTTGTCAAATTACTCGTACAGTCAACAATAGATTTACTGGCCGACTCCACGGAAAATCTAATCTTCAGATTTTGCAAAGCTGCGTTTATATTGTGGATCTGCTTATCTTAGCCTGTTTACTTTGGTACGCAGTAGTACAAACATCAATTATAACATTAGATTGGCTCAAAAAATAATTGTCTCAACCGGTAGGTTGTATTAAAAAAGTATCACAATTCTCCAGTCAATCTAAAAGCATACATTTATTTGCGTTCATGATAAGCTCATGCAAGTTCTAAGAATTATTTTAACATCTCACCTATGTTGTCTTTCTACCATGTCTGTTGCAAGACTATTCCAACTATATCACTATATATAGTATGGTTTGTTTATTAGTGATCTTACTAAAAAAAAAAAAAATCATTAAAAAGCTTTTTTATTAACATTCTGACCTCCACCTTAATAATATTCTTACTCCAAGGCACCCCAGATATAACAAGTTCTAAACTGAATGTTTAAGCAGTGAATTGCTAATTTTGTATATTAAATAGAGCTTGGCAAATAGAGTTAAAGTCTTAACTTTTTGGTGGAAACAGGCTTAGACGGACCACAAGTGATGTCACAAGACACGGTGACGACTGTCCCATGGCATGTAGACAAACACTCTTCAATGTTGCAAACCCACACCGCAAGATTATTAGCAGAAGAGGTGCTGCGATTTTATTTCATAGCTTTAAAGACCAACTCTTTTGCGCCCTCTAAGACGTATGCCTCTTTTGCCGAAAAGCTGAAGTTTCTAATGATATCTCCAGCTCTCTGTATTAAACATTAAACATCAACTTTAAAATGATTTGCCCGATCCCCAGTTGAGTTCACTGGTTACCATGATCCCAAGAGTTTGGATTCTGTCTTACAAGTTTATATTGAACAGAAACGTTGCGTCGCGTAGGACAATCCAAACATGCTGTTGTGGTGTGTGATATTAACTGTAGCATTCAAACTAACAAATGCATCTTTGCCCAAAAATGTAGTTAATTCCTAGTTATTTCCTAGTTATTTCTTATCCTCTTTAAAACTGCTTTAGGACAAAGTTTCTGTGAAGTTGTCCAGGAGCGCATCTGGCAAGTCAATGCAGTGCTCGGTGGCTCTATCCCAAACGTACTCTCAGCTGAAGAAGGAAAACAGCTGGCTCAGCTATTTCTTTCCATGCCTTGGGCTATATGCAGAGCACAGCCAGTCAGCAATGACCTAGAATAAGCTTTATATCTCAAGAAGCCATTAAAGGACATGGTTAGAAGTTTGGTCAATGTTGTCTCACCCCCAGCAATGTGGTGTACCTCATGGGAATCCAGGAGTTGGTTACCACAAGTCTCACAGCTGGACTAAAAGTGAATCTAATATGATTGTTCCGAGTATGTTTTTGAAATAGAAAAATCCCACTGATGAATCTGGACTCTCTTTTGAATCCAAGGTTTTTTGGGGGGGCGAGGGGAACAGTTGGAGTGGGGGCACCCATCACTGGGTACATTCAAGACAGTATTGTGTAATTTAACTAGTGTTTGAATACTTTATTTTTTTTTAAATAAAAAAGGTAATGTAAAGGTCTGCAATACAGATGCACCAAACATTTTTTTTTAATTTAAGAAATAAAACTCTAAAGCAGCGACTTTTATTAATATACTGGTTATTTTAATGGTGGCTGAGCCTAGATGACCTCATCTAGGTGTCACCATAGGTAGTTTAGGTGCTACACTAGCTGCTGCATTAACTGGCCTCACGTCAAAGAGTATTTTTTCATGTTATCTGGCCTTTTGGACAAATGTCATCAACTATATAAACAATAAAAAAATCTGTTTTTCCATATAAAACTACCTTAGAGTCAGGCAACCTTCATTGTTTAAGTATAGCTTAAAAATTAAGCAATACCATTCAAAAGGACAAAGAATCCGAAATACAGAAATAGTTGCAAAATTATTAACTACTTTTAATACAGTAAGATTGCGGATACATTAGACATATTTATAATATCCATGCTTAATTCAGAACTAGGTCATGCTATTTTGGTACTTTTTAAAAATTTTGACCCCTAAGTGTAAAAAGGTTGAAATGCAAGTGTTAGATGTGATATTTTACCGTAAGTTGTGCCAAAATGCTAAATTCAGACTTACTTGTCCAAGACAAAGTACAAGTCGAAGCCTCCATAGCACGAATGACCATTGGGTCCTCCAGTTCCACCTTGTCCATCACAGAGGAGTATAAATGCGGCAAAAAGCAAAGGTTTAAAGCCAAAACAGGGTCCAGCCATAGTGATTCCAAGCTGTGCGAAGGCAACAAAACTTTCCTTTTTTTTTTTAAAGACTCGCCAATGCACAATCCACTAAGAGGGCCACCAAAATCCACTGTTAATATCTAAATGTCTGAGTTTTTGGCTATGCTTCCTTTTCACAGGCTGCCTGCAGCAGTTTTGCTTCCCCGCAGACCTTCTCTCTGTTGTTGGTTGACGTTTTCATCACATTTGTATGCTGCTTAGAGGAGGCACTGCTTTTCTCTGTTGGGATAAAAAAAAAAAAAAAAAAAAGTTCTTCCTGAAGAAAGAAAAAAAAACTTGCTTTGTCTAAACCTGTGTAATTTCTTTCTTTATTTCTTTATTTCACATAGACCAAAAACCGTATACATCCTGACATCTTGTGATAAAGGAGCAGAATGCAGGCGTAAAATAACAAAAATAGTTTGTACTTTGCGGTAGCCTCGTGACAATGCAAGAGAAGTCTCTAATGTGTTTATCAAAATATTTTCGCTTAACCCTTTGTATACCAGGCTGTTAGCTCACTTTTGTACAGCAGGACTGATTTAACAGTGACTGAGTTTACACGACTTGATGTCAAAATCCAATATGTGTGGTCTGTATCTGGCATAAATTCATTGTTAGTAGAATAACACTAACTAACATTGCATAATATATATAAAAAAATATTAGTCTGACAGAGGTTATTGGATATTTGAGCCGAATGAGTGTGTCACAGTATTCTACAGCTGTAAAAGTTACAATAATGTGTTTAGAAGCAACTGAAATGATATGTATCAATTAAATTAGGCAAATTAAACACATTATCGTTCTTCTAAATTACATTAGTGTGTATAATAGGTCACAAAGTCAGATATGATATCACATTTTAAGCATACCTGGGAACTCTCCGGGTTTGACCCGGAGATTGCCGGGTGAGCGCTGCTCTTCCGGTTCTCCGGGTCAACACCCGAATCCTCCGGGTCATGGGAGCGGGGTCTTGACACGCCCCAGTCCCCCCCATTTTTTTATTTAAATGGGGGTGTTTCCCGCTGCCATCAGCGGGAACCCCACCGACGTCAGCAGGACTGCCCACCGACGTCTGCGGGACCGCCCACGTCAGCCAAGAAGTTCCCAGGTATGATTTTAAGCCTTTCAAGGATACATGACACCAGGCAATGATACCATGATGGCTTTGAGCAGACCTCCAATCTGATCTCCCTATCCAGTCCATGGGGTAGCAGCATATGGGTGAGCCCGACTGCCCAACAGAGAAATCTTCCCCTTTGACTTGTCTCCATAGGCCTAGGTAAGACTACACCACACTATTATGTAAATAGTATTGTGTTGTACGAGAGTGAGCATCCCTTAGAACTTTCTAGATACAACTACCAAGAGCCCCCCATTGCGGTATGCAGGTAGGAGGTCCTGCTGATGTCAGTTGGTGGTCCCGCCATCAGTGGGCAGTCCCACACGTGATTTTTAATGGGGAAGTGGTTGGGGAGTAAGGCACGCTGCTTCCCCGACCCGGAGTTTCCCCTTTGTGACCAGGAGACCCAAAGAAGCTGCGCTTCACCCACAGTCTTTGGGTGAAACCTGGAGTGTTCCAAGGTATGTCTATGAGTGTCATACTTAAATATGAAAAATGGAGGCCAATAACTATTCTGTGTTATTATTTTGTGTAATATCATATAACTGTATATCCTAGATAAAATAAAGATAAAGCTAATAACAAAAGACTGAAAAAAAATCAAAATAGGCTATTAGATGGTTGTGTACTTAATTATTGTAGAGGAATAATTAATGCAAAATCTAAACTGCGCTTGCAAAAATGTAATGTTAAGTACCTGTCATACAAACTCTTCTGCTGTCAGTGTACTCTCCAAGACTAAAAAATATGTTTTATTGCCATTAGAAACAAAAATAGACTTATATGCTCCCTTCGATAACACATATGTAGTGTGATGACTTATTTGTTAAGTTACATTTCAGCTCATAACATTACTGAATGATTATGGTGTGAAGATCATGGAATGTTCTTGTGTTTGTAGGAAAGACAAAAACATATGCCAGTGCCAGCAGGTTGTCCACTTCCTTTTTCTACCCAAAACCATATGTGACACATCGCTGCATAGCAATGACCCAGATTCTTGCAATGCTTCTTAGTAGATGGAAGTCTTTATTTTCTTTTTTGCCTGCGGGTTAGTAGTTCCTGTCAAGGTTATGTTAAAACTCTATAGTCTAACTCAATTCTTCAAAAAATTGCCCCGAAATAACCATTTTCTAATGGAAAAATACATGAATCAGTACATTTTTAACTGATGAAAGCTTTCAGCTCTAGACAGAATCTCCGAGCGTTAGGTCAATATGCCTTTGATCCTGAGTAATACAATCCATATCCTGCCATAAAGTCTCATCTTGTCGGAGGAACTTGGAATTATCTCGCAACAAAACATGCATTTCAGAAGTCACGAGACGCATAAAACATTTCTTTTTTTCTAATGAAACATGAATGGGACTCAAACCAACACTCAGCACTGTGCTTTTTTACTACGATCTAATGTTCTCCCTTATATATACCGGTATATATTGATGTATAATATATTGATCTGTATATGTTTCTGTATTCAGGCTTTCTTAGGACCTTGTCTACTTCTCATGAGCCAGATTTCTGTTTTAATTGAAAAATATGGCTCATTTTTCTTAATCTTTTTAAACTCTATACATACATAAGTATGCATGCATATATATGAGTAGTTATTTGATATGTGTCAAATGTATGTATAATTTAATAATTCCTAATAACAATAATTGTTAATCATCTCTGTAAACACCAGTTGAGGTTTAGACATTCCATTGAATTAAACACAATAGCGTTCTTCACTAATGTGTGCTTTTCTTATATGATTTGCTAATGGAGCTTTCCCCTCTGTAATGGCACAAGCAAGCTAATGTGTTTGAAATGCAATGTTAATGTTATGAAGCATTGTTCTCCACTATGTAAACTGTTTCAGCTTCTGAAAACAATAATATTATCCTTATCTCATGGTATTTAAACCGATCGACCTGCGTAAAGCAGGATTTTCCACCGTATAGACAGTGCCTGTTAAATTCCAAGACTAGAAAGCAGACCCTGAACTTCCAAGAAATGGTTTGTTAGTATTTATCAATGGACGATATTTCATAAATATAAGCAGCAGATGAAGCCTTACTGGTGACATAACTTGCGCTACGGGGATAGTATGCTATATATCTGGCCCAAGTTATATCTGTGTTTTAAACATATTATAATGACAGTTGTCTGGTGAAAATAAGACAGTGTTTTATATGGCAAGTTGGCAAAGGAAATGGGTTCATTGGTTTAGCTTCATCTTATTTATTTCATATTGTTTATTGGCTCGATGTAAGGATATATAAGCACCAAAATATCTGCACACACACAGACCAGGTTAGAACAGATGGAAGCCGCCGCACAGCCCAACATGTATGAAGAGGAACTTAATTCCTGCACAGCCACTAGCACCAATGCCTTTTGTCCTTGGACCTGTAAGGAAGCAGACATTAGTATTTTTATATACGGTATATATATATTGTGTTCTATTTTAGAATGTGACACACAGTCGCTGCGGATAAGCAACCTTGAAGTTCTGTTTCCAATAGGCCACACATATTTTGTTAATCTAAATTTTAACTCTGGTATATGAGAAATACACATGCATAACTGGAAACGCTTAGCGTTTGACCCTGGGTCTCAAGGTCTTTGTCCCAATCTTGGGGTCTGTAAGAAATGAAGAGTGCCTTTAAAATGGGACATTACATTTATTGCATAATGTTTTGGGGACGATTTGGGTTTCTATAAGGTGAGATATCTGGTTTTACAATGTAAGGTAACTTGCATAGTAATGCATTACAAAGGGTTTGGAACAAAGGCTCCAACAGAGGTGGGATACCCCACAGGGGGTCAGACAACTGAATCCGATGTATATTAACATAACTGTGTGCATGTTTGCATAGACTACCTGTCTCCTCCGTAATTGGGTCATACAGGAAATCTCTGGAAAGAGGGGTTGGGTGAACCACTTTCTGGGAGGTACAAGGAATTCTGGGATGACTAGTTAGGGGCTGCAAGAGAAAGAAGATTCTGGGAGAAAGAGGAGTCGGAGAAAAGAGAGTCTGAGAAAGGAGAGCGCAGTGAACAGAAGTGTCCTGGGTCAGGAGACTCAGAACAAAGCTGCGCAAGATGGCGTTCGGGAGAAGCCTGTGAGCTGAGAGAGGTTTCCCAAGAATGTGCTTAAGTATCCCTTTTGTTTTGTATTATTATCAAACGTTTTCTGTATGTTATATGTTTTATAACCGGTAACAGTAGCCTAATTCAATATCAATATACATTTTTCTATACGTTTGTATTTGTGCTTTATTCGTCACACATTCCCTAAAAGAATAACCCTGTAAGAGGGTCATAATTTCTTACAGGTCTCAGAGTGAAAGGGTAGATTCTCAGGATCTGGAGCAGGCTCCTTCCTATTCTACACTGCTGTGACCATGTATAAGACTGCCAATTGGTGTTTTTATTTCCAGTACGCTATGATTGATATCCTTGCTTGAATGCAGGTGATGCAATTAAGTGTTCCTTTAAATAATGACCAGTCAAGATTTTCCATGAGGACCAGTATAAGAGCTATTTGGTTTACACATTTGGCAAGGCACTACTTCATGGGCTATTAAATGGTTAATATTTCAAGAGTCTCAGAAGCAGCTCATTTAGAAATTTCCCAGGTATGTAGATATGTCTATATACAGTATATGGAATGTGCTTTAGAAATGTATCACACGGCATAGTGGTATATTCAGGCAACTTACTGGCATATTCCGTGGCCCAGTAGGTGGGGATTCCCCAACAGAGCCCTTCTACGGCACCTCCATACTGGGCCAGGTTAGTTACTACCTGGTTAGTAACCTCATAGTGTTTACGGAGTTCAGCCAGGTCCTTCTTCTTCTCCTGTGATCATTCATGAAAAAAGGTAGAAGAGAAAAAAAAGATAAGTGCCAACATAACTTTAAAAAAGTATAAAAATGAATTAAGTACTTCTGACTTATAATTAACATTTTTGTAGTTACATCATGTAGATGTTTTAAAGATCTTCTTTCTCTCCAGCAATATACATATTGGTCCGACAATTAGTAAGGATTGTGTATTGAAAAAAGTCTTGTATTATTCTAGGGACAAAAAACTCACAGGTGCCCCAAGGCAGACAGGTGATACTTACCCTTTTAGAGTGGATGAAATCCTCAAAGATTCCAAGGTGAGGGAAGGTGTTAATGTCCATGTGTGCAAGTATACAGATCCCTCTGTATGGCATATGGTAGGCGATTATATTCTAGGGAGAACACATGATGATTTATAATGGTTATAACAGTTTTCCAGTAACCTGGATTCATTATTATTCCCAAAATCTGAATTACTAAGAATTGACAGTTTCAATAACTAGTACATTAAGTACTTAAAATATCCTCATGGATCCATTTATTTTGATGTTGTATACAGGCAGGAGCCTAAAGATTGTGTCATTTTATGTACAGTATATATACAAACTATACACTATTTACGAAAAAGCCATTGCATTGCTTTATCACTAAGTGTTTTACTTATCAGACTGGTGGAACTTTCCACCTCCTCCCTTTTTTTCTATACATATATACGTATTTAAACACAAGTGTAGGGAACTATTACTGAAGTTCAGCCAGCCAGTAAAAAATATCAACAGAATATTATAGTGAACTTTTTAAGGGGAAACCAATATAAAGACGAATTCTCACGTTAAAGCTCAATTTCCATGTAATTTAAGTAATTATTATTAGCTGTTTCATTAAGTCTCACATAACAGTTTAAGAAGTTAAATGCCCTCTTACCTGGTTGTAGTCAAAGACAGCATTTGATGTCTGTCGTCCGGCATACACGTTAAACACTGCAATCTTGACTTGCTCATTGACGTTCACTGTGTGATATACGGTCTCTCCATTTTCCTCCTGATTGATGTACTGATACGACTGGAACATACAAAATTATAAGCATACGTCATATACCATGTTTCATTAACTCAACTTAAGTCACTGGACAAGAACTTAACTGCCTCTGTCTTAGGGCAGCCATGGAAAGAATGCATTTCTCCAAAACATTTTCTGGCCTGTCTATAGCATAAATAGCCAGGGTTCTTAAAAGTATCTGGTTTTCCACATTAAGAAAAGTTGCCAATAGTGCCATTAAGGATAATGGTAAACTATGCCTATTATAACTTCATGGAGCAAGCAATGGCCAAGAGTCGATATGCTTTAAATGCCTGGGTTAACTTGTGTGCCTTATTCTTATGCTCTTCTTTTGGTGTATCTTCTGAATGTGTTATTTACAGTACTTTACCTTACTGCCTATTATAGCCACATATAACACTTCTGAGAGCCAGGTATATGTTTTCTGAATGCCGTGTAGAAGGAACATTGATCTCTTACCTCATCTGCCCATAGAGGGCTTATAAAAACACCAAGCAGAGCCACCAGCAGAATCTGCGGACAAACACAGTCATTTGTAAGAGCGGAGTACAAGCAGAACTCGAGACATTGCTGGCAGATTATTCTAAGGGAATAAACGCTCATTCAAGGCGTATTTGTGTCCCAGGTAGCAAGTACTACAGAGAGATTTATACCTTTGCACACTTAGTGCAATTATTTATATGGCAGCAACAAAAAAGGTATACATTAGCAAGTAGACATTATAAATATCAAGCTTCATAAAAATTTGGACTTGGATGCTTGCATAGGTTTCATTCATTTTTATGTCGCTTGTCTACATTTCCTGCACATAGACACTACTATTATAAGTAATTACTGTTTTTTAAGATTTACATAGGTTATATGTTATACACATTGTATTACAATCTAATGGTAATATGTACTCCCCACATACTCATGATATACATACCATTGTGCTCATTCTCAAGGACCAGGACAGCGCTGAGGGTTGAGCCGTCTTTAGCTGCCCATTTATATATGTTCGCGCTTCAAGTTTTCAACAATCACCCTGAGATAAGAGCTACTTGTTACGCCAGAGTAAACCCTGTGAGTGGGTGATACGTGTTTGTTAAATAGGCTCGGTTAATAGGTAATACTGTCATGACCCCCAACCCCCTCCTTTGCCCAAGGAATAACCATACGTGCAAATAAAGTGTAAACAGAACATGGGTGGGAAACATACCAAATTAGTATTTGATTAAAGACAACATTCATTTAGGAGAATGGTGATGGGGATTATGACAAATATGAGTACAAATGTTAATCACTGTACTGTGGTAACTCTAACCAATGCTATTATATCAAAAGGGCATTCAAAAACCCATTTTCTGAAGTGCGACCACAGTGACTGCATGTGGCACCCAGTCTGGTCACCTGACTCCTTACCCCCAATAGCCGTCTTCCAACGTTAGAGATGAGAGGAAGCTAAGTCAAACCTGGAATGAGGTCAGCGCAGACCTCCATTCTTCACCTTCCTGAGCCATTAAGGGGAAATCAGAGGATCTCTCCAAGTGTCTGGGTTTTTGTTAGTGATTGGATATGGAAGTTTGTGTTAGTGTGAGTGTCTGGGTGTTTGTGGTGGTGTGAGTGTTTGGGTGTGTCTTTTAGTGTGAGGGCCCCTCCCTAAGTCAGGCTCTTGATCCATCCGTGTCATGCAACGTCTTGTTAATGCTGAACTCATGGAAAACAGGGACATTAGGGGAGGAAAGCTGGACAGATGGGTCCCAAAAGGATGCCTTTAGAAGTGTGAATAAAAAAGGCAAAATGGCTAAAGGAGGAAAACGGCTGCAATAAAAACGAGCAGTAAAGTAAGTCGCTTCACTGCTGCAAATCTCCACATAAAAATAATGTCTAAACTGTAGGCTGATTTGGGCTAAAGGGCTTAGAGCATAGTACCTTGTGTTTACCTAATCGGCCTGGGCAAGGTGTATCCCTGCTCTGTGACAAGAACAGAAAATAGATAGGAAAACAAGTCCATTACTTTGCTTATACATGTGAAAGTAATTATACATGTAAACATGCACAATGGGTGAGACCTCAATTACCTTTTAAAATTCCTTTACAGTAAAACATCCACCCAGAAATGAGCAACACGTGTCTCTCATTTGTAGATTGTACAGTCGTGGCCAAAAGTTTTGAGAATGACACAAATATTAATTTTCACTGCTGCCTCAGTTTAGATAATGGCAATTTGCATTTACTCCAGAATGTTATGAAGAGTGATCAGTCCCTCTTTGCCATGAAAATGAACTTAATCCCCCAAAAGTACCAGCTGTCATCATCTCAGTGATTCTCTCGTTAACACAAGTGAGGACACATGGACCTCACATGGACAAGGCTGGAGATCACTCTGTTATGCTAATTGTTCATCAAGGAGAGAGGTTCAATTATTGTGAAAAATGCATCAGCGCCAGGACCATCTCCTAAAGTTGATTCGGCTGGGGGATTGGGGAGCAGCCAGTGCAGGCAGGTGTGAGTGCATCTGCACGCACAGTGAGGCAAAGAGTTTTGGAAGATGGCCTGGTGTCAAGAAGGGCAGCAAAGACGCCAACTCTCTCCAGGAAAACATCAAGGACTGACTGCTATTAACTGGGGTTAGTATGTTGTTAATATTCTGCATAAGGTATAGGGATTGGACTGCTGAGAACTGGGGTAAAGTAATTTTCTCTGATGAATCCGCAAGGTGAGCGCTACCATCAATCCTGTGTCATGCCAACAGTAAAGCATCCTGAGAGCATGTGTGGGGTTGCTCCTCAGCAAAGGGAGTGAGTTCACTCACAATTTTGCCTAAGAACACAGCCATGAATAAAGAATTGTACCAACACATCCTCCAAGAGCAACTTCTCCCAACCATCCAAGAACCGTTTGGTAACTAACAATGACTTTTCCAGCATGATGGAGCACCTTGCCATAAGGCAAAAGTGATAACTAAGGGAACAAAAAATCGAAATTTTGGGTCCATGGCCAGGAAACTCCCATTGAAGAACTTGGTTAAGAGGCGGGTGGACAAACAAAAACCCACAAATTCTGATGAACTCCAAGCATTGATTATGCAAGAATAGGCTGCCATCAGTCAGGATGTGGCCCAGAAGTTAATTGACAGCATGCCAGGTGGAATTTCAGAGGTCTTGAAAAAAAGAAGGGTAAACACTGCAAATATTGGCTCTAAATGCATAAATCTAATGTAATTGTCAATAAAAGCCTTTGACATTTATGAAATGCTTGTAGTTATACTTCAGTATACCATAGAAACATCTGACAAACATATCTAAGAACACTGAAGCAGCAAATATTGTGAAGATCAAAACTTTTGACCACAACTGTATATTATGAGGATGAGAAGTAGTGGAATTTTTCTTCACAACATTTACTTAGTAAAAATTTAAGACATAGACAGTAGGGGGATATTAATCTTCAGCACTGTTTCTTATAATAAATAATGATAATTCAAGGTTTCCATGAAGACATTTAGTTTACACATAAAATGGCAGGTAGCGGGTTAGGCAGGCGTCTCTGTGCTGTAACATTGGTCTTCTTTTAAAGTGCCATCTACAGGCACAGAACTGTGACATGAACTTGTAGAAGTCTGTGAACTGGCAAAAGTAAACAAAATCCCGTTAGCCAAACTCCTATACTATAAGGTCAAAACATGGTACACAGGCATAAAACTGAGGCATAAACTAAGCACAGTTCGAGGTCAACAACCAGATAGTAATGGACCAAAAGGGGAGCCTAATTAGAAGCAGAATTGTAAACAGATGTCCAGAGCTAAACATAAAACACCAGAATAAGAAGAACAGATGTAGTAATGTTAACTAGACAAAAAGAGAAAGCGTGTGCACCTGACTTCTTCATAAGAGTTGAAATTTTACCGTGGGGGGTGGCAGAATGCCATACTTAGCAACAAAGTAGACCAAAACATGATAGACCATGTTAGTTCTGAGGTCAACCATTCCAGGAAGTCCACCCGCTTATGGGGAATTAATCAATAGAGTAAAGGAGTTACAAGTCTAGCAGGAGGCTGGAAGAAAAGAGAATATCAGCACAAGAGACAAAGCTGAATGAGAGACTTGATGCTATACAAGTTAGCAAATATGGAACTTCAATACAAAACTACTAGGAGTGCATTTCAAATAACACCCACTAATAGAAGGAGGAAAACATTTTCATCAACCTCATAGCAAACATAGAATTGGAATTGTGCTTCATCAGCAGTATCCTGAAGGTGTGAGGCCTGTAGCTTATGTAGGTAGGAGTCTATAAGCAAGCAAAAAACTGTCCTGTGCACAAGTTGGAGTTCTTGGTGTTGAAGTGGGTTATTGTAGATAAATTACATGATTGTCTTTATGGAGCACAATTTGAGATTAGAACATCTCATCTACATCCTGTCTACAGCTAAATGAGGTGCAACTCGACATTGTATGCTGTTGCTAATAAGGAACATAATATGTATTAGAAATGTTCAACCTCATTGTTTTCTGTAAATGGTTATGCCTGGCGTTGTCTTGCCAATGGAAGGCCAGACTTTCACAAGGGGGAAGGTGTAATGACCGGAGATTACAACATCCAGCATGCTCAGGGACAAGCTGGCAAATAATTGGTCTTACTAATTATTACTAAGCTTAAGGGAGAAGCCAGACTCCTGTCCAATAAAACTGCTTTCCTTTGATGAGAGGGGAGCGGAGAGCGACAAGTTCCCCTGAGGTTCTGTTTTGATGAAACGTGAAAAATCTGGTTTGGGTGGTTAAAATTGGGGTTTGAGTTTCAGTTGTGTTGTTATTGCTACTTGTGATTGTATTGCATTGAGATAAAACCTTTTCCAATGTATTCTGCATTTTTAGCCATGTGTTGTCACCATTCAGTTCACAAGATACTGTCTATAGTGAGGCATACCATTTTATGTATGTCCTTGATGGGCACACTGTCATATCCCCACCAGACAGTCAGCTAGGTGGAGGCACTGCCAATCTCCGAGTTCCCTGATCTCCCAGAAAAGTGGCGGCGCGTGATTTTATGACAAGACACGGAGGCTCCTATTGCTTAACTCTTTCTTTACTGAAAATAAATAGCAGTAAGAATATATGAATACAAATTTATAACATAATAAATCAAACCAAGTACAACATGTGGCCCCAACAGCCAATCCTTAACTGTCAGCTCCTCCTCCGGGACCTCCTCTTTCTTTGCTGCTCACTGGATCAGATAAGTATTTTTTCCAGTGTATTCTATATTGCGATTTAATTATTTAAATTGTTATATTTACTACCAATAATTTTATTATACTCGTTTAGAGATACTTACCTTTTGTCTTGCATGTCTTTATGGGTTTTTGCCTGTCGGTCCCGTTCACTATATATTTTTACCTCATCTGGTTACGTTATGCCGTAGGATTCCTTTCGCCTTCTAGGTGCGTCGCTTAATACCTTCCCCGTTTTTCTCGGCACTTTTGGTTCCGTTTTTTATTCCTCGAGACTGCCGTTTTCCATTCAGGTTTTTTCGCGTATGATTTACGCGAAACCCCTGGAAATAGTCCGCCTCGCGGTTTTCATTCTTTCATTCCTTGCTCTTTATGAACCCGCTGTTTCTCTAACGGCCGGCTTCACGTTTTTTCCCGCCAACGTTTTCTCCCCGCCCCCTCAGTTCTACACGATCTCTCTCTGTGACCGGTCTTTTTTCCTTTCTCTCTCCATCAGGAAGGGGTAAGTTCCCAACCTGATTTACTCATTTAGGTTTTGGACTCCAGCTATTTCTTCTGGGTCTAAACATTCTAGTTTTACTGTAGTCATCATGCACAAGACTACTAAGGAGATTCCTTCTCAGGCTGAGGAGGTTACGCCTCTGGAGTTCAGGCAGATGCCACCCAGGGATTTTGGAGAGAGTGAACTCTCTTCTGGTTCAGATCAACAGAGGGATTTCCATAAATCTGTATCTGAGGCCATTTTAGCAGCTGTGGGCTCCATGACCTCTACACTATCTCACTCTATTGCTCAGGCTCTCAAATCCTGTCATCAGGAAGAGCTCCATAGTGCCTCTAATCCCTCTAATGAACCATGCACCACAGCCTCTGTAGCAGCAGCACCTAGAAAGGTGCTTGCCAAACAGAAACACATTAACCCCCCTACCTCAGAAACTATTAAGACTGGCGATGTACATGCCGCCCAAGACTACGTGATTCCTACACGTAAAAGAGCCTATCCGCGTCAGGCAGAACGGGCGCGGCGGTGGAAATGCGCCAAGGCGCTCCCCGAGGATTCTGAATCGGAAATTGATTCCTCTGAAGAGGTTTGGTCGGTGTCGGGGGTTTCCTCTGAAGAAGACGAGGAATTGGATGGGGAGCCTTTAGATTTCTCTGAACCGGGTCCTTCCAAACAGAAGGACCAACAGGTTTCTATTTCTACCCCAAACTCGGAGGGAATTCTAGATCCCCAGGGTGAGGCTCTCTTTGACCCAGAAGATCTCCATCACCCGAGATCAGCGGAATGGGTACCAGAGGCCCATATAGCCCAATATCTTGAGAAGTGGGTCAGACGTCTACTGAGTAAGTCTGCTCGGAACAAGCTCAGGGCCGAATGCCCGAGACCTATTGTACCCAATAAAGTCAGTGAAACCCCTGCAGTGGATCCCAAAATGATCCAGTATTTAGCTAAAGCAGGGTGGAATCCCAGGAAAGGCTTAGAGTCAGCGCTAAAATCCTGCCAAGATAAACACCTTGATATATTTGGCCCTTTGACCAAATTATTTGAACTGGCAGCTAATGTCAAAGAGAACGCTACGGTCATTGAACCTGATACCCTTTTGGGATGGATTCAAAGGGCTATCTGCATTGCAGGAAATGTAAACACTTCTTTTTGTATTGAAAGACGTAAAGCTATCCTGTTAAAGGTGGAACCTAAACTAGCCAACCTAGCGCTAACAGAGGCAGGCAAAGATGCTCAAGGTCTTTTGTTTGGGGACTCCTTTATTAAGGAGCTTGGCAAGTTTGTAGGTGCTTTCACCGCTCTGGATAAAGCACAATCATCCATGAAGCGTGTTTTTGAGAATCGGGTTTCCACCAGGGCCGGCAGATTCAGGGGCCGTCTGGCCGGCCGCAATGCTTCCAGTTCCTCACGGATTTCCAGAGGCTCCTTCTCGCAATTCCCCAATAACCGGGAATTCAAGCAGACTTCACCTTTCTTCCCGTCCAGAGCTAGACCATGAGGGTCCAGAGGTTCACATAGACTCCCATATGGTGAGTACACATTTAACCATCCCTTCTTTCCATCTTCAGGTGGGCGGACGTCTCCGTCATTTTTTTTCCATGTTTGGGAAAGTCTCACGGCAGACATATGGGTCCTAAACTGTGTAAAGGGATACGTCATAGAATTAGTAGATTTTCCTTACCAGACAGCAATGCCTACCCCTATTTTGTTTTCGAGTCACCAGCAAATCTTGGTAGACTTAGAGTTAACCTCCCTGAGGGAGAAAGATGCTATAGAAATAGCCAAGGACGGGGTTCCAGGTTATGTCAGCAACATATTCCTGGTTCAGAAAAAAAGAGGCAGTTTTCGGCCGGTGATCAATCTAAGATCGCTGAACACCTTGGTCCGGTACCAGCACTTCAAGATGGAGGGTATTCATCTCTTTCGAGATTTGCTATTACCAGGCGATTGGCTGGTAAAGTTGGCATATCTCACTATACTCATAGCAGACCAGTCTCGAGATCTCCTTCAATTTTATTGGAAAAATCAGAAATGGCGTTTTACTTGTCTTCCGTTTGGGCTTTCGTCGGCTCCTTGGTGCTTTACCAAGTTATTACGTCCAGTGGTGACCTGGCTTCGCACACAAGGAGTGAGACTCATTATTTATTTGGACGACCTGCTGATCATGGCACAGGATCGTCAGACTCTGTTATCTCATCTACAGTTGGCGATTTCTCTCCTTTCCAATCTAGGTTTTCTCATAAACAGGGAGAAGTCATGCATGGAATCGTCCCAGACAATGGAGTTTTTGGGTTTCATGGTGGACACGACGGCAGGGACACTCAGCCTCCCGGCTTCCAAGGTTCGTGCTATTCGCAAAGAACTGACACGTGCCCTCAGACGCCCGCTCATATCGCTTCGTTTCCTTGCCAGGCTTGTAGGATTGTTGACATCTTCTATCCAAGCGATCTTTCCAGCCCCCCTCCACTATCGGGCCCTTCAACATCTGAAGATTGCCCATCTCCGCGAGGGAGCGTCCTATTCGGATCTAATTTCATTGGATACAGAAACGAAGGACAAACTACACTGGTGGATCAAGAATCTGGACGCTTGGAACAGCAGGGCCATTATAGGTCCTCAGCCAAAATTTACCATAGATTCAGATGCCAGCTTGCAGGGTTGGGGTGCTTATTGCGAGGGTTTCGCTACAGGAGGCAGATGGTCAGCGACGGAAACTGGGCTTCACATCAATTGCCTGGAACTTCTGGCGGGATCGTTCGTGGTTCGCAGCTTCTCCAAGGACTGTGCCAACATCTGCATCAAAATCAGGATGGACAGCATCTCCGCGGTACGTTACATAAATCACTTGGGGGGTACCCACTCCAAAGCTCTGGCGGATTTGGCACTGGATTTTTGGAATTACTGTCTGCACAGGAACATTACGGTCCAAGCGGAATACCTACCCGGGCTCCACAATACCTTGGCCGACTGGAATTCTCGATACCTTTGGGATTACAGCGATTGGAGGTTAGATACAAAGGTGTTCCTTTCTATATTTTCCCTTTGGGGTCCACTATGTACAGACCTGTTTGCATCCCGGCTCAACACCCAGCTTCCGGACTTCTTCAGCTGGCCGCCGGATCCAGAAGCGCTAGCAGTGGATGCATTCACGCAGGATTGGTCCGGGGGCACCCATTACGCGTTTCCACCTTTTTCCATGATTCCCCGAACTTTACTTCAAAATCGGTGTCAGGGTATCCAGTTGGTCCTTGTCACCCCATTATGGAGGTCGCAACCATGGTTCCCTCCACTACTGGAAATGTCGATCGACGACCCCAGATTGTTGCCACCATCACCTCTTCTTCTACTGGACCCAGACGGTCAACCTCATCCGCTGATTCAGGACAGATCATTGCAGCTAGTAGCTTGGCTAATTTCCGGGGACCTTGGACTCTCCACGGAGTATCGGACACGACTTCGCGTCTTCTGGCAGAGTCTTGGGCCCCGGGAACTAGAAAGGCTTATGGATCAGCCTGGAAAGTTTGGTCTGATTGGCGCGTGGTTAGGGACTTGGATCCCACTTCGGCACCTTTGAACGCGGTTCTTCAATTTCTCACTTCTCTCTTCGAGGACGGCCGGGCCTAGAGAACCATCAACGTCTAACGCTCTGCAATTTCAGCTTCCCATGCAGGTATAGATGGATGTCCGGTCGGGAAGCATCCTTTGGTGTGCCGTTTGCTGAAAGGCACCCGGCTTAGCAGACCCCCTCGTCCTAGGTAGTCGTCCACTTGGGATGTCTCTTGTGTCGTTTCTTTTCTGGCTTCATGGCCCTCGAATGAAGATCTTTCCCTGAAAGATTTATCAGCCAAGTTGGTTACTCTACTCTGCTTAGTTTCATGCAAACGGGTTGCTGATGTCCGTGCCCTAGACATTGACGGACGTTCTTACGGTCCCGAAGGAGTTACTTTCAACATCTCCAGATGCACCAAGACTTCTATCAAATCAGTGTCTTATCCGATTTTTCCTGCTAATCCTTCTTTGTGTCCAGTAGCTTGCCTTCGGGAATATGAAGATCGCACTTCGAATTTGAGATCTTCTTCTTTTCCGAACCTTTTCATCTCCTTTAAGGCTTCATTCGCACCGGTATCTTCAACGACTTTGGCACGATGGTTAAAGCGTGTTTTGGGTCTCGCCGGGGGTGGATACCTCCGTTTTTGGGGCTCATTCATCTAGAAGTGCGGTTGCAACCAAAGTCATGTCACTCGGTGGTTGTTTAGAAGATTTGATGAAAGCGGCAGATTGGTCCAGACATTCTACATTTAAAGAATTTTATTTCAAACCTTCTCCACATATGTTTGCCTCTATCATGGATCAGCTTTAAACTTGCAATAGGAGCCTCCGTGTCTTGTCATAAAATTGCATGATTTTGCTATTTCCATGACGAAAGACATGGAGGCGAGTATTGCTTCCCACCCTTGTGTCGTGGAACTCTCTCCCACCCGATGTTTGTGGGTTATATGGTAAGTTTTGGTCGATGTTTATGAGTTGTATGGTAAGTTTTGACGTTGTGTATGCAGATTCCTGGTTTTTCGTATGTTTGTTTCTTAATGCGTTGCTCTGTTTTATCATATGGGGATCTCTATGTTTTCATTATGCTGGTTCGCTTGTTTCATTTCCATGCATTACCCCTATGCTCCCTTACTGTCACCTTGTATTTTTCCAGTGTAACTTGTGCCATTGGAAAGACCGTGTTCGAGGTGGAGTTAACACCTGTTTTTGCTGCCTTCATTGTTCGCATTGGGAGGACTGCTCTGTTTTCTGTTCGGGTGATCACGTTCGTCAGTCAAAGAAAGAGGAGGCCCCGGAGGAGGAGCTGACAGTTATACAAGATGCTGCTTAAGGATTGGCTGTTGGGGCCACATGTTGTACTTGGTTTGATTCATTATGTTATAAATTTTTATTCATATATTCTTGCTGCTATTTATTTTCCGTAAAGAAAGAGTTAAGCAATACTCGCCTCCGTGTCTTTAATAAAATCCTGACTTTTCGTCATGGAAATAGCAAAATCATCCAATTTACCTGTTGCAGTTAAGAGGTAACCAAGGATGAGTATGGTGCCTACTACTGCCTAGAGGTGGTTACACTCATTTTTGTGTGCCTCATATAAAACAAAACACACACCTGTCCCCCAAAGACTTATTTTATTCGAAGTGAGATGAGAATGAAAATGTATTCATTGTAGCAAACTGTAGGTGGTGTGTGCAGCGATCTTGTCAAGGAGGAGAACTGATCTGCGTATCTTAAAAACAGAGGCTGATACCCAAAACGGTGATGATGCTGGAGCTGCAGCAGCGTGCAAATCCTCTTCCAGTACCTGAAAAGGGAGGTTTGTTAGAAAATAAACTGATAAACTATGAAACAAAACACTACAAATGTTTTGTTTTATTCACTTAAGAGGAACCACATAAATATACATTAAAGTATCTCGGGATTAGAATAGAAGAGGCTGGGTGGAGGACACATAAGGAACCTGTCAGTGACTTTTTCTGTTCCCTCAATCAAAGAAATATTTATCAAAGAAATTTCATACCTGCACTCAAACTCTCAAAACAAGCAAAAAAACAAAAATTACATACTTTGTGGTTGTTGGATAGTAGTGGAAATGAATAGAACGTTTTTACAAACAATTTTTAATAGAACATCAGGAGGATGAATGTTGATGCAGATAGCAGAAATATTATCTGTACTTATCTAGAGCAAGTGATTTTGGTAGTCACATAAAAGTTTTTCTTTACTATGAACCCAACTGGCAGTTCAGCAATAACCTCTGATTCTACTCATTGATTCTTTCTCTTTGCTGAATAAAAAAGTGGTAGCCTATAAGCAACACAACGATAAGTATTCCTCTCTTGTATTTAATCTCATATTTTGATCTGGCAATTACTTTAAGAAGACACAAGCAGCCAATAGCTGGAGAGCAATGTTTTTATTTTATGTCATTGAAAGTATATGAAGAGAATCCACAGGTGGAATAGGTTAAGGGCATCTCAATGCGTCCACTCAGAAGGCTGTGGTCGTTTGAATGAACATCTTAAAAACAGAAGCTGATTCCCAAAATTGTGATGATACTGTTGCTTTTGCACAAGGAAAACCCCTCCTCGAAATCTGAAAAGATATGCTTGTTATAATAAAAAGCAGAAACACAACCTCTTCTCTGCCCTTCGTACAGATATTCCTCCTTTTTTTTGCAGGGTGATTTTTTTAATAGAATATAAAATTAATTTAAATGGCAAATTAAAGTCTTTTTTTTTTTAAAGTTACATAACCTCGAAACCTTTTTTGCCACGTTCTACAATTCATTGGGAACTATTGGGAACTTTAATATTTACCAACAGTTGTCAATGATTATATTAAATGTGTCCTTAGTGCTTTCCAACAGGTTTCCAAATAGTTACTCTGTTTCATGATAAAATTGTCTTAGACATCATATATATATATATATATATATATATATATATATGAAACTAATAAACATAAAATAACTGCAAGACGAATGCCTCTATAGAATTATTCTGATAATGTCACCCGCTCTATCAGTAGATGTCGGTACATTGCACCCTACGGTAAGGGAAGACCTACCTAGAAAACTTTACCATGGTGTTACCACTTATCATCTTTTACAGATACAATTTTTTTAAATATCCATACCTGAAGATATTTTACATACTCATCTTTGGGATTAAGGGTAATTACTATTAATATTTACTATTTGCTCTTGTTTTCCTGAAACATCCTGAATTGACCAAAGCTTAGTTTGTGTTTCTCACTGGAGAGATTTTAGTTAAACCCTCCATAGTTAAATACAAAAAAAACCCAATAAAAATGCATTTATTTAATCGGAATATATATATATATATATATATATATATATATAGTGTGAGCAGAGAGAAGCCAGGCTTTATCTTGTATAGGAACACCTTTTAACACTTTTTTGAAATATTTTTTATAATAAGTATGTTTTTATTAATGGCAATACTTCTCTACCTTGTTTGAATGACAAACCTGTCATATTTGAATGACAATACAAGTCTTTGTATGAAGGAACACAGCGACCTTAAGGGTCTTATATAAGGGTCTTCTGGCAGAATTTTTGTACAGGAAAACAGAGCGAGTGACCATTACCCACAGCCATCCGAATATCTCTTTTTATATAAACATATTTCACTATATTCTATTTCTATTTTTATGTTCATATTTGGAACATTGTTTAGAAGATTTAAAATGCCATTTTGTAATATTTATGTCACACCTAAGGTGTATTAAGTGCACAACACACTTTTGTTTGTTTGTATGTATTTATATTTGTATGCATTTTTATTCTAGAGAGGGAAGCTGCAGCTGCTGTGATTAAAAGCGCAGTGTACACATTTTTTACTGTTTTACATATTTATATACTTTATAAATATATATATATATATATATATATATCTGACTTCCCACAAAGATCTGTGTATTTTATACATTTTAGTTTTCATCTTAAGCAAAATATATGTTTAAAACTTAGGACATATTTACCTAGGTTTTGGGACATATGTCCCTCCTTGTTTTTTAAACATTCATAAGAATGCACAAATTGGTTATAATTAAAATGTGTACAAATCCTGTTGCACAAGTCTAATAATTAATGAGCAGCTTTGCCTTTTGAGTAAAACGGCATTTATGACTTAAGCTAAGATCTCTCATATACCAATCGCATGTAATGCAGTACGAACTCAAACTTTCACAATATGTATGAGCTAAACCACAACTCAATCTTTAGTAAACTTATCTAGCTTACTATTTGTTTAGTATTTGTACAGAGAAAAACATTACAATATTACCGGTAATAACATTAAATATTAAGGATTCAAGCTTTCCGCATCATATCAATAGTTACCTACTGAGCATTATAGAAGATTTCATACCTAAACCTTTCAATCAGTACAACTACATTTATGTGCATTCCTTGAACATCAAGTAGTTTCTGGATTCCAGTAAGAATCTGTCTGTCTTTCAAACAGCATTAATAACAAACAAGACCACCAGTGTGGACCATTAGCTATCCATGTTACTTCACTGCATCTCAATTTCAATTCAGTATGAAACCATGAGGCATCTCCATGTATTCACCATTTATGTTCCACTTTAACCGTTATTTACGTTGCCTCATGTGAAAGCGATGAAGAGAACCTAAACCTCTACCCATTTCCTACTGATATGAGAAGCACACTTACTAGGCATTTCCTGAGCGGTGTAAGCTGGAAGTCCTTTGCAGAGAGATTCAATGTGCTGCCCATACTCCCCAATATTAACAATTGGAGTCTGGTTAATTGTATAGGTCACCAGCTGTGCATTGGGTGCAGTCTAGAAACAAGAACATGAATTATTACATTGGACAACCATATTTTTTTGGAAAGGGTATCGAGAAGCTAAGCTATATCTGCCCTTTTCTCCGGCTATAAAGATGCAAATCTTAATTAGTCCTTGGCTCTCGTCTTTAGATTTAGGATAACCAAATGCCTATGTCATGAATGTTGACGGTGTAATACAACAGATATTATGGGCTTTTGAGACAAGGTTTGACACGTTCAAAAACCCTAGACATATGTCTGTTGGGATCAACAAAAAACATTTCCTTACAACTTCTATATTTTTAGCAACTAAGGAACAAACCTCCCAAATAAGTAACTGTGCATTTTGAATGTATATTTCTGATTACTATAAAACATTTTTTAGCTTTTGGAACAAATATCTGTTTCTGACAAAGCATGAATATTTAGTATTTCTCACCTGCTTTTTATCCTTTGCAATGGCGCTCAGCTGTGCCAAGGTAGGGAAGGAACCCTTTTTCATGCTAGTGACAACGCAGATCTTCTTGTTGTACAGTCTGGTGGCAGCATATCCCTAAAGAGCAAGAGAATGAAAGAATATGACATGACAGAACAGAATCTCTTTGCATTATTCTTGTATACAGGTACAATCAATGTAAGAAAAGCCTAACCACACTCAGAGTAGAACTATTTAGTGTGGATAGTAAAAAATGGGTTTGCGGCCCAGGCATGACCTGGGGCAATAACCCAGACATTTTCTGGACCTACCAGAACAAGGGAGCCTCTACTGTAGGTCTTCTTTGTGGAGAACACCAGGATATTGCTTCATAGCATATACTATGGAGGTCACCACATCGCTAATGGCCAGACGCAACTACTATTCAACAAAACTGCTTTGCAATCCAACAAATTAACAGTTGCTGGTGGCCTGGCATTCCTTCCACAGAGATATGCGGTTTACTATTATTATCATTATATATTGTTGCTATTATACATTACTCACTCTTCCAAAGTCACAGATGGAATCCCAGGAGTTCCAGCCGTTCAAGTTGTTGATACTGGCAATGTTATCCTGGTTGTTAATATTGACATTCTGGGAAACACTTCCTCCGTCATTTCCTGAGTTGTTGATTTTGATATTCTGGAAAATAAAAACATTTCGGTATTAGACAGAAGGTATGATATGGTGCAGTTCCTACTCCCAAATAATAATCAAACAAAATGGTTATAGAATCTCATGTCAATTTGGGCATATTCATTGTATCGGTAACCCGTGTGCTAATATTATTTCTAAACGTATATGCAAGGCAAGGTCATTGATGTGTTTTGGTCAATATATTGTATGCAATTTGTAGTTTATAATACTGTCTGCTTTAAAAACATTTCATTTCTCAAACTTCTTTTCTTGGCTAATGCAGTTGGCATCAGATTGTCTACTGCCATATTTTTTAGGCTTTGCCACCTCCATAGAGGTTGCTGCTTCTAAGTTTGTTCATTCTAAATTGTCCCTGAAATTAGTTGTCTTGTAAATTGTTCCTAAAATTTGTTGTCTTGTACAAAAAAATACCTGAACATATTTACTTACATCATTTGCTTGAGACTGGGTCAGGAAGACTCCCAGGAGAGCAGCGGCCACAATCTACAATAGAATTTTACACCAATGGCGGTTATATTGTTGCGGATGACACCGAAAAAAAAAATTTGTTTTATGGAAATAATATAATTTGTACTCACAAGGAATTTCATTTTGGAGCTTTGTCCTGGTAATGAAGACTGAAAAAGTAACGTACTCTCCAGTGGCATCTATATATTTATATACACACTTGTTATTTGTTCAAGGAACAGCCAAAAAAATAATGTTTGCCAAGCAGTATTAGAATTAGTTAACTTGCTATTTCTGCTGATATGCCGAGTATGGGATTCAAGATACGACAGAGAAGCCCTACCCAGTTTTATGTGACTTTCTCATTAAAATGAAAGGGCTGTTCCGAAAGTTAGGCGATATCAGTCAGTTGATTCCTGAGGTGGTGTATAGTATACGCCATTATTAGCTAAAGGTGTGGAGTACTGAGTAACGTTGATCAAGACTCAATTGAGATGATGTGACTGAAACATTTCAATCAACCCAGATGTTTGGTCGTACAAATGGGTTAAGAAAGTGGCCGATTAAAAGGGAACACAGTAGGAGAACCTGATGACCCCTTTCAACTGGGAGCCATGAAAAAAATGCAACACGCAGGGTGACAGTGACTTTAATCTTGACCTGCAAAATACAGTTTTCATGTGTCCTTGGATTAAAAAGGTCATCTGGTAACCCTACTTTAAAGAAAATAATGGGCATCCATTGAATTGCCATTTACTAAAATTCCGGACCCAACAATCCAACATGAAACATATACACTCTGACTCTGCGTTCAGAGATAAACATAAATACAGATGGATTAAAAGACTTGCTTTTAGTGGAGGCCAACGCTTGCTGTGGAACTCAACAGAAGTCATTGACGTTCCTGTTTTATTTGTCCTGAGACAGCTGCGTACCAATGAACACTGTGTCGTTCACAGAACTAATAAAAAGTAATAATTGTTGATTTTTCTGTCACCATCAGCGTTGAAAACGTCCCTTTATATTTAAAAGGAGACCTAGAGTCCACTGCAATTCACTCTTATTTACCAGTGACTCTCACACATTGAGAGATGTACAACATCAATAAAACCCTGCTTTCACTTTAGACCTTCCTCCTGTATCCCCCAAACTTCATTACGACTGTAAAAAAGCCCATTTTATTATCAACATAAGCCTGTTTTATTAGGCATAGGTTTCTTAGAAACTCTTGCAGGATGCTTACAAAATACCCTTAGTAGGGTTTCAGTCTTTTTGGTTGGTTAGAACGTTGTTAGAGGTTATTAAATCTAACGTAATATCCATGCATCATCTTGGGTCCAGCTATCACCAATGAGTTTTAAGTATGAAACATAATAGCATTTGGTAAGGCATGTGGTCTTAACATGGTCATTCAGACAACCTGAATCTGAAAAATCTTTCACTACCTCTATGTGCCTTTGTCGTGATTGTCCAGTTTTTTAAATCTTTGCTTTACTTATGGTAATTCCTCCATAATTATTTTCCAATATTCTTTTTTTTGGATCTAGTAGTATTTTAGTCCCTTAATTGTTCATTTTAAACGTATCCGCTAGGAGACTGTGACACCCTTCTTTTTATCACTGTTGCCTTTTTTAAAGAACTCCTTTGTACTGAGCATGTTTTCATGTTAACTCTTACGCAGAAACCATCAGAGTATTAGCGCCATCTTTCTTGTACTTGGAGACACCTCCCTACCGACTGTTCCCTCAGTTCCCTTCCTAAATGATGTCTCTCTCAGTGTCTTCGATTCTCAGCATTTAATATTTTTATTAAATCTTCAGAATTTTATTCTTCTTTTCATATTTATATATGTATATGGTGTGGCGGTACAAGTAAATATACCAAAGAATGCATAGATGTTTTTTTGTATATCAGGTCGAATAATGACCTTAACATGGAGGTATTGTCAGGCTAGGCAGGGGGATATCAAGGATATGGAGTAGGCATGTAGGGTGAGTAGAGACCTCACTCTGTCCAACACACAATATGATCATATGTGATGATTGTACTTTACTGTGATTTTAAAAACCTCTTTCTGGGTATTATACTCTTTACTACAGTTTTTGTTTCCGTGTGAATGCTTGGTCACTGTCTTAAACATACCACCATACAATCTAGTTTTCCATAATACAGTCACGTTTTTGTGGGCAGAAGGAATCCTGGGCCGATTGGAGAGATTGACCTCCAAAGTAGCTCCAATATCCCCCCCCATGAAACTCTCATTGTGAACCACATTTACAAAGAACACTTGATGTGACAGCATGAAAGACAAGCAAACATTTTATAGAAATGCTTTATTTGTAATACAAAAAAAGGAATTGGGATATGGGTTCAGAGACATCCTTGTAGTCTGAGTGCGAAGAATCAAAACTTTGCATTGTTGCAGGAACAGATGTATGAATCTAAAAGCAGAAGCTGATGCCACCAAAGTCAAAGATGCTGCCGGTGTCACAAAGTGCAATATCTGAGATGGGTCCTGTGTCGGGTGAGATACAATTGAAAAACATTTAGAATACTCAACACTGAATTAACAGCAACAGCTCTATCCCAACTTACTCACTCTTATCACATATATACATTTCAAACCGTACATGCATTGTCACTAGAACCTTGATGAATAACAGGACATGTAACACTAAAGGCAATTAAAGCTACACCTCTTACCTTGTTTAACCTCAGCTGTATAGGATGGGATTCCTCTGCACAAAGCCTCAATGTGAACACCATATATTCCAATATTGGCAATAGGAACCTGGTTGATGTTGTACTTTAACAAGACTGGAGTTTTGGAAAGCTACAAATGAGGGAAAATAATATATAGCCTTTGATCAAAGAAATGTAATACATCCAAGCTGGTCGCATCCATAGGCATTTGTTTTTCTTGCATATGACAATGTAAAAAATTCTATTTGGATGGATTCAAAGCGCTTGTCCTTTTTCCATGTAGGATGTCATAATTATATATTTTTTTCTATTTTTGGTAAATTAGAACTTCCTCACATCTTCAGTACAGCGAAAATATTTTCCAATGTTAAACTGGCTTAAAGGGTAACCCACGGCCTGTTTTTTTTGTGCAACATGTTCTTTGAACGAACATTTTTCTCGAAGCAGGCTTCCGCATCACGTCTGGGTTAATTGCTGAAGCCAACCACTAGGTGGAAGCACTGAGAAGTGCCAAACTATTGCATATTTAGTTGCAAAACAAGGACAATTTAGCAACTATTTTGCTTTACTAACACTAAAAATAAAATGGTCAAGACTGGGCCTTTGAGATTAATGTAAGGCATGCACAAACTCTGAATACATAAAGTTAACTGTTTCAGTTTATTTACATCCGCCAGCTCGGTAGTTAAGGTTACAAAGCAATGGTACTTGGCACTTACACAGTCAATATTTTACCCTCAAGACCGTTAAGTCCTTACCTGCTTCTGCTGGGTGGTTGTGCTTATTGCTTCCAGACCTGGGAACACCTGTTTATCCATCTTTGACACAACGCAGATCTTCTTCCCAAAGGGCCTAGTTGCAACAAACCCCTTGTATAAAAATACGGGAAAATAGATACATTTTGTTAAAGATAAATTCTATTTGAGCTATTGACTAATTTATAAGTTTTGAATTTGCCTAGGACAGTGAAACTGATATAGAGTCAAAACTAACAGGTAAGACATTATAAACTACATATTTGACCTCAACTGACTTCCCTGCTGCCGTAGGGTGGGTGTTATTACATGTGTATGAGATTTTGATTATTACCTACTATTTCCTTTGTATCTTTTGTTTGTTAATTAAAAATGAAAACTCTATAACCAATTATAAGGAAAAGTCATATTAAAGTAACAGTAAGTTACATGACGTATTTTATTCATGCTGTCATCTAACTAAAAAGGAGTGTGCAAATTACGTAGCAACTAATTATTTTAATTCAGTATTTATTAAGAATGTCTTTTTTATAGATTTATAATCGTTTTTTACTCGGACCCTTGGAAAAAGGCTCATCCATCCAGGGTTATCTACCCAATGCCAGTGAACAGTGTCCCGTAGCACTTACTCTGCCATAGTCACAGATAGAATCCCAGGAGTCCCATCCATTGAGGGTGTTCACACTGGCCACTTTATCCTGGTTGTTGATGTTCACAGTCTGGTGCACGTTGCTCCCGACATTCCCTTCATTATTAATGTCAACATTCTGTGAAGAAAAATGACATTGTCATAACTTCCTTAAGAAAAGGACTGATTCTTCACATTGTGATACTGTGTTCCTAAAGAAATCAATTTTATACATTTCATCTATTTATTTCCAAGCTAATCAAACTCCGTTAACCCCTTAATCACAAAGCCCGTACATGTACAGGCTCAAAATGCATTGTTTTCAATGGGTTTAGGGACCGCCCATTGTCCTTAAGGGGTTAAAAAGCCGCTGAAACTAAAGACACATGGTTTTGAACTGAGATAACAAAAATCCATTCTTACATCGTTGGCAAGGGATGATGCAAATAAGGTTCCAAGGATGGTGGTGAGTATGATCTGAAATGAATAAATCCATGTTAAGTTATATTCATAGAATTATCAGACATAACCATATGTTTGTTTATAATCTGATCTGATTTTTCTTTCTAAACCCATATTCCTAGTCGATTTCTCAACAAATAAATGTACAGGTGTACGATCTGCTAAATTATTAATCTAGGCAATATCGACCCATTTACCACCTTTTTTTTGTAGACTGTGACTCCTTTGCAGACGGGACATCCCAATCCATCACACACAATTATACACTCCAAAAGGAATCTTATTTTAAAATAACCGTACATACCAGGGTTTGCATTTTGATTGCCTTTCTTCAAAATCAAGGTTAGAGTGAAAAGAAAAGGTACAGACCCCTCTCTGAACCTCCTTTATATAGTCGATGGAGAAAGAACATGCCAGCGTCCAAATCTTTTCTTGGATCATATCCATATCTTGAATAAAAAGACACATTGTGGATTTTATCTTATTAACGATAGATACGAGAGTTCCTGTGTTAAAAATTATTTCATTGTGGTATGTTAAGGTCATTCAACTTACTGTTTGTCCAAAAATGTGTGGCCAAATGTATGAAGACATTGGCATTAAGGCAGAGTGTTGTGCTACTTCAGAGTGGCCTGGAAAGGTACTATGCCTACTCATGGAGTATTGGGCATAATGTTTTGTAAAGACATGCAACTTAAAGTAAAAATAAAAGAAAACGCATTTTTTTATCGACGGGGGACGTTTACAGCATTTGGTGTCAAATCCCATTTGAGCAATAAACAGCAAAAGGTCACATCCATCAAAAATACAGACATGATAAAGGAGAAATGGAGACATATATTGGCCGGCTGGTTCGCACTCCAATAAACCCTTATAAAACAGATAACTTATGTTGAATAATAATGTCAGCCCTGCCCCAGACCCTTTTCAGAACATAACCAAAGATGAACATTATCAATGGTCTCGGTACAAACGAGAGGAGCTTCCCCTCCCCGTGAGAAAACGCATTCTTACTTATAAAAGATGAGGTTTGCACAATTGTTATCGCAAACATTTGCGTAAAAACGTAATTACTTAACTTGTACTTCTAGATCCTCACTGTTAAAAGTGGGTTAAAGAAAAGTTTAATGTCACTTTATACACAGAACTAACATAACAATAAAGACGATACTTAATATCTGTTGTTTTTTTGGAGCATAGCTCATTTGTGTATGAGGTTGCTTGCAATGTATGTCCAACCAAGCATTTTGATAAGTGGTATCTCAGAAGTAAAGCAGCATGAATCACGGGTTGCTTGCTTATGCATTGGGTCCCAGTAGCATGGCCTAGGAACAGTGGCATCATCTAGATTGTGTGTGGCTACTTTTTGCATGCTGTGCAAATGCCTCCAACAACTGTTTTCTATACATCCAATCTATGTAGTAGATGACACCAGGGGCATCCCTGAGTAGCTCAATACGGACCTTCTCAACAATGCCCACTAAACATTCAATTAGCTCTTAGTTGTCATCTATGTGACTGCCAGTAGAACTTTGAAGAACGGGAAGGTTATCTACAGGTTTAACTATAATTAGAGAAAACTTGCTTGCTCACAAGGGACTAATGGTGCTTATTTATTTTACAATGGCACAGGTTCCGCTTTTCTATCCTTGATGGGAGAAGGACTTTTTATTCATCATTAAGACATGTTTTACTATCACTTTATGGCATTTCTCCTTTGTCCAATAACTGATTGCCGGCATGCTGCGTGATGATTCTCATACACGCATAGCTTCCTCGTGTAGAGCGGGTTCTTATGCGTTTCTGTGTGTTTCTAATGCCAACACCTTTCTGGTTGTACTTCATTTTTAGTTCATTAGTTTAAAATCATACCATAAGTATACCAAAACGGTAACCATGGACATTCTTGAATGCGTGTGCACTGATATATAGAATATGTTGTCCAAGCATGTCTTGCTAGTTTTACATTTCCTAGACCAAAATAATTACTAAAACCGATCTGCATGTAGATTCCCCCCCCCCCCCCCCCCATGTCACCAGGTCATCGCTTGTGTTTCTTCTCTTAATGGGAACTTCTCCCTGTGGTGCTGGGACTTGAACGGTATAGTTACTTAACATGGCTTTTGGTTTCTTCTTCCAGATCTACCAATAAGTGCAAGAATTAGAATATATATTCTACAATTAAAAAATGATTTCATTGTCCTTCTCATCTTCCCAATATCCTACTATACTGCTATATATAAATTCTTGAGTTCTGAAAATATCAAATAACATTAAATACAGTTATGACCACAACACCTTGTAAAGAATGTATCCAAATTGAACACAAAGTGAATCAAAATGTAATGGGAATCAAGACGTAAAGCCTGGCTGAGCATTTGATGTGCTGTTCCCTGTGCGTTGACTCTTCGCCAGCGGTGCCTCCCTATAGATATTTCTTTGCTTGAGATAATTCATTGAAGCGAATGATTGAATGAATATTCATTTCTTAATCAGTCATCAATACCTGATGCCAAATGATAACATGGACACACACACCGTGCTCTGGAAGAGATCCATGTCAGTGTTTGACGTACTTACTGATAATTTTTATCTTGTTGAGTTCAGACTTATTGACAGATTGGGCTGGAATTAATGATACAATCTGATTCATTCATGTAACAGGGAACCTGGTGGAATGTAGACATCACTGCACCCTGCTCCAAAATCAACGTAGATTCGGTGGGGTGGAGGTAAAATGTGTTTTTTCTCTTTTTTGTCAGTTTGCAGCATGGAAGGAAACTTGGTGAACTTTTTTTTTTTTTTTACTTATTTTGCTTATCTTGACACATTGCCATTTCTAGTTTCTCGTTTCAAATAGACATCGCTCATTCAGAAAAAAATAGCTAACAAGCACACACATTTTGGGGTGCTGCTGAAATGACCAATATGCAACCAAAACAAGCAAATGCAGGATTTGGGAACATGACAGATCGGTTTCAGTGATCTATCAGCTATTACCAATAAGGTGTGTAGTTCTACAAACTCGCCACTAGATGGCACCAGATCTTTACAAATTAACAAATCTTTATATGAAAAAGTTAGAGGTTTCAGATCAGCAAAAATGGGTTTAATGTGAAGGAACCATTGCAAAATTATAGCATTAGGAGTTTGGTTATTTGTATATTGATACGTTGCATTCTTTCCTGGGCAGTAGTGGTAAATAAGGAGCGGTGATGATGAGTGGGCCCTGGCACTTTAAAGCTGGCAGCCCCCTCATGACATGAGTGTGGTCGATGGCAGGATAAGTTAAGCCACACGTTACATTGTTATGCTCATGTAGCATTTGAACAGGCATATCCAACCAGAAGCTGCGTACTAATGCCCCAGATCTGCCTCTGGAGCACTGGCAGTCAGTGGTTCATGGGGCATTTAGGTCTGATAGGTATATAATCTCATACAAATACTATGTGTGTACCTGTCTAATAGGTATGTGATCTGATACCAAAGATGTCTCAGTACCTGGTTTTATAGAGAAAAAAATACATACAGCAATCAGCCATAACATTATGACCACCTGCTTAATATTCTGTAGGTCCTCCTTTTGCCACCAAAGCAACCCTGACCCGTCAAGACTCCACTAGATCTCTGAAGGAGTGCTGTGATATCTGGCACCAAGGCGTTAGCAGCAGATCCTTTAAGTCCTGTAAATTGCAAGGTGAGGCCTCCATGGATTCATCCTGGTGCCATTTGTTCTCCAGGTAAGCGACCAACACGCACCCGGCCATCCACGGGATGTTAAAGAAAACGTGATTCATCAGACAAGACCACCGTCTTCTGTTGCTCCGTGGTCCAGTTCTCACGTGCCCATTGTAGGCGCTTTTGGCAGTGGACAGGGGTCAGCATGGGCACCCTGAGCAGTCTGTGGTCTATGCAGCCCCATACACAATAAACTGTGATGCACTGTGTGTTCTGACACCTTTCTATCAGAACCAGCATTACCTTTTTAGCTACAGTAGCTCATCTGTTGGATTTGACCACAGGGGCCAGCCTTTGCCCTCCATGTGAATCAATGAGCCTAGGCCCCCAGAAAAGATGCAGTTTTGGAGCTGCTCTGACCCAGTCATCTAGCCACCACAATTTGGCCAATACACACCCTGCCCAGGTCCCACACATTCCTGTCTCTGCCCTTTCCTGTGACAGATACACCACCTCCCTTCTTTCTATAAAGAGTAAGAGAGGGAGAGCTCCCAAGGGCCAGCCTTGCGAAGTTCCCAGGTATAGTCGATGGACGATGGAAATTAACCGTTACGGCACCCAGGGATATGTCTCGACTCTGCATGGGCCAATTTGGCAGCTATACATCTGGATCCAAAGTGCACAGTGGGAATTTTGCATTTTTCTCATTGTATTTTCTTTATCTATTAAACCAAATCTGTGTAATAATCCATAAAAAACAATAATGCTCTTCAGCACAAGTTGTCTCATGCGGTCTGTCCATTCCCTTATTCTGTCATTTCTTACTTGTGGCAACCCTACCCTATCTTGAAAGCTTTTTTTTTCATGAGCCCACCATATGTTTTTAGATGCGTTTTTTGAAAATATTTACTAAGAAATTTGTGACAAGAAGCAGCTTGTGACCTCTGAGATCTTGAAAGCTTATGTGACTCATCGTCTTTGACTAAGAACATTGGTCGACTAAAAGGTCTAACTTCCCTGCGACTAATAAGCAATAGCATTTTTTTTATGGTGAGAATATTTACAGTTTTAACAATTGATTCCAATGGAAATTAATGTAAAAACTGGTATTTTGTAGTGCTACTGAAACGCTGCTATATTTATTATCATATTACATTTCGATCAAATCAATGCGTCTTCAGTTTGTCATAATTGGTCAACAAATTCTATATAAACCCAGCCCAAACCTTCCGGCTTGTCATTACTCGCAGTTTACTCTTACTGTATACATTTTACTACACTGTTCCTCTCTGGAGAATATCTAGAAATGCATGTCTGTTATTACCCCTGTCTGTGACGCAAAACCATAATTTACAACAACAAAAAAATACATTGTATTTACATACATATAAAACATGCACATTTCTGTCCCATTTAAAATGAAACTGCGGTCACATCTGAAGTTCTATAATTATTTGAAAAAAATATTTATTCATTTTTTTGTATTTATTTCCATTTCCTCGGAGCTTCCCCCTTGTTATAAAAGTGATATGAGAATTTTATGTTAAGCAGGAAAAAATTACTATGATTTAGAAATTAAAGTGCCAACATCCTCGTGCTGCGTCACGGCATTTAATTAAACTCACCCATAAACAGCGGACTTTACTGTATGACTTATTTCTTAAGCCCTTTCTGGGGCTCTTCCGCTCCAAATACTTAGAGCGATGAAAGTATATAAAAGTCTCACTACTAGTTAAAGCACGGATTCCTTTATAGAGTTAAGTCTTTAGAAAAAAGCGAATGAATAACATTTACAGTGTATGATTTTTCTCTGCACAAGCAATTTCATAATAGAAATATCTGTCACGGGGTATGCGTGGAAAAGTGTTTTATTTAGTTTTGTGACTGTAAACAAAATATATGATAGAATAATTACATTCTCATAGACAAGCAAATTAGCAGCCGGTGGGTACCCCGCAAATGGTAATTCCCAAAATGTTTATGATTCCACTGGTGTTGCATCCGCTGCTGTATAAACTTGGCTCTAGAAGACAAGATAGGATTGATTTAGAAATGGAAGGGAGAACATATGGGTGAAGTGAAAATATGGAGCATGTTGCCCAAAATACATTATTTTCAGACCACAGAGATTCAACAATGTTATCCGCTTGAAACGCTTTGTGTATTCCTTCAACACGAATGAGCTCATAATAAACAGGGCCGGCCCGACAATGGAGCCGAGTGGGGCAACCGCTCCAGGCGGCACAAAGCCCTTTTTTTTTATTTTTTTTTTTAAGCGAAAGAGAGAGAAAGGGGCGCCGAGTGGTTTTCGCTTACCAAGCTGTCAGTACCCGCTCGGCGCCCCTCTCTCCTCTGCGGCGAGTCTTCCTGTTCGGTCTCGGTGCCGGCTTGTAATGCTAAGTGCCGGAAGATTTCCGGCGCTCAGCATTACAAGCCGGCACCGAGACCGAACAGGGAGACTCGCTGCAGGACTGCTGAGAGGCAAGTACAAGGGGGGGGCGGCAGGGACGGAGGGAGAGGAAGGGTAGATAAGGGGGGAGGGGCGGCAGGGACGGAGGGAGAGGAAGGGTAGATAAGGGGGGGGCGGCATTTTAAAATTCGCCCCAGGCGGAATTTTGCCTTGGGCCGGCCCTGATAATAAACCTTAATCAACAAAACACAAAACTTCCATATCAACAAATTAAATCAATCTATATTTACCGATACCCACAAACTGTCCTTTTTGTATATACACGGGTAAGGTAACCTTTGTCTCTCAGCTTATACAGGGCTATAGCCCCCATTAATAGAGCTTCCTTCAAGGGACCACTAAAATGCAAGAGGTTACCCAACTATCATATAAATAGTCTAAATGTTTGTTCTAATATGTAACACACAATCATTCTACAACTGTTTTTGAGCCACATCAGGACTTCAAAAAAGTGTTTTGAGGATGATGAGGTTTACTAAAAAAAATGATAGGAAGCCCTTTGCGTTTAAGAGCAAGCATGTCATATTTCTTGTAAAGGGACCAGACTAATTGTAAATGCCACTATAACGACTATACCTGGGGAGCTTTAAAAGTCCCTATAAGTATATAGCCCTCTGTAAGTAGTCTAGTTACTAACTTGATGGTTTGGATTGTGAACCTAAAAAAATCCACAATTAAAAAAACAGGACTTAAGCAATTATATGATGTATTGCCTGGAAATTAATGTCTTGGGAGACTTAGCAATTCTAACACACTTCTAGAAAAATATATTTTTGGAAACACAATAAAGCTTTTTTTCCTGGTCACCAAGAATTATTGGGCATTCAGTGCATTTTATTCAAAGATCCAGTATCATCCATAGGTCTGTTATGTTTTAATAGCTTTGTGATCGTTAGTCCTGTTTCAAGAATATGCCTGAATCACCTTCAACAAAGTTGTAGAGGCGAATCTAAATATCAGCATTTGGTCAGGGATCCAAAATGTCCTCAAACCCATATATCGTTTTCATACGAAAATATATAACTACAACCTTCACCTAAATGGGCATCATGTTTTTTAGGGGATAATATTGTAACTGTAAATCTTCAGAGCTGTAAGCATGTGAGTTTTAACATGTCTTTAAAAAAATAACATTAATAATGGACCATTTCTTTCTATAACTGCCATTCTCCAGAAAAAAGTGAGGTTTTGGTCCCTGAACAGCAAAGTATCTGCTGACCTCACATACCCACCAATAACCTCCTTCTATGTTACTGACATGTGTAAAAGATCACATATATCTATATTTTGTGGGCTGTCTGCTCTTACCGGTCTAGCGTTTATATAATAATGTCATGTATCAGAAACACTATATCATTTCATCCTTCTAAACATTTTGTAAAAAGCACATCAATCACCATGTATTCATTGGTGAATTATTTTATGCTACGCATGGTAATCTAAACAAAACTGCATTTAAAAAAGGCCCCAGTAGGCTGTCATAAAGCACAACACAATTTGAAAGTAGAAATTAGACTTTTAGATTACATTTGTAGTAATGTCCACTAGTATGTATGTATCTATACACATATATATATATATATATATATATATATGTGTATGTATGTATATACTATATAATATATATATATATATATATATATATTAGTGATGAGATTTATATTTCTTGATATGGAGTATGACAAATAATCTAGCTCTTATAGATTTTTATACTGGATAAAGACAACGTGTACAGCTAAATATTTTAGTGAAATTTTGTTAAAATTTCAGTCTCCTCTTAAAAAAAATACATAAAAAGGCATTATTTTATGGAGCGAAAGCAAAGAATTTAGAATAATTAGAAAACCAAGGCAAATGTATTAATGAAAGCTCTTTATTTAAGAAATGCAAGTTTTCATATTAATATTTATATAAACAAACAGACTCTCCAACCAGTGGACAAACAAAAGAGGAAACATAAAACAAAAGATCAGATGGAAGAAAGGGGATGAAATCACTCCGGCCAGGCACGTTCATTCAGATTATGAGGAGTCAGGGCAGAAGGTTTAGCATCCAATATTCCCACAAAGAGAGATGCCCAAAAACCGCAAGATCCCGAGATTAGTGCAGCTATGCCAGTTCAAAAATAAGCCAGTACCTAAGAGAGACCAAGAGGAGTTTTAGCGTAATGTCTGCTCATAAGAGGATACATGTGTGACACGTATATTTTTATTTTACTTTCATAAGAAAACAACGATATGTAACAATTTTAGTTCATTTAAATGTAATAACTTCCTGTTCTCAAGATCTACAGGATTATTCTTCATCATGAGGATGGCTGCTCCCATGCTATACACATAGGATGCGTAGAGGAGACCCTTTAAGAGGATAGGAAGGTTCCTCAACACATTTCATATGAATTACAATTTTTTTCTACAAATAATTAAAAAGCGACTGAGCTATAAAATTTACCGTTCCATAGTACTAATAAAACTTGTGTGTGTTTGCTGTGCATATATTTTGGTGTCAATAGGTTTCTTGTGTATCTTTGATTACGGGTGCATATAGTTAAACGTAATGAATACTTGATGGATACCTGTCCAGTACAGATTTGTAGGGGACTCACCTTGTACCTCCTGAGCAAAGAAAGTTGGTACTCCCTTACACAGGGCTTCGATATGTGGGCCAAACTGGGCCACATTCTTAACCCGTGTCTGTGACACTGTGTAAGTCAGGGTTCGTGGAGGGGGAGCATTAGGGTTCTAAAAGAAGAATTAACACAAGTTATATTATTGTAGATGTTAATGCAAATTAGATCCTAAAACCAAAAGGAAAAACATCAGCTGTTTTACATAAAAAGCTATAGATACATTTTGAATTATATAAATGTAGACTGTTCTGACTTGCATGTCATTTTATTTACAATCTGACAGAGCAGTGAAGTCCCTTTTTTTTTGAATTTATATCAAATTCACCAGCAATGCTTTTTAGCAAAAAAAATAACAGCTAAAATCAAGCAATTTCCATTCAGGAAAGTTATCTTGTAAAAACAGTTTATAGTTTTAATACAGTTTTGCAGTGAATCACAGATTTTAAAAGATAATGTAAGAATTAAATATTCATATCAAGGCATACTCAACTCTTTCTATCCCTAATGGAAATAAACGCATGTTTGGTTCGAGATGATGATGTTTGTTCTACCTTTATATAATTATATATATATATATATATCTTCCTATCAGCAACATTTTTTATGATTGGTGTCCATTTCACATTACCGGCTTCTCCTGGCTGGCCTTGCTGAGCTGTTCTAAGCTGGGAACCACGTTTCTGTTAATCCTGCTCACCACACAAGCTCTCTTGGACATGAGGCGGGCAGCAAAGAGACCCTGGATTTAAACAATAAGGTTAATTACCTTTGTGCTAGCTCTCGATCCCGTAACCTGCTTATTTTCCCATCCCCCATATTTTTTATTTGCTCTTATAAGTGACACTTACTCTGTTGTAATCCCAGATGGAGTTCCATGAGTGCCAGCCATTAAATTGGTTCACATTGGCAATGTTATCATGGTTATCAATGTTAACGGTCTGATGGACGTTTGAACCAGTGTTTCCCTGATTATTGATGTCGACTGTCTACAAAATACAATATAACACACTAAAGCTTTAACAGGGAAATATGCAGAACAAGCAAGATGAGTGATAAGGCATTTCCGAACACATCTTCTAAACATTACTTACAGTCCTCCTATTTTATTGGGTTCATCATAGCATCTACAAACAGAGAAGATTCAAAATTCTTCTCGTGAGTTTTAAATAAAAAAAAATTTAAACAAAGCCATTTCTAATCTGGAATATATAATTTAAGTAATTGAAGAATTGAATTCTGATCATCTGGCACACCAGGGCTGCTTCCCTACATAGCTTCACACGGCCCTGGGCTGGATATTCTTGGCCCACGCATATAGTGTGCTGCCTCTCATTTCCAGCCGTCGACCGTACTGACGTCATTAGGCAGCCGTTGGCCTTAAGGTGTCAAGACCGCCTCGTTATCACCAGTTTGGCCCTGTCATGTAGTAAATGTCATTTAACAGAAAAGAAGTAATGATGAAGACATAATCTAAAGTATGGATAAGCAAACAAACAGAATATATATATTTTAAAGGCACCAGCTTACATCACTTGCAAAGGTCACTCCAAGGAGGGCAGCGAGCAGAATCTGCAAAGAGGACAGAGACAAGAATGACGGTTAGAAGCTTCCTGAATGCAGATACAATAGGAGCAGGATAAGTGTTGATCTCCAGGTTATCACACTTCGGGGCATTCCTGTGAATCATCTGATCATCTTTTAAGGTTTCGTTTATGTTTTTGTACGGACAAGATATTGAAATCCAAGAAAATATCATTTTTATCCGTGTCATGTGTTGATAATGCAGTCTAAAGCACTTCAAGAAAAAAACGCTTCCAAGGATACTTTATCAAAGTAAAAAAAAGAACTTTCTTCATGTTCTAGTTCCCAGAAGAACTTTGCAATGTATTTTTGTATATTATCTGTATAATGTTACACACAAAAAGCCATATTTTCTGCAGTTTAATCTTATATATGAAGTGCCTGAGAAATCGCATGATAGATCTCTCTTTATTTTGTTAATATCAGAGCTGGTGAATGTGAAGCATGAAATACTTACTAGAGCCTTCATATTGCCTGGAGAAGGATCTGTATGAGCAGGAGACTCGAAGGGTTCTGTCTGCTATATATATAAATGAGTGAGAATGGGTGTTAAATACACAGCATATTCACCAGTGGAAAAGTGACGCATACGGCTGATAACTTTATCTTACATTTTTTAATAAGCAAATTTATTTATTGGGATTGAATAGAGCTTAATCCAAAACAAACAGAGATATGATACACAACTCTTTTGGGTGGATGTACATTTCATTGATGTCCTCCACCAGGGATGTATGGAGTTTCCTGTTGGTTATTAACCAGTGGAGGTTATTGCTCTATATTGGTTGCCTATCAGGTCAAACAAACCCTGATTTGCAGTACCTTACTGTCATTCAGGCACTTTTTATCACTTTTATTCATTGCAGATTGAGTTTTTCTACCACCAGGTTTGTTTCGGCTCATCAGTAGAGAAGGAATGTAAGTCGGGGATAAGTTAGGTGAAACGGGGCTCCAAGACTTTCATCCCACTGACTGGCTCGCCACATTACCACTTTTTTGTTTTTGGAAAATCCACCAACTTTGTGTTAAAATTGTTTTCTGTGCATTTCTTCTAAATCTTTCAAACTTCAGTTAAATACAATTATACGTTTCTTTCTCAAGATTTTTTGCCAGATTTTGTTAATCCTCAAAACATATTGGGAATTCTGCATCCCTCAAATTTCCCGTTATGACCGTGTAACACTATAGTGATGACATTTATTTGGGCTGGAAAGAACTCGGTATCAAATTCAATCATGTAATCATTTTGTCGAAACCTTATTTTCAGAAACACATTCATGAATTCGAAAAAAAAATACCAAAAAATCATATTTTATTACACCTCACTGGGGAGGCTTAAGCAGAAATGTTCATTTGAGGTTGTAAGAATTTTTGTTCTGACATTAGGAACTGGACTCGCCTAATGGGTGCGATTTGCTAACGGAGTTTACGTCTGTGATGGCAACAGTGATTTAAGATTGGGGATTCACCATAGGATTAACTATTAAAGCTTTGTTGGTTCGCTGTTGAGCTGAACACACTTTGCATTTTTAAAATGGCTCATTGTCCGACTAAATAGTTCAGAACTGAGAAGTGACATGCGTGAGAAAGGGTGCATATTCCCCGAGGTCATTCCCATTGCTAGTAGGCCAACAATTCAACTATAATTACAAAAAAATACTCAGTCCTGAGTATGAAACCTATAAACAGGTACTTTAATTGATTCGGTGTTCTTAATACTGTATTTTATTCAAAGCACATAAGCTAATCTTTAGACTTGTTTATTCATATTGGTACAAACTTTATTGTCAATTGAATTTAGCAATTTAGTGCTTTTGTCTGAATCTCTGCTGAAACAAAAGAAAATAAATGGCAAAATCTTGTTGGTTTGTTATTTTGTTTGCTATGCCACCATTGCAACGTGTATTGGCGCTTTTTGACGATGCAAGGTTGGAGGGACTGCGCGTAGGACGGTACATATGACTGAATTAGCCAAAAAATGGGGGGGTCTCATTAATGATTATGGCTGTGAGCGATGGGTACAATAACCCGTGAAGTTTCCCCTACTTTTTCACTCTGGCCAATCAGCATTTACAAGGGGAGGGACAAGCATAAGGTATATAAGTGTGCTGACGCCATTGGTGAGTGAGACAGTCAGTGACAGTAACAGACTGTGGGCTGGATTGGAGAAGCTGTAGTCTATAGTATTAGTTCATCATTGATATACAGGAAATGCAGCATACCTTTTTACATTTTATCTAATACTTTATTAATATCTGGGCTGTTTTTCAATGTAAAATAAATTCAGGAGCCAATTCTTTACATGTGTTCCCATTTTCCCATTAAGTTGTAATAATTAGGAATACTTTTATACTACCAGAAAAAAAAACACATTTATTTTTGGACAACACAAAACAATAAATCATTGATAATTAAATATTTGTGTCAAATTGGGCAGAACGCAAGTGTGTGCTGTGCATGCACACACTGTGTTTATATTGTTCCTGAATTGGGTTTAATGGAACAGCGCATTTGGTGGTAGAATTAGTGCATGGAAATACCAAAAAATAACAAAAATATATGGTTTGATGGTATATTGAATTGTACAGCTTTGAAGATCTCCTCATGGGTGCAGAATGAAAAGATTTGGAAAAAATGGTTTTGAAATATCAATACGCTATGTTGGTACACTAAAAACTGAAAACCAATCTATCCTTCAGAGTTTAAATCTTAAAAAACTATCCCTGATTTGGGTTTAAGACAGCTGCACATTTACGCTACCAGCAAAAAACTAGTTTTTGGACAACACGAAACAATAAATCATTGATGTGTCTGTCTGCCAGTGCCTGCCCTGTGCCCTACTTCAGTAACTCAATATCTTTCCTTACTCCAGGTATCAGTGGCCACTCTACCTCTGTTGTCGCTCCATCTCTTTCCTTACTCTGAGGGATCAATTTTTTAGATATTTTGCCATTTTTTGGGGGACTTTTTATCATGTGTTGGATGTGCGTCTCTGCCAGTGGATTTCTACTGCTGTCTCTGGATGTGTAGATGATGGAAGAGACTGCACGTCATGAATATTTCTCAATACAGACACATCCCTATGGCAATGGAGGATGCAGGAACAGTTGTTCCTGCTCATGAGGGGGCAGATCCGTGCCCTGACACTAGGAAGTCGCACAGTTATACTGTACTATTCAGTGAGTAGTTACCCTTGGCTTATTGTTGACCCTGCTTCCCTCAGCTTGTCTAGACGTTTCCACCTATACCCTGACCTGCAACATGCCTGCCAATGGCGTTTAGGCACAGAAGGCTCTTGCAACTTCTGGCTCCCTCTGGTGTGTACAGTTACGGCAAGAATGACAATCTCATCTTAATCAATCAATCATGAGCCTTGACCTAACAACAAGTTCCTTAGTGGTGTCTTGTGTGTGTGACAATGCTTTTAAGATGGAAACGGCAGTTTTTTGAGACATACTGAATGTGCGGGTTGAACAAGAGGTCAGGTAAACGTTACACCAAGGCGGTGAGGATAAAGGGATGGAGAGATGATTGCACCATTGACTGTGAGAGAGACTGATGAGGGCATGTTAGCATTAGAAGGAGGGAAGAAGAGGAGTGGCACTATACTACTGAGTCACTTGGCTGAGTTTGTCCTAGGGTCAGAATGTTACTCATGCTCCGCTATTAGCATACAACCAGGTTCATAAGGGTATGTGATGTTACTGTGCTAGGACACTGAAATAAATAAACGTTTCAAGACCACTGCAAGCCTTGTAGTGAACGGATGCCGATAGGAAAAACCAACCATACCACAACATTTGCCCCTTCCATTGCTTGATTTACTCTGATCAGTTTGGAATCATTGATGTCTTAAAACCCCCCAAGATGATGGTTGATTCTCTGATATAACATTTCTAATACTGCGAGTCTTCCAAGGTTAGCCTATCCCTATGAATATTTCCCTGGCTTTCCCTCATCTGCGTAAAAAGCCCTTTATTTTAAACCATTCTGATTCCAAACATATTAACTTAACTGCCTTTAATTGCATACACCTGTTGTATCCATGTTCCCATCTTGCAGATGTAACCAGAGGGCAGGGTGCGGCTGAGTAACATGATTTTTATTTGTGTTGTAGTTTTAGGTAATAAAATTAAACCTGTCATCAAAACAAAATATCACATTAATCAATAGAGGCTAAAGAACATAACTAGCGTTATCATTAGCCAACCATCTGTGCTATGCTGAGAACTTCTCACATATATCTCACCATGAATACCACATGTTCTGAGCATGTGCAGCTGACCAATTTGCACGTTTATCCTGATTATTGTGATTTTTAGATATATTACAAGGTATGCATTTAGATATTTTTTTTCTTTGGGAATTTTTAAATCCTTAGCAATTTGTCTCATAACTAAAAAAATGCATTAAGGAAGTTAGATGTTTTCCATTAATGCCTTTTACTACAGTCAAGTCATACCAGTCAGGATTAATGTTGTTTATGGAAGTCTCACATTTACATTTAAATGAGAATGCTTTGAAAAGAGGTTAAAATTGTAATCTTAAAAATTAATATTAAAAAATAATTGCTCAGATATTTGCCTTTAAGCAGGGATCGGTATATGATAACCAAAGCTTAGCATAGCTGCTAATTTACATGTTCACCATAAATAAATAAAAATAAAAGAAACATATAAAATACCTACAAATGTATGTAAACATAATGTTTACATTAAAGTAGGTAAATTAGCTATAGTAGACTACTGATTTTATGACCCCCAGCACAACAAAATCAGGTGCACAAATACAGAAAGGGTGTAAAAATTTTGAAAATATGTATTTTATACCTACATTGTGTTTCTTTGTTTTACTTATGACATATAACCCCCATTTTAAGTTGTGTACTGTCACTTACAAGGGGTTTGTGTCTAATATTTATGCATGAACAGCCACTTTTACTGGGGGGGGGCAGTGTTTATAAGAAAATAATTTAGTTTTGTGTAATTTTTCTTATTTAGTATGGATTATTAATAATAATAAATGTTTTTCACACTTGAAGTAGGCATTATGAATAACTTACTCTATCCCAACTACCTACATATTTCTATATGTAAGCGGTTTATAAGGCAAAACTCTGAAAACATCACAGGCCTTCCTGGGGGAAGCTAATTTCTGACCCCCAGAATTCAAAAGGGTTATAAGTAGACTTGTGCATTCGTCTTCGGGCGAACATGAAAACGAGCACGAAGAGGCCGTTTTTTTGTTCGTTCCGAAGGAACGTAGAACAGAATACAGTGCCGGCAAACCGTAGGCGAAGACGAAGACTCACAATCACGAAGAATCGAAGATTCTTCGTGATCGTCTTCGTTTTTGCCGCGCAACCGCCAAAATTTCAAACAGGAGTGAGCTGATCCTCGTCTGTCCAATCAGCTCACTCTTGTGACGTAACGCTAAGGGTCTCGTCCAATGCCTGTGCTGCTGTTTTTTGAATTCTGAAGGCGCCTTTATAAGACCAGAGCTTGCCTGAGAGATCCATTCATTTTTCGCTGTGACTGCTTTGGCAACACTGCTGTGCTGCATCCGAGCGTTACAGAGAGAGATTGTTCTGTTCTGTGTGAGACTGGTAAGCCTTAGCCTGCCATTTCTCACTGTGTACTTCATCCTCACTTCAGTGCTACTTAATTAATATATTTAATAATAATAATTTGATTAATTTAATTTTTTTAAAATTAATTTGTCATCAACTTTAGTGTAAGTGCTGTTGAGTTGACAGTGCACCCAGTGCCTCAGTGGCACTGGGGTGCCCTTGCCCTGGGCTGGCACTAGTGCCTATTGCCTGTCCTGCTTAAATAAATTAAATAGAATTTATAAATTACAATTTAATAGAATCTATAATTTAATAGTTCATTATAATATTATATATATATATATATATATTTGTCAGTCATATATATATATATACTATAGTATACTAGTGTAGAGTGTACTGTAGACATTCATCTACTAGTGTCTAATTTAAAATCAGTAATATTAATTAATATAATTAATAATTGAATTCATTATAAAATTATATATATATTTGTCAGTTATAGTTAGTAATAGTATACTAGTGTAGAGTGTACTGTAGACATTCAGAACATCTACTAGTGTCTAATCTAAAATCAGTAATATCAATAATTCTCTAATTCTTTCTTATCTTAATAGTTAATTAAATTAGCTATAAATAAAAGTAATAATATTAATTAATTACTACTAGCGTATAGTTCAGCTAATCTTATTAGTACTGGTGCTGCAGCTCTATAGTTTGTGCTTTGTTTTAGCAACAGTAAGAGACCAAGTCAATTTTTCTTAATTAATCTTTCATTTTATTTCATTTGTTTTGCTCACCTCAGTCCATCAGTGAAGTGAACTTGTTGGGCTAGTGAGTGCAGCCGCATAAGTGCTGTGTTTTTTTTTGATCAGCAAGCAGTGACGTTAACTGTTTTGCAAAGATTTTCTCATTTATTTTACATTTTATTTCAATTTTATTAAAAGTACCCTTAGTGTTTTGCTCACCTCAGTCCATCAGTGAAGTGAACTTGTTGGGCTAGTGAGTGCAGCAAGCAGTGAAGATAACTGTTTTGCTGTGACATTTTATTTTATTTCTAATTCTTTTCAAGAAAAATTGACTGTGACGAGCTGTACTAAGCAAAGCTTCAAGCTACTAGCTGTAGTACTAAAATAATTCTAATCTTCTTTAATCTTAATCTATAATATATTATAAATAATAATATTCTAATTCATAATCTATAATATAAGTAATTCTAATTCTAAATTCTAATTCATAATCTATATTCTTCTATCTATAATACATAATATATAAGTAAATTAGTTCTAATCTATTAATATTATATAACTTAATATTAATTAATAAATCATATACTGAATCTGATTTAACCTCACTTTAGCTTAGTGGGTTTGAGAGCGTCTGCCTAGAGGTAGACTTATAGTAAGGAAATATAGCTTTAGGCTAGCATAGTGGTAGGCTAAGCTCTTAGGCCCGTGTAAATTCAAATTAAAAATAAAATACTGCTAGTTATTAAATAGTTAATCTTGAGTTAATAATTTCAATAACTTTAGGATTTTGGCAGATTGCACACAGCACAGTGCAGTAGTGCATAGTTTTACTTTTTAAGCAGTAGCACTGAAGAGAACTTCCTCTAATTTTTTTGTCTTTAATTCGTTTTTCCTTTTTTTTATTTTTATTTTTTTATTTTTTTTTTTATAGTTTTTTAAACACTACACTACACTACACTACACTACACACACAACACAAAATTTGAAATGGATCCTCCTTTTGGGACTAAGGAGGGACAAGCTCCATCTACCACCACCACCACCACCACCAGCACCACCACCAGCACCACCACCAGCTCTAAGATGCAGCCTTTGCGTCAGTCTAGTCGGCCAAGTAGGCCAAGCTCTCGCTTATCATTTGGGGAAGCATTGCTTGAAGGATCATCAAGTAAAGGAAAGGCACCAAAAGCAGGCAGTAGTAGTGCTAGCCGCACTACTACTGCCTGCTTTTGGTGCTTTTGGCCCACAAGCTCTATGGTTTTTTACGGAAAGCCTAAAGCACCAGAAGCACGTTCAAAGTTAAAGGGTAGCACAAGTAGTACCAGCCCAGTGACTAAAAAGAAGTGCCTTTTGCCCCAAGCAGCATCTTCCCCATCCACCAGCAGCATGCAAGGTACCAAGCAGAGCCAAATTAGCAGCAAGACTCAGAGGGGTCCCAAACCAAAGCGATCTCATTCCTTTGTAGGGAAAACCACCACCACCACCACCCCCGCCTCTACCACCACTAGTGCTGCGCCTACTGTTCCCACTGGTACCGCCACGCCATGTCCTCCTAGTACCTCTAGCAAGCCACCAAGTCCTTACAAAATTTTTGTAAAGACAGTTAGAGAGAGGGCTACACATAGTGGAACTCCACCTAGCGAGGTAGCAGAGGAGCCTGAGACTGAGAGGCCAAGTGCAGAGTCTATTCTTCCTGCTCGCACTACTACTAGTCACGAGTCTCACGACGATATCAGTCTTAGCTCCAGCCTAGCAGGAATTCCATTCGATCTGGCTAATGAAGAGCTAGACTATGAGCCAGAGGAAGTAGAGGAGATGAGTGGTCAGGAATCAGATTCCTCAGGGAGCAGTGTCCAAATGACTAGTGCACAATTTTCCCCTGAGCCTCCACCTTCTCCGCTACGATCATCACCATCACCACCACCAGCAGCAGCAGCAAAACCTAGCAAATCTAAAGCAATTAGCAGTCCCACTATGGCCAGTACTGTTACCACCAGTCCCACCACCACTAGTTCTGCCTCTGTTCATCCACCCCGAGCAGTAAGAGCAGCACCCAAGGCACACTCCAAGGCTATGCGCGCCCCAATTTGGGAGCACTTTGAAAATGTTGAAGAAGGGCGCTATGGAAAGTGCAAACATTGTGGGAAGCTAATAAGCAGAGGGAAAGTGTCTGGCCATTTTACCAGTGCTAGCATGAAGCATCACCTCAGCACTCAACACAACGCTGTGCTATTGGGGAAAGATGCAGAGGTAAAACTTAGTGCAGGCAGCATAGCTGGTGGCCGTGGAAAAACCCCAACAGCTTCTTCTTCTGAGCCAATAGCAGCAGCAGCAGCAGCAGCAACTAGTGCTGGCAGCCAGAGACCAAGGCAGGTTGGAGCACTGCATGCCCAGCCCACCCTGGAAGAATTTGGGGCATTCCACTCCAAGAGAACGATGCCCAAACAGCAGGCCAATAAAGTAACGCGACTTATTGGTCAGTTCATTGCTGTTGGAGGGGCATCCTTCTCCATGATTGAAGGGGAGCCTTTCAAACAATTGATGGCGGCTGTGGCTCCACAATACACAGTTCCGTCACGTTCCACTTTCAGCAGGAACATTGTCCCCTCGCTGTATCGGTCCTGTGTTGCAGCAGTGAAAGAGGAGCTTTCCAAGGCTGCTGGTCAGTGTGTTCATTTCACTACAGATTTGTGGAGTGCACCTAGCGCCCAGCATGCCTTTCTTTCTTTGACAGCACACTGGTGGCAGCCCGGTGTGTCTAAGGAAGTTGCTGCAGCAGGCTACCGATCATTCCTTCTCCATGCAGAAGTGATGGATGAAAAGCACACTTCCCAAAATATTCTGCATGCGATTAGGAAAATGTTTAGCCTTTGGGTGGGAGCAGAGGCGGGCACCAATGTTGAAGTTGGTTTTGTGGTAACTGACGGAGGTGCCAATATGGTGAAAGCGCTGCGAGATGGTCATATTGTTGGTGTGCGCTGTGCAGCCCACATCATCCATCTTGTAGTGAAGGCAGCAATGTCAGAAGGAACTAATGTGGCAGCAGTAGTTCTGTCCCGCTGCAGAAAGATCGCTGGGCACTTTCACCATAGTGTTAAGGCTAGCCAACTTTTGAGGGAAGAGCAAGAGAGGTCAGGTCTTCCCGTACACTGCCTACGTCAGGATGTCAGTACACGGTGGAACTCCACGTTAGACATGCTAGAGAGGATTTTGGAGCAGCAGAGGGCAATCCATAATCTTGCCTCAGAGCACAATATTGGGATTACCTCTCCATTGAATAGGGAGGATTGGACAGTGATCGCCCAGCTAGTGGCAGTCCTTAAACCATTCAGGGATGCCACAGAAAATTTAAGCTCAAACACTGCCAGTCTGGCCCAGGTAATCCCAGTGTTCTCCCATCTAGGCAGCAAGATGGATGTGTTCCTTGGAAACCGTGAGGCTGTTCAAGGTGGCACTCTACATCCTGACGTAGCAGCCATAGTCAGGAAGCTGAAGGATCTGCTAAAAGTACACCTTCGCAAGCGAATGGAAGAGAGTCCCGAAATGATGCTAGCGTGCCTTTGTGATCCAAGAATTAAGGGAAAGCTAGCTTTGAAATTCAATGTTCTCAGTAGCTACCGGGAGCAATTGGTCAACAAGGTGCGTGACTGGCAGCGTAAAATGGGAATGCTGTCCGAGGAGGGTGAGGTGCAGGAGGAGGAAGAGATGATGTGGTCTGCTACCCCTAGCAGCAGCATCAGCAGCAGTGCCACAAGCAGCACAACACAGCTGAGTGGAGCAGCTGCGTTTTGGGAAGAGGCACTTGGCAGTATAGTTGGACCATCTGACAGAGCTAGCAGCAGAAAGGAGAGTAGTGCTGCTGAAATGGTCAAACTTTACCTCTGTGAAGTTCCTTCTGCTCCTAATGTTGATCCTCTTAGCTACTGGGATGAAAAGAAGAGTGTGTGGCCTGCACTCTCATGGGTTGCGCAGCAGCTTCTATCATGTCCGCCAACCACTGTTCAAAGTGAGCGCGTGTTTTCTATGACTGGAAACATACTGAGTCCACAGCGCTCACGCATGGCACCTCATCTGATGGAGCAGATTGCCTTTCTTAAATTCAATCTGCCCAAATTGGGTTACCCAGCTCTTAGCTTGGAAAGTTAAATTTTTTCTCTCTAATGTTTAAGGTAGTTTCTCCCCCTGGTTGCACTTGCTGCGGTGTGGCAATGCCTGCTACCTCCGCTGGTGTAGCCAATTTACGCTAGGGCCTAGTGTCTGAGCTCTGTAAGTCCGCTCCCAAACGCCTAGGACTGACAGTCTTTGGATGCTTTGCCCTGGGGTGAAACAGGTGAGTGGGTCGTCAATTGCCCACTCATTCACCTTTTTCCGTTTCCAACGCTGCTGCTGGTGGTGGTGCCAGTATCTTTTGCCAGTTCGCTTCCTGGCTGAAATCATGCCTCAGATGTCCCTAATGGAAAGGGTAGTTTCTCCCCCCTGGTTGCACTTGCTGCGGTGTGGCAACGCCTGCTACCTCCGCCGGTGTAGCTAGCTTATGCTAGGGCCTTGTGTCTGAGTTCTGTAGGTCTGCTCCCAAACGCCAAGGACTGACAGTGCTTGGATTCTTTGCCCTGGGGTGAAACAGGTGAGCGGGTCGTCAATTGCCCACTCATTCGCCTTTCCCAATTCTGCTGCTGCTGGTGGTGGTGCCAGTGTCTCTCTTCAATGCCAGTTCGCTTCCTGGCTAGTGTCATGCCTCGAATGTCCCTGATGGTAAGGGTAGTTTCTCCCCCCTGGTTGCACTTGCTGCGGTGTGGCAACGCCTGCTACCTCCGCCGGTGTAGCCAGCTTACGCTAGGGCCTTGTGTCTGAGTTCTGTAGGTCTGCTCCCAAACGCCAAGGACTGACAGTGCTTGGATGCTTTGCCCTGGGGTGAAACAGGTGAGCGGGTCGTCAATTGCCCACTCATTCGCCTTTCCCAATTCTGCTGCTGCTGGTGGTGGTGCCAGTGTCTCTCTTCAATGCCAGTTCGCTTCCTGGCTAGTGTCATGCCTCGAATGTCCCTGATGGTAAGGGTAGTTTCTCCCCCCTGGTTGCACTTGTTGCGGTGTGGCAACGCCTGCTACCTCCGCCGGTGTAGCCAGCTTACGCTAGGGCCTTGTGTCTGAGTTCTGGAAGTCCGCTCCCAAACGCCAAGGACTGACAGTTTTTGGATGCTTTGCCCTGGGGTGAAACAGGTGAGCGGGTCGTCAATTGCCCACTCATTCGCCTTTTCCAATGCTGCTGCTGCTGCTGCTGGTGGTGGTGCCAGTGTCTCTTCTCTGCCAGTTCGCTTCCTGGCTAGTGTCATGCCTCAAATGTCCCTTATGGTAAGGGCAGTTTCTCCCCCCTGGTTGCACTTGCTGCGGTGTGGCAACGCTTGCTACCTCCGCCAATGTAGCCAGCTTACGCTAGGGCCTTGTGTCTGAGCTCTGGAAGTCCGCTCCCAAACGCCAAGGACTGACAGTGTTTGGATGCTTTGCTCTGGGGTGAAACAGGTGAGTGGGTCGCCAATTGCCCACTCATTCGCCTTTCCCAATTCTGCTGCTGCTGCTGCTGGTGGTGGTGCCAGTGTCTCTTCGATGCCAGTTCGCTTCCTGGCTAGTGTCATGAATCAAATGTCCCTAATGGTAAGGGCAGTTTCTCCCCCCTGGCTGCCTCTGTCTGCGGTGTGGCAACGCCTGCTACCTCCGCCGGAGTGGCCAGCTTACGCTAGGGCCTTGTGTCTGAGCTCTGGAAGTCTGCTGCCAAACGTCTAAGACTGACAGTGTTTGGGTGCTTTGCCCTGGGGTGAAACAGGTGAGTGGGTCGCCAATTGCCCACTCATTCGCCTTTCCCAATTCTGCTGCTGCTGCTGGTGGTGGTGCCAGTGTCTCTTCGATGCCAGTTCGCTTCCTGGCTAGTGTCATGAATCAAATGTCCCTAATGGTAAGGGCAGTTTCTCCCCCCTGGCTGCCTCTGTCTGCGGTGTGGCAACGCCTGCTACCTCCGCCGGAGTGGCCAGCTTACGCTAGGGCCTTGTGTCTGAGCTCTGGAAGTCTGCTGCCAAACGTCTAAGACTGACAGTGTTTGGGTGCTTTGCCCTGGGGTGAAACAGGTGAGTGGGTCGCCAATTGCCCACTCATTCGCCTTTCCCATTTTTCAATGCTGCTGCTGGTGGTGGTGGTGGTGCCAGCATCTCTTCTCTGCCAGTTCGCTTCCTGGCTAGAGTCATGCCCAAAATGTCCCTAATTGTAAGGGCAGTTTCTCCCCCCTGGCTGCCTCTGTCTGCGGTGTGGCAACGCCTGCTACCTCCGCCGGAGTGGCCAGCTTACGCTAGGGCCTTGTGTCTGAGCTCTGGAAGTCTGCTGCCAAACGTCTAAGACTGACAGTGTTTGGGTGCTTTGCCCTGGGGTGAAACAGGTGAGTGGGTCGCCAATTGCCCACTCATTCGCCTTTTCAATGCTGCTGCTGGTGGTGGTGCCAGCATCTCTTCTCTGCCAGTTCGCTTCCTGGCTAGAGTCATGCCCAAAATGTCCCTAATGGTAAGGGCAGTTTCTCCCCCCTGGCTGCCTCTGTTTGCGGTGTGGCAACGCCTGCTACCTCCGCCGGAGTGGCCAGCTTACGCTAGGGCCTTGTGTCTGAGCTCTGGAAGTCTGCTGCCAAACGTCTAAGACTGACAGTGTTTGGGTGCTTTGCCCTGGGGTGAAACAGGTGAGCGGGTCGCCAATTGCCCACTCATTTGCCTTTCCCATTTCCTTTTCCATTTCGTTATTTTCCTTCTGATACACAACCAACCAAACATAACACACACAATAACACATATAACACATATAACACACAGTGACATCACACATAACACACATACACACACACTTACAATGCACAAAACACAAGGACCTTTTCCTTGTTATTTGCCCTGGCCTTCACTCACTAATAGCATTACATTAACACTATAACTCACACTTCACCCTATAACATTTTTCCATCCACATACCTGCCAACAGACCCAACTTTTTCAGGGACAGTCCTGCTTTTTTCCAGTCCTGTCCCATCTAATTTAGCTAAACTAGGTATGCAAAATGCAAATACACATAGGTAGTTATAGCTCGGTAGGTAACGCTACTATAAACATTTAATAAATATAATCAAGTACTAAATAATAAATCTAACTTTAAAATACATTTAAATAAACCCCTATTTTTTTTTTTAAAAAAACATTAAAATTAAATTATTATTATTTAGACATAATCCATCTTTAACCAAACCAGTGCACTGCTACTAATCTTAAACATAACCGTACATTAACCCTAAGCTATTTTTTAGTTCTTGTCCAACATTTTTCCATCAGCATACCTGCCAACACACCCAAGATTTTGGTGGACAGTCCTGCTATTTTCCAGTCCTGTCCAATAAGTAAGTTGGGTTGTTGCAAAGTATGCCATTGTAAATAGGTAGCAAATGTTAGGCATGTAAAGTGGTCCAAAATCAATTTAAAAATGTAAAATATTCCCTATTCTTTTATTAAACATCTATGGACAGTACACCTCGGTATGTGTGTGCAACTCTATTGGTCGTTTCGGCAGGGGGCTCGCCTGCCATCAACGAATGAAGTGCATTCTGCAGTTCTGCAATTCACTCGTTGATGCCAGACCAGCCCCCTGCCGAAACGACCAATAGAGCTGCACACACGTACCTTCACGGCAGCTGCTGCTGCTGTGATGTGTTATTAACCCCGTATTAACCCCTGCTAGGCAACCAGGAGGAAAACGAAGATTAAACGAGCACGAAGAATGTCCGCGAATATTCGCCCGAAGAGAAGACAGGAACGGGCGAATATTCGCGGAATACGAAGATTTTTTTTTCCCCGAAGACGAGCACGAAGACGAACACGAAGAGCCCCCTGGTGCCCAAGTCTAGTTATAAGTGTCGCTCCCAAAATGTTGAAGAGACACTGCAACAAGATCACTGTTACCCTCTCTGCCACTAAAAGGTTTAAATCATAGTTAAAGTTGTGGTCCTTCTTGTTTTTCTGACCCTCATTAGTTGGCTTGGAATAATGGGATTTGCAGCCCAACAACAGCTGTAAGGCCTTAGTTTGCTTACTCTTGTAATATCTGGTTCTACAGTTTGTAAGAACTTTGTTGGTATTGGAATCACATCGATAATAATCAAATTAGCAGCTCATAACCCCCGGTACAGCCTTCAGAGCAAATATGTGATTTTAATTTGCAATCCTAATGTATCTGACATTGGGAGGAAGGGAAACTCTGTTTGTACGCAGCGTATTTACTCAAGTCATAGGCTGGACAACATTCAGAGCCAAGATCAACTGTTTTACTCAAACACTCCACTTATATAATCTCAGGCATCATAGGGCAGTGTCCCAAAGCCGTTTACAGCCCGTAGATGTTGTACATGATATATTTTAAGGAGAGGTAATTCATTTAGTCGAGAATCCACCCCTGACTGCTCGTCCTTACTATATTACATAGAGTGCTAGCTTAAAGCTCTCCCGTGTATCTGGAATATATATTTCACTACGCACGTGCCTGTATTTTCTCACAGAATTTCCACACAAAATCTGGCCGTGGTTCCAAAATTACATTTTGCAATCCATTTAAGATTATTTGCACTTTCCCCAACTATTTTAACGTAAATTATTCTACGAATCTACTAATGTTTTTATTAAATTTGGATTTATTCTGAGTTTCCCTAAAGCATACCTGCCATTTGCCCAAATCCTACAGTTGGTATGAAAAAAACCACATTAAAAACACATGTTTTGGTATAGTACAGAAGCAGCCATCTTGACTTCCTGTTCGCAGTCGTATCATTTTTTTGTTTCCATTATACTTGAAGGAACAATCTACATTTAGACTATGTCTAATCTAAATATCTTTCATACAATTAAACTGATTTGAAGTGTATAATTCCAGTTTATTTTCCATGGAAGCGCACATAGCTCTCCTAAATATGCTATGAAGTTGGAAACACTATTGCCCTCTTTTGTCGCTTTGTCACACCAATACCGTCTTCAAGATAAGAAGTCCAGTTACCCTTCAATGTACAGAGGGATCCACTAGGGGGCAGATTACTCTTCTGGTCAACAAAATGTCCCATCTATAGCCTCTTCTCTATATACTATAGTTGCGTGGGAGCTAAGATGGTAATTGCAGAGGGAAAAAAAAATGTTTATGTCAAAATATATTTTTAAGTTTACACACATGTGTACTTAAAATATATATTTATGTCTTTTTATTTCTTTAGAAAACATGTACACATTTTTGCCATTTCTGTTACATATGAACCTTTGAACAGCGTATTAAGTAACAAATGTTTATAGCTGCAGGTTCAGAAAATCCTGAGGCACAGAAAGTTTGGTGGATACATGGAACATGCTGCAAGCGGATGTAATAGAGGCCCTATTAAAGGTTCTGATCCACTTAGACAAAACATTAATTGCGCTCTGCCGTGTAAAGCAACTACATTTTAACAAATCTGTATTTTTTTAATACAGATTTCATAACATAAAAATAACAGAAGTCCTGCAAGACATGTTTGGTTTCCAATTATTGTACTTTATTGTTTCTCTATTTAAAATGGATGCTCCATTTGAGATTCTATTATGCTGTAAACTGTCTCTGCATGAAAATGGAGAATCACCAATAAAACTATAAATAGAAAAAATGTTTACTTTCCCTTTTGTATGGCAACAATCTATGAGTGCTTGTGTTTTGTATGGTCTGAAGGGAGATATAACTGTACTGTAGATTTTGCTGAACACATATAGGGGTGTTGTTTGGCAGTGACATATACCTGGAGCTGTAAATTCATAGCTAAAGTACAATGTGTGTGAAAAAACACAAACAAAATTACTACCACAAACAGGGCGCAGGATGACCAGATTTTAAAAAAAATGTGTTAATATAGCAATACGCTACTTGTACTTATTGCCCTAAAACATTGGGTATTTCTAAAATCAGCACAAATATTAGAATCTATCTGGCAGTTTTTTCATTAGCTTTTGTAGACGAGTAAAATACTTTTCAAATAAAAGTCAGAAAAAGTGTTTTTTTTATATGATCAAAATAAGGGTATCTAAAGAAAGCCCTTCTTGTCTCGAAAATATATACATAAATACCACAGAAATGTTAAAACAGCCATTGTCATGGAGGGTACATAAAACAGTCTTGTCACAAAGTATTAAAGCCGCAGGTTATGTTTTTATGCTGTGTGTTGGAGCAGCAGATCTGGGAATATAGGGCACCAATCCACCAGGCATTTTTTTTTGAAGGGTGTAGACGTTTACTAGCATTATGAATGATGATTCTAATGCTACTTTTAGTTATAAAAGTGTAAATTCCACAGAGTATATTCTCCTTAACCTCCCCCCAAACTATATGTTTTCTAAAAGCACACCCCTTGAAGTTTTCAAAGACACCCTGCTCACCTTTCTAAGTTGGACAGAGCAACCACAAATCTTCCAAGAACAGATACTTCTTGTTTGTTTTTTCATGTTTCAGGCATATTTCAGCATGGATTCTGTACCCTGACCTACCCAGAACAAGAAAGTAACCAAAAAAATAATATCTCATGTCTTCTGATATATGCCACATATGTGTAGTAAGTTAGCATTACGTGTCCATGAGAAACCCTGAGTTGAGAACTTGGACAAGTGTATTTTTTCTGTACCTTTTCACATGTCAGGCACATTTTGGGATATATGCTGCATGCTGGGCTGCCTGGAACAAGAAAGAAAACACAAAATAATAATCTTCCACTAGCCCTGAACACATACAGACCACATGTATGTGATATTTCATTGTTACATGGCTACAAGAGACTCCAAAATCATAAGAGCACAAAGTGGTTTCAAGTTCTTTTGGGGGGTAAAACTACCCCTAAATATCAAAATAACCTCCATAATCTATGTATTTCTTGAAAGCAAATTGCCCAATTATCTCAAATACACCCCATTTACCTTTCAAAATGAACCATCAAAACCACAAATCTAACAGAAACACAGGGTATTGAGGTTTTTCTTCTATCTTTTCACATTTTACACATTGGAGTCTCCATTTTTCTTTCATGGTTTTTTCCATGTTTTTTTCTGAAGTTCCTTTCCCAGTGTTGGGGCTTTTTCTTTTATGTTTCTGGTGTTGCTCCATTTTTTTTTTTTTTTTTTATGTTATACATGTTTATTGGTGTCGACAGCAATACAGCAAATGGCGTAAAAGAGAAACAGACAGCCAGTCATGAAACAGCCATCAAGGCCCATATGAGAATGCAAAAGACGTCAAAAAGGGTAAAGGCATTAAGAGATGGTACATACAAATATGACTGGCACGGCAAACACGTATACAGTGCAGAAAAATAAAGAAAACTGAATAAACAATAGTCAACAGTATTTTCTGATTTTGTTTTTTTTTGTGATCCGATGAGCGCTTGTGCAGAGCGTCAGAGCCGTCAGGCGGCGCCGTAGGCGCTGAAAGACAACGATTGGGATGGCATATGCACTGTATAATCAGCAAATGGCAGCCACGGGGAGGGGGAGGGGAAGGGGAGCAGATGACCATGAGAAAGCGGGGAAGAAGAGAAGAGGAAAAAGAGAAAGAGAAGAGAAAGAAGAAAAAAATAACTAAATAAATAAATAAATAAAGTTCCCAATAGGACAGACCTCACACCAGCGGTGAGTCAGAGAGACACCAACGGCAAAACAGAGCTCCCCTGGGCAAAGGCAGCAATCCTCATCATGAAGTTTAGCCGTAATCCTTTCCATAGAGAGGATATGCCAAATATTGGATTGAATTTCAGCATCTGTTGGAGGGACTCCCTTCCACCTCCTGGCCAAGGCTTGTTTAATAGCGGCAGAGATCCGATGAATCAGTTTACACCCAGGTACAGACAGCTGCATTATCGACACATCCATGTTCAGCAGAGCCGTCTGGGGGGAAGCAGTCACCGGAGTGCCCAATGCCGTCGAGATATCCTGGAAAAACTTGGACCAGATAGGCAGGACAAGCGGACAGGACCACCAGGCGTGGAGATAAGTGCCCACATCGCCACAGTGGCGAAAACAGTTGGCGTCGGAAGTAGGGCAGAGCTTGGAAAGCCGCACCGGTGAGAGATACCAGTGAGCAATAACCTTGTAGGACCGCTCTCGTATAACTGTGCTAGCAGTAATGCGATGTGTGTTAGTCGCCGCTCTACACCAATCATCGTCCTCAAAGGTTTGTTGTAGGGCCCCATGCCAGCTTGCCCGATAAGACGGGGGATGGACGTATGTCTTGGACAGGAGGTATGAGTAATGAAAAGAGAGCCTCATAGTCTGCGGGTCGCTCCATTTTTAAAAACTTTTTACTTTGGTGTCTCAAAACAAACTAGCATGCAAACAATTAACAAATCAGCTTAGCGATTATTTCTAGTAGGGGATCGTGTACGGAGTACAGTTGGGGTACTGTTAGTAGGTAGTGAAAGTGTTGTGTACGGTTAGATGTTAGGTTACAGTCAATGAATAATGTTAGTGACAGGGATGATGATCAGATTACTGGCTATTGATCAGTGAGACAGACCAATGATCATTCACCTAAACTGACACTAATCTGTGACAAGATAGCAATTAATTACTTAAAAAATGAATGTTGGAAAATTGACAGCAGATCATTTGGAAGTGACAAGTTTAAGCCAATGACATTGATCAGTGAGACAGAACCTAAAGTGTCACTAATCATTGATAGTATTTAGTAATGTAATAAATATAAAATATAAAAAAATGTATTACTAATGTTTGTGTTGTGTTACTGTATGACCTGGGTGACCCCCTGACAACCGTCACTTGTGAGGGAAGGGGTCATCCAGTGGCTGATGATCATCAGAGCACTCTTATTTGTGATATGTTGGTTTGTGACTACTGCATGTGCAGTTATGTTCCCTGTATTAGAGCCATTTGGATGTGTGTTATTGAAATGGTAAAACATGGATAGTGGTGTAAGAGCCTGTTGTTGCTAAATCTAATTGCTCAATATTAGTCTTGCATTTGCGTACAGACGGTAACTGGAAACATATGGGACATCTGGGATGCAGTTGTAGTCTGTTAGCTCTGGCTATAGGAAATCAGTGTAGATATAGACTGAAAAATAAGAGCAACCAAGCCAAGTGAAAAAGTGAGTCATTGCTTTACACTAATGAAATGGAGCAATTTAACCTCCGAAAGCGAATTACAGGATTTATTTAAAATATTGCGTCAACCCGATACCGCTCCCTTGCGATCCACGCGGCAACTGCTGCTGTGCACCGGGGTTTGTTGTCAGATCCCGGCGCACAACACTGAAGCCGCGCCCACCGCCGTCCGTGCCCTCTAAACCGGAAGAAGACAGAAGAAGAGGAGCGAAGAAGACAGAAGAAGAGGAGCGAAGAGGAAGAAAAGGAGCTTACTGCTGTAAGAAGAAAAGAGGAACGGTAGGAAATCATTCAGTGAGAGTGACAGTGAGAGTGGATTGGTATGTGTGGACTCTGTGGATTGGTATGTGTGGAATCTGTGGATTGGTATGTGTGGAATCTGTGGATTGGTATGTGTGGATTGGTATGTGTGGAATCTGTGGATTGGTAAATGTGGATTGGTATGTGTGGAATCTGTGGATTGGTATGTGTGGTATGTGTGGATTGGTATGTGTGGAATCTGTGGATTGGTATGTGTGGATTGGTATGTGTGGAATCTGTGGATTGGTAAATGTGGATTGGTAAATGTGGATTGGTAAATGTGTGAGAGTGATGGGTGTTATGCTGTACCATTTCCAATGTCTTTTTCATTATATAATTATGCTCTAAAGTACATCATAACTCCCATCACTCTATACTGTTCCATACAGTGGCAGAGCTGGGAGACAGAGGCCTTGCACCCCCACCGCAGGACTCCTGAAAGGTAAGTGAACTTCAAAGGGGGGAGAGGGTAGATAGGGAGAAGGGAGTGAGACGGAGATAGGGGGTAGATAGGGAGAAGGGAGTGAGAAGGGGTAGATAGGGCAGAAGGGGGTGAGAATGGGTAGATAGGGAGAAAGGAGGGTAGCAAGAATATTGAAATAAAGAGTCAGAATGAGAGAGTGAAAGTGAATGGATTATTATGTGGATGAATTGTTTGAATGAGTGAGAGAATTAATGAATTTGTGAGAATGCATCAATGAATATGTGTAAATAATTTGTGTGAAAGAATAAATGATTGTGTGAATGAATTGTGTGAATGAAAGTGAATTAGTGAGTGACTGTAAAAGTGTTTGTGTTAATCATAGGTGTATAGTTGATTTGTCAAAAAGGCAAAGATGGTATAAGCAGGGTGTTTATGGGACAAAAATGGCACAGGCAGGGTGTTTATGGGACAAAGATGGCACAGGTAGCGTGTTCATGGGACAAAGATGGCGTACACTCGGCTGTTTGGGAACAATGCTGACTCATGCTGGGCTGTTTGGGGGCAAAGATGGCACGTCCTATGTGTGTGTAATTTGGGTGCTGGTCAGGTTCTATGTGGGCAATGTGGACGCTGGTTTTTTTGGAGGGTTATTAAAGAAAGCACTATTATATGTTCAGTAAATGTTATTTAAACGTATTTATTTTACTTATAAGTTATTAATTTATTTTTTCAGATTTCTTGTTGTTTACAGTTGACATACAGTTTACAAATTGGTGCAATAAATATTCTTAACATAATTTTGGGGGGGGGGTGCCACTTACAGGATCTGCCCCGGGTGCCAAATACTCTAGGTACGCCCCTGAGCACAGCTGAATGTCTAAATCATATAAGGAAATAATTAATAACTTATTATGGTTTATTCTTATTTTTTTTGCCAGGAGCACATAATCGTCAAGTGATATAGAAGCAGGCGCTGATAGGTTGTGGTCATATAAAAGCTTCTTCAAGGTTTTTGTGTTGTATGTATCTATTGAAACATTCAGAATGAAATGAGGGATCGGCTAAGGTTTATGTGCTTAACATACGAGAGAAACCAATTGATAACCTATGGAGCTGCTTCTTTAAATATTTATCAGTCTCTTCCAAATTCTAGATTTTTGCATAGATTTTTAAAGCCTGAATTAGGTAAGAAATTAATTCCACAGTCATATCTGCTTGAAAAAAAGGTTGGTTCATTTGGGGGAACAGCACATCAGTTTTTCTTTAAAATTTGTAAGGGTATTTCTTTCATCTCTGTCTATCTGTACCAGTTTGATGTACAACATTTTGGCACAACAAAAGGAAGAAAAGTACAGCGCTGCGAAAAAGTATTTGCCCCTTTTGCGATTTCTTCTATTTTTGCTTATTTGTCACATTTAAATGGTTCAGATCATCCAATTACTTTTAATATAAACAAAGACAACAACATGAGAAAACACAAAATGCAGATTTTAAACGATCATTTCATTTATTGAAGGTACGGAGTTAATCAAAACCTACAGTATATTACCCATATGAAAAAGTAATTGCCCCTAAAACGAATAACTGGTTGTGACCTTATGGATGTGTCGTTGATGTGCTCTTGGAGGAATTTTGCTAGGCCGGCCACTCCTGGGAAGGTCACCGTTCCAAGTTTTCTCCATTTGCAGATAATCACTGTAGTTTGCTGGAGACCCAGAGCCCTAGAAATAGAGGGGGATTTTTTGTTTACTTAAGGTTATATTTGTGTAATATAAAAAATTAGTTTGATGATCTAAAAAATGTAATTGTGCAAAAATAAAAGATATTGGGAAGGGGGCAAATACTTTTTCACTGCACTCTATATAGTCCCATGTTTTTACATATCAATTTAAATGTCTTTGTAGTTTTGTGTACGATTAATGAAGCCCACGTGCTCAGAATGGGCCTTAGTGGGCCGTTGACTGTGTGCCGAGCAGGGATAGGTCCTGACGGCATTTTTTGAATGTGGGGGGAGGGGTTAACGGTGGGCTATTTAGGGGTTTGGCGCCAATGGAGCAGTCTCCATTTTGGCTCACCTGACACTCACTCTTTGTCCCACCCTCCCTCCCTATTCCTTTTGTGTGTGTGTTCTTCTGGTGTGTGTTTGTTGTCACGGTCGTGCGTTAGCTTACCAGGTATCTAGGGGGTTAATGCTGATGGGAGAGCATTGGTTTTGGGAGGTTTCCTGGTAGGTGGAACTGGGAACCTCAGGTTTGGGTTTGGGCATCTCGGTATGTCCTTCCCTGTGTGGTTCCTGGATAACCTGGTAAGCTTGGGATGGTTTACATTAAATGGTTAATGTTGAATTATGTTAATTTATGTTATTTATTGTTCTGTGTGTTGGTCATTGTCCTGTTAACGCACCTATTTTTGGTTTTAGGTCTGCGTGGCAATGGCCTGCATTTAAATAAATTTCGGCTGTGGCCTTTTTTACACCCAAAATCTATGGTTGTCGTGTCTTTATTGGGGGGATGGTTGGTTGGTTCTTGCAGGGGGCCTAGCCCGGGAGTCGAGGCTACTACAGTCATATATTTTAAAGAATTACCAAACCTATAAAAAGTCAAAGACACTTTGAGGTTCCCTGAGGTCTGCTGTTGAAAAAAATAGAAAAAAATAGCAAACAGGTGATGGGCTTCAAAGGTCTCCTGAAAATATGAGTGTTTTTTGTGCCAGAAATGCTTTTGAAACTAAGTAAAGTGAGCTGTGTAGTTTCAATATGTTATGTGAATGCTGACATGATGCTTATACAGTGAGGTGCTTTAAACAATGCTCAGATTAGATGGCAAGGCACTTTAATTGGGTGACATATTATACAATGCCTAAATTGGTGAAGAATACATGCAACCCTGTACCTGTACTATATGATATAAATACTGCGACAACTAATTTGTATTCTCAAAGGAAATTGAACATGAACTTTAAGTACTTTTTTTAATATATGCCATAATTTCTAGCTAGAATCCTAGAAGATTGGGATTAAGGTGATCACATCGGACATTTTTTTTAGTACACATAATTCCTGTTACTGATCAGCACATCTAAAGTGTTTTCCCTCACCGTATGAAGGATGCGTGAACTCATAGTAGGTAATTAATTACCAACATAGGTAGGAAACCTGAAATGTACATCTGCATTGAAAAAAATACCAGCATGATACTCCTATATTTGGTTAACTTCCAGAATGACGCATTAAAAGTACTCACTCTAAGTCTTCTATGTCTTCATGTCAGCTTGCAGCACATACAGAGCTGGTCTGATGAGAACACCTTCCTTATCTTTTATGGCAATAATTCATTAAAAACTTAATTTTAAGGGGAACAGTGTGATTTATTCCCGTTAATAGTTTAGGTACCTTTTTCATAGGGGCCATTTAGTAACGATCTGTTGTTATATACATCCATCCAAATCTTTATGTTTCTAATACTTTAGAAAAATGCATGAAATACTTTATCTCCGAATGAATAGACCATTAACCTGCTTGCCATTAACTGTGAAGCTATTATCTCAATTTTATTTCCTTTACCTCGACATTTTTAACGGATATTCTACAGGGGTACTGATATCAATGCAGGATATAAAATAATATATACACTTCTATGGGTATGATAAATGTAGCAGATAACCCAAATACAAACTTACACGGAATTTTCCATGTGAGCAATAACTTTGATATAAATGACCGCTAATTAAGACAGATTGCTTTTAGAAGAAGCCTAGTAATGATATCTCTGGAATTCTTGAAATGTCCAGAAGCTGATAAGGTGGATGTTTGTGAAACAGATAGTTTAGCGGGTTTGTAACTTGTCAAAAACACACCAGTCAATTTGATACTTCCCCTTAAGACACCTCTGCCCAACACATGGCAGTTAACCAGTTAGAACCCTTGGTCTGCGATCATTGCTATATACGTGGGATGAGCTATATCAAATACGTCTATTTCACAAGGTTTATTTGTGAAAAATAGTACACAAAAAATCAATGTTGCTTTTTTATTATAAGGTAAGATTTAACTTTCACCTGCGGAGCTTAAAAAGTTATACGGAAAATATTTTTTGTCCTGCAAGGCAATTATTATAATCATCTTCAGTTAAATAGGTCCCCTAGTGTTTACTGTGCCTTCAATAAAAAACGCAGATGAGGTTAAGTTGATTTTTTGATACTTTGGCTAGAATAGAGACAGCTCGTTGAAATGGCTTAGAAAGGAACAATATGCACTAAAGTTTGACAATCCTAATTATACTGAAATAGAATCTTATGAGGTTTTCCCTTCTACAATCATCCCACCCGCAGCCAAATGAGAGAGACACCAATGCTTTATGTGTCTCTCTGTAATAAAACTATATAGAAGCACACCGAGTAAAGTATTGGGTTCAACTTGCCGTCCACCATGTTGGGCTTTTTATAGTGTAGATCTGCTGGTTCTCCAACTATCATCTGGTGCTTAATGATGGCATTCATGGCTACCACCTATATACATACATACATTGACCAATGCGTCTTGCAGTACATTTAGAGAATGGGTCTTGAGGGCACTACCTTCCCCCTATGGAGGATAGTCTCTTTATATGATCCAAATACCTCTGTCCCTCTTTCTACCCCTAAAAAGTCTCTTAGAGAGCTTATAATATTTGTTGGGTACGAGCACTAAATTATGTACATAAAACACCTTGTGCCTTAAGTTAATATCTCCAAAAAAGTCAGTATGTCTCAGTGTAAGGCCTTGCCCCAGGTAACACCTGTAAAGACACCTCCAAAAATTGTAGCTCCTTTGTAATTTCAAAAGTTGTTGGAGTGCTATAGAGCACTGAAATGAGGCCATAAAAAGCAAATGGCCTGGACGTCCATAAGTGACATCTACCCATTATCATAAAGACTGTTCTGACTACTGTAGACATTATAGTTTAATGTCTGTGTAAATTTTTACTTTGGCTAGCACATACAGTTCTGGAATACTTGGTCATAATATGCAAGTCTTGTCTTGTTCCTTTAGTAATTGATAGCACACATCCATTTCAATTTCAAAAGAAAATACAATTGCAGACGCACATGAGGTGCGTTCATTTCCACATTCCATGGCATCTCGCTTCTTTATCGGGCACTCTCTTCTTTATCTGTCTCTCTTTCCACTTTCTGTATGTGTGGGTGAATAAGAGCCAAGCAAAATGTATCTATTCTTTTTCAATCTTGTGTATGACATTCCAGAGGCACTGCCACAATACTTCAAGGGTGAAAGGTTAAAACAATGAGCCCTCAACATACAAAGTGCAAAGGACGGTTCTGGAATCTCTGAAGGAAAGTGGAAGACACCGGATGTCTATGTGGCGTTGATGTCAAAATACCGAATTTTATAACAGAAAACACTTGCCAATCCCTGCCTGTTCTGTAACTTCTACATTTGATGATCATAGATCATGGGTGATGATAACACGAACAAAAGATTTTCAATCCATACATTGTGACAAATCGATGCATGAAAGGGCTGGTCACTTTCTCTATATATGTACAACATACAATCATATTTGCCTATACATATGAAATGTACAGAGTTATTGGATCACCTAGTGGTTGGTCTATTGGCCAGGGGCGTGCTGGGCCGGGGGGCAGGGGGGCAATTGCCCCCCAGGCCGCCTTGAATCCGGGCCGGCGGGGTGGCCGGCAGACGAACATTCATGGCAGCCGCAAAGTTAAAAACTAAGCGGCTGCCACCGGGACTGTCCGCCTCCAAAATCGATGCGCCCGGCAACTGTGGCTGTGTGTCGGGACTTGATGTCAAATCCCGGCGCACAACACTGAAGCCACGCCCACCGTCTTCCGCGCTCTCTGCATCGGAAGGACGGGACACAGAAGAGGAAGAAGAAGAAGAGGAAGAATGAAGAGGAGGAGGAAAAGTGACAGTGCCAGAGGAAAGGTAGGAAAATATTAGTAAGTGTGTGAGAGTGATGGGTGTTATGCTATAGTTTATGATGAATGTTTGTGAATCAGGTTTGAGATTGCATGGAAGTGTGGGAGGATAGCATGGCATAGGGAGGCTCTCTAGGCATGATACGAGTGTGATTGCTGTTATCAATTTTTTTTTTGTCCAACTATGGTGTGTTAACAACACTTTTATTAAAAGTAAATTACATACCAAAATTGGACAGAAAAATTCAATAACAGTATTAATAGATATATATGATTGCAAACAGCAATCACACGCCTATCATGCTAAGTCAGCCAGTATATGCTAGAACCTGGGCATGATAGGATTGTGATTGCTGTTATATATGTATATATATATTAATATTGTTATTGATTTTTTTTTTGTCTAATTTTGGTGTGTTACTTTTAATAAACTATTTTAAAAGTTTTCGGTCAAATGAATGCAGAATTTTCAGTTTCGGTCCAGAATTTTCATTTCGGTGCATCCCTACTATGTACTAAGCCAGTCACTGAAGTGTTAGGCCTTCACCACATCAATGTTTGGCTTAGTATATAGTATAGGCACACATTGACGGTGGTACAGCGTAATCCCTAAGTAGATAATGATAATAGTTATGCTGTACCACCGTCAATGTGTGCCTCAGTATATAATGATAACAATTTTGCTGTACCCCTGTCAATGTTTGCCTAACCATAGAAACTATGCAATTTTTAAAGTGTGTGTGTGTGTGTGGGTGGGGGTGCCACATACAGGATCTGCCACAGGTGCCGAATACTCTAGGTACGCCCTTTCGTCGTGCGGCAGTCAGGCCCAATGGCCATTCCTCAGCTCTTCGTCCCACGTCTTAAAAGGGGTGGGATAAAGAGCTGAGGCATGGCTATTGGGCGCTGCGGTGCATGCACGCCGGCCGCTTTAATTTCATTAGGCGCCAGTGGAGTGACTGCCGCACGACGGCCGCGTTCAATGTCGCTCGCAGCCACTTTGGTGGCACAATGGGCCACTTGACTAGACTTGCCCCCAGGCCTTAGGCTGCCAGCCCTCCCCTGCTATTGGCTATATTCTATCAATGCAAACAACTGTGGTTGTCAATGTTTCTAGCAAGTCACAATTTCTGCCATTCTTGAAACCTTTTACCTACTGCCTGTATGTCATCATTACACGTCATCATACTTGCTAGTCAAAAGTAATGCATCCTATGTTCTTTGGTACTTGTCTCTCTCTGTGTCTTCTGAGAAGTTCAGTGGCAGCCAGACGAAGATTCGTGGAAAGCAGGGTGAGATAGAGAGTGGAATCTAGGCACAAAGTGGACAATTGTATGGCAGAGCTGGAGCCCACATGTTGGTATTGTTTTATATCCCAGTAGTGGTGCAGATTTAGGACTGCCCTCAAAGCACAATTTATATTTAGTAATATTAAAGCTGAATTGAGTACTTTGCATGTTCTCTTAGGCAAGCACATGGGTTGCCTAATAAAGTACAAAGCCCAGTTCTGATCCCTGCTGTCCCAAGTAAATTAAATTCCTTTAATGTATTACCCTCTACCTTCTAATAGTAGCGTATTTCATGTCTGAGAAGCACTCAGCAGATAAGGGAGTCAGTGGTTTGCCAAAATAGCCAGCCATAGATGAGTGAATTCAGACACTACATCTGTTTTGAATGAAATCAAGATATGAACTCAGATCAGACGCAGGAACATTTAAGAGCAAAGTCATGGTGGGAGTCAAGCAGTGGACACTGGCAAAGTTAGAATTGGAACACTGCACTGGCAACTAGCATAGTGCGCTAAGTACATCCTGACTTGGTCTTGTTAAACAAATGTTTTGGATTATATTTTTGATGAAAACTAGATGAATCTGTAATGAGATGAAAACATGTCTAATGTGATTGTTTTTTGTGGTACGCTAGCATTTGTTAGGCTGGTTACTGGGTGCATTGGTGTATTGGACTGGTCAGAATATTATACTGGTCAACTTTTGCTCCATGTGTCCTGGGACATAAAGGGGGTAGAGCCTAAACTGGGTGGAGTTCTGTGGAACTGTGCAACTCCACCTACTTTAAAGTTCACCCCATTCTGTCTTGGGGTATCTGGAGCTCATTTGTCAGCGTTTCGGCTGTGAGTATCTCTGAGACATACACAACGTAAACACAACGTAAACACAACGCCGCTTGGGCGCAGTGTAATGCATTGTGCTTAGGCAGTATTTATAAGCCGGGACAGACCCAAATTTTACAGCATTGGACCCAAAAATAGGACTGTACTGGCAAATTCAGGACTGTTGGAAGGTATGGAATATGGTTTTATATGTAAATGTAATCTCTTTTTCTGTAGTGTAGTGGGCGGCTTGTTCCCTTCTAGGTTGATGGGCAGCTTTGTCCTACCTCCTGAAGCAGAAGTCTTCCAAGTGAAATACTACCCACGAGACTTTGGTCAAAGACACATGCCTCGTGATTACTGTTAAATGTGAGGCACTGTGTGGGGGAGAAGAGAAACTGCCAATCGGCAGCTTCTCTCTAAGTTCATTAAAGTTAAAAAAAAAAACCCTGATTACTTCCTTTAGACAGTATTCAGGGCCATGGCACAGGCAGACAATATGGCTGCTCACTACCATGGTAACCAGCGAAACAATCTGTCAATGTCAATGCTGACATCCAGGGATCAGGGGCTATGACATCCCACTCCTAGTAAAATCAATGAAAAATTTAAATAAATGAAAAAGAGAGAGGCAAATTTTATATAAATATATTTATTTTATTTAATAAAAAAATTACCTTTTTGAAAACACAACCAAAATAAGTGTGGTGAGAGTTGAAGCCCCAAAATGTAGGTACACTAGGTGTGCAAAAAGGGTGGCGCACTTCTGGACATGTGTATTTTCTGCTTATAGTTTGTGTGTTTACGTCCTTCCTATGTGTGCCTAAAGTGAGTTATAATGTGACCTATGTCACCTATGTTGGCTACTTGTACAATCTGCATATATGTGTTACCAGATCTATTACATACATTTGCTAAGGGGGGTAGGAGCTTTCAAGAAAAATTTCATTGCTTTTACTATTTGGTTTGGATTTCTGAAGAAAATTATAGGAGGAAATGGCTTTTGAGGATTTTTTTTGTGATTTTACCACTACATTTTTTATGTGATGCACAGTTTGGCCAAAGCTAGGTGTCTATGAATAGTTTAACTCCAGAAAAAATATAGATTTCCTTAGGTAAAGTGTACGCAATTTTTAAGATTGTAACCTAAATGTTCTGGCCACTTGCACCACGTGACACGTTTCACCAATATGTGGCTTCCTCAGTTGCCGAGTTGAGGAAGCCGTTTGTTGGCGAAATGGGTCCAAAATAAATATGTGCCTGTCTGGCAGTCTATTATACCCAATAGCTGAGTGAATATTGCATAAGCTATTGTACAATTATCTTGTATACCCTTCCTTGCTTTAGGAAACAAAATCTTTTGAACAGAGTCCTCTTCACGTTTAATGCAGTATGTTTAAATGTATAATTCCATCAACTACTCACATGATGTGTCTAAGCCTATGAAACATGTCATAAAAAATAAACATGAATAACATGCTTTCCAGAATCTGTAATGTGTATATGTTGGTGAACTACAAATCACATTTTCCCCCTGGTATGGGGCAATTGGCATCTGCTTCATAAGGGTTTTTTGCCTTCCTCTGGATCAACACAGTAGGGACACAATATGTATATAGGTTGAACATGATGGACTTTGGTCTTTTTTCAACCTTATGAACTATGTTACTATGTTACATGAGGCTCCACAACCCAATGGCAGAACAATATGGAATTTGTAACCCATCCACCATTGAATCATATAATTATACTGCAGGATGTACAACTTACCCATCTACTTTTTTGTAAAACATGGATAATTGTTGTGTTTTAGTTACATATCCGTGTTAAACCCCATCTGAAGTATGCAGGGTTGAGCGGGTTGAGTGACCCCACAGCTACAGTGACTAACGCAGCTACAACATCCTCCTTTCTTTAATTCGCCTAAACCAAGCTATTCTTTAGCTTCCAACCCTTGTCTTAGAACTTCATTGAATGTAGAGAAGTTAGTGACTTCAAAACCATAAACCCAATCAAAAGTTGTAACCCTGATTTAATAATGCTTGGACACAAGAATTACATCTCACATATTTTATCTTTGAATCTAGTATTCTTATTTCATGTATCCAAAATGTTATGTTGGTGTCTTTACTTCAGATTATGTTCCGCTGTCTTGCATTATGCAGCTTAATGCTCATGAACGTTAAGTATTGATCATCATCTTAAAACAAACCTGATTGGATTTTTAGCTAACAAAAGACTAAATATACCTTCTTAACACATGAAGCGGAGAGAGCAGAAATCACCAATGTAGAATTTATCTTGAACTCATGAACATGCCGGAGGACCATGTAATAAATGGGGAAGAACCACGTGCTTCACATTCCACATACTAAGGTTCCGGTATACATAGACTGCTGGTAGCCACCTGCCTGGGGGGCAATCACCAGACTGTGGCCCTTTGGGTATCATCCTGGCCTATGAGCCTGTTCATTACTGTCTTTACACTTTGTTTATTTACTCAAATGTATACACAAATGTACACACATATACAACTTTATTCCAGCATATATGGTAGATATATGAATGTATAGGGTAGAAACTAACCATTTCCAAGGGTCTATAGCCTTAATGATAAATAATGCTGCAAAATCCATTATATGCACTGGTTTATTATACGCAGGTTTTGTTGAATGATGGCAAGCCTACTGAATGATAGCAAAGACCAAGGGTTCATGGACTAGATTTGCACCAATACATTTAGGGAAGTCACATGTTCACACGCGCAAATACATCTTTATGCTAGTTTCAAATTTGAATCTATTAATATACAAATGTCATCTATTTTTTAAATTTGCTTACATTACTTTATGCACTAAGACATACATGCACACTTATTTATACATACACAGAAATATACGCACACAGTCACATAGCCTACACATAGACAGAGAGGACTTTGCTCTCACCTCACCTCTTATCAGTCAATCTCTCACCGAGAAACTGATCAATGGCGTGAGCCAGCAGGCCTAGGGGAATGCCTGGACCAGGGGGCAAATGCCCCTTGGCCAAGTCTACCCTTGGCTGTATGACTAGGCCATAATATAATTTCCTAGAAATAACCACCTCCATACTCACAAATAGAAATGAATAAGCTACAAAAGAACCCAGCATAAGAGTCAGCAGCAGGCCTTTATACAATGAATGTATAGATGCCAACCAGCATCCTCAACAAAACATTTCTACCTCAACAGAGATTCAGTCCTGAAACACCCAAGCAGGCATATTCTTAAAAACCGGGCGCTCGAGAATACCAGTTCCGAAGACACAGTTGGAAACGTCAGTCCAAGTGTGGGGAAAAGGTTTCCTGTGCGGAATTAAAGTAGAATATCACACCATCAACCCAATATACAAAACATTTCACTAGTTATAGACAGGAAAATAAAAATTAAAAAAAGAATTGTGAAGTTCCTAAGAACCCAGGCACTTGACCAGGGGAAAGGAAACCCACAGATCAAGCCTGTCTTGCTGAATATTAGAGCTCCGAGCTGAGCTTTCATGCTGACTTTGCATCCGAAACACATGAATAAAATTAAACAGTTTTGGCAAAACCAATGAGAAAATGTAATGTGATGTGTATTCCCTAAGGCCCCCCTTCACCTCCACCCCCTCTCTGTCAACGGCAAATCCACCTCCCTTTGGAGTGAAGTTTAAAAGGAAAAAAATAAGAGTTAATGTGGAGCTCTCTGTGTTTAACTCTTTTATAACCAAATCAATACTTGCATTAAAAAGTGCATTTTTTCCCCGAAATGATTGCCCTTAAAGATAGAGTGAGAAGGTCATAAAGGAATATTTAGTATTAAGAATGCAAATCTTGTATATAAGGTCATTATATAAGGGCCTCCAATAGGTAGCCTGCAAGCTACTGGTAGCTCACTAGCTGCTGCAGAGTAGCTCTCGTGCATGTCTAGCGGAAGGGGTACTGTATGCTTCTATTCTAACACAATCCTGCAACTATAAAAACATAATAAATTAATAAATAATACAATATATCCCAAAATATAATACACTTTGTAGTGGCTCATTAATCATAACTCTGTTTTATGGGTATTTATGTAATCATATAAGCCACCTTATTCAGACCCAGACTGGCACCGGTGGTCCTCTGGCCAGCATTATTTCATACACACCAATCTACTACTTCAGCAGGTGCCCAAATGGGCTGAATATGCATTGGCTCAATGCCAAATACTGTAAATACTGTATATGTCCATGACATAGAGCTGCTCCAAAAACTAATTTATGAATGGTTTTAGAATCTTAAAGGGGAAGTCCAATGAGATTTCACTGTTAGCATTAAGTGAGATGTGAAACAGAGCATCATTTAAAACAGTGTGTTTTGTTATAGTTAGCTTTATGTGAAGCCCTTGAAGTTCCCTGTCTGTGTGATTGAGAAAATGATTTCAAACGTTGTTTATTAAAACTGACAATTCACAATTCACAACTGAAACTTCACAATTTTCCTTGAAAAAAAAGTACAGTTAAGGCACAAAGATACTTTAAAATCCAAAATGGTTTTGCCCCAAACATCTACCCATTCCCAGAAACAAGTGTCCATCTTCAACTTTTTGAATGGAAATGTCATATTGGCCTGAACATGAGCCTCACCCTTTTCCCTAAATATATCAATCATAAACCTGACGAACAGCCTATAGGCGGAACTTTACCAGACTTAATCTAAATCAGATTTTATTTCCAAATGCATCCCACTTTAAGGGTGAGGTCTATCTTTAGGTCAAGATAATCCTTATTTCTGAATAAAATGCAGTACATACATTGTTTTATGTTTAAATATTTTTATTTAGTTTTCATCACAGTTACATGAGTCACAATGATATGGGATACACACATCTACGGTTCAAAAACCCTGGACAGGTGGAAAGATCTACTTGTTGTGAATTCTATGTACTTGTGTTGTGAACATCTGCAGATGTTAATTTAAAATGGATCACTTTGAATCACATAAACATCAAACTATATAACACAATATAATACATAACTTGTTTGACGCCACTGTATACATTACTGTGTGCCAAAATAATTGTCCTTCTAACAGGGATTTGGCTATAGCAGACAATTTTATTTCGTACTTAATGACACTTGCCTCCTAGCCTCCATCGTGCTGTCAGAACTTGTCCGTGTGAACTTGGGTGCAAAGCGCGCAACACGACACAAGTCCCCCCGTAGATTATAGGTCAAGCCTCTGGAAAAACAGATTATGTTTTACGGAAACGTCAAGGCCGCCTATCTGTGGCGCAGATGTATTAATAAGCAGACAAGTGGCGCTGTCAGTGAGGAAGGAGATAAGGGTTGGCAGAGATCTCTGGGCATCAGGCAGCATGTGCCAACCTTCTAGAAGAATTTTGGACGGTGCTGTATTATTAACGCTTTAAGGGAGCACTGTGTCTGTTTTACCCATAAAGAACATTCTAAGCTGTTCCAGGAATTTCACCGCTATCTGAGGGTATTAAGGAAAATAATTACAGACATCTAGCCAGGCGTTTCAAATTACGAGCAAGTTTTGGGTATGATGTTAAGTTTCTACAAAACATCCTTATGTATTTCGGCATGATGGTATCTTCGCAGTTTTGAGACGATGGTGAAACCACACCACGGCTAATGTTATTGTCACATCTCTTGGAATAAAAAGAAAAATTTACTCCCCACCCAGTTTTAAGGCAAAAGCTCTGCTTCATATTTTCTGAAGTGCGGCATTGATCATGTATTTTTAGAATTCAATCCCAGCATGTATATAATGCATGTTGTGTTTAGTTATATACTACCAAGACAGCAAAAATGTCATCTTTCAGCCATAAGAAGGCCCTCCTGCGAGACTTCTGCTACCACAGCAACTTAATTTGCTTAAGTTGACAGGTACTACAGAAAGTTAGGAACCTCCCTGAAACAAGAAAACAGATTATTATTTTATTGAGAGACTGTATCATTATTGAGTAGCAAACATAACTAAAAATGATCACCTCTTGGGAATATTTGAAAAAAAGATGACTTTCCACACACTGTGCTGTTAAACCAGTTTGCATGCAATAAACGTAATACATCCAAAGCATATGTGCACCATATTAAAAGAAAACAATGTGTGTGTGTGTATATAAATACAAATATATATATATCGTATATAGACCACATGACTGTCTTGGCAAGCATATAATGGGTGCTACCATGTGCCGTAACTGTGTTTTACATTGTTTGCTGTTGACAAGGACACAGGAGGAGTGTCAGATCATGGTTTTGGGACGGAAAACATGGCAAGACAGAAGATAACCACACAAGGTTATAGAAGGTTACAGAGGTGCCAGAGTGTCAAGCACAGGGCACAGGAAGAGTCCCACAGGAGCCACACTCCCATTCATAATACGTTTGCTTCAGATCTCCACTCACTAGTTAAGCATAAGCTTCACCAAGTACACTTCATTAAAGGTATACTTCATTATATGAAACAATTTATATTCACCGTAAAGGTTTAGTTGAGAGTTTACCCTATCTTTAACATTATGGGGCAGATTAAGGGTGAATTACGACAATCTGAATTAAGAATAAACTACTATGTTTAATGCAAGCTACCTCGCTGTTTACGGCAGATGTTAGTGTTTACAGAAGCCTTCTTCATAGGCGTAGAACCTCGTTACGAGGAAAGTGACATACAGTGTTTTAAAGGAGTCTCACCCACTAAGGGAATTGTTATTCTCTCTTGGGAACACATTCAGTCACATAAAGAAAACCTCATTTGCAGAGAATCCATCATATAAAAAGTCTCATTTACTGAAAATTACTTGCAGGCCCATGTAGCCTCGAAAAGGGTTATGACCTCCATAATATTACTGTGAAGGAGAAGGGGGGAAAAAGTAACAGTTCAGTTTTCCATCCTTCTCAATAGGAAGTTCCACAATGTTTTCTATCAGTTTTAACATATTTTCTCTTGCAGAAAACCCGCATCTTGCAGAGATGTAAATTTACCTTGGAACATCCAGAAATCTATTTATTCACATGGAGCTTATATACGCTTCTTGCATGTTAGCAAAAATCACATAAAACTTCTCAGAGGGAAAGTTTGGCAGCCCACAACAGTGGAGTTTAGCTGCAGAATAAGGGCAAACTTTTTTTTTTTTCTTTAAGCGGAGAGAAAAATTGGCCTATCTCGCAAGCAGTGTCAGAATATGGAAATGTTTACAAAATGCTCATTAGGAGAAGTGGGATTCTGAGATAGCAGTAAAATCTGGGGAGACACTTCTAAAGTAGGAGATAAGAGGAGCAGGGATGCTGTAGGGACATGTTATCAAATTAGTGAAACCTGGCTTTTTAGAGAGAGAAGAGAGGGAGGGAGAAAGAGGGAGCAAGATCTTTGAATGTGAGAGAGAGAATGGTCACAAGTTGCAGACGAGTGTTTCCTAACTTGTCAACTGCAGATGACAAAAGCAGTGTCCTCTCAAGAGAATAAAACAGAACACCGGACACCGCTGGCAGCTGAGATTAATCAGAACAAGAGTGATTTCTGACCATGGATCCCATCTCTCTGCGGGTTTATGTGGCCTTAAGTTTATTGGTGCAATTTATTTCGGCCAGTCCCATCATGGGCTTGGAAGAAGACTTGCCTTTATATGATGAAGTCCTCACGGAACAGGATGGGTTTGATTTCAACTCCTTGCTGGAAACAATGAAAGATGACTTACTGAAAACTCTCAACCTATCTGGGATCCCAATTCAAGCACCTGTCAAGGTGGAGCCTCCAGAATACATGCTGGAACTCTACAACAAGTTTGCAAAGGACAGAACCACCATGCCCTCAGCTAATATCGTACGCAGCTTTAGAAATGAAGGTAAGAGATTTGGGGACAGACATATCATAAATATTTGTAGGGAACCCTAACTTGATAGTTTCACAAAATGAATTAGTTATTTTTTATGTGCAGATGTAACTGACAGTCATGGTAAGAATGTAGACAATATCTGATATTTAAATATACAAATCTCAGATTCCGTAACCTCGAACTGAATGTCTGAAAAAATGTTTCTTAAAATATCGGTAGGTTCTCCTTTGTCAAATTATTGAATTGTAGGCCCTTCATCAATGTGAAATTGATAATGATCTGTAGAAAGAATTTCAAGGTTATAACTTTGATCCATGTAATTTAATTTACATAAACAATTCCAATTAGATATATCATGGTACCACGATCATAGCGTGCAGACCACCAAAACCTCAATTCTTATAACCCTCATTATCATATTTTATCTGTTTATATCCTTCCTTCTTTTCTTATTCTATTCTATTTCTTATTCAAAGTTTATCTTCTTACATTAGATATAATGGAATCGTGACCCAACTAAAAATGTATTAGACAAGAAAACTATCTTCCTAAATATTTTTTTTAACAAAATGAAGTTGTTGGCTTGAGACCAGCCCACACACCTTCTAAATTAATTTCCACATGATTCACATGGGTCCATCGAACTACAAATAAGTAAAAATATGCACCTTCAAGCAAACTGTAGAGAAAGGGTTACAATCAGTTGGCTTTTATCATTTCAGATTAACTCTGCATTTCCTGTTTCTCCAGAACATTAACAAGAAAGATGACTATGTGTCTCTACAACCTTCCAAACATCTCAGAATTTATTTGCTCACAAAACAGAAACCTTAAAACCATCACTGACTTTATACAATAGTCCCAGCTGCTTCTCATCTCTGATATCTATTCATCTCTCTCCAAACTCATATAAAAATAAGATATTGTTGTGGGAAAGGCTTCATCTAAATTTCTTAGTGTGGTTCAAAGGGCAACGAGACGGTTGCAAAATCAACAAAATCAACATTCATGCATGAGCTTCAAACAACAAATTCCCAAGAATTTGTTAAACACCGAACAGATTAAGTGACTTGTTTCCTATACAGAGAAACCGGCTTTTCTGTTCGTGTCCACGATATGTTTAGCAGGATCTGTAAAAAAAAATAAAAATAAATCAATGTTAAATATATATGTTATTGATCCAATTGGGGGTCCACTGTCTGATTTGGTTTTCCATTTAAAACATATATCATCATATCTTCATCTCAATAATCATCATATCAAGTCATTTGAATTACCTAGAGGTGTTTATGTTATAATTTGTAAGATGCACGATCACAAAAAGAGTGTTAAAGGAACGGTACATCTTCCCAGCAGAGGTGGTTAAACAACGCTCGTGAATGATGCACTAGTGAATGAAGTGACAAAGTGGGTGGGTCAAATTAGTCTACATTTAAAGGCAGCACAGCTTTTCGGCTTCCTATTTTTTTTTTGTCTTGTAATTTATGTTCTGCTTTTTAAATAGGCATAAACATGTTAGTCCCGGTTCTGAAAACACTTAGAACACAAAGGGTGTATAACACGGCCAAACTGGCTTTCCCCCAGGATAAATCAGTGCATGTACAACATACAGGCGAAACGTCTGTGTTCAATTATCTTTAAACTTCCCTAGCTCCCAGTGGGCTATACATTTTGAAAAAGCACAGCCGATAAATCTTTTACATGATCACCATGCTGTTGTGTTTTCACCCACGAAATCTCATTACAGTAATTATGCTTTTGGCTCAAATTTGCCTCAACGACCGACCCTTTATATATTAAATGAATTGTGTAACACTAGTGGTGTGTGTTAGAGAAAACTACACGCACAAAATAATTTGACACCATTTGATCCCTAGGCTTAATTTGTATCCCCTGTGCATGTCATCACTTTTAATGTGTCAACCTTGATCATTTTATCTGGGAGTCTTCCATGGATGCATCTTGATTTTTGGTTACCTGAAAGTCAAACACTCTGTGAAGATGCAACACATTGAGCGAAGGATACTTTGATGTTTAAGTGTACATGTTCCAAGACTTATTCCCATCAGATCTGGACTGTGTAATTCTGCCACATTTTTTTTATTTCATTGATCCAGATTTCATTTGATTTTGGGAAAGAGGTATGGGCCAGACTACAGGCATAATCCTGTATTCCCAATGAGTTCTTTACAAGAGTAACAGAACATTCTGTTGGAGTCTGAGGATCATTGTATTAATGATGGCTTCATTTAAAAAGAACTGGCATATGGGTCTTGCTGCTGGCGGAAATATTGACTGGAAACAGAGGCTGTCCATTCTACTCAAACGTCTGTGAAATAAGGATCATTTTGTACTTGCAGGGTAACATTTAATGAAAACCAATTAGAAGGACACTTCCTATTCTTTCAATTTACATGAACTTGTTTTGAAAATGCTCTTGATTGAGATCAGTATTGCTATTATACAAACATGTTTGAATTCTTGTTATGCAAATAGTTGCTTTGACAAGAATTGCATTGGGACCTGTGTCTGTCACAAAATTCTAAAAATATGATGCCCTGTGTTAGCTTGCCTAGTGTTATCAGGGTACCCCAGTATGTAGAATCTGTGTAAGTGTTATCAAATATGTTCAGGTATTAGACTCTCCAGTTGGCTTTTCATTTGATTGTAACTCAATGTGCACTTACTTCAGTGCTGAAACTTTTCACATTCATGTTCTGACGCAATAGAACATAGAATAATAACACATTCGTTATTATGAAGGTTTCATTCTATCACATAAAGGATGCATCAGTTATTAATCATCTGAATGGCAAAAATTTGATTATCAATTGGGAATCTGATCATAGACATCAGATTCCACTTTACCAGAGCTCATTTTAACCTAATGGAATACTAAATACTGTAGGCGAAGAGCTTAGGTTCCAAGGTCATCAACTGAAGATTAGTTCCTTACCAACAACATATTCCACTGGTTTGAGGACCATTTTATTACAACCCTTTGGATGTACTATGACATCCACCAAAATTGTTACACACTTTTATTTAATAATATTCGGATGCATTTCAATACCCAAATACATGTGTATTTACTTTTTAGCAATATCAGCAGTGACAAAGCACTGATCAGAGAAATCACTTTTGACCCTGGATTGTCTGCACAAACCATGTTAGATAATACATAGATATGTTTTAAAAAGCTAAAATGATTTACTAGTGTCTTTGGTAGGGTGTAAGTTGGGGCTCTGCATTTGCATTTATATATTTAGTAAATCCATAAACGAGAAAAAAAGGCATGTTATAGTCACTTACCCTGGGGTAAATGAAACGTAATAGGTTGGCTAACCCAGATTTTCAAATAACTATAGGGAGTGTATTTTACAATAAGCATGGTTTCTTAAAAATACACTTTGATTTAGCAATATAGATTTGTCCTTTTCCTAAAAGCAGAATTAGTTATCAGTGCCTTCAATTGTTGGAGTGTCAGAGATATGAACAACCCATTGGATTGAGTAACCTTAAAGTGGACCTGTCACCTAGGAAACAACAAGGGCCAACAAACACTGCTGTTCCTAAAAAAATAATGGAATTTACTGTCAGTTTAAGGCTCTCTGTCCTCCCTTCGATCCCCAGGAGTTTAGAATGTGGTTAACAGTGGATGGCGGTTTTCTGCCACCCTACACAATAACGTCTCTCTTGGGCTGTTTGCACAGTCAATAGGTAGACTACCCTGAGCTTTGCTTCTAACTGAAAATATTATACCCATACACTCTTGACCTTCTCTACTAAAAATGTTACTTTTAAGGAGTATCAATGGTTTATGAACAGGTGTGCAATATATTTAACCATTGTAGATTCCAAAGTAGGTCGATTTTTTTAAATTCATTTTATTTTACTGCAAATCTGTCACCTTTTACCCTTTTACTGAATTTCAGTATAGTAACCAAATATAAGTTTTTGTGGTTTTAATAATAATTTTGAATAACTCAATCTCTTGTGCTCTCTGACTGAACTGAACAGAGGCAACATATGTTGACATGGGAAACTTTACTTACCTTGATAAATGTGTGCTCCTATTAAACCCAAAAGCTTTAATTTCTTCCATATAAGCACCTAGTTTCTAATATTCCTGGTACGAACTACACTAGGGTATCTTCTTTATGGTTTCTTGATTACTGTCTATACAGAAACTGTTGCCACTGGCATCATCATCACCGAACTAAGATAATTTGCTAATATCTTCTCCTACCCAACCCTATAACCTCTTCCTGCATTTTTCCAAATGTTTCTCACGTTTGCTTTGGTGGTTTGAAGCAGACCAACCATCGCTAGCTAGCAGCCCTCTTAAACTATATGCACTGATCTCTCTATCTAAACCAAATATTAATAAAAGTCTGAGTCAATGCACAGCCCCATGGCACAGTGGCTTAACTCAATTTAAAACCAAGGCTTTCTGCTCTATAGTGAGCTCTCATAATAAACCGTATCCATTACAGATGCTATAGGTCCTGACACCATGAAGTCTGGTTAATGTGGTTAATCTCACAAGTTGAGCGTACCCTATGCAAGGCCAACGTGAGCTTTCATAACCTATAGTTCAATCAGTCAATAAACCCGGAGGGAATTTAAACATATATGTATACAGTAGGAATTATGGGCAAACTATATGAGCTGAAAGGCTCTTATTTGTCGTCAAATGTGATGTTTCTGTATTGAAATGAGCAGTGATGATTGCTACGTTGCTTTGTTAGATATCTAGGGTGTTTTTCCCCATTAAAATTCAGTTTACATTAAACACCTACATATTTTGTAATTGTAATATAAACAAATTATAAATGCATTAACAACAGGGGCATCTGAACATTTCAATCAGCATCAACTCAATCTCTACCAGTAAGAACCTGAAATTGTGAATAAGCAAACAATTTCTACTCAAGGCCCCTCTCCCTCCAGCCTCAAGTCTGCTTATAATTAAACCCTCATCAGCGTTCTCTTTTTACTTCTCAGGTTTACTTCCCAGATCTACTATATTGGGTTCTATCAACTGCAAGTAGACTACTAGAGCAACGTTCAGTATTGACAACTTGACAATTGTTTTAATACATGTAGAGTCAGGGGTCATTTGTTCATCTAAAGTTGAGTGATTTGGTGAGCACTATATACCATATATGAATATATATATATATATATATATATACACAGTATATAAATTAAATATCCTGTCTTCCCATAATGGGAACAACCCTCTCAACTATATCTACATGATCTACATGATTATTTCTTCTTAACCCCTTAAGGACAATGGGCGGTCCCTAAACACATTGAAAACAATGCATTTTGAGCCTGTATGGGCTTTGTCATTAAGGGGTTAATAACTCATCTTATCCTATTGGTAAGTTACTGATGGTGGACACATGGACACAGTCTTTGTAATGGTGGTTAGGGAGAAGAGAGAAAACGTCAGATGGGAAACGTCAGAATGATTAGATAACGCTGGGCCTGCCGCTCGGACACATGGATGTAAGCTTTTATTGGGTGAACCTTTTTTGCAAATATCTCCAAAACAATTAAATTGATTGACACTTCATGGGGCTTTAGGCAAGATACCAGTTTGATGGCCTTCCTAATCACTTATCACATATGGGGCTATTTATCCCTGCCACACAAGATCCAAGCCTTTAAGCATTTAAATATTATATATACAGTATATATATATATATATATACAGTATATATATATATATATATATATATATATATATATATATATATACACACACACATATACACACTGGCTGGGCCTTGTGCATGATCTGTACTTCTTGATTTTATTGTAACTCATGCCTGATGCATTTCATTTCTCTCATATTTTTAGGTTCACCTAACCCTGGTGGAAATCTACTCAATAAATCTCTGCACTTATGAGTGTAATACTTCCTCAGATTTCCTGTAAGCTTTGTACCCTCCAATTTTCGAGCGTACTAAGTTCCTGTATCAGAGCCGCACTTTCTTGGCAAGTTGATCCCATAATGTCAAAATAGTCTTGCCTTTTCCCTCACAAACAGGTCATATTTATGTAATTTAATGTTAACTTGCAACACTGATGCCGAAATGAGACTAAATGAAATAATTGTATAGAATTGGTATAGAGTAATAGAATAGCATTACCCAGAACCCCTTGCTGGAATGTTTCTTTCATCTCTATGATTCTCTGTGTAATTCGACCTCAAGCGGGATGTCATGTAGAAGAAATATACCATTATTGCTTTTCAGTGCATATTGTAGGCACAAAAACACAGCTGTGCCGAGCATTGAAAAAGGTTAAAACAACATTTGTTAAATATCCATTAAAAGTCAGCGTTTTTAGTTTGGCAGGGTCTTTCACCAGGGACCTAATCACTGAATGGATCCACCACCCTAAAATGCTTACGGTTCACAATCAGAGACTGTGAAAACGAGGCATCAATCACAGCGTGAGAGAGAACTGGTATTAAGATACTTAAAAATCTCTTAGAATTGGATCTTGGTTGTAAAAAGACAGAAAACCAATGCATCTATATATCATATCTGAGTAAAATAGCTGATTCTAAAAATGCATTCTAATGTAAAACGAGGACAGAAGCTTCACATGAGTAATACCTATAAGATAAAGACTTATGCCCAAAAAATCTCAAAGTATGTTGCTTGTTATAGCGTCTGGTGCATTGTATGATAAATGGTACTCATCCAATCTTTTAGATGCTTAGATGAAGCCTTTTTACCATATGTTCTAAATGCATACATCCCTCCACTTCAAACAAGTGTGCGAATGTTCTGAACACAAGTTCCCAGGCATGAAAGGTGCTAACAGCACGGGACCAACTTAGGAATAGTGTGGATATACACTTACCAGACCTCTTCACTGTACAGAACTGCAGTGTTCAGCGGGGCTATTTCAGGGTACCTGCTCTTAGCAACTACAAGGATGTGTTTAAAGCATAAAGTTAGGGAGCTTAAGATACAAGGCAAAAGTTGTAACATGTTAGCTGCCTGTGGGCACCATGATGATAAACAAGACGTTAAGAATATCAAGTAACGCATGCAGGTGACAGCCATGACTTGCTTTATCTGTATCGTCAATCATTTACTTATTCATTTTCAATCACATGCTTGACTGTATACATTTATAGATCTATTCTGTTGCAATTTTCTTTTAACAGTGCCTTAATTTTAACATGTCTTCATGTAGCTCCATAACTAGGTTGCTCAATGGGTACCATGGCCATTTTCCCAGAACTCGACATGAAAAAGAGCCTACAACAAACTTAGATTTTTATAAATATTGTCATGGCAAGGGGCCCTCTTGAAAGCTAATCTCAGGGCCATGGTGACGACCATCCTAAAGACCCATAATTAAATAGACTTTGCAGCAAAAGTTTGGGAGACTTTCATGACAACAAACATATGTGTATTGCCCAAAAGCCTTGTCTTGTTTTCTAACTCAATGTATTATGTGTTTTCTAGATTACTCAGTGCCCTACAATGATGCCTTGGGTGTGAGGAAGTATCAGCTGCTCTACAATGTTTCAATACCTCACCACGAGTTAATAGTCATGGCGGAACTTAAGCTCTACATGTTAGTTCCAAGAGGCAATGTAATGTACAAAGGAGCGGGCAGGAAAGTCACTGTTTACGAAATACACAGTGAGGGAGAGGGAACACGAAAGGCGGTGGAATTGGCTTCCAGGTTGGTCTATAAAACCAGCAGTGACTGGGAGATGTTTGATATCACAGAGGCTGTGCGGCGCTGGGGTAGATCAGAATTTACAACTCACAGACTGGAAGTCCACATACAGAATCCAGATATTGATCTAGAAGATGGTGGAGAAGACAAACTAGACATAGATGTTAAACCAGAAACCAAGCATGAACCCTTGCTGGTTGTTTTTTCAGATGACCAAAGTAGCGAGAGGAAAGAAGAGAAAGAGGAACTCAATGATATGATTAGCCATGAGCAGATGCTGACTCAGGACAGCACAGAATTTGGTGAAGCAAATAACATGCCCAGTGAGGAATCCTTGCTGCAAATGAGATCCAACATTATTTATGATGCCAGCTCCCGAACCAGGAGAAACGCAAAGGGCAATTACTGTAAAAAGACTTCACTCTACATCGACTTCAAAGAAATCGGATGGGATTCCTGGATCATAGCGCCCACCGGCTACGAGGCTTATGAGTGTCGTGGAGTGTGCTCTTACCCACTGACAGAGCATGTCACACCAACCAAACACGCCATTGTGCAAACACTGGTTCACATGAAAAACGCCCAAAAGGCATCCAAAGCCTGTTGTGTTGCCACCAAACTGGATCCCATATCTATCCTCTACATGGATGCAGGAGTGATGACCTACAAGTACAAATACGAGGGCATGGTGGTTTCAGAGTGTGGGTGCAGATAGTAGTTGTGTAATACCGGTTCTTGTAAATTTGTACATTTTGTATTTCCTTATTTAAAGAGTTTATTTAAGTGTGTACAGATAATATAAGTTTTGTTTAAAAATAGGCCAGTTTTACCAAGCAATGCAGAGTAATATGGCACTGTCTATTCTGTCGTAATGTTGAGCTATGCCATGTCCTATTGCTTTGTAGAGCAAAGTAAAACAGGGTCTCTGTCTTCTTCTCTGTTGGTCACTTCATCTCTAAATGGGGTTTAACTGTAAGAAGTTTGCTAAGATTGGCACCCACAGCCAATTACTAGACTGATTTATGCATTTACATGCTACTAAGTGTTATTGGGACTGTACAACAAAAAAACCAAGGTGCCCAGGACTGGGGCATTATCTCTTAGCATGAGCTGCTGTGACACCTCAGCAACCCAGTGGACTTTAATTTGAATGTAGACAAATCTTGTCCTGCCTGCACTGTTGATTTCATTGGACCTTTCTTTCTTTTAGTCTCAACAACTATGTTACTATATGTAAGGCAACAAATCATGAACCTATGAATTCGATTGTAGTCATGTAACCTAATACTGCGGGCAAAAAATGAGATATGCAAGATATTCATTAAATACAGTTTCTGTAAAATTGCATGCGCACCTTTTTAGGGTGATATTGTTTGCCCATTTGTTCACTGATCTACTTAGCAAGAGTGTCGCATTGTAGAAAATATTGTTGCAAAATAATTTTATTTTTTTCCCATTTTTCCATGCAAGTCAACCACAAAATTCTTAACGTCAATTCATTTTTTTCATAAAATTATAATATGATTCTATAAGGTCTTCTGGATTATAAATCCCTTGGTTTTACCCTTGGTGTACCTACATGTATGGGAGGATGTCCATTTTATGATTTACATTGCCAGGTCTCCAGTCCAAAATATCCTAGAGTACAAACACAGGTAAATTATAATCAATGATGTTTATTCCCAAGTAGCGAGTTGAGGTGAAATGAAAAAGCCTTTCCCTACTAAATTCCCTATTAAATATGTAGCTCATCTTGCAGGAGCAACTTGCTGGAGTAGGCTCTTCATAATTCACACTTAATTCAGTTTTATCTATATTCATGGCAAATTGCTTTAAATTCACTCTAATCTATTTAACACCCATATATATAATACAGTATGTCTCTTGGTTATGAATCAATAATGTAGTATGATTCTACAGAGTATTTGCCAATCATGCCAGTAAAATCACTAATATTACATAAGGTATTACCAGCTTCCAATGTGATCAATAACATAAAAATTATAGAATTATCCTTTGCAGCTATAACAGCTTCCACTCTGGGAAGGCTTTCCACAAGCTTTTGGAGTGTTTCTGTGGTCATTTTTGCCCATTCATCCAGTAGAGTATTTGTGAGGTTGGCACTGATGTTGGATGAGACTCCTGGCCCGCCATGTCCATTCCAATTCATCTGAAAGGTGTTCGATAGGGTTGAGGTCAGGGCTCTGTGTGGCCGGTCAAGTTCTTCCACACCAAACTCACCCAACCATGTCTTTATGTTATAGCTACAAAGGAGGACCAACTACATATTAATGTCTATGTATTTAGACTGCAATGCCATAAAAGCCCATGTTGGTGTAATCATCAGGTGTCCCAATACTTTTGCCCATATGGTGTAACATGTTAAAAAGGGCTGAGTTCTCTTTCGGAACCTGGCCAGTGTAAACCATAAATCATTATTTAAATGGGAACTGTTTCCAAATGATCTCTCATCTAGATTCATACACCTATGTAAAATTACTTTCACTTGAACTAAAGTAATAATAGGAAAATCACCCGATATTTTGTTTTGTGCTGCATGGGGGACCTTCCTCCCACCTGACACATTCTAAATAGTTTTCTTCAACCTAATGTTTTTAGAATAATACATTTATGGAGGATAAGCAGAATAAAAAACCATCTAGCTTTCCGTCTGGTGGTATCGGTTTTAGTGCCATGTGATAATTAAGTATTTCCAGCAAATATCATGAGACAAAATTTGACACAGTTACAAAAAGGCTTTGGGCGTTCGTCAATGCTTTAGTGCTAGGAATCTTGTTTGTAATGTTGTATTTAGTAAAGTGTTAAATTCACCGGCGTAGGTGGCTCCCTATGATGTATTTTTGGGATTCAGTGGCAGTTCTTCTTTAAAGAAAACTGAATCCCTAAGCTGAATTGAAAAACTATTACGGAAACTAGAACAATTAGCAGGTACATTCCACTAGCTGCCATGGTGATTGTTCCATACGTAGAACTTTTCCCAGAACGTCCTATTAAAAATATTGCTCTATTTTTTTTATTATTGAGTAATGGCTTCCCATGTGGAAGCGTTCTACATTAGAGTCGATGCACACGTGGGCAGCATATCACGTTTGTATTCCGCTAGTTAATGGAACACACATGGATCTGAGTAAAATTCTCACCATATTATAAAAGAAAGTCAAGGGGGCAGGGTGAAAAAAACAATAACCTTTTCCATACTGGAGAAGGTCTAAAATGTGTTATTCTGCCCAAAATATACACAAGAGAACTGTCACCCCCAGTGATAAATACCATTAGAGCTAAAAAAATATAAAAAATTAGAAGCTGTTTTCTGCACAATAAACAAGATTGTCAAAGCTTGGATAGGATGTGAAATCAACCCCCGTTGGTCTTATTTATAAAAAAGGGTCTCATATTTCTGTACGTTCTGTCTCCCCTTCCATAGAGCTTAGGGTTAGAGTAGGCTGTCAAAAAATGTTCATTAACCCTGCCAGCTAAAATGTTCAATTTTTGACCCAAAATCTCCCAACTACCAACTTCACCTTAATCTGCCTAGATTTCTCTCGTCTATGGGCTTCTTTCAACGTCACAGGGGTACTTGCTCTCTATTAGGGTTGGTTTCTGTTGCTGTGTATATTGCAGCCTGTGCCAGAAATGTGGAGTGAGTTGGCAGCGTATTAAAAGTATTTTTTTCACAGAGCAGTTGGTGGATAAGTTGAACAGACTTCCGGCAGATATGGTAGTGGTTAATATAGTGAGGGAATTAAAAAATGCTTGGGATGGGCATGTGTATTGTGAACCTAAGACTAAGGTTTAAGATGTTATAGCAGGAGTAAAACAGGCAGAATGCTGTGTTTCTAGTTTAATCAAGTTTAATTCTAGAAAAACAGATATCTCGGAAAAATCTTTCTGACTTGTCACTGTATTATAGGTCTGGAAATCTCCTTGTTTTATAAGACCAAGAAGCGAATTTGCTCTTTTACGGAATATAACAGCTTTTTTTAAGAGCTCTGGATTTTACTCAAAACATAAGGGCATCCGGGGCACTGTGCCACGGTGGAAGCCAAAGTATAAATACAGCTCGACTTACAGTATTGGTAGCGATTGGGTTAAGCACCTCTACAACATAAGGGAGGAGAGGAGGTAGACCATCTGCAACCAATTAATATAACATTAGCGATAAAACACCGACCCTTTGCCGTACGCCTGGGCTCTGACCTACTGGATTCTGCCCCCAGGCAAAGGTCTACAACTTAGCTCCAGGGTGTTCTGCTATTGTGGTTGATTTACCTTCTCAGCTTTGACCTGAAATTTTCAGCAGCACTGATAGAAGACAGTGTCATGAATGCACGTTGTATATATTAACGCACAAAATACAGCCTTTTTAACCCTTGGGGGATGAAGGCAGGTAACTGTTCAGCGAAAATGCTAATAATGAACACATACCAAAGAATTCTGTAATCTGAAAACCAGAGTGATTGGTTTATAGAAATGAAAAATAAAAAAAGAATATAGTAGGTTCTTGGACAGGGTAGGGTGGGGGATGTCTAAGCAGCCCTGGCACTTTATGGTCAGCCGCTGCCAAATGACGTATGTGTTGGCCACTGGCTGGATATGCGCGGCCACCCGATCCGACAGTACAGATAAGTATTTGGTCCTACTAGTGGATCGCCACATGGCCAGTTGGGGCCTGTTTATGGACATTATAAGCAAAAACTGATGTGAATTGTAGTCCTCAAACAGTTTGCAATTTGATTTTTACATAGAGCTTTTTTTGTACAGAGCTACAGAGTCTATTGGTGCTACCCAAGTAAAAACTGCAGTACTGATTTCTCTCAAATGAATGGACGGTGAATGTTCTACCAGGCCGGTTAATCTTAGCACCTGCTCAACGTACAGTAGGATCTTCATCTAATTTCCACGTGCCGTCCTGTATACTGGCACCATGAGTTTTATTTGAAACGTTGCTCCTCTCTTATGTTACTGAGCACAGGGGGTATCTTTGTACCACTCCGTAGCTCTGTGTCTCCTGCCATGTTTCCACCACTCTCCAGCAACGAACCCTCTCGATAACGAGGTGTCAGGGCAATGTAACCAAACACTTGCATGGCGTTATTTATACTGAGCCGCAAATTTGTCAGATTCTTGGGAGAGTGTGATTGACGTTGATGCCTCCGCCTTCAGCTGAGAGCCCCTGGAGCGTCCTGCTCCCATTTTACATTTTTATCTGTCCACAGAGGTGATAAGAGACTTGCCATTGAGAAGGGCTGACTGATACATTAATAGGTATCAGCACACTTCCAAAACCAAATCCAACCAGCTTGCCTTGGCCCCGCTCCGTAGATTCTCACATGTTCTCCTGTCTCAGGATTTTTACTTTTCTTGCATCCCAGTAAAGTAATACAATGCTGGAGGACTACAATAGGACGCAGGATACCCCTGTTGATAACTGGTGGAATTTTACATTAAAATAAAGAGTGACTGCCTGCATAACTCATTGCCCAGATGATAAAAATAAATAAATAATAAATAGAGACTGTATATATATATATATATATATATATATATATATATATATATATATATATATATATATATATAGTACCTACCTATGTATATAGTGGTTTAACGGGCTATAATATTAACAAAATGAGAATGCAATAAGATACTCTATATACAATAGATGTGGCTATCCCTGCTCCAAAGAGCTTATGGTCTAAGTAGAGAAAACAAAATAGAATATAAAACCTCTAATATATAATAATTGTAAGAGTAATATATGTGTTTGCATGAACAGACTGACACTCTCCCTAACTATATTTATATAGCTTCAATGTCCTGGCATATTCAATAATAAAATACGGACACATGCAAGGGCATATGTGATTAAGTACTTAAGTAGTTGATGCACTGACGGCTCTTCCAGAGGAAGTGGTTGAATATAAAAAAGATAAATTCAAAACAAATGCTGTGAGGCTTTATCTCCTAAACAAATAAGTCGATTTGATTATATATCATGTGAGATTTTAGATTTAGCTTTTATTTGTGATTTGATTGTAATATTTACCACTACGTAATGTTTACCGACAATCACTTGTGTTCCGTACATTAATTTTGTGATATATGAAAAACATATGTAGTTCTGTAAATATAATAGTATGGTTGTCATCTACTCGCTATATATTTTTTTTTATCAAACCAGCACTGATGTCTGTATATTTGTTCATTTTTGAGCCGCAGATCTGAATACATGAGCTTATTTTTCTGATCAACTGGACAGTCGCTTACGAGAATACTAGGATGTATAAAATGTATTGGGTGTAAATGTTTATCAATGCCTGCTTAGAACTGCCGTCCCATACAGAAAGAAAGTAGCTATTCCAAGTATTTTTAATCAATGGATCACTGAATGACATTTCAAAAACCATTAACAAATTATATAGAAAAATCTAAGTCATAAAAAGTCCAAAAAAGTCATGTAAACGAAATGTTATACTGTGTATATATATATATATATATATATATATATATATATATACATATACACACACACTTGTCATATAGATATGACAAGTATTTGCATACCAAGGTCATGTCAGAAATAATCTATACTTGAGATCTTTTCAAAATGTAAACCTTCTCGATATAGCAACTTGCCAACTGGTTTAGCAAAATAAGTATAATACATGGAGTTCTCAATTTAAGTCAGCATAATTTACAGCAATTCACAGAAAAGTGCAAATGACACATTTATGTTATATAGCAATCTGGGTCCACTAGTCAAATCTCTATAGTGATGACGCTTTCAGTTGACTAGTGGTATGAATGAGTGACATATGACAAATGTATGGCGGACTCATACAACCTTCAGTTAATTGCCCCTAAATGTGAAATGTGCGCTAACTATCCTGTCCCAAGATAAGGCAAAGACCCCGTCACTGCTGTACACGCTGGAGCAAATTTACATGTTCATACACAAGTGGACCCAGTGATGGCATTTATTCGGTCATTTATTACAGACATGTAATATGTATGTTATCATTACTAATACGTATTCCTTATTTATTAAGCTCTAACCTATTCTGCAGCGCTGCACAATACAATTTAAATATGCGATAGTTAACAAATATACATTTACGCATACAGATACAAAGTGATCTAATGACCTTGCCTGACCATATGGCACTTTTGCCAGGTATAGTAATTAGCGGTAATTATAGCTGCAGGAATGAGGGGACCTAGAGGGCAAGAATGTACACTTGAAAAGATAACAATTAAGCCAAAAAGAAACAATCCCCCAATAATAAATATTTGGTATACAGAAAAAACAGACAGACATATAAATATGAATTCATAAACTTGGAGGTCTGGTGAAGTAGCCCAAATGTGTTTGAAAATATATATTATTATTGTGCAAAATGAGTACCTTGTGTCCATTTTCACCATAATGTAACCACACATACTGCAGTGGCGTAATAATAAGACACGGCTATTTGGATCTCAAACCATATCTGGACACATTGTGTAGGAGGTCCAAGCGTTTCGGGTTCGCCAATGGATCTGAGTTAATTATTTTCTCAGAATGTTATTTTTTTGTGTCGTGAGTTATAAACTTGATATTACGCCGGCAGAATGAATTTTCAAGAGCAATCAGCACCTAATACAGTTAGATTGCAACAATACAAAATAAATTGCATTGTAACAGAGTCAACCGGCTGAAGTGTTTGAAGAGTTTTGGGGCGCTCAAAAATCCGTCATTCCCACAGCCCCAAGGGGAGAGGATTGCGTTTTTGTTTTAAGATGAAGCAGAGCCAAGGAAAGAAGTGGAGGCCAGATCACAACATGGCTCTGTGAAAACTTCCTTGTTTACATCAGGAACCGATCCATCTTCATTAGCAGGGAGGACAGCTTCTTGTACAAGCTGCAGAATAGGGGTCCGGAGGGGCTGCAGAATGAAAAAGGGCAAGGGGGGGCATAACCCATATATAGGCTTCTAAAAGATACAGCAAGCTCTTGTTGCTGGAAGCAAGAGCATAATGGTAATATTTTAACTATCTGAGAGCCCGAGCTGTTGCTGCGAAGTACATTCAATTTCCAACTTGCAGATCATGTCCTCAGTGTCAACGGGTGCTTAGAAAATCATCACAATCGCCAAAAATATATTCAGTTATTTGATAAAAACAGAAGTGAATATTAGGATACATACACCACGTTATCTCATACAGTGTACAAACTTGTAGGTTGGCTGTCTCCCCAGTGACTGGGCATACCTTCTCCCAGCGCTGTTTGGGGAGGGGTATGGATATTTTGCCAAACATTCACACACCTCTCAACATAACAAATGGCCAAAGAGGGACAGTTTTACTTTAGGGAGTGTGGTTAGAGTCATGCCCAGGATGCAGAGCTTTATTGAGGCTTCTCTGAGGTCGTGACCCTACCAATTGGTATTTTTGCAATGGACTAAGGGACATCAAACAGTACCATTGTGTTTCATTCACACAATGAAATTCCTAAAACCACTTTAGGGCCATCGAACACTGTGATAAACTGATACCCAGCAAAGCCTCCTTAAATGGGACATCAGGAGAGGAAAGAGAGAGGGAGACAGGACAGAAAGATATCTTAATGAAAAGTAACACTCTCCACCATCCCTGTGACTTTAACACCGATTTTAGGTTATTGCTTGTGATGTATTCTAAGAGTGAAATAGTTTCAGATAATCAGATACCAGACAATCATAATTCAAACTATTATTATTCTTGGACCTTGCAAAGCACATACAGTATGTTGTGATATTTTCTCAACAAGAACATGCTGGTAGAAATCATCACTTATATTGTTTTAAAGCAAAACATAACATGTCCATTACTCCTATTACAATAATAGGAGTAATGGACATGTTATGTCCATTACTCCTATTATTGTAAGTAGGAGTAATAGGAGTAATGGACATGTTATGTCATTATGTCTCCTATCATGCCAAGTCATATTGTTGATTTTTTTTTGTCCAATTGTGTTGTGTTACTTTTAATAAAAGTGTGGTTACACACTAAAATTGGACAAAAAATACAATGCCCAGCCAACCAGTACATGCTGGAATCTGGGTATGCCTGAGATTCCTGTTAACAATCATAATATATAATTTTTTGTACAATTTTGGTGTGTAACTTACTTTTATTAAAAGTATGTGGGGGGGGGCACTTTCAGTTTCGGCTAAGTGAACCCTGAATTTTCGGTTTTGGTCCAGAATTTTCATTTTAGTGCATATAGTGCATATTTTATTTTTACTTATCCAGAATCCTGAATTTGTAGTCACAAAACTTTCTAGGCTCAGAAATCAGTGAGAGGAAAAGTAAAGGTTTTGTGTCATTTAATTTATTTTAATCTGCATATCTTATTAAAGGCCATATTTTCTCACAGTGAAAAATGAGTGCGGCCCGCGCACGTATACAATTCTGATGAAGTGGCCCACTGCAGAAAAAACTTGGACGCCCCTGTACTATTATATGTATCAGTGAATGTGATCATGCATGTCTATGTATAAGTGAATGTAATCATGCATGTCTATGTATAAGTGAATATAAGTGAATGTGATCATGCATGTGGATGTATAAGTGAATGTTATCATGCATGTCTATGTACAAGTTTATTTGACCGTAGATGTATAAGTGTGTGTAAGCATGGATATGGATGTGTATTTGTGACCATAAATGTGTATGTGTGTGTGTGAGTATGTATGTGCAAGTGGTGTGAGATGGAGTTTGTGTTGGCATGAGTGATGTGAGAGGAACGAGTGTGTGTTAGAATGAGTGTGTACTGTACGTGTGTGATTTTCTACTGCAAGAAGAGCTTGGCCGGCCCTGTATAATGTATAGTTACATTGATAAGATTTCTTCAGTGTCTTTACACATTGAACTATGCATTATGCAGGACCAGTTTAGTCCCTCTTGGTGAATAAACGTGCCAGTATTGGCCCTTCATAAAAACACAGTGACGTTAGTAAGTAGAAACCACATCTCTCCTGCAAACTCTCCCATCAACCCATTATCCAAAACTGGCCTACTTTATAGTGCTGACTTAAGGGCTAGGTGGATCAGAAAATTTTAATGGGCCTAATTTAGGGCTGCCACATGGCTGGTATTATAATTTAGGGCAGCTTCTATTGTAAGCAATGAGTACACTACACCCACTCCCCTTTCTCCTGTCATTTTTTCTTTCCAGCATGACATACTGACTCCTTTCATCCCCTCCTTACTCCCTTTTCACACCTCTCCTGCCTGCATGGTCTTTTCCAGAGAAAGAGATCAGAAGAGACCAGAAAATAGCTGGATAAGGTGAGTTAGCCGGGTAGGGGGCACATACAAGACAATGGGAGAGCGTAATGAATTTTGTTTCCAAATAAAAAAAGCACTGTTTCCGAAACATAAAATTGGATGGCAGATAAGACCATCTAGCCCAGGTCCAATAGTGTGGAAAGCTTTATTTCTAATCCCCTCACTGTAATAGCCTCCACCACTGCTGCTGGGAGACTGTTCAAGCTACCCTCTGAGTAAAGTAGAACTTTCTTATGTTACATCTAAGCCTCTGGCCTTCAAGTTTTAGATCATGACCTCTTGTTCTAAGATTGCTCCTCCTTTCAAATAAGCTTGCCTTATTTAAATCCCTTTAAATATTTGAATGTTTCTGTTGCATCCCCCACCTCTCTTATTTTCTCCAAGCTATACATATTGATATTCTTTAACCTTTCCTAACAATTTCTGTCCTGCAAACCACCTACAATTTTTGTAACTCTCCTCTGAACTCTCTCCAGAACGGGGTCTCCAGAACTGTATGCAACACTCTAGGTGAGACCTGACCAGGGATCTGTAAAGGGGCATAATCACCTGTGAGAGCAAAACCAAAACTGAGGGGTACGGTAAGTGGTGGGACTCATACGCAAAAAACATGGGACCTACAATGGTGGTCCATGCTGCAACAGCATCTGTTATGGGTAATGGCTCCAATCATGGGTAGGCATATGGCTGAGCCTGATAAAACTGTTATCCCACAGCAGCTGGTATAACAGTCTCACTTACCACTTTAGCTGCTATATATCACAAACCTCAAGCTGAGACACACACTTAATGAAAATGATGGTCACATAAGTTATCGTGACAGAGGTAGGCACTGTTTGGACTGCAGCTTCCATCAAGTTCTGCATAAACATAATATTATAGACCACCACAGCTAGAGTGTAAAATGTGCAAGCTTGGGAACTGGGGCAGCTTAGTGGTGGAGCGTGTAGGGTGTGCCTTTGAAAGTTGCATCAGCCTTTGTTCTGTTGCACCACCATTTAATGGTACAGGTCAGCTGGATTGGTGTAAAGCACACCACCACTGGAGTCTGGAAACGTGTTCTCTGAAGGGGTGAATCAAACTTCACTTTCTGATGGACAGATCTGGGTTTGACAGATACCACCTACTGCAGTGCATAGTGCCTACTATAAAGTTTGCTGGAGGAGGGATAATAGTCGCTATTTTTCAAGGTTAGCTTCCTTAGCTTTAGTGAAAGGTAGCGCTAATGTTACAGCAAACAAGTACATTTTGGCTGGCCCCTTTGAACACCTGAGCTGGTTTTATGTAGTGAGTATCAAAAATGAATTAAAGATGTCTTGATTTTGAATCTATATGTAGACTTATATTACCTAGATCTACAGAAGCCTCATTTTTACAAACAAAGCCCTAAAGTATATATTTATGTAATCCTGTGTTGCCATTTTGCACCCATGTTAAATTCAGGGTAATGTTTTGGGTGCCTTCCTTCTACAGAAAATGCCATCATCTTCTAGTTTGCCTATTTATTAGTATTAGACAGTGTGATGTCAGAGACTATTTTAACTAGCGGAAAAAAAATAGATAAATACGTATTAGAGAGAAAATTAAGTATTTAGTTGAAGCTGATACCTTCTTTTGGACCAACAAGGAGAAAATACATTGGTTTTCAGGACCTCGGAGGACTCTTCTAGAGAAAAGATCACTTTAGGTCCTGTAACTTTACATGTTTTATTGGTATGACAATGTATAATAACCTTCACAAAACAACCAAAAGTCAAGCAAATATTTGTAGTGTTATTATCCGGTGGGTTTTCTGCGAAGCGTGAATAATGCAGTGACAGAGGTGGTTAAATTTAAGAGGCTGTAAGCTAGAGGAGCCCATGACAGGTTTAAGAGGCAGAACTAGTGACAGATGTGAACAATGCAGCAGAGAGCCTTGAGTGATTTCTCACCACAGGCCGGCTGGGGAGAGACACTAGATAACTCACCAAGTGCATCTCTTTTCCTGGCGGGTATAGAGAAGAGAAGTACGAGGATAAGGGTTCTTCTCCTATACAGGAGAAGATAATTCAGCAATTAAAGCACTTAACGGTTGACAGCGGCAGACAGTTCTGACACACATCACCGAGGGTTTCCCAATCCGGTGGGATTTCAGAACTTTTTACGGAAGGCTTTTGGGTGCTTAGCGCTAGATAAGACGTATTGTTTAACCAACATTGACAGCTGGTGTTTGAGTGCTTTGTGGATAATTTTTTCTTTGTTATGCTTTTGTTGTTATGGTGAAGTTTTTAAAGAGTGTTTACTGCTAACAAATTCGCAATGTGGCATTTATGGATTTTGACAGGTTGATTGTTTCACAAGAGATGAAGGGCTGATTCTTATATCATTTGTCTCCCACAGTCCTGATAAGCAAGTAATAAATAAAAAGTACTTATGAGCATTAAAATGGACAGATAAGTTATTCAGAACTATCCTTCATAAAATGTGTAGCGAAAACTGTCATCGGCCTGTTTGATATATGTAGTTTCAATGTACTTATCATGATGTGAAAATTGGCATACAAATGTATAAAATTCCCTGTTCTCTGCATTATTATTCCTCCCCACTAAGCTTCTCTCCCTTATTGCTACAGCTCTTATTGTTATTGATTGGTTCACGCAGCCTTAAAAGAGAAATAATGTCAGAACAGGAAATTGATCAGATAATGGCATCTGTACAACATTTACAGATCTCAGTTTCCATCATTACCATCTTTAATTCTGATGGAGCCATGGACTATGCTCTGTTGTGTGTCCCCAAACATCTGTGGCTACGTATTTTATATGCTTAGATCGACAATGCACGTTAGGTAGACATTAAGCCCCCAAAACCCACTCCCGGGCTAAGGTGGCGGCATTTGTCAACAAAGAATATGTGGTAACTGCTTCCGAGTTATGTGAGTGTGTAAACATACAGTACACAGTTGAACTTGTACACTGTCACTCCACACACACACTTATTCTAACCCTGTATACTGATACACACATTTTAACCCTGTACACTGACAAACATACTCATTTAACCAAAGATAGGCACAGACACGGATCATGGCAGATAGTTCTACAGTTGCTAGACACTATCATTTTTTTTATTTAAAACAATACTAGCCTTGGGTTAAATAAAGCAAATCATTCTATTCCCTTTAGGCCACACATGCACATACAAATGCCCTTACAAACGCCTGCCCATACATACATACATACACACCCAAGTTGGTCTTGCTTCCCAGCGTTATCTCATAACCTAAGGACCCCCCAACAAATGTCAGCTATAGTTTTAATGAATTAATGAATGTTAAAAGCTATGAAGGCAACCAACAACATAGCATAACTTGAGAAAACTCCTCAACCAGACAAAATGGGAATGCTACATAATTTTTGGAGCACTTGTGCTTTGGTGTGTGACAAGAGGCAGGGAGGTGGCTACATGGGAGCTGCAATGGAGGTCTATTCTGCAGCAACGCAGGCCTCTATCGATTTTACAGCCTTCTGGACTCATCAGGGTATTGCTATTCAAATACAACATCCTTTGACGCTTTCCCTAATCGACAAAAATATTGCGTGCAGGCTAAGTAATTCCACCCTCCTTCAATATTTTTCTACAAGTTTCCACGTGCGTGTAGCTAACACCTCGTAGAACATGCAGGGTGATGAAAAGCTATGTGTTAAGTGAATACAAGGTGGACCATGTATAGCATATACGGTAACGCAGCCAGGCACACCATTAGTTTGTGCCACTTGCTGTAGCAACCAGTAATCAGGCTGCGTAGCTGACAGAGGAAGAGATAAGACTAAGGGATCATGGATTAATTCATGAAGAGGCTTCTCTTGCAGCACATTCTGTACCAAATAACAACGAGTTAGGAATTAAAATGTGGCATGTGGAGCGTGTAATATTCTGGGCATGTTATGGCTATAGAAGGGCACAGAATCACAAAATGCCCCTCTGTTATAAATTTACAGTGTCTTAAACTTAAAGTGTCGCTTTGACCATTTTCTATGTATTACACTACAAGGTAACAAGGCACTTTCTCTTTGTTCATCTCCAAGGAACATACCTGGGAACCTTCCAAGAAATGGATTGGGGTGGTGGCTAGCTGCACAATGAGGGCTGCTAGCCCTATTTTAAGGTAGGCTAGGCCAGATACCATAAAATTAACTAGGAGTAGAAGGGGAAGCGGACAGGGACTGGATATGGCCAAATGCCACTCTCCTGCCTGAAGAAAGGAGAAGGTGAACTGAAGACCTGTGGAAATAGTGCTCCACCCTGAGACTCCAGCTCAAGCCTAGAGAGTCCCCCGCCATGCCATGAACAAGCCATGAACAAGCCGTGCTGTAGAGAGAGAACTTTACAAAATCACACACTTCATGACATAATAGACGACATGAGACATTGAAAAGAGGTTCACTCATTAGAATCACCGGCTGCCAGGATAGTTCCCACAGCTCTGGTACCTCCAGTTCATCTACATCTCAGTGTTAACTTTGCTAAGGAACATAGATATAGCCGTATTGGTAAGAGGAGATGGAGTCTTTAGTCAAATTCATTACCTAGTATTGGGCCAATGAAAAATAACAGTATCACCTAAAGCGTTCCATACCACAGAGGTCTCAGAGGATAAGCAATGCCATTATGTTCTGTCTATTTGTTAAATATTATACCGTTATTGGCTAGCTGACAAATACAAGCTTTCGAGACTGACTATAAAGTACCGTCATCACACTTACCTAATATTACAGTATTGCGCTTGCATAAAATTTTATTTAATCAATATGTTATTTGCCAAAGAGGCAGTGGGATATCATTTCCATTTTTTTTGTCGTTTATAAGAAAAACAATTGTACGTTTTTGGCACTGCTTAAACATACTTACGAGTCAACAGTTATATAATCAAATAAGGTTTACAATGTAATTCTATTTTCACATTAGGCCGAAAGCCCTTCGAAATTAGGCATTTTTATCAGGAGCACATGTGAAAAGATTGTATTTAAAAAAAGTACGAGGATTGGAAGTGATAGGAAAAAAAAAAAAAAGAAGAAAGTGGGATTCTGTGAATTTAGGGCAACAGGTCCAAGGGGGAGGGAGTCCCGTTACTACAAAATCGGGGAAGGGGGTACAGATTGGGCAATTAGGTCCCCAGTGTGCTGCTGCTTGATACTCCGCTTAAGACCATGTTGAGTATTTGTGCAGACATTGTAAGGCTTGAGGAGAGACATAAAACAATGTAGTATATATATGGTAATTTGGCCACATATTGTCACAGATCTTAGCTTCCCTGGGGCAAAAACTAAAAAGTTCTGATTCTGAAGCCATTACCTCAACTGGAAAATAAACATTTCTGAACCATAGGCAAAGTTGATCTGCAAAGTTTGTTATACTTCCCTCTCAGAAGATGAGTGCTACCCCATTATATTAGTAAATCCCCCGCTGTAGGTGTCCAGGAGAATATTGTTGCAGGCCCATTTTTGTTCCAAATGATGTCTACACAAACATAAGAATAGTGAAATTTCCAACCCCCCCCCCAAAACTTCCTCGTTAGTGAAAATATTCCTTTGAGAATTTCATAGAAACATAAACCCTATATTTAGAATTGTTGCAAGTTGTACATTAGAATAATTTATTATAATTATTTATCTGATTTAACTTTTATTACTATCCATCATTTAATTGAGAAAGGTAGGATGTGACATGGCGGATGGTACTCCCGGTCATAGATGTGGTGTGTAGTAAGAACAGGGAATGTGCTAAAGGAGTAAGGAAGAGTATTAAAGAAACTCAAAATACTAAAGAAAATATGTATGATTTAGATTTATGTGGTATTTCACAGTATTTAGGCTGGGTGTTACTTTATGCATTTTGAATTCATTCACCGCATAACTTTTTAATTCTAAATTATTATAAGTGTAAAATCATTGAAGTATGCATCCCAATTTATTACAGGAAATGTCTAGCCCAATTATTCATTTTTATTTTATCTCTCAAAGGCCAGATGACAGCGCTATAAATAGGACTTACAAAGCAAACATACTCGCCCTTTCTGGATTCCAGCATTTTCTTATTGAAGAAGCTTCTTCTTTTGGCTCGGTTATTCCGAGCCCATGTGTGTTTATATAACTGTCTAAAATTAGTAGGGGATTTTTTTTGCGTGTGGTGTTTCTGTCCCATTAAAACAATTCAGGACACAATTCATCAAGTGATAAAAATGTCGTAATTTCCTCAAGTTAACAAGTAATGATTGGACATCACAATAACTGCGGTGTAATGATCTCTTAGCTATCTAAACAGACTTCATAGCTTATCGTGGAACTAGATGATTTTTCTCACTGCTTGTTATATCTAAAGAGTGGTGTATGTGAATTAACAATAACTTAGCCTTTCCCAGAGAATACCAGAGGAAGTTTGACATCACAAATGTTAAATGAGTAGTGGTCAGGGCTGAACTGGGAGGAGAAAAGTGCCCTAAGCAGCCACTAAATGATTTATGTGTAACCTCTGACTGGATAGTCGCAGCCGCACACTGCGATGTTACACTTGCGCATTGTGCGGTAATGTGTATCCAGCCTGCGGCCACACATTCAAGAACATTGAACACTTTTATAGAACCACCAGCAGTTCCAATACACAGGACACCGGCCAGGGCAGCTAGAGGGCAGGTCTTAAACCTGGTTGTTGGGACCCTCTGCCTTATCCAGAACGGTTGTCAGCTGTAAGAGGTGAGGCCATGTAGAGTAGGTGACAGGAGGCTCCAAGTGGGTAAGAAATGGATTGGAAGTGGACATATACATTTACATGTTGCTGACCTGCCCATTCATGGCTATTAGTGATGGGAAGTTCGGATCATTAAAGTGAATCGGATCATTTCGATTCGTTCACTGAAATGATCCGATTCATGATCCGGATCTTCGGATCACTCAGTGTGTCTGCACGGAGTTACTGTTTTCCAGTAACTCCGTGCAGGCACACTAACGATTGGCCCCGCCCCTTTCATTATGAATCCTCCCCCCTGCCTCCAGTGATGTCAATGAAGGCAGAGGACTGTAAGATCCGGATCACTGTAAGATCCGGATCATTGTAAGATCCGGATCATTGTAAGATCCGGATCTTTGAACGACTCTCTGCCTTCATTGGCATTCTAATCATTCAGAGAATGTCACCATACTGTTATAAATAATACATTAATAATCACTGCCCCCAGGATTTACATTCCCCTTTACCTGCAACTGCACCTTAAGTTAACTTTATTAAATTAATTAAATTAACCCTCACCATTAAATTAACCCTAAACACCCCATCAACCATGTCTGCCCCTAAAATTAACCCTTAACACCCCATCAACCATGACTGCCCCTAAAATTAACCCTTAACACCCCATTAACCATAACTGCCCCCAAATTAACCCTAAACACCTCATTAAGCATAAATGCCCCTAAATTAACACTAAAGACCCCATTAAGCATAACTGCCCCCAAATTAACCCTAAACACCTCATTAAGCATAACTGCCCCTAAATTAACACTAAAGACCCCATTAAGCATAACTACCCCCAAATTAACCCTAAACACCTCATTAAGCATAACTGCCCCTAAATTAACACTAAAGACCCATTAAGCATAACTGCCCCCAAATTAACCCTAAACACCTCATTAAGCATAACTGCCCCTAAATTAACACTAAAGACCCCATTAAGCATAACTGCCCCTAAATTATCCCTAAACACCCCATTAAGCATAACTGCCCCCAAATTAACACTAAAGACCCCATCAACCATACCAATTTATTAGGTAATTTATCTGGAGTACATGCAATTAATTTAGGGGCAGTTATGGTTAATGGAGTATTTAGGGTTAATTTCTGGGGCCGTTATGGTTAATGGGGTCTTTATGGTTAATTTCAGGGGCCGTTATGGTTAATGGGATCTTTACGGTTAATTTCAGGGGCAGTTATGGTTGATGGGGTATAAGGGTTAATTTTATGCTGATGACTGAGGGTTAATTTAATTAATTTAATAAAGTTAACTGTAGGTGCAGTTATAGGTAAAGGGGGGGCAAACTCAGGGGAATCTAAATCCTGGGGGCAGTGTGAACATTATTAATGTATTTATTTATAAAAGTATGGTATCAGTGATATTCTCTGAATGATTCGAATCTCTGTAAGATTCGGATCCTTGTAAGATCCGGATCCCTGTAAGATTCGAATCATTCGACTCTTCGGATCATTCGACTCTTCGGATCATTCGACTCTTCGGATCATTCGACTCTTCGGATCATTCGACTCTTCGGATCATTCGACTCTTTGAACGACTCTCTGACTCTAAGAGTCATCGTTCCTGTGTGAATTAATGAGCTGTAACCTGACCCCAGAGTCTGTGTCTGAGTGCTCTGCAGATGACTCACAGCTCTAGGATCAGGTTACAGCTGCATGATTCACAGACTGAACCGTTACAAACGAATCGTTCAGTCTAGTGAACCGACTCATCCGGATCACTAAAAAGAACCGGATCAAATGAACGATTCGTTCATGATCCGGACATCACTAATGGCTATATCGCAAAACCTAGTTTTGGGGCACCTCTACCATTTTTAACTCAACACATATAACTTTTACATACTGATTAGCTAAACGGTCCCCTTTTACAGAAGGGGTTCGTTTAGTTAGTCATGGTCGGGATCTCATAGGAACCACCGTAATAAGTCAACTTAATTCTTTCTATGAGCATATATGTCCACCACACTACCAGGCTGAGCTTTACATATCCTTATCAGCATCCTGCGATTGGAAGAGCTGGCAAAATTAGAATTATTAAATATTAGAAAGTGAGTCTTTTTCTTGGGATCAGGGGGAATCCCAATAGGTCACAATTACTAGTTTTGCCAGGGGCTAAGAAATGGCGGTATTGTCAGTTGTGTAAAAATGCCCCACTCTGCTGCTCTCTGATATTTTGTTATTGTAGCGTATAAGAACAGATGAGTTACACTACTGTAGGTGGCACTCAGCTAATATACATGTATAGGTGACTCCTGGATAACATGGCAAGTTTCTTCTTAACGTCATTGTGTTATCAACACAATGTTCTTGTTTCATGTTGATAAAGTTCACAGAAGCTTGGCCTATACTGCCACCTTCTGGCTCTCAGATGATTGAACGAACACAAGGGCCTCCTAGAACAACTCAATGAAACTAAAATTATCCGCATTTTCAGGCTCAGTACTGGAAGAATTTATTTTATTGTAAGGAATTTAAAATTGGGTTTTGGGAGAACTTTTTTGACTAGGTCTGACCAAACGGGCCACCATTTAAAAGGAAAATTAGTCTTACTTTAACATAGGAAATGATTCTCCACAGTCAGGGCAATAAACCGACATGCACCACGGTGGGGGCAGTAAACCTACACGCAACTATAGAAGTCTGAAGATGCAATTTTATATAGTGAGGATTAACACTACTTGGATGGGAAAAATTTAATTAGGTTGTGAAATTGCCAGTAAGGGGACAGGGAGAATATATATATAAATAATAAATAATAAATTTCCCTCTAGATTGTAAGCTTGCGAGCAGGGCTCTCTGCACCAAATGTATCGGTTTGTCTTAGTCTGTCAATTCTTGTCTTGTCATATCCCTTGAATTTATGTATTGTATTAAGCGCTGCGTAAACTGTTGGCGCTATATAAATAAAGGATAATAATAACACAAAAAAACCATTGAAACATATTACTTATACATATAAACAATTTCTTTTGCTATATGTAATATCTGAGATATAACATGGTGCAAGTATTATTACAGCAAGCCTCAATATCCACTTACTTATTCTGTTATATACCGACACAAACCGTATCCGCTCTATTAACTACATTAGAATAAATACCAGAAAATAATATACACAGATAATGCTCCGCAACATTATCCTAATATAGCACATTACCAGGCTGTGGCCGCCATCTTAGGATAGCTGTATAGCTATGCGTGTAACTACAAACTACTTCCCACTGGCATAACTCCCATCACACATGTGCATTAAAATATTTAAACTGAAGAATAAGATTACCAGGATGCTTAAAACAAATGGGTTAAGTGCGGTTAATCTATTCAGCTGAAATGTCAAAAACTTACATTGTGTTGCAATATGCACCATAGACACATACCCACTTAACAGCATAGTACGTGACATCTTGTGATCTATTCACAACAACATAACTGAATTACAATTTTTTTTTAACCCACTTAAAATAACAGGAGATGGTGCAGGTTAGGGTTTCACTTTGTTTTAGTAATTTATTTCATTAAATTTGTGCCAAACCTGCACATTACCCTAATGGATCTAATGATAAAATAGCATCCAAGATGCGTGTAATATGTGGGTATTTATCAGTAAAGACTGAATACAATAATTAAAATCAAGAAAAGAGGGGCATCTACTTTCCTCATTGTTTTTATATTAGCTCTATTATAACAAAATCCCAGTCCTCTAAACCTGCACACCCCTATAAATAACCCATAGACATACTCACAGACACTCGCTCTAATGCACACTCAAACAACGCACAATAACACATTCTCCGTATACTTACAAATACATACTCTTTCACACACACACACTTTCCCCTCTCCTACCAATCCTAAACTCACTCTTTACACCATACACTGACACACACTCATGTAAGCACCATAAACAGCATTCAGTAACACAATAACCTTACACAAACACACCAACTCACTCTAATACCATACACCTATACCTATATAAGTGTATGGTATATATACATACACTCTTTATCTCACATTCCCTTCTCTCCCCCTCTTTCTCTCCTTCTCCCATCTACGGAAGCTCCCCCTCCTTCATATGTCATGTGTGCTGCTTGTATTTTTAGTGCAGTTTGCAGTCTCTGCGATGCTACTACGGAGGGTCATGTAACACATGTTACATGACCCCCCTGAGCACCTCTGTCTTAGTGTGACCCTGGCTTACACTCTAAGTACTGTGTGTGAATGCTGGATACACTTCACCTGGCTTTACAAGGCCCCCCAAATTTAAAGAAACTCTAGACTTTTGATCTTTCCCTCTTGACTGGAGAGGTCCCAGATCAAAGAGATTTCTTTTTAGTCACAATAATACATCGACTTCCATTTTTGTAGGACATATACTTGAAGCTTTTAATTTTTTAACATTTGTTTCCCCTTTTTTTCTGCAGAGTAAAAAGAGAATTGTATAGAATTGTCATATGAATCCACAATTTATATGGGCTCAAACAACACTTCATCTTTATCACAGAAATCTATGCTATTTTTCTTTCTTCCATGAATACATATGCTTTTGGTGTCAATATAATATTAGATTGGCCCTTAAGCGCTGTAAAGATGTTTTGTAAATACATTATATTATATATAATATTATATTATATATTATAAACTTCAGCTCGGCATGCCAATGAGGAAATTGGATTCTCTTGTACAGGTAGATATGTCACATATTTGCCGTTATTTACATGGCGAGAGAAATCTGAATGTCACCTAGTCATTAGTCTTAATCAATGGCTTGTAGTATCCCGTAGCTATTACAGAATAGGAGATCATATGCAAATGTTTCAAAACTTTGGGGGGGAAAGCCTGTATTCGCATTGCATGGAACCTCTCAGCAGTCTTGATCAATGTAAAACTGCTTATTTTAAGTATAAATGTGGCTCTTTCCAGCTGGAGGAGTGTGAAAATATGTTATCAATAAAGTCTAAGGCACCCTAGCCTTTTGTAAGTGGTGTTCCAGTCCACTACTTTACCATAATAAATAGTATTCTACCTCCTAAGGTCTCACTTATTCAGTAGTTTTGCTTTATTGGATGGCTGTATACAGTTTATATTACCTAACATTCTTATGCTGTATGAAATTGTAGCCATTATACGTTTTCGAGCGGTAATAACCATAGGAAGCGATTGTGGCAGCCATGGGTCGCATTCTTAATCTTTCTCGCTGCCTGACTTTTTTTCTGCATCCTTGCATGACCGTTCAGCATTCTGTAACGCAATTTCTAGGGCCATCCTTTTGTTTCTTTCTTTCTCCAGCTCATTGTTTAACTTCACCACTTTTTTCCAAACCTCATAGTTCTCTTTTTGTAGGCTGAAAAGTAATAAACAAGAAATTTGGTAATGTGTATGAGAAACAGATTAGTGACCCCTACTGTTAAACAAGAATATGAAATAACCAAGAGATGTATTGGTCCTATGTGACTTGTTTGGAACATATTTATCATTAAAGGTAACGTTTAATGCAGTCCATACTTTAATGATTAAGTCATATAACATCTACTATTCTGGCCCAGTAACTTAAATATTATGTGACGTATCATGCGAGGCAATTTTAAGCATCGTGACAAACATTAGGCAACATCAACTTTCACAGACACTGCTGTCAATATATGGCCACTTTGTCTAAGTCTAACACTAGGGTGTTTTTTTTCTGGGGGTATATGTCATTTATCAGACATAGAAACATAGAATTCGATGACAGAAAAGAACCATTTGGCCAATGTAGTCTGCCCATCTTTCCTGATGTAAGGAATCAAACCCCAATTAGTCCTTGTTCTAGTCCCATAGCTTAATGCCTATCCCACGCTTGTTTAAATTCCCTCACTGTATAATCCTCTATCACTTCTGCTTGGAGACTGTTCCATTTATTCAAAGTAGAACTTGGTTACATTATATCTAAGCTTTTGCTATACAAATAAGCTTTCCTCCTGTACTTTATAAAAACTATTTACACATTTAAATGTTTGTTTTGTATCTTTCGTCTTTCTTGCAATCAAGATCCCTTTTACTTTTATCCCGCATACGACTTACGATTTTTGAAGACCTCCTCTGAACACTCTCCAATTTGCCAATATAGTTCTGAAGATGGGGTCTCCAGAACTGTATGCAATACTCTAGGTGGGGTCTTACCAGAGATCTGTAAAGTGGCAGAACCACCTCCCTGTTACTAATGCCTATGCAACTAGCACCCTCTTAGCTTTCTCTGATGTTTTATTGCATTGCCTGCTTAACTTTAAGTCATCTGAACGAATTACTCCTAAATTCCATTGTCACTGACAGAACAGAGTCCCAATGCTGTATTATGGCTTGGGAGTTTTACATGCCAAGTGCATTATTTTACATTTATCAACATTAAACTGCAGCTGAAACACTCTCAACCATTCATCTTAATTTACTTAAATCAGTTGACATTTCACTTGTTTCACCTGGAAGGTCTACTCTGTTGCAGACCTTTGTCTTATCTGAAAAAAAGACAAACCTTATCATTAAGATCTTCTGTGAAACCCCTTTAAAAATATTAAAAGGTAGGGGTCCCAATCCTCTGAATATCTACCATGAACTACAACCTTCTGCTTCTTGTTACTCAACCATTGCATTATCCATTCGGCAACAGAGTCAGTAATAGTCAGAAACAGAGTCAGCAACAGATAATACACAAGAAGCATACAAACAGATCATTAGGGAAACAGGCTGTAGTGGTCCAGCACTGAATGCTGAGAGTAGCAAGAAAATATATGCTACCCTCAAGTGAGTGGTTGGTAATAGAACACAGGTGGAATGACAGGTGTGCCTAGAGAGCTGGAGATCACGTAGGTAGTGGCTGTGTAGAAATACCCATCTACAACACAAAGTTACAGTGGCTAGAGAAGGTAAGGACAGAATGCTAGCAGGCAACAGGTGCACTGATTACCCAAATTCAAGCCCCTGTGTCATGACAATATCTGGTTTTAGGCTTGGGGAAATAATACTTAAAGAAACACCCTCTAAAAGGTTTGCAGGGGGCACTCATAATATTATAATATAGACCTAACTGCAACAATGTTTGTGAGTTACAATTATTGACTTTTTCATAAATATTTTTATAAAGGGGATTAGTAGTATCAATATTTCCACAGCGTCTGTTTTTTAGGTACCTTTGTATTTGGTCATTAAGTTGTTCCCTTTGAACATGTATTTCTCTCTGCAAAATGACGCAGTTGCTGCACCCTTCAGTGATGTCCATGCGGTGCTTTGGTGAGTTTGGGCTTTGCTGGCCAGGTTGCTCTCCTACTGGGATTGCAAAAACGTTTGCTGGACTGGACCTTGAACTATTCTCAATGTCACTTTGAAGACAAGGGACATTATCATAGGTCGATTTCCGATGACACTTGAAATCCTCTGACAGAGTCCTTTTGTGTCGAAGAGAAGACAGTGCCGTGAAAGCTTGGCGGCTATAAGCGGATGATGTGCAGTACTCTCCTCTGTCAACTTGCCCTGTATGATTGTCGACTTTGTTGTTTCCCATCTTGCCTGATACAAAAAAGTTTGCATTGGGTAAAGTCTGAGTTCGCTTTCTTGGAACTGCTTTCATTGATCCTGGTCTATCCCTTGAAAATAATTCTTCCTCCTGGAGTGTTAGCCCATTGTCTGAGATGGATATACCACGAAAGTCACCCTCAACTGTCTAAAAAGAGAAGCATCTTATGATATGCAATAGTATTAAGTTTCTGACAAGTAATATATCAAGATAATAAAATGCTCTCCACGTTATTAACCATGGAACCCTGCCTTATTTTGTAACACAGATAAACTGTAGTTTATTGAGGAGATAAACACTGTAAACACTACACATTTGCAAACCGGAAAATATAGTGCACAGCATTTTATTTTAGTGTATATGAGCATGTATCTAAGTGGGAATGTGATAATCTCACCGTTTGTACTTTGGAGAAGTCTTCTCCAGATAACAGATTCTCCTCTGCTGTATCCCATCCTACAGAACTCCGTGGAAGCTGCATTTTTTTATGGTCACTCTTCTTGCGGGTGGGTTCCACTGGAAGGTCATTGGCTTTAGGAAAGAACTCCTCATGCTGGCTGATCATCACTGTCATAAGCTTCTGGATCTGAGGAGCGCCTGCAGGAGGAAATATTTGATTTGTATTTGAGTTAGAACATTAAAGCATTACGAAAACATATGAACTATATACATATATTTTTATATCACTGTTGAAATCCTTTCTTAGAATATTAATTTTCATTTTCTTGTCATGGATCTTGTGCTTTTGACATTTTGGTTGAGAGAAAAAATACAAATATCTATTGCTTAGCTTGTGTTGCCTTTTCATTGATGCCATGATGGAGGGGTTTATGGACTGCTTACTACACTTACAAAGACCCTCAGCAAGTAACACAAATATTATATCAGCAGGTCCACTAAAGAAAACTGTTTTTTTACTTCTCATAAGGGCCACTGGCTCCTCAATCTTCGGCCTTAGAAGATTGACTCCTATTACCATGGCCAGGTTATCCACGCTCATCTTGTTTATGCTGGAATGCTTTTGTACCTCAAACAAAAATCTGCAAAGAAACAACACACAGAATGAAGACTCAGGACCATCAAGTGCGGGATTATCAGAACATAAAAGCAAGAGGTCTATAGACAGATTGTCAAGGTGGTTGTGGACATGGGGTCCTTTGCATAGGTGGGAGTAATAAAGCTGGCCAGCTCTTCTGCTTTTGCAGGCAGTGGGGATCATGGCTCGATTAGGAAGTTCAGAGGATTCAACGTCATATCCTATCACTCTGTTCTACTACATTACAAGGTGCTAAAGTAGGTGGCTGCTCTTGTCCCTGCCTCCATCACACACCACCTCTAACCAACGCAGGACACCATTGTTGTGGTTTATTCAAGATCTCCTGGACATTAGTATTGGACTAACCAACCCACACAGGAGGCCATACCCCAAGCATAAAATACCAGCAATCTTCAATGTTGGAAGGTAGGATAATTAAATGTCTTATAGTCTCATAGCATGTAATAAAATTACATAAACAATTAACACACATTCTTTAGAAGGCTGTAGAAGTTTGGGAAATGGGATACCTGCATATAAAGCACAGAAGGTTGTAATTTTCTTTAGGAAGGAGCAAAATATGCTTCTTTAGTTCTTCTTGACCCTACAAAAATGAGACCCATACAACATATGACATTTAATAAAGATATTTCTTTGTCTTTTATAATCCTCTTACATAAACCTAAAACAGATGGTTATTTTCTCAGCCAATCATTGCTTCCGAAGTCTGTTCGGTTGAGAAGGTTGACTGCTAAGTACAGGACACTGAATACAATATTCAAACCACCTCAGGGGAAACTAGAGTTTTTACCCCAGGTCTAAGTTTCACTGCAATCCAACAATTTCTAAATAAATGGGCAAATGTAAGATTCTATTGAGGCTCACTCTTGTCACGGACTGGGTCCAAGCTGATGGCAGAAGGACCCAGCGCGCCCGATGGTTGTTTGCAAGAGTCTCGATGCAGCAGTGGAGTCTGGGGCAGGGCCTGGTGCAGGGTGACCACACTCACCCAGGCGTTGAGCACCAAGGAAGTGCAGCCAAACACCAGCGCCCTGATATGGCAGCAGATGTAGTCCAGAATAAAATGAATCCTGCAGGCACCCAGGAGCAGGCATGAAGCATATCACACTGATCACGAGCAGGATGCTGCAGGCTGGGAGAATGAAGGCTAAGCAAAGGGTTAATGTAGCAGACACATAACACAGCAAAGGAAAGGGAGACCAGGCAAGAAACATGATATAGAATATACATGAGAAGTGGCTAGAAACAAGATATGAATAGAGCAAAATATAAACAGGCACTAGACGAGGAATAAACATAACTAGACAAGACATACATAGTACAGGGCACAACAAAGGACAGGGAAGAAGGCAAGGAACACAGGGGAAGGAGTGAGGAGCCGGAACCCTCGGACGCTCCTCCTATAAGCAAGGATAGGACATATTAACAGGGACATGGGGAGAGGAGAGAGGAACCGGAATCCTCAGATGATTCAAGGAAGAAGGGCAAAGGTACATAAAGACACACAAACATGACTACAGAAACTAGCCTAGGACTACAAGATAACTATTGGAGATTTCGTCACATGATATGGCCATAGTATGCTTAGCCCACCACTACGCCAAAGTACTCCAATGACGGTGGGTCCTAACGCTAATCCCTGCTGACAAGATACAAAACAAACCACACATGTAAACCAAACACAGCACAGAGACATACCTTAGACTGCAGACTGAGACAAACAGAACACAGGTGGGGCACACCTAATAAAGGAAGCAGAGCTGAAGCAAAGAGTCGGAGCAGAAGCAAGGAATGGAAAATAGAACAAAGCAAAAGGAAATCCAGGAATGGATCAAAACAAAGCAGAGAAACTAAAGCAGGACAGATATGCAGCTCCGCAGCCTGGGCAGACCGTGACAACTTTATCTAGAGCAATGCCTTTCCAAGTTCTACATAAATGCTTTTCTTATAACTTATATAAGCTATGACATGAACAATATCTAAAAGGAGCACTTAATGAACCCCCTCTTAGCTGATCATTGGAGTCCACCTTACAATCAAAAATGTAACTTATATTTACTTGATCCTTATCATTGTTGATCTTTTTTTCACAGGAAAGGAAGTCATCATATTGTGACCATGGTACGACAGGTTCTGGTAACTCCCGTAGGTAAAGTTTAAATAAAGATGCCACTGTATGGACATCTGTATCTCTGCAAGAGAAGACCAGCATTAAAAATTAGACCTCATACTTCTACTGTACAGTACATGATCCCAACCCCCGGTAAAATCAGGACTTCACAAATTAGTCTTTAGGTAAGCATTTTTCAAGTTTGGTCTTCTAACCATAACTAGGAACACTGGAATTTTGGAACCCTACAGACAGTTTTCTTCTTCCCTTCTGATGATATAACCATATAGAAAGAAGAAGAAGAAGAAGATAAAAGTCCTTATAACTTGATTCCAACATTGTAATAAAGTAACACAGCTCTAGCAGAAACTACTCAGGACTTTGTCGGAATTAACTTACCATAGTAGAATGAACAATTTACAAAACAGAGCACCTCCTGAAGTCCACTTTGGCCAACGTAGATGACATTGTTAAGGTGCATATACATTCATCTTATTTTATAGTCACGATATTTTTTCATTTTAACTCAACAAACATTAATAAGTCCAGTAATTTATAAACATAAAGTCAAGTTTGTTATTTTAATTTAATTCTATATCCTTCAAAATTCTGGAACTGAAATCCAATGAGCTTCTCTCACTAATAAAAAAAGTATTTTCCTACTATTGCTTCTTATTACAGAAAGTCTTTTCAAAGAATTACAGCTACCTCAACCTGCATTGCAAATCATAGCAATGTTCTGCTGATTACTGGCACATAGAGCCTTTAACTTTCACTTCCCTTTTTATTATTTATTTTTGTTGTATATTATTTACTTTAATTTCCTTATGTATTCTGTTCAGACAGTTCAGATGTGTGTTACATGTAATGTTTAGTTATGTACTGTTAATTTACTACTATTTACTACTTAAAGACACTGTGTGCTGTTGATGTAATTGTTTAGTTCATTTATTAAAGCTTTTAATGGAACATCTAACGTTGTTCCCTCTTCTACTGTCTCACTGCAAACTGTTTTTCTTTATGCATTTTTGGATCTGGTTTAGAGTCCACTGTTACTATTACGGTAATTAATATTATGACACTTTTAAGATTTAAACTGAAGAGTTTTGTTCATTTTTGTCTTTAACATTTGAATCCTGTTTGAGTTTGGTATATAAACCCACCATGCCTTTATCTAACTGTGTCACATCCAAGAGAATGCCATAGTTCAGACTATTTTCCGTTTAAAGGGGCAGTTAAGCAATTATTTATTCTATCGCAGGGTTATGACACAAAGTGTCTTTGAACAACTCACTGCACCCCCTCCAAAAAGAACCAGCAGCGTAGTCTACTATCTAGTAGTGTTCATTAAAACAGATCATGTAGGCAACTAGGGCTTTATGAGAGAGTTGACATATTGGCCATGAGCCCAAAGCTACCTCATCTATGAAAAAAATCTCAAAATAATGAAAGAGCTAAACATATTGTCAGTAATTATGAGAGTTTCACTTGTAGCAAAGTCAAAAGTAGACTATGTGCTGTCACATAATTCTGCGTATGGTAAGGAAACGTTCCAAAACTGGTAGGAAAAGGATATGCTGGGTAGAAGTAACTAAGCTGGTACTAAATGGTGTAATTGTCTATATGTGGCATTGTTAATTACAACTTTTCTGAAAATATGCTGCAATAATCAACACATTGAGAGTCAGAGGAATTACTGTAAGGTGTCTATACTTACTTGCTAAAAGATGGTCTCTCTCCAGCATCAAAAGCCTCTTTCAACTGTTTAACTAGATTGTCCTGCCCGGGAAGGCGGAATATACCTTCTTCATTGAGTCCTTTCTCACAGATAAAGTCTGCACATTTCTCCATTAATATAGGAACTGTATGCCTTCCATATTTCTTCTCATAGGCAATGGTATCCACCAGACGCTGTCCAAACACAACTGCAAAGAGAAAACGGAGGGCCTCTCAGTCATTCACAAATTGAGCGTTTTATTAGTTAAAAGAATGGCATTTGGAGGAATCTATTAATAAGTGTTAGATTTTCATCATGCAGCTTGGCACACATCTTAATCTTCTTTAGTCTGCTCCGCATGAAATATGATATCATTTTGGCCTCTTAACTTACCAAACAAGATAAGATAAGGTAAGTGCACACACTTCTTCGTAAAGCATGGTAGAAGACCTGGAACTGTAGCAACCTCATTTAAATTGTGTTTTTATAATGTTATTAATACCTTAAGATTAAATTATTTATGTTTTCCCAATATGTTTTCAAGCAAATATATTACAATACACAAATGAAATAAGTTGAACCTGCCTTCTAGGTGTCACTTAACTATTAACGGCTCCTAATTGCAACCCTTTTTCCTATTGTAATTTTCATGGCGACAACCCCAGTAATCACTACCAATGATGTAATACAAGTTAGTAGACCCCAACCTGTAGTAACCCCAATCCAGCTCCTCCTCCCCAACCTGCTCCCTCGTTTATCATTTACTTATTTCTTATTGATATTTTTAATGGCATAAGTATCCCTGAGAGTTGCGTAAGACAATACTATACTCTCTAACAGACTTCACCTGGGTACATCATCCAGCCTAAATACAATAAATAAATTAAAAGAAAGAGAGCACACCAAAGCTTTATATTATAATTACTGTATTTTACATTTTTTGTAAAATACAGTAATTGTTCTCCACTTCTTTTGTTAAATATATATATATATATATATATACACACAATATGCATATTAAAAGAAAAGTATTTTTTCCTAACTTTAAATTTAACAATCCCTTTGAGTGTAAGAGAGCTGATAAAACAAATCTCTCCCCATGATATGTAATTCAGCTTACTCCTCTGCATTCTATACTAGTGAGAACAAGTCAAGTATCATGAACATTGAATAGAGTTATTGTAAAATGACACCTACTATTATTGAATACCTTACTATTTATGAAATAAAATAAGGTTAACTAGTACCTACACTACCTGATATCTAACTCATGTATGGAGTACTGTGTTAGCCATTGAGAGAATATAAGAATATCTATATCCCTTTAGCTTATTAACCAAAATTTGACATATTTACTCAGAATTTCTATTAAGAAACCTCTACCTCTTCTCTTCAACATGGCATGTTTCCTCCTGAGAGCCAGGCAAACAAGTCTCATCTTCAGTGCTGGCATGCAAGTGGGACCCCAGTCTGACTTCTCCAAATTCTTAGACATTTCCTAAGCACCCAAAGCACTGTGAGTTCTTGCCTTTTCCGAAGCAGCTCTGACTCGTTGGGAGAATTTACTTTGGCCTCCAAACTCACTTTGCTTTTCAAGGCCTGCCCATACCTGCCTGTCATATTAAAAGGCTTTCTTTGTTTTATCATAATGGATTTAAACCAGTATTTCTTCTACCCCCCCACCAACCTTGTGAAACCTAATTTTTAAAGGATAATTGGTAACCCTTTCATGTGATGGATAAAAACATGGTCTATGTGAATCAAAATGAAATAGTGAGATTTCCAGTAAAGTGTATGCTCATCTGAAGTCAAGAATGGCACTTATACCCCCCAAAAAAGATACCCCTAGCCCCAAAAATGAGAATGTTACTCTGAATGCTGCTGTGTTACCTCCAGATATGGTTCCTGCTGCCCTGCTGATCGCTTTCACCCACTCTTCCATCTCTGCTTGGGAGCTTGCCATCAGGACGTAAGGGTCTGGAATCGGTTTGTTCAATTGATCAATTGATGATCCTAACAACCCAGTATCAAAATAAGCAAGATTAGGTGAAACAATTATAGTGACCTGTGAAACAGGTCCAGTTCTGAAACACATCCTTATCTGTCTCAAATGAGTCCTGGGCATTCATGCGAAGATTAGCAGACATTGTGATAATATTGCATTAGAACTATGGCACAACAATGGAATATTACAGTTGGATTATACTGTCTTCTTTTAGGGATATACCCAATTCTCATCATTCTAGAGTCACAGTCAAATTGTGCATAAGGCACACTGGGTGCTTTTTGAAAGTTGCTGCTCATGGCAATTAGGCATCACTAAAAGTAATTCCGAGTTGTGGGGTCACTTGCCCTAGGGCCAGTCTGAAAGCCAGCCACCTTCTCTCCTGCTCCACCATCAGCTGCGAGAGAGCTGCACCTCTGCTGGCACAAAACTCTTCTCCATTGTGTATAGGTGGGGGCTTGCAGTTTCTGCACAAGGAAATAGCCACATATGATGCCATAGTGCATAGTGACATGCCTGCTTCAATCTCAACCTCACTGCTTTCCTTTTATTAAACATTTCAACAAATTGAAAATATCAACAGAAACAATAGCGATGGCTATGAAGGTGCTGGGAGACTAGTAGTGGTAGGACGGCGTGAGGATGATAGTAGGGGATAGGGGGGTCAGGTGGGAGCATACAATTAATGGATGGAATACTAGTAGTAGCGGGCATGAAGATGATTGGTGATAAGAAATACTGGTGGCATAATGTAAATGGGGGGAATCCTGGTGTCTGAGTGTGGTATGTTTGGCTGAGATGTGGAATGTTTATGTTTGAGTGTATGTTGTTTGGTTGAACATACTCTTTGCTTTAGTTTGACTGAATGTTTGTTTATGAGTTTGCATCAGTTCAGTGAAGCATGACCAGCATGAGTGTCTGCCTTAATAATGAATTATTCTTTTAATTTACCTGGAATATTTATTTGGGGGCAATATGATGATGTTGTGTTATTTGATGAAGGTGAGGGGGGTGAAAGGGTGAGGAAAGTGGTTGGGGATTTATTATGGGGGTCCTAAACAAAACTTGTTGGTGCCACAAAATATGTGCCATGAGCATAACAATACCATGAAATATTGGGGCTGGTATTTAATTATTACCTGGGCACTTTTTATTTAAAAAAAAACAGGAGTGAGCAGGTGAAATTCACATTATTGAGCCCACTACTCATTCAGCCATGCTGAAAACTTGGGGTATGATTTGCTAACTCCTTAGTTGCTGTAAAATTCAGTAAATACCTGAAAATATATAACTGATCTTTTAGTAATACTGGTTAGGAATATAGGGTAGCAAAGAATTAAGTGAACTCCCCTTCCAAAGTACAATCCCTTGAATTACCAAATTGGGCCATCTGGCTGCATAGCATTTTTTTCTTTCTTTCACTGAACTATACAGATTTCAGACAAGTACAAATACCCTATTTAAAATAAAAAAATGTGCAAGAGTCTTACAGCTTGCCTTGACAAATCAGATTTTGCTTAGCTGCTTTGCCAACAATTTGCCTTTTTAATACCGTACTTTCATTTCCTCAGCCTAAAGACAGTTAATAATAAAAACCTGGAGGGCTTGTGGTTTGGGATGCAAGAATTCAAGGGGTGAATAAAAGGCCAGCTCGGAGTTATCCTCATTTGTACCAATACAACCTGCCAAATGATCCAGCAATACATATATACTATATATATATACTATGGCATGACACACAGCCTGAAAAGAGTTAATATGGTTTGAGATCGCTAACAATGAAGGCATTGTTAGCTAGATGATTACAGTACAGTAAAGTGGAATTTCATATATTTAGCACAGTGTTGGGAGTTATTGTGTTGGGTCATTTTTAAATATTTATTATTGTGACTTTTTTTCTATGAATAACTACAAAGGAGAACTATACATTTACACATGGTGAAACAGGATAATGCCATTAAAGCGGAACAGATACAGCAAATAATTATTCTCTTAATTAGCCCATAAATTTGGGTTACAATCCTGCAAATTCTTGACAAATAATGCTCTGTATTCCTATGTATGTTCATTTCAATAATATTACTTTCTATATTTTTGGATTATTAAAGGGAATGCTAGCACTTTTGTTTGCACCAGAGTAGCGTATCCTGTAGGCTTCTAGCTGTTTTTTGGACTATTACTCCTATTAGGGTACAGCCGCACCCTTTGGTGTTTTTGGCCAAGGTCAAATAGGCCTAGGGGATTGCAGCTTCTAGACCTTTCGAGTAGGAGCTAATGACCCTATTAGGCTATTGGCCCTTCTAGTGTACCACAGCTCTTACTGTTCCAGTTAGATCTCCTTAATTAGAGCATCCCTTGAAAACAACCCAGTTATAACTTTTCTGCACAAACCAATGTGGAGCTCATATGACATCATATTTTAGTGCTCTACAGAAATAAGACCATCAAAGGACCCTTTGACATGGTCTTGGAGCAGCTAGGGCCACTACCCTGGGTCAGACCTATGCAAGTGACTCATATATATGAGAGCAGAGAAGTAATATTAAGGTTGGCCTTCAGTTCCTCCGCCAATATGGACAACAGTGACTGGGTGTGCCAATGAGTTATAAAATGTACAAGAAGGCATTGCGTTCAGAAAGAAATATACAAACCATAGGGTCAGACAGATTAAATAAATCATTCAGTACCTAGGGTTGCCCCAAGCAGCATTACAATTATTTAATAGTCTCTTGTAGTTCAAATCTGTTAAAATAGACCATGACTCGGTTTCTTACCTGGAATAATCTCAAAAATATATTTCCCAGCATCGTCGGGACTGCATGAAACCTCGCTAACTCTGCTCATGGGTAAGAACAAGCAGCCCTAGAATGAACAAAATGGGGGGAAATTAAAATATGTTATTCAGGGTGAAGCTCGGTTACAAAACAGTTCAATGCAAAGGTATTTATGCTATTTATTGCCAAATTGGGTTAATAGTGTATGAAAATGTAATATGTTTTTAAAGAGTACATAGCAGTTTTGTTTTTTTCTCAAGAACATTTTATTGATTTCGGACACATATTAAAGCAGCAAAATTGTTCTCGTTTCCCTAATTACACAGATACAGCTGACTCAACTTACAGGCGTTTCAGAAATCAGAGCAATTTTTAAGAGAACAGAGAGAAAATGTGCATCTCACTTAAATGGTCCATCTGCCGAAAAATACAAGTATAGAAAGTGACGGCAGATAAGAACCATTCGGCCCATCCAGTCTGCCCAACCTCTGAATACTTTCCTTAATCCCTGGCCTTATCTTTTATGGAGCTTAGCCTTATGCCTATCCCATGCTTGCCTATACGCCTTCACTGAATTTACATCTACTACTTATGCTGGAAAGCTATTCCATGCATCCACTACCCCTTCAGTAAAGTAATATTTTCTGATGTTATGTTAAAACTTTGCCCCTCTAGCTTTAAACTATGTCTTCTTGTTGTGGTAGTATTTTTTTTTAAATAAACTCTGTTACCATGTGGACTCCTCTTAAGTTTTTAAATGTTTCTATCATATCCCCCCGTCACGTTTTTCTTCCAGGCTATATATGTTAAAATCCTTTAATTTTCATGGTAAGTTTTATCTTGTAATCCATGAACCAGTTTAGGACTGTGTACAATACTCCAAGTGATATCTCACCAGTTATCTGTACAATGGTATGAGCTTTCTACTGCGAATACCTCTCCCTATACAACCAAGCATTCTGCTGCTCTACTGCATTGTCTGCCTACCTTCTATGTCCTAGATGCATTACTTTGCATTTATCTACATTAAATGCCAGTTGCCACAGCTCTGACCATTTTTCCAGTTTACCTAAATCATTTTCCATTTGGCTTATCCCTCCAGGAACATCAACCCTGTTGCAAATTTTTGTGTCATCAGCAAAAAGACATACCTTTCCATCAAGACCATCTGCAATATCACTAATAAAAATACTAAAGAGAATGGGTCCAAGTACAGATCCCTGAGCTACCCCACTGGTAACCCTTTGTTGTCTGTCACTCAGCCACTGCCTGATCCATTTAAAAATATTGGTATCTAAACTCAGAGATTGCAGTTTATTGATAATTCTTCTGTGTGGGACAGTGTCAAAGGCCTTACTGATAGAGATACGCAATGTCTACTGCACCACCTTCATCAAGTTATCCTCTCAGGCCTATTTCTCTTTACCTTAGACAACTGAAGTAGAACCTCCGCCTCGATAATCTCACATGTATTATATGTATTACTTTCATTTTTTCATATATATATATATATATATATATATATATATATATATACCGTATTGGCTCGGATATAGGCCGCCCCCGTGTATAGGCCGCACCCTAAAAGTTTGGTGCTTTTTTAAAGAAAAAGGTTTACGTCGGCCCCGCAAGACACCCGGGAGTTTGCTCTGGTAAGTCTTGGGGGCAGAGGTAAAACGCATCGTGCGGACGGTCACCGGCTGCGGCGATGCGGGTAAACAACCTCCGCAGCCGGTGACCGTCCGCACGATGCGCTTAGACAACCTCCCGTGCCGGCACCCGGGACTGCATGCCCCGGCCGTCGGGCGCTAGACCCCGAATATAGGCCGCACCCCCACTTTAAAGACTTAAAGTGGGGGAAAAAAGTGCGGCCTATATTCGAGCCAATACGGTATATATATATATATATATATATATATATATATTTTATCTCCCTTTTTTACTGACAGGGCAAATCACTCTTCTGCATGTGATTTGGCAGCTCTTTGTTTTTTTCTGTATTTACTAAATGCTAACTTCTTGTTTTTACTATTCTGGTCACTTCTGAGGAGTACCACAGCAGTTTCTTTAACTTTTTGCTCTTACTGACCAGCCTAATACAATTTTCTGTTATCTTCAATAATTTGAATTTAACTAATCCCATTTCTCCGGGACTCCTTTTAAATGGCCCCAGTGTCACGTACCTGGATGCCGGTTCCTCCAGGTCCTAGGATTTGCAGCAGCCACGGAGAAGGGGGAGACCTCCGCCTTGCCGCAGAAGCCTCAAGCGCCGCAGAAGAGAGGGAGACCTCCCGGCTCGGGTCAGCAGCTGCAACCGCCGCGGAAGAGAGGGAGACCTCCCGCCTCGGGTCAGCAGCTGCAGCCGCCGCGGAGAAGGGGGAGGCCCCCCGCCTCAGCACAGCAGCCTCAACCGCCGCGGGGAAGAGGGAGACCTCCCGCCTCCGCGAGACAGCCTCCACCGCCGCAAGGACGGGGAAGACCCCGCAACTCCGCACGGCAGCCGCCACCTACCGGAGCCAGGTCCGGACCTGCCGCGTGCTCATGTTCTGCACGCCACCTAGTGGCGCCAGCCTTTTAGGAACTTGCGGTCCTTTTAGGAACTTGCGATCTTGCCAATCCCAAGATGGCCGCGGACCAGAAGTGACGTAACGGCACTTTGGCAATTTGGCGGGAGAACGCTAATTGGTGTCTGGACTTCCTGTGCCTATTTAAGAACCTCAGAAACCTTCCAGCTTTGCCTTCTGATGGTTGTACCTATCTTGCATAGTGTCTTCTCAGTACGCGTTCCTGTTGATTTCCCGTTACCGACCCGGCTTGTTCCTGGCATTTGACTCTGGCTTTCCTCACGACGATTCTGACTTCTGGCTTCCTGACCTCGGCTTACCCTGCAACGATCCTGACTTCTGGCTTCCTGACCTTGGCTTGCTCATCGGCTATTCTATACTGGACTCTGGTGTTCTGTCTATTGGACTTGCACACGCTGTTCTACCTGATTACAGGTTCTACCATACGCTGTGCGTGACACCCAGTCAGCTTTTCTAAAATCTAAAACTGACTCAATGTTCTCCTCACCAACTTGCGTTAGGTTAGATTTTGTGTTATCTTTCACACCTTCCCTTTCTTGCCCCTTCTGTCTTTTCTATATAAAGAGTACCCCGGTATTTATATGTCCCAGTCATTGTTCTCATTATACCATGTCTCAGTAACAGCCACTATATCAACATTCTCAGTTGCCACAACTGTTTCAAGTTTGTGGATCTTATTCCCTAAACTGCGAGCACTAGTAGACATGACCTTTAGCTTGTCATTTAACACCGATGCTGCAATCGCTTTCTGTCCTTGCTTTGGGGGGCAAAATATATGCTCCCTATTATCTGTATAGACCAAGCCCTTTTTCTTACACCAAGACTTTAGCTATGCATTAAGCTGCCTTTCTGGTGTATCTCAGAGAATACTACCTCGGAGGTTCTTTTTTTAATCTTACTCCCTAAATCGCTAAAAATTACCTTTTAGGACACTCCATCTTACTTACTTCCTCTTACTGTGTGATTGGTGCCGATGTGCACTAAGACACCTGGATCCTCACCAGCCCCTCCCAATAATCTATCCACTCTGTCCGCAACATGCCGAACCCAGGAGACAGCAAACTATTCGGTTGCCGCAATCAGAGCCACAGATTAATAATAATTAATAATAGAATCCCCTATCACCACAACCTGCCTAGGCTTCCTTTCCTTCTGGATCCCCTCTACACTGGATGAGCTGCTTTCCTGGCTGTTAGGGAGAACATTTTTTTCCAGCAATCCCACATCTGAGTCTGCCTCCCAACATGTTCACTTAAATAGGCAAATTTTTTGGGATGAAAAAACACAGGACTGGCTTCCCTCTTCTCTCCCCCACTACAACCACATCTAACCGTCACCCTGTTATGTGCCTGGTGCCCCTCAGACTGATCTCCTCCCTCATTGCTAGGGGCCACATCTAAACTTAACTCAGTGAGCAAGAGATTCCTCTCAAGATTGTTAATCTCTCTCAATGTTTTAATATGCCTCTTCTTCAGAGCTCCAATCTGAGCTTCCAGAGAGGCCAATTGCTCACACTTGCCACAGTGATATGGAGCCAGGAATTGCTGTTCAAAGCATGCATACATCTGGCATGATGTGCACTGAGTGAGATCTCCAGGCTTGCTCATACCTTATGGAGGAATGTGTGTCCTTAGAAAATTGAAAAAAAATATATTTCTGGTTTACCTTGTTTTCTCTTACAACAAGAATGCAAGTCACTTAAACAAACAATAGAGGCAATTGCCCCCTGGGCTGTTAATACCTGGGAGATACCTGGTTGCCACTGTTGGTAGCATATAATTACCATAGTATAGCCAATGTGTACAGTCAAGACAGTAATACACTCATGTCCAAATACAGTTCTCCCCAGATCCTATGTATTTCTTCTGTGCATTTATTACTGGAATACTGCTGGAAGCGGCAATTAAAGATTATTTTCACGATCTGTGTTTTCTTTTTCCTCAGAAATCACCTAATCCTATATATCACATTTGACTATACTCTTTTGTTTTTATTACTTTCCATCTTGGTGAGCTAATGTTGGGTTGGGTAACTATAATGTGTAAGCTGTGAGTTACTATAGTACCTACACTCCGAGCAATCAGGTACCTCTGTTATAGATAGGCAATCTCTGCTGCACAAGGCAAGCACCCAACTCCTCATATAGTGAGGTACAATTTGTAAAAAAAACTACAAATCTTCTATTACCATCAAAATGCACAGCGTCATACTCATAATAATGTGACGAAGAATCCCACCAACTACATCACTCAGCATTTTGCATAGGAATTGCTGTTTATTAATAATGGTTTTAAAAATGGCTAATATTTACCCATATCATTGTTCATTGATTAGACATTGTCCTTATGTGTAAATGATGACTTGCCTCGAGGGCTGGATGTGCCTTTTGCCATTACCTGCTGCTTGCTGTCATCCTCATCCTTGTAGTAACACAGATGCTGTCCATGAAGCTTAAAGAATTTTTGCTGCCAGTTCTTGACAAACGTTTTCTGTTGTTTTTTCAGCCAGCCACTTTTGACCGGCTTCTCCAAGGGATTCTGAATATGCATTCTATTAGATGATGAGAACTGGTCACTGGTCATCATGCTGACTGATCTGACTGTAGAATGTGAACAAAAGGAAAGTCAATGACCCAAGTGAGAAAAAAAGCAATTGCACATAATCAAAATAAAATGAATAAAAAAGGGCATTAGCAAATATATTGATTCGAATCACCCTCTTACAGTGTACTGCAGGGCTCTGTCTATAACAAGGGGCAGAGAAAGAGTTCATATGACTTCTATCTGTCATATCATTAAGGAAGTAGCTGCAAACTGGTTTCAAAATATACTTCCTCTAGGGCGTAGGAGTGTTTCTCACTGAGCTGAAGGAGAGATAAAAATAAGAGCAGTTTTAAATAAAATAGCATCTGCTTTTTTACCCGTTATCTGGTCTTTTGTTTTCAAAGGCACTTTTAAAAAGGTTGATGGCCCAAGTGTTTACAAAACATATTTTACAAGTAGTAGACGAGGTTGGGACTTTGAAGGTTTAGTTTTTATCCAGTCATCTGTTTATTATCTTAAATATGAACTGAGTAAAACTAGATAGATGAACTGCCATAATGGTTTCATCACCATGACAACCAGTGAAATGCTTTTGCTCATTGTTCCAATCGTGAGACTTTGACGCAGAATTTCTCTTGGTAACTATTGATCTTCATCTTCAGATGGTAACATCTATGGGAAACCTTTTATAAGCCTATTAAAATCACTAAGTCACAGCCTGCAGGGCCGGCCCTACAATAGAGCCGAGGAGAGAGAGGGGCGCCGATTGGTTTTCGCTTACCCGCTCGGCGCCCCTCTAGCTTGGTCTCGGTGCCAGCTTGTAATGCTGAGCGCCGGAAGTGACGTCAATTTCCGGCGCTCAGCATTACAAGCCGGCACCGTGGCAGAACAGGGAGACTCGCCACAGGACTGTTTAAAGGTAAGTACAAAGGGGGGGGGGAGATAATGGCGTCGGCAAAGTTTAAAATGCCGCTCCCCCCCCCGGCGTCGGCAGGGGGGGCGCCATTTTAAACTTCGCCCCAGGCGGCATTAAGTCTTGGGCCGGCCCTGGCAGCCTGAATGATGTAACTGTTTCATTGCTTACAAATTTTCACATAAAATAGGTCAATCCATATATTCTTCACCAATATCCTAATATTCACTAATTATTGCTCTGACACCTTTCTATCAGAACCAGCATTAACCTTTTAAAGCAATTTGAGCTGCAGTAACTGGTCTGTTGGATTTGAGTCAGCCTTCACCCTCCATCTGCATCAATGAGCTTTGGCTGCCCATGACCCTGACACCGGCTCATTGCTTTTCCTTCCTTGAACCACTTTTGATAGGTACTGAGCACTGCAGGCCGGGAGCACACCAGGAGAGCTGCAGTTTTGGAGATGCTTAGACCCGTCTAGCCATCACAATTTGGCCCTTGTCAAGATCGCTCAGATCCTTACACTTGCCCATTTTTACTGCTTCTAACACATCAACTTTGAGGACACTTGCTGCCTAATATATCCCACTGATTATCATTTTATGGCTGATGTGTGTATGTTAGTATATGTGTACATTTACGTTGGTGTATGTGTGTAAGTATGTACCTATGGGTGTAAGTACGTTACTATATGTGTGTACCGTATATTAGTGTGTGCAGGGGCGTACCTAGAGTATTTGGCACCCGGGGTGGATCCTGTAAGTGGCACCCCCCAAATGTAAAGACATCTACAAAATTATGTTAAGAATATTTATTGCACCAATTTGTAAACTGTATGTCAACTGTAAACAACAAGAAATCTGAAAAAATAAATTAATAACTTATAAGTAAAATAAATACGTTTAAATAACATTTACTGAACATATAATAGTGCTTTTTTTAATAACCCTCCAAAAAAACCAGCGTCCACATTGCCCACATAGAACCTGACCAGCACCCAAATTACACACACATAGGACGTGCCATCTTTGCCCCCAAACAGCCCAGCATGAGTCAGCATTGTTCCCAAACAGCCGAGTGTACGCCATCTTTGTCCCATGAACACGCTACCTGTGCCATCTTTGTCCCATAAACACCCTGCCTGTGCCATTTTTGTCCCATAAACACCCTGCTTATACCATCTTTGCCTTTTTGACAAATCAACTATACACCTATGATTAACACAAACACTTTTACAGTCACTCACTAATTCACTTTCATTCACACAATTCATTCACACAATCATTTATTCTTTCACACAAATTATTTACACATATTCATTGATGCATTCTCACAAATTCATTAATTCTCTCACTCATTCAAACAATTCATCCACACATTAATCCATTCATTTTCGCTCTCTCATTCTGACTCTTTATTTCAATATTCTTGCTACCCTCCTTTCTCCCTATCTACCCATTCTCACCCTCTTCTGCCCTATCTACCCCTTCTCACTCCCTTCTCCCTATCTACCCCCTATCCCCGTCTCACTCCCTTCTCCCTATCTACCCTCTCCCCCCTTTGAAGTTCACTTACCTTTCAGGAGTCCTGCGGTGGGGGTGCAAGGCCTCTGTCTCCCAGCTCTGCCACTGTATGGAACAGTATAGAGTGATGGGAGTTATGATGTACTTTAGAGCATAATTATATAATGAAAAAGACATTGGAAATGGTACAGCATAACACCCATCACTCTCACACATTAGCAATCCACATTTACCAATCCACACTTACCAATCCACAGATTCCACACATACCAATCCACACATACCAATCCACACATACCAATCCACACATACCAATCCACAGATTCCACACATACCAATCCACAGATTCCACACATACCAATCCACACATACCAATCAACAGATTCCACACATACCAATCCACAGATTCCACACATACCAATCCACATTTACCAATCCACAGATTCCACACATACCAATCCACACAAACCAATCCACAGATTCCACACATACCAATCCACAGATTCCACACATACCAATCCACAGATTCCACACATACCAATCCACAGAGTCCACACATACCAATCCACTCTCACTGTCACTCTCACTGAATGATTTCCTACCTTTCCTCTTTTCTTCTTACAGCAGTAAGCTCCTTTTCTTCCTCTTCGCTCCTCTTCTTCTGTCTTCTTCGCTCCTCTTCTTCTGTCTTCTTCCGGTTTAGAGGGCACGGACGGCGGTGGGCGCGGCTTCAGTGTTGTGCGCCAGGATCTGACAACAAACCCTGGTGCACAGCAGCAGTTGCCGCGTGGATCGCGAGGGAGCAGTATCGGAGGTCTTTAACAGACCTCCGGCTCCCTTGAGTGATTTTAAGCCGGTTCAAGGGAACCGGCTTAAAATCACTCAAGGGAGCTGGAGGTCTGTTAAAGACCTCCGATACCGCTCCCTTGCGAGCCTTCTCCTCCAGCGGCGGACATTACTGTCCGTCTCTGGAGGGGTGCCGGGTGCCGGCAAGTTGGCACCCCCCTGATGAGCGGCACCCGGTGCGGACCGCCCCCCGCTAGGTACGCTACTGAGTGTGTGTGTAAGGATGTTAGTCTGTGTAAGGATGTTAGTGTAGGTGTGTGTTTTAAGATATATGTGTAAGTATGTTATTGTGTGTAGGTTAGTATGTTACAGTGTGTGTGTTATGAGTATGTATGTTTATGTGTGCGAAAATATACGTTATTATATACAGTATGTTTGAAGGTTAGTTTAATGTATATGTGTGGAACTATGTTAGTGTGTGGGAAAATATATTACTCGATGTGTGTAAGTACGTTAGTATATTACTGTGTGCGTAAGTACATCTATTAATATACATAAGTATGTTGCTGTATTTGTGTAAGTATGCTACTGTGTGTGTGTATATGTAGGACGAGCCTGGTGTGCCAACCATACATCTCGCGGGGGGCCCCGGTATTTTTTATTGCCACTGCTGCTGCTACTAAGACAGGACTCAGCGAGGTAACAGGGGAGTAGAGTATGTGTATGACTGTATGAGAACTATTGTGTTAGAGTGCAGTGTATATATAATGTAAGAGTCAATGTGTGTATTGATATTTATACACACTGACTCTAACACTATGCATATACACACAAACACACTGACTATATATATATATAGTGTATAGTGTTATAGGCTTATGATAAAATATTTGCTTTTTTAATTTCTTCATGATTAATGTAATGTCTTATGATAAGATTAATGCAATATATAATTATCTATTAAGATTTAATGTACTCACACTTTCATTTATAATATTGTAAGTATACTAGTAGATATCAGACAGTCTAACTGTCTGCTGCATCTTACCTCCCTTCCGGTCTCCGTGTACAGGCGCTCCGTAGTCAGGCATCTGCTCACTGAAGCTAAAGCCCTGATTCCCCTACACTGGGGGGAGACGTCTCCGCCTTCTATACGGGAATGGGTGCTGCGGGTTGAGAATGTTAGGGAACTGGAGTAGCTGGTGGCCAGGTCCGATAGTCTTGGTGAAAGACATCGTCGTACCTGGTTTTACTGGTCCCAGTTCCTGGCGGACCCCACCTCTCAGCTTCTATTGCGCTGATTTTTCATTATTGTTTGGTTGGCTGTACTCACCTTGACTATGCTGCTCTTGTACTTACCGTCATTATTCTGTGGCCTCTCCTGCTGTGTCAGGACTTTGAGATGTATCACTGTTCTTATCATCGATGTGCCCCCCCCTCTTCCTACATGTCTTCCTCCTGTTTTGTATACTTGTTGAAAAACAATAATAAACTTTGATTTATTAAAAAAGATATCAGACAGTCATAATGTACGATGGTCAACTGTCTCCGTTTGAGCTTTGTGCTTTGTTTTTGTAAAACTTACAAATTATGTGTCACGATCTTATTGGTGGGTTTCGTAGTAAACAACTTTGAGTGACATATCCAAGTTTGCAGGTGTCCGTTCGTGGTAAACAACTTTGAGTGGCATAGTCAAGGTCATCCCATGGGGTAATGCCAACTTTTGGCTAAGACAAAAGTATATAAGATAGCGAGATCGCAAGTTTGGGGGGGCGGAGTACGGCGCTTACTGAGAGACTGTATCCCACGGGTATGTTGCAAATTATTATCTTTATTGGCAAGCATTATACTTATGAACTCTGCTTTATAGATACACTTTTGGATTCAAGTTAATTATTGTTTGTATTATCTATATACTCAATAAACAGAGTTTGGTTTACAATTCTCAAGTCCCTTTATTTTATTATACCCTCAATTATTCATTACGAATAGAGGGACCTTACCATTTAAAATTATTTTTTTGGTACCTGTATGATAAGCTCTGCTAAATCCTGAGAAATAAGACGTTAAAAATGGGAATAAAGGTATGGACCACATTATAATAATAGTGTTTGTGTATGTGTAGTGTTAGAGTCAGTGTGTGTGTTAGTGTTTGGTGTCAGTGTATATTGTTACCTTGGCTGTGTGTGTCAGCGTATTAGAGTCAGGGATGAGTCAAGGTGTTTTAGTACCTGGGAGAGGAATATGTGTGGGAAGGCCTTCCCTGAACTGTCCCCACAAAGTTGGAAGTTGTCTAAAATGTCTCTGTTTGCTAAATGTTTACCCTTCATTGTATTTAAGGGGCCTAGCAAAACCCTGAAAACAACACCAGACTATTATCCCTCCTCCACCAAACATTACAGTAGGCACTATGCACTGCCATAGGTAGCATTTTGTCGTGAATCCCCACTAGGGGAGTGTGCACGGTTTGCACTGTGATGTGCTCATACCGCCCAAAAATCATTATTATTATCTTTTATTAATTAAGCGCCAACAAATTACGCAGCGCTGTACAATTTTAATGGGGCAGTTAACACACAAAACAAATATACCATACTACATACCAGGGGAGGGCTGGCAGCCTAAGGCCTGGGGGGCAAGTCAAGTGAAGTGGCTCCGCCCCCTCGCACTCACCTTTCACCCCTCACGCTGCTCCCATCACTATGCGGCCATCAGACTGCTGGAAAACTGATCTAAACGGCCACTGGGTGCTGATGCCACCGGCCGGAGCTACTTTAATCCTTTTTTTTATTTATTTAATATGCCGGATCGGCTTGCCATATTAAAAATAAATAAATAAAGTATTAAAGTAGCGCCGGCCGGCAGCATCAGCACCCAGCGGCCGTTTAGATTCGATTTCCAACAATCTGATGGCCGCATTGTGATGGGAGAAGCGTGAGGGGTGAAAGGTGAGTGCGAGGGGGCGGAGCTTTCACCCCTCACACTGCTCCCATCACTTGGCGGCCATCGCATACGGCCGCTGGGTGCTGATGCCGCCGGCCGGCGCTGCTTTAATACTATTTTTTTTCCATTTAATAGCCGATCCGGCTTGCCATATTAAATTTAAAAAAAAAGTATTAAAGTAGCACCAGCACCCAGCGGCCGTTTAGATTAGATTTCGGGCGGCCTGGGGGGCAATTGCCCCCCGGCCCAGCCCGCCCCTGCTACATACAGACTCATCAGGATATGAGAAGCCTACCCATGAGCTGCCATGTAGCCTTATGGTACTTATATAGAAAGTTCCAGTCATGAATGGTGGACTTTTGCGAGCACCGGGAATATTATGGTTAATTGAAACAAAAGGAGGGCATAGTAGCTCGTTTGTAAGGGGTAAGTAGTTTCAGGATGTAGAAGAGGATTTATGGGAACAGAAAATGAACAGGGAGATCAATAGGAAAAAAGGGGATCAGGACAAAAAAAAATGCACAGCTGAAAAGGTGAATACCAACATTTGGCCAAAAGAGAAACAATCTCCCCAAAATACATATTTAGTACATATACAGGAAAATATGCATAATAATACAAAATATAGATTAAACTGTGATCTGTGAAACCTGCTTGCAGATCTGGCATAGTGGTCGAGATGAGTTTGAATACCTTTTCTATCTAGGAAGAGCTTGGCTTGGGATGGTAGTAAGCATTATAAGCTCTTAGAAAAGGGGGACAGTGAGGGAGGAAAGTGGAGCTGTGTTTCCTGAAGGGGGATCTTGTACAGAATACTGAGGAAGGAATTCCATTTATGTACAATAAATAGTTTACTATGATTCTTTAAATGTCTAACATAGTCTGCAACAATTTATATACATGCCAAAGTATATATTTTTCATGTGTGTCAGTCAACCACGATAGCGAAGTCGTGTGACACAGCCTACATGTCTGTGGTTATTTGGGTATTAATTTCTACGTAGCCTCTTTTTTCACAGGAAATGCTGTAAGCTTCTACATTCTGTACCAACTTTACAATGCTCAAGCAACAATCTTTTAGATCGCTTTCAGATATGGGGTGTAGTTTTTAATCGGTAATACATTTTAATTTCCAAACATTATTACTACTTCACAAAAAGTGGGGTATTTATAGGACTGTCTTTCAATGGTGACATAATTTTAAGGAGATCCCCTTGACTTAAATATACATCATACATCCACCAACATCCCACTTTTGGTGAGTTGTTGGTGGTCACAGCTTTTTTATTCTACCATTGACTTAGTCAATAACAGTTAGGCACTGTTCGGGGTAATGGTTTATTTCCACTTTAAAATCTATCCTTAATTACTAGCAGAAAAATAGTACAAGTTGTGTTAGCATTTGTAACGCACTATATTAAGAAGATTTCAGCCCTTTTGTTTTCAAAGTCATTATAATATGGGCACGATGGATACTCTTTTAAACCGCCTATTTCCTGGTACCTATGCCTGTGAAAAACATATAGGATGCTAACTTGCTATATGAAAAGCCATATAAGTTGTGTGGTTCAGTGGTAGGCTTATGTGTGATCCACATAGACCAAAACATTTAATGGTGTGGTCCTCCTCCATAGTCATGAACTAACACACTTCAGAAAGTAAAGTATTGGTTCTAGGTTTTGCCACTATGTTAATATGTTTTACATCCTGTGCATCACATGTATAATATGTTTAAATAAAATAATAATGACTAAGATTCTCAACCAAATGGATCATAAGGCTATTGTCCTCTACCTCCTCATGTAAGCAATTCCTCTTAACCATAATGATTTTTCATATGGGAATATTTTCTCTACTAGCTCTATACGCTGTGCAAACTACCTCGCTTTCACTGTGGGTGCACGTTACCTCATGTTATGTGACCTTGCTGCAGTTCAGCTTCCCAGAGCTTGTCCAAAATTGTTCACAAACGGTGAGGTGGAAGTCATGCTGCCTTTGATTGCGGATTTCTTCCTTGTATAACAGGATTGATACATAAAAGATTCCAACCAACTAACATAGAAACATAGAATATGACAGCAGAGAAGAACCATTTGGCCCATCTAGTCTGTCAATTTATCCAGATGGAAAGACTCTTATCTAGCCCTTGGTCTTGTCGTAGATTCAGGATAGCCTATCCCAGCGCTAAAGTAACTTTAATAAGAGCAATCTCAGTAGAATGTCAAGAGCAGAATCCAGATTAAAGAGTGTCCAGAAGTAGTTCTAACTAATAATCTAATAAAGTAGTTTGATTGTATGCAATGCATTCAAGAAGCTTGGGGGCAAGAGAAAGTAGAAAGACGGGACAGTAGTTGGACAGATCAGTCTGGTTCCGTGAGGCCTTTTCCAAAATTGGAGTTATGGTAGCATGCTTGAAGGAAGATAGGACGGGCAATTTCAGTATAGAGAGAGAGAGGTTGAAGATTTGAGCTAATGTAGGGACAAAAGTAGATGAGACAGATTGGGTAGGAAGGAATAGGATCGAGGGACATGTGGACAAGAGGCTCAAAGAAGAACATGAAGCTCATCTTCAGTGACAAGAGAGAATCGACTTAATGTAGAGGATGAAGGAGAGTTCAGTGTATGGGAGGGTGCCGAGTCAAAAGAAGGGCAAGGGCAACCGGAAAATTGTGAAGATGATTCACATCTAATATGTTCAATTTTGTTATTGTAGTATGAAGCAAAGTCAGGGGCAGTAAGGTTAGTGGAAGCAGTGGTTGTGAAAGGGCAAAGAAGGGAGTAGAAAGTATTGAAGAGGTGTATGGGGTTATGATAGAGGGAAGAGATAAAGGAGGTAAAATAGGTTTCCATACAAGGTAAAAGCAGAGAAGTAGGAACGTAGCTTGAATTTGCATTGCAGGAAATCAGATGTAGTATAGGACCACATTCAGCAGTGCGTGAACGACGTTCAAGGTATTGGGTTAATGTTGTGTGCCTAACAAACGTAAGCGTTGTGAAGAGCGAGTAATAGTTGATGCTACAGCCTCAAAAGCAAAGGAGGAGTAAGTCGGCTGAGAATTTCTGAAGATTGAGAGAGCTTTTTAGGCAAGTTAGTTAGGAGGAAAGGGAATGAGTGAGAGGCAAGATGTCGGCCAGCCTAGGGGCACACTGGGGCCTAACTGAGGCAGAAGAGTTGGACCCTCTACAGGCAGGGTCAGCAACAGGTTATCAGGTATCAGATGCATGGTCCCAGAACAAACCGGGGTCAGAAATGGTTTAACAGGTACAGGTAACAGAAGCGTTGTCGTAGAACAACCCGGGGTTAGCAAGAGGTTAACGAGTTAGAGGATAAAGCCAAGACAAAACACAACCTCAAAATCCAAAAATGATACCCGGAACCAAGAAATCAGTCAGGTAGGGAAACGGGGAAATAGGACTACTGCAGGATAGAGAAAAAGTAGCAGGAACAACATGCTTAGCTGCAGAGGCTGGCTCTAAATGTATGCTTGTATGTATGAATATTGTTAAAAACGGCAGATGAAAAAAGTATTTTATTGAACAGCTAGCTAAGGGTGTCAGTGTCTTAAATAGTGTTCCAGGGTTCTTGGGGGTCCTCCTCCAGCAAACAGGAGAGACTGCAGCGCGGTGGAGGACGTGAGAACGTCACAGGGGTAAGTGTCGTTTCTGACACAAGGTGAGAAAGCAGGATAGGAGGTGGTGGTCAGAGAGTGGGAAAGAGGAATTAGAGAAGTTAGTGCTAGAAAAATATAAGGTCCATGGTATAACCATAATGGGGAGTAGGGGAGTTTCAAATCCACTGGGCTCAAAGGTATGTCTGTTGGGATGTTGAGGTCTCCAATGATGAAAATGAGGATATCAGAGGAACGTGGGGGAAGTCATGAGAAGTGGTCAAGAAAATCTTAGCCCAATATATCAGACAAACACCCTGACTACAGTGGCTACAACTAAATGACTGATCTGTCAAGGTTTCCAGTAAGGGGCCCATAAGTCATAGAAAAGACACCGTAACATATGGTAAATGGATACATTTATTTCACTTTTTAACACAATTTTTTTTAAAGAGTAAAGAGTTGCCAAACCAGCATGTTATTGACAGGGGGATTCTTTTTATTATAATTTAATGTGTGCTCCAATTTGATTTGCTTGTTTTATTTAGTTTTTAATAATGGTTGGGGGCTGGATGCATTATATCCCCTGGAAGACCAGGCCAATTTTTTGTAGTTTTGCTCTAGTTATAACGCATAAACTCCTTGCACTTCGAAAGTATTTTGCATATTACTTCTCTGTATTTGCCAAACCAAATAATAAGAATATTGAAAACTAAATAGAAAAGCCCCGACCTTCCCTCTGTAAACGTATCCAATATACGTGGTTATATAGGTAGATTGCACACTTTTTCACTTTATTCCACTTTTCGTATTTGAACTTTTCCAGTGCCAGATATGTAGAAGATATGAAGCGTGCAAATTGAGCTCACGAGGCCAGCTACACATTTCCTGCATACCAGCACAGACCAAAATTACGTTTGACATACCGTATATGGGGAAATAAATAATAAATGTTTTTGCTTTTATGTTTGTTTTTATTTCTGCCATTATATCATGTGATTGGATGCGTGGTTTACCTTAAATTAGGTATCTATGAATAGCTTAATCTGTTATAATATATATATATATATATATATATATATATATATATAGTTTTCCTTTAGGCCAAGTGTAAAATAGTGACTTTGTTGGCACCTAACTATAGCAAAAATAAAAAAGGGTTAATCCTAATAAATATTGTTTTGTATTTATTCTTTTGTATGTATGAATATTGTTAAAAACGGCTGGTGAAAAAAGTAATTTATTTGCAAACAGCAGAGGGAGACATTAAGCTTAAACACACATATATATATTCAATGAAAAATATGTATACATGAACAGGGTTGTGACAAAAATGAGTTGACAGGCAGGCCAGTGGAGGGGGATCACTTATTCCTTTCCTGACACAGCAAAAGCAATGAGTGCATGCTGGGTTTGCTAGCAGGTACCCATTACGTAGCCATCGCCCCTGTGTGCAGTCCGGGAAATCATTAGCAGGCAGAATGCCGCGCCGATTTGGGGTCAGCATGTGCTACTTTCTGCATTGACCTGGCAAAATCTAATAGGGTATTCAGAGCAAGTGCCATGAACATGGGGTGGGTTTTTATGCGGGCCAAAGGAAACAAAGGTTGGGCTTTTTATTAAAGTGACATAAGGGGCATGGAGAGGGCTGGTTCATTAAATATAGTTTGGAGAAACAGACATTGGGGGACATTTCTAAATTAAATATGAGGGCCACTTGAAAGGGACATTAGGATGTTACATTGGGGGATGCTTGTACAATGAATTGGGACCATTGCCTGAGAGATAGAATGTTTGCTCTTCAGGGAACCCTGGAAGCGGTTTATGTGGGGTGGATGGTTAGGTAAAAATAGTTGGAGGTATGCTTATAGTGAGAATTGGTAGGAGTCTGGTATCCACAACTGTCAGTCCACCCCTGTATAGCATCTCCTTTGCGCCATTTTCGGCTATAGACTGCTGAGTCCACCACAACCTTGAGATAAGCAGCGTGAAGCTGAGTGGCACAAAGGAGATGGTACAGGGAGGCTGCTAGTGGCAGAAGCACGGCTCACCCCTTTATCACCAAGCCATGGAAACAAAGGCTTCTAAGGCTGAATGTGTGGCTAAAAGTGTGCCTCGGTTAAGTTTGTGCGCATCATTTGGAGTGAAAGTGGTCTGCCTGTTCTGCGTGAGTTGGTAGTGTGTGAGTGTGCGTCTGTTTTGATGAGAATGGAGTGTACGCGCATCAGTTTGATGTATATATTTCTGTTCGGCTGAAAGTACTCTGTATGTTTGTACAGTGGTTTGATGGGGTCTGTAAAAAAGAAATGCTTTTTGCTTATGAATTTGTATGCCTCCAAGTACCGGGCAAGGGAGTTTTTCCCTGCTGACTAGTAAGTCCAAGGGATAGTTTTCCAGGTATTGTATATGGAAATAGTTGCTAATCTTGCAATATATTAAGACTTCCTGATTTTTTTGTAAGAATCAATCATGAGTTTCAACATGTACCAACTTTTTTTTAGATAACTCTGCCAGTATGTTAAATAAGGAAGTCCATAAAAAGAATTTAAAGAGGAAGAAATTAGGGGGAGAACGTATATTTGACATTTTACAGCCGGACTTCTGGATTTACGATAACCAGTAAACACAGCGGTTCATTTTATCCTTAAATAAAATATTTTACTTTGGCAGATGTAATAAAGAGTGAATCAAAAAATTACAAATTGCAATTTCAAATAGCGCTTGGAATTCAAAGAATGGTAACGTACATAGTCATACCGGGAATCTCTCCGGATTTCACCTGGAGACTCCATGCAAAGCACTTATTCTCCGATTCGGCGTTTAGGCATGTCCCCTCTCACCCCCATACATATATGTGAATAGCCCTGATCCCCAAAAAAGGAGTGCTCTGGTCTGGAAGTTCCCATGTCTGCACATACGAACTTAACTTAATGGACATGGGTAGAACTTTACACCACTCTACCCATTTGGTGTCCAAATTATTAGATGCAATCAGTTGTAATACCTGGAGCATCCTAGGTAAAAACAGGAAGGTTTGTAGAATATATAAATGTAATTGTTGCTATATAAATACGGAGTTACTATACCCATCAGCCGTAACATTATGGCCACTTGCCTATTATTTTGTAGGTCCCACTTTTGCTGCACATTTTTCCTGCTTCTAACTTTGAGGACGAAATGTTCACTTGCTGCCTAATATATCCCACCCAGTGACAGGTGCCATAATACTAAGATTATACGAAGATTATCAGTGTTATTCTCTTCACCTGTCAGCGGTCATAATGTTATGGCTGATCGGTATAAATATAGGGTTTATCTCTAATAAAAGCCATGACTGTAAATATGTACAAATTTAGTAAATTTAGAACACATGGAAACTTGCAGGTATAGAGCAACTGAATAACACACAAACCCAGCCTTTCAGGTGTAGATCAACTGAAAAGCACATCCAAATTCACCATTGAATGTATAGATCAAATAAATACTGCATGAAAACCCTAAATTGCAGGTTGAAATTACAGGTTGCCTACCCCAAAGGCCAACCCTGGCACCCAGACTGCACACAGTATTTGCCAAGCACCCATATTGGACATATACGATTTGCCCAGCACCCAGATTGCATTCACAGGATTTGCCCAGCATCCAGATTCAACAGATAGGACTTGCCCCAGCACAAGTTTGCATCCACAGGACTCAAATTTTCTTTAACTTCCTTCTTTCTCATTATCTCTGTATTTTCTTTCCACCTCTCCCTTTTCTCTTTATATTTTCCCCCTTTTCTTTCATCCCGTTTTCTTGTTATCTCTCCTCTTTCTCTTTATCTCTCCCTTCTATATCTCCCATTTCTCTTTTTCCCCATCCTTTTACCTTTCACTGTTCTCTTTATCTCCCCACCCTTTCTCTTTATCTGTCTTTCTCTCTCCCTACCTTTCCTCTTTCTCTTTATCTCATCGCATATTGCTCATTGACCCTTTGCCCCCCCTACATATCCAGCGACACACAGATGTATACACTCTTATACAAACTTACACACTCACGCTAACACAAATTTACATTAACATACATTAATGTATGTTAATACACACTTACACACGCATGCTAACACACACACCCTCACACACACTTTCACACATTCATATTCACACACACCTAAATGCTCACACACGAACACACATACACATTAATGCTAACACACACATACATGCTGACACTGTTATCCCTTAACTCACTTGCAGTTTTCTTTGTGGTGTTCGCACTCTGTGCGTGCAGCCTCGCTTTAACCGCGGAATCACGTAACCTTGTGTTACATGACACAATTGTGTCCCTGTCTCCCCCCCTCCATCAAAAATTGTTTACAAAGGGCCGGTCCAACTTGGACTGGCTTTTTGTAAACAATTTTGAAATGGACTGGCTGTCCGGGGAGATAAGGAACGCAGCAGGTCACCTAACCTCTCATTACATGACCCTGCTATGTTCCTGTTTCCCCATGCAACTTCAAAATTGTTTACAAAGCACAATTGCCCCCTGCCTCCCAGGCCAGTCTGGCCCTGCTTGCCGACCCTTGTGCTGAAGGGGCAGGTGCTTTGGGCCCCATGAATGACTGCCCCTTTGGTCCTGTATTAATAGTAATTAAAACATAACTGAATGTGATTTCCCAGTAGAGGGATTTAGACAAAATTGGAGACTGGGCAGTTAAATGGCAGATAGGAAAATGTAAAAGTATTCATCTAAAGGGGAAAACAAGTATGCCGACTATATATATATCAAATGGCTGCTGGGGAAATCATCTATGGAAAACGATTTGGGAATAATTGCAGATAATACACATTCTAGAAGTATGGAGCCTCAAATAAATGCTGCAAAAAGAAGCAAACAATCTTCTATAAAAAAGGTGTACAGGATGAGAACACAATATTGTCTCTTTACAAATCATTACAACACCTGGACTATCCAGTATAGTTCTGGACAACAGTTCATTAAAAGCCATCATCGCTGAATTTGAAAGCATTAAGAGATGGGAAATTAAATAATGACATAAATCACAGATCTCCTCTCTAAAGACAAACTTTCCAAGTTGGGATTGTTTGATTAGAAGAAAGGATGTTGCGTTATGATTACCATATCCAAGCATATTCAAGGACCATACAAAAGCACATTTAGGGATCCTTTAATCCCAAGACATTTAGCAAATGCTCAGAGCATCCTTTAAAGAGAACCATAGATTTCATATAAAGTCACGACAATAAAGACATGGAATGCACTGCCAAGTGAAGACCTTCTGGTGAAATCATCCAACACTTTCAAAAATGCACCACACCAGCTCACCCTGATATTCCTTTAATAGTTGTATGTTTCTCACATTCATTTACTTGATCAGCTCTGAACTCATAATAAGAAGGTTATTCATTTCCAGCATTAGAAGACAACAAGCCACCGGCGTGAGATTATCACAGTTTGTGGCATCACTTCTTATGCAATAAAAAGTAACTTCCTGCACCTTCTGAGGTTTCAATCTTAAAATCAAAAGAGGTTTATAGTGGGAGGAGGTGTGGAAAACTTATATCATCTAAAGTCACACTTTTCTACTGCGAAAGTAACTTCCGTCACAGACCCACCAGGGTTCCAATTTTAACTTGTCACTGCAGCAGTTAGTAAGACTGTTAGTTAACCTTGAGCATCAAACGTCATTCATAGCTGCATATTAAGAATATAGTCCTTTAATTCTAAAGGGCTGGTCAGTTGGAGTGTTTTGACATTTTTTAGCTTTTCAAGTGGTTCTAGGACATCTGTTTTAAATCTTTTGAATTATGGGTTTATTAAATGTAATAAAGTAATGTAAGAATAACTAAATATAATGGATAACCCAAAGCTAATTGATGGGTAATAACTGGTCAAATGCAGAAGTTATTTGTGGGATTCGATATACTGCAGGAGCATCTGACCTTTGGACCATCTAGGATCTGTCCCCTACACCCAAAGTTTCTGAGTGCACGTAGCGTTCCTCCGTTACCAAAACTGCTGTTATATTCATTTACAGTATATGGAACCTTATTATTGGGGGAAATAACTGCTATTAAGGAGACTTGTTACAAATTAACGACAATATTAAAGGGACACACCATTTGTCACATGAGCTTTTATCACAGCTTAGTGTCTCTTAAATTGGTGTTTTTCAAGTGCATTGAGGGGTGGCTGCCAGCCACATTTTCTGCCATTGACCCACAGAAAATGGGTGGAAATGAGCACAGTAAATGCTGAGATGCTCTGTAGCTCTATAGCTGCAACATTTTAAGTCCTTTTTTAATTTTTTAGATGGTACTTTCATATGCGTTCTACATTGGTGGGGCTCTATGGAACATATTATACTCTCTGTGTGCACGGACATCCTAATGGAATTTATGTCATGGCAGTCTTCATGCCGCCCCATATAAAAATAACAGAATATTGTTTTTTCGAGGATGTTAGAATTAGGACTGATTATTTACTTTACACATACTAACGCCAGCTTACACTCAACAGTCTGATCCTTAAAAATAATTGTATTAATTATTCATAACAAATGTTTACATATTATGTTATTAATTGTATTTGCACGCAACTTCTGTTACCCTGGATCCAGGGGCAAACAAAGGCCATAATATAATGTCCCAAAGCATTGCAATGGCAATTATTCTCACTACAATCTGGTCCTACCCAATATTGCTTAAAAATAGGACACAGGATGCAAAATGCTCCTTGTTACTCTGAACATGCTAGCGGCTATATGTGGAGCTAAGAAAACACACCAAAAAAAGCTTCTAGCAGAGACCTAACGTCTTCAAATCAATGCAGCCCAGGGGGTAATTGGCCCATGCCCTCATTGCCAGCTCTCCCCTGTATGGAAAGATACTCAGACTCACACATACACATAACAAGCGCCTTGTGAATGGAAGAAAAATATAGTCTGCACCTATTTTCCCAATGTCAGTCTTCAGGTTGAATTCCCAGCTCCGTGTCAACTTCAGTGACATTGTGATGGAGTGGAGTCTCTGCCGAGGATGGATCTCTAAGCAGTCTTCTTCTCTGTACCCTCTCTGTCTGCAAAGTAACCGGTGTGCAGATCAAACGCCACGCTTCCTCTTTACGCCGAAAAGCCTTTTTTACAGATCCAGAATTCAGCGTTTTCTCTGTATTGAGCTTCTAATTTGTCTTTTTTACAGTTCATGCTGTAAAAGTAACCATACGTAGTCCACCTTTCTTTCCCCCTCCTTTGGACATTTTTAGCAAACTTCCTCGACGCTCCAGCCCCGACAGCTATGCTGCGTGAATTTGAGGAAGTTGCAGGTATTTCATAAGTATGTATTTCAAAAATTACATTTAGAATGGTTAGAGGGAGCTGTAAAACCAGTTTCATTTTGCAAGGTGAATTCTGTCTAATTGGAAGATAACTATAAAAACCCAAAACAAGCAAAACTAAATGCCAGCGGGAACCACAGAGAAGTCTGCCTCTTGTGCCGCATGGACCTCATTGCCCTTCATGCTTATATTGAGTGGCAGGATACAATGAGGAGACAAGGAAAAGAGGATGGTGATGTAGAATACACCAGTACATCTTTAGGATTCTTTGAAAAGTCTGCTTCTTATGTATTGACCTATAGGGATCCCTTTTAGGCTCACTGGATGGTGACTGTCCCATGATAGGAAACTATTGGCTGCCATAGGTTTATGGAAAACCATAGTAGTGATATCAAGGTCAAGAAAGACGATCTTATGCTGTGAAAGCTAATAAGTAAACTTCATATCAAGCATACGTAGAGGTTGAGCTTCTTGGCCTTTTGGCTAAGATCAAGTGAGTACCTGTGGGAGAGGAAAAGCTTGGTCCTCTGGCCTCAAGACTGGGAATTGCATTTGAGAGTCCATGGTGTTATGGCATCCCCTAGCAAGGATCCGCTGGGGCACTCAGTACTCTGACGGGTGTGCGGGGGCTTTTGTTTTACCACTTTGTACGGGTTGGTAAGCATGTTGTATTCACCTTGGATCTCCTCTTGATGTACATTTTATAAACTCACTCTTAAATTGCCCCGGCCTCTGGCTGGTGGTGAAGGGTGAATTTTTTAAATCTTACCAGCTATTGGCTGGGGCCTCCGATATACTCACTGGCACTTATTTGGCACGGACACTTTTCAGTTTTTTCGGTTTGCAGTGCACAAATGATTTTAGGTATCAGACTTGACACAATGGTTAAGCACCATTGGGTCACCTGAAGTCACAGTGGAACTGGGTCCACAAAGACCCTGTCCTGTATTGGTGGGGGGAGTGGTGTGTGCCTTCAGGCCTCCACTCCCCCTTTGAAGACTTTTTCATTACGTAGTGGACTCGAGGACTTCAGTGGGTATCCCCTGTGGGAGAGCCTAGAACATCGGGCCCACCCAAGGCTTCTGCCTGGGCACGAAGGGGCTGCACTCCCCAGAAGACAAAGATTGGGGACTCAGCTGGAGCAAACTCCAAAAAAATGTTTTCAGTCCCGTCCCAAATCAAGAATACACCATCACTATATCATAACAAGGTCACAATATGAGACGTGTATTCAGACAATGTATCAGATTGCACCAAACTCTTCCCAGCACATGAAATACAGGTTAGTGAGCGAGGGGCTACAACAAGTACCCATATCTGTCCCTGAGATCTGAAGGTACAGTTTGTTGGCAAACAAAAAATAATTGTGGGTTTAAAATAAATTTAGCAGTTTAAGAACATTCACCTTCCCAAAGTAAAGTAATGATTAAGATTCAAATCATTCAAATCAAATCAATTAAAAACAAACCGCAAAGAGCGCCCCCTGGTGGTTCTCTTTCATTTTAGAATTTAAATTCTACATTTAGGGTTTTATGTACAACTTCTTAAAGAGCAATCTTTATGCTTGCATCATGAGAAAATGATCAAGGGCATTAAAACAGTTGTATTGATATATGTAAATACAGGTATAGATGAATGGATGGATATTTGGATAGAGCATACCAGTATTTGGCAAGTATAAATGAAAGATGGTCCATAAGGCCCATCAATGCCAATCCGGCCCCTGGATCCCATTATCTGTATGTTGATTTGTAATCCTGATGAAGGCCACTGGGTCTAAACACTGGCATGACATGCGAATGAGTAAGATATTGCGGCTATTGATAACACATTTACTTGCGGCATACATGGTTGTCTGGGCCAGTTCCTGTTGAGGTTACCCATTCGCTAGCTTTCCCCATACTGTTTCCCCATTTAAAAAAATGTTGTTCTTTTTCTATAGAATTGCACATTGTTCCAGTTGAATAAACACCAAGAATAAATATAGATGGATCTTGTTATTTGCATTTACTTTATGAGCATATATGAATATAGCAATAAACACAGACAGCGTACGTGCAGGAGATTACATATATCACATATAGCATAGCTAAACACAGATGGTCTTTACTAAAATGTATTTAATAAAAAGAAGAAAAGTAGGTCTTCTGTCTTATAAACAAATCGAACAAACAAAAATAGGTCTTGTTTCTTTTAAAACTGGCTTGGAAAAAAGTTTATTAAAATAAGTGTAATTGTAATGAGCCCTTATTCTATACAGGTCAGGATCTTTTCTTGTGGACACATGTGGATCTATCAGTGGCCCGGATGTTATACATTTTGTGGGGAAAAATTATGAAACTACTGGCGCACATTGCCTCTACATGTAGGAATACATGTTCATCTGATCTTAGTTTCTTTGCGGTTGTTTCTTGATTATGTTGAATTTTGTGCCCTCATTCTCTGTAATATGCAGCATAACCATGATGTCTACACACCAGCATGGACAGATGCAGTGAGCAGCTTGGACTTGTGTCCTGATCTCCTATTGCTTGTATCCTACTTACCGTATTTGCTCGATTATAAGACAAGTTTTTTTCCCCCAAGAGCAAATGATTTTAAAAATACCCCTTGTCTTATAATCAAACCTAAAATAGAGGTCTGACTATAAGACTAAGATCCAGATCCCCCGCAGTGCTGCAGGGGACCTGGATCCTCCTCTCCGGCAGGCAGTGAACATCTACAAGATGTGCGCAGACAACCTCCGCTGCTGCTGGCACTTCCGCAGGGGCTTCTAAGGTGGAGTGACCTTCCGGTGCTCAGTCATAGAAGCCCCGGCTGAAGTGTTGAGTAGCAGCGGATGTTGCACGCAGACGTCCACCGGCTGCCCCAACGTGACACCAGGGAGTCTGGGGCATGTGGGACAAGACGGCAGATAGGGTGGAATTAGGCATATCTGGAGGGGGGGAGTGGCATATAGGGGGGTAAAAGGCATATCTGGGGCAGATGTGCATAACTGGGGGGCAGGTTGGCAAATAAAAACAAAAAAATGCGTTCTCAGTTTTTATTAAATATGAAAAAATAGTTTACATGTGAATATTTAATAATACAATTTTTTTCTTAAACGGTAGTCTTATATTCTGGCCTTTTTTTTTTTAATCAAAATTGATATTCAAATTTTGGGGGGGTCGTCTTATAATCAGTCAGAACAATGTTCTGTCCGGATGGCGAGTGTGCACAAACTTTGGAGTTACATGGACCAAGTCTATTTTGCTGTCTGAGTAGCGTGTGGAGGTTTGGCCACAAAGTGTGATTGTTTATATTTGTATGAACAAAAGAAAAAAAAAAAGCTAAAGAATTTGTCACAAATAAAATAAGTAGCTGTCACAGAATACTTTATATATACCATATTAGTGGAATAGGCACTATTTGTACCCAAATACATAATTTAGGCACTTGAAGTTATTCCAATTTAACTGTAACTAAGAAATTAAGTGTTTCACTATTGAAGAATAGACATGTTAAGATCTTTTGTGGTTTTCCTTTTGGGTTAAAGGTCTGCTTATCATTAAATTATATATGTATATATCTGAAGCACCGATTTAAAAGGGGGGAAAAAAAAGCAAACAAATAAAAGCCTTGTTGAATTCTTGGATTTTGCAAGATTTATCAAATAAAAACAAGAAACCAGAATGTTGGTGACAATTATTTATTTTTGTTGCATAAGTATATAAATAGGTAAACATATATCACATTTGAACATTCAATTTCAGAGTGAAACCAAAAATAAAACAAAAAGATTAGAAAAAATATGCAGAATCAGCCCATTTACAGGTATTTCTAATTACAGAGACAGCATGGAAACAGCACAGCTAAGGAGTGTAATGTGGCACGGGCTTCATAAAGGAGTTCCTACATAGCACTGACATCTACAGTCCACTCCTTGTACACGGCCCACGGCTTGACCTGGCCCCGGGAAACATTAGCTGCCCGATTCCTGCAACGCTGGGGGGCCAGAACGAGTCCAAACAGCAGCTGAATGTGCTTTAAGCAGCCAACACATCTAGCGCTCCTAGCAATACACAGACTGAAGCCGTTATAGGAAGGAAATGCTTTGGCCAAGATGTACAGACAGCTTATAAGTGTTAACTCTAGGTATCTGCGGATAACTGCAAAATATCAAACCGTGTCCCAATCCAATATAGAAACAGTGACATATAAGTGTGATATTTGTGCACAAGAAGAATAGCGTTATCATGACTCGGAGACCTTAAGGTGGAAATGGGCAGCGTTCAGGGCCCAGGTATTATGTGGATAACGAGCAAAAGATAGAGGAGCCGCAGGTTGGCAAGATCTACCTTGTGGGAATGATGGACAATAAAACAGCAAAACATAATATAGTTTATAAAACTACGGCATTTTATATTTACATATTCTTAAAAGATTGAGCCTGGATAAAAAAAGAAAAAGAAATGTCACGCTCAAGGGGTCAGGCCGTGCTTTAAGTCAAGGCGATGATTGTTCCAGCGCTGCTACTTCAAGAATTACGAATCTATCCTAAAATGAGTATATTTTTCCTTATAGTAAGCCGACAGTGTATTAAGATTGTTTTTTTAAACCCCACATATATTGTTACAATGAAATACGATGAGTATCCTTTACTGTGCTTGATAGCAGAAGTTACAGCGGCACAAAAAAAATATTTTTCACAATATGAATAAGCAGATATTGGTTAATTTATCATGTCTGCTAATAAGAATAATTACATAAGCATTACATGAGCCTGGCTTAATATAGTATAATGAATAGTAGTCAGACAGACAGTGTTAAGTAACTTTCCATGAATGTGTATCCTCATGACATTGTACAGCGCTACGGAATTCAATGGCGCTATATAAAACAATAAATAATGACAACCTGGCACAGTAAAGGGAAATAAAGAGTAAAAGAAATCATATTTAGAAATGTATTTTACTTGCAGGAAACCATTTCCTTGTTTCAAGGTTAAAGAAAAAAATAAAAACCATCAAATCAAAATAAAATAAAAGGGTCCTTTTTAAAATCAGTCAGCGAGAGAGCCCAATGGCTGCTGCTTAAAAATGGAGGAATGTCAAGACAGCCAACTAGAACAACTCCAACTCCTTTTAAATCTAATTTGTTTGGAGAAAGGTTTGCGTATATATTTATTTACGGATAGCTTGTGAGTTTTATGTGACATCTTATAAGTTTGCAGGTTAGTACAATAAATTATTATTAGAAAGGTCATTAACTCAGCTTCAGCCCTCACGTAAACCAGAATACTTTAAATAATCCCAAAGTATGAGCACAAGCACCTGGATCAATCTTCAGCTCTCTAGCTACTGTAATACTTAGTTAGTAAGCAAATAGCCAACAATTGTACAGTGCACACCATCCTAACAGAGACATTGTAAAAGACATCCATACGCATCAACATACACACCCACTCCTGCATTACCAAGGAACATCATAAATAGATATACATGCACGCTGCTACATATAATATATAATATAATATGCTCCAAAATCACACCAGCTCACACACACTCACCATGACGCAACACCAGACCGGTGCATTCTGCACTATGTCACACGATACTGTGCCTGGATACACAATCTCAAGAAAAGTGGGAATGGGTCTTTGGTTATCACTTTCTCCAATTCCTCCTACTTTTCTTAGGTCTAACCAAGAAATGTTGCGGCTGATGTCCATCAGTTTATGGTTCATGCTTGAATATATGCAATAAACACATACAAGCAACATTACAGCTATTTGACACTTCTACTGAACTCTGCACAGTATAAGATTCCTGATTCGAGAGTAATAAGGACCACTTATGCATGATCTGATGTTTGTGTCACACAGAATGTTACAAGGTGCCCCTATGCGATACCTTAGGCTCCAGGCTATTCCGACTGGAACACATGGGAACCGACCCACAAGTCCTATCTTATAACTGATTCCATGGATGAACTCACAGTCAACATGCACAAAGCCCACACATTGTCTACAAACTGTGAACCACTTGGCTCCCCAACCCCATAATCCATCACTCATTGGCCCCAACTGTGCGACTTTACTCCAGCCCCTCGGCTCCTACAACCTTCTCGTGTATGTATTTCTCCTGAGTAATCTACCGTCATAAAAAATCTCTGTATAATCACTAGAAACCTTAATTCTTTAGATCTTCATACTACCGTTTATGTTTAGATGATACAAAAATAAAGGATTAAAAATCGAATAGAATGTCTAGTGTTGCTATAAGCAGCACTGATGAGTAAAAGGCAAGAACTGCAACAGGGCCGAACTGGGAATTAAAACCAGCCACGGAAATAATTGAATACCAGTCCCATAGTTCATGGTTCATTTTTGGGCACTTGTTTAGAATTTACACTTGAAAGTATTTTTTTTTTAAAACCATATTACTCTTAAACAAAATACATATGAAAACATAGATCATGTAATTGGCTGGGACCAATAGAGAACACCGGTATTGCGAAAACATAAAAGCAACCTTTTTCAAATTTAAAATTACTGAAAACAGTTATTAAAAGTTATTTAAAAACGAGAAATTACTTTCACAGTAGTAAATAAACATGGCAAATAAACTTGCAGCTTTCCTTAAAAAATTATTTTGAGCTAAACATGTAAGAGGGAGGCTGAGGTTTGTAAACTGCATGGGTTATCAGAGAGTGAATCTGTGTCTGTATATATGTGTAGGTGTATATCGTTAGAATGGCCGTGTGTGGAAGTTAATGGTTTTAAACTGTATGTGTTTGAGTGTATGGTGCGTGTGCGCATGTATATTTTTGTATATTGGAGGGGCTGGGAGTAAGTATGCATAAGTGAATTGTGTGTGCATGTTTATGTAAGTGCATGGTGTTAGAGTGGCTGTGTGTGTGTGTGTATGCACGTGTAATTGTAAGAGTGTGTAAAGCGTTCATGGTACGTATTACGTGTATATGCACGTATGTATATTTATGGTATTAGAGTGGTTGTATGTATGTATGTATGTATGTTCAAGTGTAGAGCTGCCCCTGACCATCATCTTACTCAAAACATCCCAATTCATTCCAATACCCAACCACAATCATTACCTCCTAGCCACAATATTCACACCCCCATCATATTACTCCTAATCACCCCATTTTGCACTACAATTATCCCCCTCAATTTTCATGCTCCCTAACATAACTTTCTCATCATCATTTATTTCCCCATCATCTTAATAGCTCCCCTTCATATGCATTCAATATTCAACAGTCATTTTCATTAGTTCACACAATTTAATACAGAGGTGTATCCAGAAGCCACAGGGCCCCTGTGCAAAAATTCATCCCCCCCCCCCCACTAATTTTACCAACAACATGTCCCACAGTGCCACCTTTGTAACCAAACTGTTTAAGGGGCACATATAATTAGATGGCCGGCCTCACGACCAGTTACAGGGGAGGCACCCTAGTGTGAAATATATAATGTCTAAAAGGCAATAAAGACCATCTTGACTTTGGTTAATTCAAAATTAAATAAAATGCTTCATTCCACTATTTACCCACCCCCTTTTTTCAGAAATTCTCCCCTGATCATCTAATCCTTAAACATCTCTCTTGTTAAACTATTTCCCAGAGACCTCCTATGTTGATGGTTGATAGAGACCATCATTGTCCCTTTAATTGGGGACATGTCAAAAAAGTACTCTATTTAATACAGCCCTGTGACATGTATTCTCTACAAAAGTCCTTAGAGAAATGTGATTGCAATGTGCATGAATATACCTCCCAAACCTAATCAGTAGGGAGCAGAGGGGAAAGAAGACTCTTGGAGGTACATATACCAGCCAACTGGACTGTGCGAGCCAAGACCTTCAGGATGGTAACAAAGGTGGGGGGCTTTTAAATTACCCCATGCTTGGAAGCATCTACTGTTTGGATACAGTCGGCGCCTAATAGAAGGCCTTCATAATAACGTTCACAGCCAACATAAGTAAGATGCGTCTCTACAGCAGCAGCCTGGAATAGCTTTATCATTACGAGTCGCCGTGCAGCCGCAGCTTACATAGACCTCCACGTACTATTTATACAATTATGGGGGGCAATATTGTATGTTATCCCCCAAATCAAACAGTGTACATTAGGTTTCACTTATTGTTCATTTTAAGGTGTTACTGTCTCTTTCAGCATCGTTTGTAAAACATACAGCAAATCCTCATATTACACAAGGTTTTCATCTATTGCCTATCCTATTTTACCATACGGTAAAAGTGTACATATCATTAAAGTTATGTGAACAGATGACCTGCAAATCATAAATTAGACAATTCATAAAACAGGAATCGTACAAAGTATCAATAAACTTCTTCCGCTGCGCAGGCCTTCTCATGAGAAAACAGCCCATTCCATTCTAGTAGATTTCACACAAAAATTGAATTTTTTTTTTTTTCTTTTTTAAATCCCCGACCACTACGCTGAGATCAACGCATACGCTATTGGATTCAACCGTAAACAACGAGACAATGGATTAATAATGTAACTCCGTTCAAGTGACATTATTGGAGGCGTTCAGCAAACTGATTTGGTTGGACTCAACTCAACACAAACAATGGACAAGCAGCAACACTTTAAAATAGGGTTACAGATTACTCTCTAGTATCCAATGCATCGGCACTGATCTTTAAAAGAAATTATGTTTACAAGATAATACTTCATACCTGTAAAGGTATTTTAAAAAGGGAAATTTAAAAACGAGAAAGACACGTAGATTAAAAAATTGGATTTGATTCCCGTCTTTTAGCCTCTTATGTGCTCCAGCAGTGCAAAGCTATTAAAAAGGCCTTTAAACCACCCCTTTGTGCATTAAAATATGAATGGACTTAGTCTGTGCATGAGGCTGGGGTCAGGCCTAGGATGCTTGGTAGTCCACAGGTAATCATCTAACGGGATGTCTTCTAATGGATGAGACTTTCTAAACAGAGCATAACGGAAACAGACAAAAAGAAACAAGAAAAAAACCCAAGTAACAAAAAGGTCACAAGACATTTGCAAAAAGAATAATGGAAAAAAGGGACTTTTTCTGCCCTCTCCAGCAGCACAAGAGGTCAACGAGTCTTCTCTCACAAGGAGCTGGAGCGGCTTTATGCTCCTTCACCATTTCCCAGCATCCCCCTCTCAGTTAAATGCGACTTCAGCGTGTTGAAAATGTGGATTTGTTGGTCGGGGCGCAGGGTTAAAAACTGCTGGATTAATTTGCTTGGGTTGGGACCCCTGCAACAGAAACACAGCCGGTAAGGAGAATATACATCCATCTCAGCTACTTTCTCATGCTATTTAAAGCCTCATTGCAGCACGTTTTCTAGTCTCTTAATTCTAGACATATAAATAGGGATGGGTGATCGCATGTTATTAATTATGCTGACCTGTGGGATTGCCCATTGAAATAAAGAAGTAAAAAAGTTTAATGGCCAGGAATTTAACACCCATGACAAAAGCAACTTACCCAGTAAGATCCAGTGCTTACCTAATGAAGCTTGCGATGTACACATTCACAAATGTGGCCATTAAATACTGGCAGTCAAATCTGTCCATTATGCCTCCGTGACCTGGGATCGTGTTTGCAAAATCCTGCAACCAAAAAAAGTGACAAGTATTATTGTCTGTGAATGCGTAAAGGTGCTCTCAGATATGAACGTACAATTATTTTAGGATGGTTTTGAAGAACATTTTAGTAGCACAGGGTGCTTACTTTGACAAGACACCAGCGTGCTATGCGTGAAGTCATCTGGGTTTACTCACTAAAGCAGGAGAGCTGGAGTCTACATAGATTCACTATGATCATAAATGGCCAACAATGCAAAACTTTCCTGCATGAGGGGCTGAGGTGGCCCTGCATAATGTACAAATCAATAGATGAGACATCTTTCAAGAAATCTATTGAATCAAATATGCATTATACAAGGCTCAGATTTACTAGAAGCCAGGTTTGGCTCTTCATAACTCATAGTGAAGACAGCAAGTTAAGACAGCAATTCTGCAGACACCAGCAAAACAATGATCGATCATACAGGGTAGAGGCCTATCTGAGAGAGGAAATAAACAGCTGTGTTACGACTAGGCAGATCCAAGTGTAATAAACACTTTATCCTGAATGATACATGCAAGAGATGGACTCTGACAAATAACGTATCTTTTACACTTCTTACACCATCCAGGGAAACTCTGCATGTGGACAACGCTTAATGTTCTTACTAGTGAGGAGGACGCAAACTTATGGGGATCAGTAATGAGACCATCAAGAAAGGGCAACAATATATATCCCTCTGTCATATAATTCCCATTACCGTCAGAGTAAAAACAACGTTTCTTTGGCTTTTAAACACCAGTGTAAGATGGCTCATGAATATTTCAGTCAATCACAAATTTCTTTTTTTATGTGTATATATATGTAACCTAAACGTTTGTTGGAAAGTTAAGTATCCTCAGCACAAATGACAGCGGAGTGATCTGATTATACATAATTTAACAGAAAGTCTAGAATGTGTCCGCGCTCGCAGCCTCCCCTGCAGCAGGAATTACTTTAATCTTGAAAGCTCTCTTGAAACCACTGGCGAAGAATCCTCCAAACGGCCCGATGAGGGAGGCAAAAGTGGAAAGGGCAATGCTGTGGATTTGGAAAGGATACATCCAGATGGTCTTCTGCAAGAGAAAAGAGATCCTGTGATACACTTTTAAGATTAGTGACAGACAGCACCGAGAAAGTGTTCTGCTTCAGAATTATAGAATAGATGTAAAATGGGTTATACTTTTTTTTATGACCCGAGGTCACAATACTTTAGTGTCCAATCTGATTAATGCCCTTCCCTGCCTCCTCGCAAATGAGGACAACAAATAGCAAATCGATTTTACGCTGTGAGTGGGGGAGGGGGCAGAATTTTCCATGTTAAGAAAGAACACTGGATGGAACACCATATTTCTCCTGATAAATATTAATGTTACATTAGCTGCCAGGATTATTAATGTGCTATATTATACAACGGATCTATAGATCACCCTCGTACAGATCCTTTCACCCCATATGGCTATGCAGGTTTCTTAAGTGATCTGTAGTGTTCACAATCAATTTTGTGTACCTGGACATGAATTCATTTTGGTTTGTAATCAGTGTAATTAAATGTATTTATTTTCAAGGCAGAGGACTGTTCTACTTCAAAGAAGGTAATTTCTGGCAAAAAGGGACAGAACCAGCACACAATGACAAGGCTGCATCCACCCTTCAAGGCCCGGTAAATGACAGATCTGCTGTAAGACAATGTGGTATATTTCCCCTCTATTTCCAAGATCCCACTTGAACGTGTGCCATAATCTCATGCGGTTGATAATTTCATGGTTCAACAATGGACCAGGATCTTTGGCACAGGTAAGAATAATATCATTTCTTCAGTGCTCACCCAGCTGATGGCAGACTGTAAGACGGCAGGAATGTGATATTCTTGTAGCTGGAAGAGCTCGCTGGGCTCGCAGTCCACGGTAAAACGATTTGTGTCATTGTTAAACTCCACCGGGCACACAAAGTGACTGTACCCGGACATGACATAGGACAGCTGGAGAGAAAAGGGTGAAGAACAAAAAAGCGATTACGAGTATACATTTGGCTACAAAACGCACCTGTGAGACTGTAAGGAAAAATACTTAAAGGGTTAAGTGAAAAGAGTATTTGAAAGCAACTTCAGGTAAAAGAGAAAGCCAGGATAAAAGGCAGTGAATAATTTAAAAGCAGTCATCACATTTTGAGGATTTTTATGGGCATAAATGGAAAATCTATTTAGAGTTATAAAAAGGGTACTTTGTTGTACTCGACTGTCGCCTTCTAGGCTGGTCTTAAAGATTACGCTCAAATGATTATTTGCGTATGCTGGTCCGGAAAGAACAAACATTTGAATAACAAATATGGCAGAGCGTGAAATACAGAGGGGTTTATCCAGTGACCTTCCTGCTATTCACAAAGACTCAGACTTACCAACAACCCAAAGAGTACAGTGGAAAAGAAACCTCCAATAAAGCCTTCCCACGTCTTCTTCGGTGATAACTAAGACCAAAAAATGCAGGAATTAGTAAATTAATAGCGTGAGGTGCTGCACCAGTAAAATGTCACTTCTACGACTATATTCAGTGTAAAAATATTGACTTTGCTAATATTTCAAGCACCATTTGATGCATTCACCCATCTGTGTTTGGTGACCCACTATGGTTCCTGTAACACAAACCCTTGATGTTGTTGCACTGACCTTGATAAGTGGAGTACGGCCGAAGAAAAAGCCAAACATGTATGCCATTATGTCATTACAGATCACACATGAAATGGGCACGATAAACCTTGAAGAAGAGAGGGGAAGAAAATATTCAGAAAAAAAAAAATAACAAAAAAACCCAAAAATGGCTATTCATTCATAGGCAAGAAAAAATTATAAAGAGCAGCTAATGGAGTGATCCAGTTGACCGGGCCATCAGACTGCGGTAATAAGACCACTCTGACAGCCCAGCTGCCCCTCGCTAAAGACAGGGAGAGTTTGAACACAAGGGCTTTAGGTCGTTCCTCTAAGTATTGTGATCCTGCACCCACACAGGGTACCAAACAGCACGGTCCTCTAGGGTATTAACGCCACATCTCAGTTAGGTAATCACCCACGATTTATTTGTAGTCCACATATGAAGTTATTTACAGGATTACATAGAACACAAATTCCCTACAAACAAAAGCCTAGCTCGTCTGAGCGCTTACTCACATATAACTCCCTCACTACTAAGGGTCTAAACTAAAACAAAACATAATCCCACCAACCTCTTTGATGGTCTCTTTTGTGCATAGCAAGCTCTGCTGCTTCCAAACAAACTCTCTCCCCCTCTGTCCAACAGGTCAGGTTATATTGCAGTCAGTGCAGCTAATTACTTGCAGCTGACCAGTGCATGGGAGTCAGCTTAAACTCCCGGCCTGGAACCCGCGTCAGTCCAGGTGCATGTAAACTGCGGGGTGGAGCACCAGCCTGCCCTATATGTCGTAGAAAACCCTGCAAAATCGAGGGGGAATGTATACCCCTTCCACGACAACACCCCGCACCTTGTTACAGTACGTAACTATAAAGCGAAGTGTTTCATCTAAGTATATTGTCGATGAACACAGGGAGAAACCAAACCGCACGGAGAAACCTACTGAGAGAAAATCCCAAGACAAAACAGGCTTTTGGATCTCGTTAAACGTATTAATTCACATAAAAGGTTTGTTTACAACAAAAATCCAGGTTTGGAGGCTTCTGGGCTCTAAGAAGAAACATAATGGCTGTGTGCACTGGGCTAATATACAGCAGCCATTATAAATAACTACCTGCCTATTCCTACATGACGTTTCTTTCTGTGTGTGAAAAGCGAAGACATTTCAGTCAGTACCCACTAACCTCAATGGCACATATCATGGCTTGTCTCCTTTAAGCAGCGGGTGTTAAGGAACGTTATCGTTATTGCTGAGAGGATAAAACCACTTTTCTAACATAACTCAGTGTTCCTTAAAAGTAAAGAACCTATGAATTACTAAAGCCTCATCAAGAACATGCGTATACAAAATCAATAAGGACTTGAGAACTCACCAGATCATACCCTCAAACAGGTTGTGTATGATAAGGTGCGACTGGGTGACAACAATCAGCAGGGTGACATGCGTCCATCCAAACTACAGAAAGAAAACAAACACAAGGAGTTCTTTTTGCATAAGAAATCTGTGGTTATGAGTACTACTAACCCTTTGGGAGTAACACTCCTAAAATCCACTGTAACACATATCTGTCCCATATGATCATCAATCAACAATATTTTATTTGGAATTATTTCATTGGCCTGAACAAAACACTTCTACATGGCTGGATATTGCTCAGTAAGGTAGGCGCCGCACCCAAACTTTTACAACTGGGACCTATACATTTGTGTCAGTCTACTAAACTCTATAAACACATATACAAATGGCACCTATAAATCAAGCTGGCTCTATTTCTTGTTGTCGGTTCCTATATTCTATATGGATTTTCTAGTCCTCTGCTGAATCAGATGGAGCGCATATACGTACCATGTAGAACTGCAGACGATAATGCTTCTTCACCAGGCTCAGCACAAACATGCAGAAACCTTTACAAAGAAAACCAATGTTCATATAGAAATAGATACAGTGTAATAAAACCTTCCCTCATCAGCTTCCATTAATGGGAACGGTGTTCTCCTTTCCTTGTCTCGATGTCACCCTTGACTTTGATCTCTTGCTCACCCACCACTCACTCCCCCATCTGTCCCTCCCTTTTAAGCTATTAATACTGAATATATCGCAATGCTGGAATAATTCTCACTCGATAATACTAAAAATGAAAAAAATGATGTGTGCAGTCGGCCAAAGCCTGCAAATTTATTCCAGGTGTGGTTCGAAGGGATGGTTTGATGTGTGATAAATCTCTACAGATCATAGCGCCAAACAGAATTATCATGAAACCTTTCAAAGAAAATATTAGGGGCACGCTTCAAGCACTGGAAGCCCTCTACGAAATACTTACATTATCATAATTAGTGAGAACTTTGCTCAAAGCACATTCATGGAAAAGAGCCAATAAAATATTAATCACTTTGCCATTTCCTTGCAAAAGAGAATGGCCTGGTATCCCATAATGTGGCCTATCACGGACTTTTCCAGTACAACGTGCAAATGTGGGTTTTTCACACATTTCTCCCTGCTCCCGTTTGACATAGAAGACTAAAAGCTTTAGAACTACAAATTAGATCAGTTTCTCCCACTTAGCTTAGGGAGGGATTCAATTGAAGATCAGGGCAAATGCACCCTGTTTTATAAGATCTATTTAACCATGGCAATAAAAATACTATTAGTCGCTGTTAGTTTATTTGGCTTGTTTTTCTCTCAGATATCTCATGGTGCTGCCACAACCACAAGGGATTCTGGGTAGGCGCATGCAAATAAGGTAAAAAATGATCACCTTTGCCTCTATATCCACTTTTTATATGGATCCCTTGAAAGTAATTGTGGTGGCAGCACCATGAGATTTCTGAGGGAAAAACAAGCCTTCTGGCTTGTCTGGTGTCTGTAGATGAGTGTTTAATAATACTTCTACTACCCCTTAAAATTAACCCCTTAAGGACCGGGCTCATTTTTCGTTTTGTACCCTGTGGGACCGAGGCTGTTTTGACACTTTTGTGGTGCTTGTGTTCAGCTGTAATTTTCTCCTCACCCATTTAGTGTACCCACATAAGTTATATATTGTTTTTTTCAGGACAAGATGGGCTTTCTTCAGATACCATTATTTTGATCGTATCATCTTATTTACTATAAAAAAAATAAAAAAAACATGGTGAAAAATTGAAAAAAAAACACATTTTATGACTTTTATTTGAAAAATCTTTTACTCACCTAAAAAAGCAAGTAAAAAAACTAGCTAAATAGATTCTACTACTTGTCCTGAGTTTAGAAATACCCAATGTTTTTATGTTTTTTTGCTGTTTTTTGTAAGTTATAGGGCAATAAGTACAAGCAGCGTTTTATGATTTCCAAATCTTTTTTAACAAATCTGGTCAGTCTGCCTCCATCTCCTCTTTGGAACATCTTTGAAGCCGGTTAACTCAATTTAACCCATTCAAACCATATATTTTTGAAAACTAGACACCCCAGGGTATTCCAAATGCTGTTATTTTAACCCTTTCCATGCACCAATTATACAACTACACTTTGTCAAACTTTGTAATAGTAATTTTTTTTATTTTTTTTTCCACACAAATTGTACTTTAGTTATAGATATACAGGTGCTGGTATATGTCACTGTCAAACAACACCCCAATATGTGTTCAGCAACATCTCCTGAGTACAGCGATACCCCACATGCATGGGTTTGTCAGATTGTTTGGCTGGTAAAAGGCTACTTTTGGGGCATGCGTAATTCAGGTGGTCATTTGGTCATTGTGCCTCCCTCTCCTCTTTGGAATATCTTTGAAGCCGGTTAACTCAATTTAACCCATTCAAACCATATATTTTTGAAAACTAGACACCCCAGGGTATTCCAAATGCTGTTATTTTAACCCTTTCCATGCACCAATTATAGAACTACACTTTGTCAAACTTTGTAATAGTATTTTTTTTTTTTTTTTTTTCACACAAATTGTACTTTAGTTATAGATATACAGGTCCTGGTATATGCCACTGTCAAACAACACGCCAATGTGTGTTCAGGAACATCTCCTGAGTGCAGTGATACCCGACATGCATGGGTTTGTCGGGTTGTTTCAGATTTAAAATGCCACATTTGGGAAGTGCGCTTATTTTCTCCATTTTGGTCAGTCTGTACCTATGCCCTATATTTGAGCTCAGCCACTCCAATTTACCCCATCAGCCATTTTTTTTATATATTAGACACCCCTTGGGTATTTGAAGTGCTTTTATTTTAACTCTTTGTTGAGATTTTTGAGAATTTTTAGCACTTGCTCAAAATAATAAACTTTATTTTTTAATTTTATTTTATTTTTTTAATACTTTTTTTATATTTTTTTTTACACATTTTGCTGGTACTGGATGGTTCATCTAGTGACATCACTGCATAATTATTTTTAAATGTTAGCACATTTTTTTTTTATTTTTTTTTCCATTTTTTTTTTATATTTTACTAATCACATAGTGATTAGAAAGCTGGGCTCCATTGACTTGCATGGTTGAATGCAGTACCTGTATTCAACCAGCAAGTGGAGCCAGTTCTCTAGAGGGTCTGGAGACCCTCTAGCGAACTTTTTCGTCTTTATTGTTTTATTTCCCGGGCCGCCGCCATCTTGCTTGATGGCGAAGATCACCGGCAGCGGCGGCTGTGACCGCTCTCCGGAGCGGTCACAGCCCACCCAGAGGTAAGTGTTTGGTGTCGCTGGATGCCTCCTGATCGAGGCATTCCAGCGACACCATTTAAGTTTAGGAGGCGATCGTTGATCGCCTCCTAAACGCTTTTAAAACGGGCGTCCGCCGCCATACAATGTATGGCGGCTGTTGACGCCCCGGGGAGGGGCCAGACATGGCCCCCGATCCCGATGCCGAGGCATTCAGCAAGGCCGTTTAAGCGAAGAAAGTGATCCTTGATCACTTTCTAAGCTTATGTAATTTTTTGACGGTTCAGGACCGTCAAAGGTCATTTAGTGACCTTCTTGTTATGACGGTCCTGAACCGGCAAAGGTCGCGAAGGGGTTAAATGGAAGGGTTTCCATCACCTTTTACCCACCATCACTTATATATGTATATATAAGTTATGTGGCGTCATTGCAAACAACCTACAAGATGGCAGCTGACAATAAACCTGGAACTTTCCTTTTACTATTTAAGTCATAAAAAAAGTTGTCATTTTTTTCTAAATTTGAGATGATTAACAACAAAGAAACATCTGTTTTTAAGATAACTAAAATAATGTAACCTCACACACAAACTAGTGATATAATGCAGAGGGTTGTTGTGAATGGGTGTTTCTCAGCCTGTACGCAGGTATTAAGTGGAGTGCCTCAGGGGTCTGTCCTCGGTCCTCTTCTTTTTAATTTATTTATAAATGATCTCCCAAGCTGCATTGAGAGCCATGTTACAGTTTTTGCTGATGACACAAAATTAGGCCGGGTAATTCAGACTAATCTTGATGTTTCTTCTTTGCAGGAAGATCTAGACAGAGTTGGGGACTGGGCGTGCAAGTGGCAGATGAGGTTCAATATAGAGAAATGCAAAGTTATGCATTATGGTAAAAATAATAAAAATGCAACCTATTCTTTAAATGGAATATCCTTGGGGGAAACTACCAATGAGGAGGATTTAGGAATAACGGTTGACAACAGACTTGACAACAGTGCGCAATGCCAGCAAGCAGCTGCGAGGGCCAATAAGGTTTTGGCATGCATAAAAAGAGGTATTGATTCAAGGGAGGAGGATATCATCTTGCCTCTTTACAGATCATTGGTAAGACCTCACCTTGAATATGCGGTACAATTCTGGGCACCGGTCCTCAAAAAGGACATTATGGAATTAGAAAGAGTGCAAAGGAGGGCTACGAAATTAATAAGGGGATTGGGAGATACTAGTTATGAAGAGAGACTAAAAAAGTTAAAATTATATACGCTAGAAAAACGGCGACTCAGAGGGGATATGATAACATTATATAAATATATGCAGGGCCAATATAAAGAGCTCTTCAGTGACCTGTTCATTAACAGAAATGTACAAAGAACAAGAGGTCACCCTCTGAGACTGGAAGAGCGCAGGTTTCATAGACGACAAAGGAAGGGATTCTTTACAGTGAGGACAATTAAGGTATGGAATTCACTTCCAAGGGAGGTGGTGTTATCCAATACATTAGATACCTTCAAAAGGGGCCTCGAAAGTCATGACACAGGGATATAAATAGAATAACATTAATATTTTAGAGCTTCTTGATCCAAGGAGAAATCCGATTGCCTCTTGGAGTCAAGAAGGAATTTTTTCCCCCTGATGGCAGAATTGGAATTAGCTTAATTAGGGTTTTTTTGCCTTCTTTTGGATCAAGAATAGGAAGGTTAGGTAGAAGGGTTGAACTTGATGGACTTAGGTCTTTTTTCAACCTTACAAACTATGTTACTATATGCCATGACAGGACCATGAATGATATTTACCAATCAGATACAGAGCAAAGGAGATGAAGCGATGGTATTTGCTAAGAATTCTTAAGGGCTCTTCTCTCTGGACCAGGGTGAAGAAGTAGTCTGTGACAGTCTCGCCGTAGAAGAAGTAGTTCACACACAGCAGGAAATACCTGAGGGAGAGATTACATATCATGGATCATCTAAAAATACATCAAACTGCATGAAAACCACTAAGCTGGACACTTATTCTACAGACAATCCCAGAAATACCACCGTGCCAGACACCCCTCCTTAGAGCTATAGGGGGGGTTATACTTCACTCGGAGCGCTAGCTTAGGCAGTAAAGAGTTAATGGAGATTTCTGGGATGCTTCTCACCAATACACATATTGCTGGAGAGAATGCTGGCACTTTGATTACTTTCAAATCATTCTGGCTTATCTGTATTAAAATAAAGGAAGGGGATTAACAGAGAATTAGTCCACGAAAGCTCTGTTTCCTAAATGCTGGATTTCAGGTGAAAAGTAAGCAGTTTAACTCCTGATCATGAAACATTTCAAACCAAATAGATTGATTTCCACATGAGAAAAAGCACGCAATCTTATGTGCAGCTTCCTGCACACACCCTGAACAGCAAAGTGCTGCAATAACGGGCGAAGAGATAAACATCATTCTTTGAAAAACTGATGAAAAAAGAATCTATACGATTTCATGCAGTGAGGTGTTTTAACGGGTTTGCAGTCATTTTAACAATTATTTGCATGTAGGATTGAAATGTGTCGCTCAATACACACCAGCTGAGGGTGCGAAACCAAGGGAGGTCGTAGGAATGGTAGACATTATAACCGATCATGATGATCTCCTGGAAACACTTGATCTGCACACACATCACCTGCAGAAGACACGGAGAAAATATATATATATATATTTAAATAAAAATACCACAGCAGATTAAACACAATCCCCGGAGCCCAAACTCACAATCATCATGAGCACGATTGGTCCCAAGTAGATGATGATAAAGAAAAAGGAGATCATTGCCAGAGTGAGGATGCCTCGAACCCACCAGTTCTTCCACCTGAAGGCAGAAAACAATTACAAGACCTTGTCTAATTACTTAATATATTTGTCAAAATCACACATGTATTTGAAGCCATTTAGTTAAAAGGTTCAGGCTATTTTACGTTGGCAAAGTCAAGTTCAGCTGCACTGATATAACAGATCGCTTCCCTGCCCTGAATTCACCTCTCATGCGCTCGCTCCTCCTAAAAATTTCTTATTGCCTTACATTCTTTATATACTTAATATTTTACTCAATACACGTCTGTTGGTTTGAACTAAGCGTTGTAAGGTTTGTAACTCTTCTGTGTTGACCCTTTGGGGAACTTCCAACATTTCTGGAACTAACTGGAGATAACTTAGGATGGTCTTGGTTACCTTTCATCATGTCAAAGGAGAAAAGGTCTCATTAAAGTAACATGAGATTGATACAGGGTTCAATTATTTTGTAGGCAACTATATAAAATGTTCCAGATATTTAACAAGATAGACGGACGCTCTCACTCATTCAATTTTATGATCCTAAGATACCTCCTTCCCTCTTCCCCACAGCTGAGCAGATGTCTTCACATGATTACCGCGTACGCCGCGGATTCTACATTTGAAGGCTATGTGCTATGGCCGGGAAACAGTAAATACTCTCCTGAGCTCGTAACAGAAGGCAGCTAAGGAAAAATAAACAGATCAGCGCAGGAAAGTCCAATGATACAAGTTCCACGTATAGTAAAGAGTCTCGCACATCAACAGATAACCATATAGAAAGAAAATAAGATAATACCATCAAGCATAATGATGCATTTAGAGACATACACTAGCAGTTTAGAAAACATCCAATGATAATATATGTGAGGTGTTTGTGTAACAATGGTTTGACAGAACCTTTAAAAAGCGGAAAAGCCTGACAGTAACCGATAAAGGCCTGTAAGTGTTGTGTCAACATTTTATGCACATCGTATGGCACTTTGTAAGACTTCAGTCATATTAAAAAAAAAAAAAAGTACGTGTCCTGTCTTTTCTCCTACGACAATCTGTCTCCACGGCAGAAGGCTCCTTTACGACTGGCTGCTTGTTTAACATTTTTTTTCAGCTTCCCAAACCTTTTTTCAACTGGTGCATAGATTCAGAAACAGGAGGTAGTTTACACAACAGACTAAAATATACAAAAACTATGGTATGTTTATACGCATTTTTGACACTTGATATAAAGTTAACTTTGGTGACAGTTCCACAGAACGAGCTGGCCTGCCGCAGTTGTCAAGCCTTTTCTGCTACGCATTCCCCACAATTCTGAATATCTAAAAAATAAAGCTAGTGTAAAATCGATGGTCTCTCTAACCATCCTTGGATAGATCGCTCCTTACAGAGGCAGACGCAGTCAGAATAACATTTCAGTAAACATTAATGATTGTATGTTGAATAAACAATTCTCATGTTTTAATAATAATTGTAAATGTTTGAGTAACAAAAGCTGCAAGGGAGGTAAAGCTTGATTTCCCCCGCGTACTAATACATCAGGGATCCTCGCCAGCTGGGGCCCGACGATGGCAGCGACTTTCACTAATCTGCTTACTGTGCAGTCAGAAAAGCCTCTGCGGCTCTCTATTTGAATCATCGTTTATGTAAAGCTTGCATCCAACTACAGAGACATTACGTTAATATTATTGTTCACAGCACAGTCATTTACTTTTCCTATTATTTTACAGAGCAACGTACAAGAGGACAGTAGGACAATGTATCTGTCCTACCAACAACTCCACCTGCCTGCTCATCTATCAATCCTAGGTAGCATACAATAGTGCTCTGTCACTGTGTGCACACACACACACACATATATATATATTTTTATTTTTTTCTAAATGGAAAACGAGGAACTTGTACGGTATGAGGGCTAATAGGCAAGTATTGCTGTGACCTATGCAACGCACTCGTCCCGTCAAGATCATTTGATCATGGGTCTCTTCACCTTTTATCTCTGTCCAAATTGTTGTGTGATGCGTTACTCCTTATGTCCTGTGTGCTCACTTTACAGTGCAAAGGAATATGAATGTCCGATATGAATGAAATATTATTAACTACATACACCAATTCTGGGCTCAAGAACCTTCTGAAATATGTAATCTAGACAAACTGTTACCTGGATGACAGGTTGGACAAGGCCCGGTTAAGGACTTCTGGAGTGTCATCTGTAGGAGTTCCTTTCTGCGCCCCCCCAGTTTCTGTCTTACTTTCGCTGTCTGATGCCGTCTCTCCATCAGTCTTGGGTTCAGATTCAATTTCCTGAAATGTGCAAAACAAGAAATGAATGCACAATGAGACACTATTCCCCCCCCCCGCATCAGTATTTATTGCAACAGTTTCCAAAAGCCTGCATATTATCAGTTACAAGCAGGTTGCCTATTTTCAGCTTTCTTTGGTGCACTTTGTTCTAGAATAGATACGGTCCTACAAAGTTTAAAATATGGATTTTAAATCGAAAGATTGTAAGATTTTAGATTGTAAGTTCCTGCGGGAACAGGGCCCCTCATTCCTCTTATATCTGTATGTCAATTGTTGTATTGTACTTGTCATTATCTGTAACCTTTTCACCTTGTACAGCGCTGCGGAATCTCTCGGCGTTTAGAAATAAAGAATAATAATAGTGGATTATCACACTGCCTGCCAGAGGGCTCTCATATAGCTTTAAACCCCAGTAAAGTCAATTAAAAAACGTAAGCAGGAATTGCAGCGAAGCTTCACAAAAAGCAAGCAGGGTTCCGGGTTGTATGGGTAGAGGAATTAGTAGCAGAAACAAGGAGGTGCTTCGGCTGCTTTACAGATCTCTGGTCAGGTCTCACCTAGAATATTAGAAGGTCTGGAGACTCCATCTCTAAAAGGACAGTGACATTTTGGAAAGGTCAGAGGAGGGCTACCAAAATGGTAAATGGTTTTCAGGAAATTATCACCAAACTCAGTTTGTATAGCTTGGAGGAAAGAAGAGATGCTACAAGATACACTATATGGACAAAAGCATCGGGACTCCTGATCATTACACCAAGAGGGATTTTTTTGACATTGCTTTCTAAATACATAGACATTAATATGAAAGTGGTCCACCTTTGCAACTATAACAGCTACCCACAAGACTTTGGAGTTTCTGTGGTATTTTTTGCCCATTCATCCAGTAGAGTATTTGTGAGGTTGGCATTGATGTTGGATGAGAAGGCCCAGCTCACAATCTCCATTGCAGTTCATCCCAAAGGAGTTCAATAGGGTTGAAGTTAGGGCTCTGTGAGAGCCAATCCAGTTCTTCCAAACCTTGGTCTTTAAGATCTATTTCTGACCTAAATGTTCCTTAAACTTCCACCCCCTCAGTCTGCGGTACAACCTGCTTTTATTTCTACTTATTTGATGGCACATTTGCCTTTCCGGAGCCATTGGCATGGATGGATACCAGCAGGGTTCAACTGCAAATCATCCAGCTACAGGGAGATAAAAAAAGCATGAGTGTCGTGCTAGTGGTAAAGGAGCACTAAATACTACGGGAGAAAAGGGATGTCAGTAAAGCAGTTTGCTTCAATGATCCCTGCAAGCAAATTAAAAAAAGTCACTGCTCCTTTAAACAATCTGTCATAAAACCTTTGAACTTGCTATTTTTAGAACTAAAATGATAACTGTATCCCGGTATACAGATGGCTCCTCTGTAAGAACAACTGCTTGTTCCATAGCCTTATTAATTTTGAAAATTAAAGGAGGTTTTAAGACTTAAAATTAATAATAAACATTCTTGAGAAGGGAAACAAAATAAAAAGATGGGCTACCTTCATCCTTCAAGGTCAGACATTTCTTGTCACTGATTGGCTGTTTGAAGAAACCAATCAGTGGCAGGAAAACAGTCCCTTTGAAAGGGACAGGAGTGCTTGTCATGCGTGTGCACAGGGGGTCAGATCTCGTCCACAGCTTTTACAGAGGGTATTGAAGTGTACCACGTGCAGAAGAATAGCTGGGGGTAGGGGGAGGGGCACATGTATATGGTGGACACCAAGGAAATTTAGAGTGCATATGACGGTAGGAGTGTCCTTTAAGGAGTACAAAATATAAGAATTCATAAATGTTTTAAAGTAAAAATATTTTCACATTAAGCATGTTTTTAATCATTTCATTACAAACATCTAAAAAAATGTAAAATGTTAATACAATGTACAGATACACTATAAACGCAGCCGTTCACTTATGCAGTCATCAGTACAATGATTAACCCCGACATAAAATGAGAAAATCAGAGCCCAGGCCTCCAGCAGTTTTTTAGGATCTCCTATGTGATCAATCACATTAGCCTGCATTTACAAGACACGCACCGTGGGGGATGGGGTAGACTTGGAACAAACTAAAGCATATATGTGATACTAAACACATCTAGCGAACTACACAGACCTTGACTGTTTATCTAAAACCAGATTCTCCTCTCTCGCCTCGTTATCACAAACACTTTTCCATTTATTTATTCATTTATTTTCTTGATGAATTCTCTTTTGTACGTCATCTCTCTTAAAAACCAAAAAAAAAACAACACAATTTCCAACTATTTCAAAGACTAAACTGGATGGACATGTTAAGAAAAAAAAAATGCAATTCCATTCTACATGTTAGGTTCAGAATTCTTAAAAAAAAAACATTTTCTATTTTGCTAGAATTTTTTTTTTAATATTATAATTTCCAAAAAAGTATTTGCATTCCTTTCATAGTAAAAGAGCTATAGATCAGGTTCAAATGAAGAAGGTTTTATATGAAGAGTGAATGCGCGTTAATAGCCTATTAATTAAGCCTTAGCGGCTTTATTTTTGGCTTGGAATTATAGGTTTCCGGTGGAAGTAATTCAGTCCTACCAGGTTACCGTGACAACCACTTCCTGAGGATTGTCTTCTGGTACGCAGGAGCTGCCTGCAGTCATCCTGACCCTTCTACCATTCGCTTCACATCCGAAATGTCATTAAAGCCCACCCTCAGTATCGCAAGAGTAACCGATGCATGTATTATCCAGGAGACAGGACCCAAAAAGTTAAAAGGAACACTATGGACTCGGCTCTTGAATCAGGTTAACTTCCAGTTATTTTAACACCATATAGTAAAGCAAAAAGATGATAAATACTAGAACTACATGTTGAGTTTTTGGCACACACCTTATTGCAATGAAACCCTGACATGCACACAGATAAACTTAAATGCCAATAATTATTTTTTGTTTATTTTTTTATTACTAGCATCAGATTAAAAATGTGTTTTTCAAAAATATTTTGCTGATTTATTTTTAGAAGCAGTTGTAGTTTTTGTATAATATAATGTGTGTATAATAGACAGGGCCTATCAGACTAACATCCTAACTCCTTATCATACTGTGTGGTAAACAACAGAATGGCTCAGTCTTAATCACCCCGTTGGACACTGTGACTAATGCAAATCTGGGGAGGATCGAAGTACAGTAGCATTGTCACAAAGAATCAGATCAGTGTGGTGTATGAGCAGGTAAAGTCATCCAAAATATCACGTGACCGACAACAATGGCAGCCGTCAGATAAATGAACATTAGTGGAACCAAAACCAGAGATGAAACCAGGATTTTGTCAGTGCTGCTCTACATTACAGTTTACAGCGCTGGGGTGGGGTATTACAGTATACAGAGCTTGGGGTATTATTATTTATTATTTTATATAGCGCCATCAAATTCCGTAGCGCTGTACAATGGGTACCGTATGCCGTGCTGGGGGGGGGGGTATTACCATATGCAACGCTGGATCTTATGCTCAAGGAGAAGCAAAGAGACTTTACCGAATGAAACGTTCTTGTGGAGTTAATAATATATCCAAACCAGACGCAAATCCAAAATGCAAAACAAAAAAATGAGTCTCAGCCCGGTGATCCAAGAACATTCACAGTTAAAGTGAACGTTAGATTTTTCCCTCTTGGGCACACGTGCTCCCACATTACACTTTAACCTACTTCCCAGCATTTAGTGATAGATAGATAGACAGACAGACAGACAACCGGCTTAACCTAAAGCAAAAAACTTTAACCCCTTGTGACCATGACTGCCACAACTCTCCCCAAAGTATGTTTTTGTTTAATAAACCATTAAGTGTGTGGGTAATACATACTTAATGCTGCATTTGAAGTACTTAACCTGGATGTTTTCCACAAATACTTACCTACCTCCCATCCGACACTCTTCCCTCACGACCGGAAAGCCTCCCGGAACTTGGAATATTGCAGAGAAGATGATGATGCGTGCAACGTAGCATGAAGTCATCATATAACTGCAGAGGACCCAATGGCGTCTGATACCCCATACACAAGCCAAAATTGGCAACAAGCCAGCCTTATTTTCAGCAATAAATGGCTTCTTGCAAGTAGCCTATGATGTCATCAGAAGATGTCATTGTCTGGGGGAGAGGAGACGTTGGGGCGCTGTGAAGACGGAAGAGACGGCGGCTCGTGCATATGGAGGGAACCGGGACGTAAGGACACCTTGCATGGAAATCTTCACGTAGGGTTTTCCAACACACTGCTCCCCCTTTAAATCGAATCCGTCACTGGTCCTAAATACCACATTTTCAGCTCAGTAATAAACGGACATTATAAAAGCCTCTGACAGACAATGTCTCTCTAGACCCCAACTACTGTATAAACTATTACTATTTTTTCAACCCTCAAAAGAAAGCAAACTTTTGTAGAACTTGCAAACCACACAACCACGAGCCCTACCCTTACCCCATTGGACAGAATACGTACTATATGGGAATATATAAGCCAATAATGTTTTAAAAAGCCTGGATAAGCTAAGCCAATAGAGACAGCCTGTCCATAAAAAAGAAACTACTTTCTCATTACCATTATTCAATGCCGTTCATGTGTCCGCTACATAAAGGTTCCTCGTGTCCAACCCAAATATCATTGGACTTCCTCACTAGAAAGAAATTATTATTTCTATAAACGCAGCGCATATTATAGTGAATGAGAAACCCATGCATAAGACCACCAAAATGATGATAAAAACAAGGACTGGTTTATTATAACATGACGGCATTCTAGACAATCCTTGTGATCGCTCCTAGAAACACTGCGTTTAGTCGTCTATAAAAGAAACCAACTGCTTGGAGCATTAACCTGCCACATATTTAACCATCCTTGGGTGTACACTTGCCTTTAACAGTACCCAAACACTCCTAACTGGTTATAAAGACATCATTTTCTAATCCTTTTCTACAAGGAGGCTGCTACTATATAGAAATATCAATAATGCCCACTGCTAACAGGGAATGTAAACAGGCAATATGTCACCGCTGTACTGTTTCACACGTAGAACGCTGCCGTGGCACCTTTAAGTCATCATGGGGCTATATTCAAAGACCACATGAGACAAATACATGTCATTGGTGTAACATTTCAGTAAGTATGATGTCAAACGACAAACAATTCCCAACTCCAGCTGACGCTTCTATGATAAACTCTGGCATATAGATAAGCGGCCTTCGGTACGACTTATGAACATATTCCCTGCCACGAAGCAACCGCACGCAATAACCTGACGGGCACAGGGGGTAGTTAGCGCCACTCTGTTTATAACCTGACGGGCACAGGGGGTAGTTAGCGCCACTCTGTTTATAATTACTTGACGGGCGGCAGTAAACGCCACTCTGTTTATAACAGGGTACAGAGGAGCACCCTGCGGTGTAATCATAGGGATCTTATTATAAAGCAGAATAATAACGTGTGCTTCGGGGAGCAACATGTCAATCCCCGCCAGATGTACACAACACCCATATTACACTACATTTACTCATATAGCGCCAGCAGACTCAGTAGCACTGTTGCAATCAGAGGCAGTAAAATGCATTTAAAATCACGCACAGTAACACATACTGGTGTAAAAAGACCTTACCCAACTCCCATCATAATTATCCAGCCAAAGCCTGGGTGATCAGCAAACTGCAGCCCACAATTGCCTCGCTCTCAGATGGAGATGTCAGCTACCCGGTATATTTTACAGCATCAGTGTTAAATCCCTCAAAAAAAAGCATGACGTCATGCCCCTGTAAATACCACCCTCCCGGTCAGGGCTGATCATGATTAATAACCCGCAACAGCAAATGCTTTCCATCACACAACTGGATGTGAGGGGCCAGCCATTACCCCCCCTGCCCAAAATACGGGTCCAAGTATCCTGTCACAACTTGCATGCTGCTCATTTACTGAATTGGTTAAGTCACATCCTCCGCTCGCATCCCGCACACCCGCAGCCCCCTCATATTTACCTTATCCTTGTCATCGGCGTCATCTTCCTTGATCAGCCTCTGCCTCAGCTCCGTCATCTTCCTGCTACACCGACACGGCGGGCAATTAATAGAGTCGAATAAACGATATTTTAGGAACCCTCTGACGTGCAGCTCCTTCCCTCACCTCTTCAGGAGCAAGCGCGCGAATGCTCGTACCCGAGCGAAGCTGTCGGAGACTCGCTTGGCTTACTGCAACCCTATTGGCTGATAAATTGCCAACGAGTTCAGCGGGAGCGAGCGTTAGAGCTCCCTGGCTCCGCCCAGCATTGCTGATGACGTGAGGAGGATGCAGAAAGAGCACGGCTGTCCCTGTTTCGGACCCAAATCCCGCTTTCCTCCCCTGATGTCTTCCTTTTCCCTGGAGCGCAGAATACTTGCTGAGTACGAGTGTTCTGTGTTCTATAGCCCTTAAAGGTACAATAATTTGTAAATAAATACAGCAAACAGGTTTAGTGAAATTATCCATTTAAATTATTATTTATTTTTTTTATATAGCGCCATCCTATTCCGTAGCGCTGTACAATGGGTAGACAGATTATTTCAAGTAGTATATAACATAACAATTTCACTTACAGAACAACGGGTGAAAAGAGTCCAGTCTATTTAACCCCTTAATGACAATTGCCGGTCCTGGCACGGCACGGAAAAGCATGTGCTTTACGACAATTGACGTGCCAGGACCGGCACGTCTTTAAACGGGTGCAGAAAGCGATCTACTATCGCTTTCTGCACCCAAAAAGCGTTGCTGAATGCCTCGACCTCGAGGCATTCAGCAACGCCGCGATCGGCACGAAGGGGCCATCTCTGGCCCCTCCACGGGGCGTCAACATCCGCCATACTTTGTATGGCGGCGGACGCCCGTTTTAAAAGCGTTTAGGAGGCGATCGACGATCGCCTCCTAAACTTAAATGGTGTCGCTGGAATGCCTCGATCAGGAGGCATCCAGCGACACCAAACACTAACCTTTTGATGGGCTGTGACCGCTCCGGAGAGCGGTCACAGCCGCAGCTGCCGGCAATCTTCGCCATCAAGGAAGATGGCCGCCGTCCTGTAACAGGAACCACAAATTTTAAAAGTTCGCTAGATGGTCCAGACCATCTAGAGAACTTTGGCTCCACTTGCAGGTTGAATACAGGTACTGCATTCACCATGCAAGTCAATGGAGCCCAGCTTTCTAATCACAGTGTGATTAGTAAAAATAAATTAAAAAATAAAATTAATAATAATTAGAAAAAAATAGTAAAAAAACAGTAAAATGTAAAAATCATTTCCCACTGATGTCACTATCAGGGGAACCTCCAAGTTGAAAAAAAATGTTAAATTTTTTTAAAAAAAAAATAATAAAAAAAAAAATATATATATAAAAAATATATTTTTGTGAGCAAGTCCTAAAATTAGCATATTAGCTTAAAACAATTCTCGCATGGAAAGAGTTAAAATACTGGCATATTAAATGCCCGTGGGGTGTCTACTTTTAAAAAATGTATGATTTGATGGGGTAAATTGAATTGGCCGGGTTCAACAACGTCCCAATTAACACGGGGGGAAGGATGGCCACACATCTAATTTCCAATTAGAAAAATGCACACGTACCAAATGTGGCCTTTTAGTTCCCCCAAAAAATGACACACCCATGCATGTGGGGTATCACTGCACTCAGGAGATGTTGCTGAACACATTATGGGGTGTCGTGTGACAGCGGCATATACCAGGAGCTGTAAATTCATACATAAAGTAGGTGTGTGTGGGAAAAATACACACACAAAAATATTACTGCAAACTTTGAAAAAATGCTGGTGGTAAAATATGTGCATGCAAAGAGTTAAAATACCAGCATTTAAAATACCCTGTGGTGTCTAGTTTTGAAAAATATATGGTTTTGTTGGGCACACTGAAATGGCCCGGCTCAAAGATGTACCAAATAGGGCATGGGCAGTGGATCCCAAATGCCAAAGTTCAACATTGAAAAAAGCGCATGCCCCAAATGTGGCCCTTTTGCCCCAAAACAGCCAGGCAAAATCATTCATGTGAGGTATCGCTGTACTCAGGAGATGTTGCTGAACACATATTGGGGTGTTTTGTGATAGTGACATATACGAGAACATTTTAATTCATACCTGAATTAAAATGTGTGTGGAAAACCAAATGCAAAAAAATGACTACCACAAAGTTTGACAAAGACTGGTGGTAGATATGGTGCATGGAAAGAGTTAAAATACTAGCATTTGAAATACCCTGGGGTGTCTAGTTTTCAAAAATATATGGGTTTATTGGGCACACTGAAATGGCCCGGCTCAAAGATGTACCAAATAGGGCATGGGCAGTGGATCCCCAAATGCCAAAGTTCAACATTGAAAAATGCGCATGCCCCAAATGTGGCCCTTTTGCCCCCAAACAGCCAGGCAAAATCATTCATGTGGGGTATCGCTGCGCTCAGGAGATGTTGCTGAACACATATTGGGGTGTTTTGTGATAGTGACATAAACTAGAACATTTTAATTCATACCTGAAGTAAAATGTGTATGACAAAACAAATGCAAAAAAATGACTACCATAAAGTTTGACAAAGACTGGTGGTAGATATGGTGCATGGAAAGAGTTAAAATACTAGCATTTGGAATACCCTGGGCTGTCTAGTTTTCAAAAATATATGACTTGATGGGGTAAATTGCATTGGCCGGGTTCAAAGATACCCGAAATGGCACATGGGGGGAAGAATTACCAGATTTGGAAAAAATGGCTTTGAAATAGCAAAACGCTACCTGTACTTATTGCCCCATAATGGGTAGAAAAAAGCAAAAAAACATAAAAACATTGGGTATTTCTAAACTCAGGACAAATAGAATCTATTTAGCAGGTTTTTTCATTACCTTTTATAGATGAGTAAAAGATTTTTCAACTAAAAGTTAGAAACAGTCATTTTTTTCTAAATTTTTCACCATATTTTATAATTTTTTTAATAGTAAATAATATGATACAATCAAAACAATGTCATCTAAAGAAAGCCCTTCTTGTCCTGAAAAAAACAATATCTAATGTGTGTGGGTTCAGTAAACGGGAAAGAAGAAAATTACAGCTAAACACAAGCAGCGCAGAAATGTTAAAAAGGCCATTGTCACAAAGGGTACAAAAAGTAAAATCAGCCTTTGTCTCGAAGGGGTTAAACAAGACCTTCAAAATAGCTCAAAATAAGTCATTAAGCTGCCAATCTGGCCAATATATGTACTTTAGTGCATCTGGTAGCTGTGGTGTTCCCCTTGCATTTACCCTTCCCCCACCCCAACCATTTTCCATGCAGGAGATGTTTTCGCTGCCCCCCCAGACGCATCTTACCAACCCTCCCCAAACAAATGCCAGTCTTCAGCTGCTTGATGTGTGGAGCAACGTGATGAACCCCTTATGGACGGAGGACGTAATATTACATTCTCTGCTTCTTTCAACTATCATGAGTTCTCACCGTGATGACCGCTGCAGCAGACCGACCTCAGACCCCTCCAAGCATATTTTATTTGTGGCATTTAGTAATGCTTGTATGTCTTCATGTTTGCACTGGTTTGTTTTTTTTTGCGCTGTTGATGTTTTTTTTAATTGGAGAATTTATTTCAAGACTCAGCATGAATGATTTTTGAATCGCCAAAAAAGGCCATGGTGGAAAGGGATCCCCGAGAAATGTTTCCTTCTGCAGAGGGAGACATGGTAGCCCTTAGCCCCAATGATGTTTTTAGTGGTCCTCCCCCTTGTGATGAAGGAATAAGACAATCCGGATCTCCCGCAGGCTTTCTGCTCTTTCCAAAGGACCTTCTCATTTATCATCTAATATCTTTATAGGAGGGCATCCAACAGCAGGGGTTACGGCTCCAGCCCTTTTTGTTTAACCCCTTCGTGACAAAGGCTGATTGATTTAGCTGTAATTTTCTTCTTTCCCGTTTACTGAACCCACACACATTAGATATTGTTTTTTTCAGGACAAGAAGGGCTTTCTTTAGATGACATTGTTTTGATTGTATCATATTATTTACTATTAAAAAAGGTATAAAATATGGTGAAAAACTTTCTAACTTTTAGTTGAAAAATCTTTTACTCATCTATAAAAGGTAATAAAAAAACCTGCTAAATAGATTCTACTATTTGTCCTCAGTTTAGAAATACCCAATGTTTTTATGCTTTTTTCTGCACGTTATGGAGCAATAAGTACAGGTAGCGTTTTGCTATTTCAAAGCCATTTTTTTCAAATCTGGTAATTCTTCCCCCCCATGTGCCATTTCGGGTATCTTTGAAGCCGGCCAATGCAATTTACCCCATCAAATCATATATTTTTGAAAACTAGGGTATTCCAAATGCTGGTATTTTAACCCTTTCTAAGCACTTATTCTACCATCTTTGTCAAACTTTATGGTAGTAATTTTTTTGCATTTGTTTTTTCACACACATTTTACTTTAGGTATGAATAAACAGGTTCTGGTATATGTCACTATCATAAAACACCCCAATATGTGTTCAGTAACATCTCCTGAGTACAGCGATACCTCACATGAATGATTTTGCCTGGCTGTTTGGGGGCAAAAGGGCCACATTTGGGGCATGCACATTGTTGCACTTTGGCATTTGGGGATCCACTGCCCATGCCCTATTTGGTACATCTTTGAGCCGGGCCATTTCAGTGTGCCCAACAAAACCATATATTTTTGAAAACTAGACACCCCAGGGTATTTTAAATGCTGGTATTTTAACTCTTTGCATGCACACATTTTACCACCAGCATTTTTTCAAAGTTTGCAGTAGTATTTTTGTGTGTATTTTTCCCACACACACCTACTTTATGTATGAATTTACAGCTCCTGGTATATGCCGCTGTCACACGACACCCCAATATGTGTTCAGCAACATCTCCTGAGTACAGTGATACCCCACATGCATGGGTTTGTCATTTTGGGGGGGAACTAAAAGGCCACATTTGGTACGTGTGCATTTTTCTAATTGGAAATTAGATGTGTGGCCATCCTTCCCCCCGTGTTAATTGGGACCTTGTTGAACCCGGCCAATTCAATTTACCCCATCAAATCATACATTTTTTAAAAGTAGACACCCCATGGGCATTTAATATGCCAGTATTTTAACTCTTTCCATGCGAGAATTGTTTTAAGCTAATATGATAATTTTAGGACTTGCTCACAAAAATATATTTTTTATATATATATATATATTTTTTGCCTTTTTTAAATTTTTTTAACATTTTTTTTCAACTTGAAGGTTCCCCTGATAGTGACATGAGTGGGAAATTATTTTTACATTTTACTGTTTTTTTACTATTTTTTTTCTAATTATTAATTTTATTTTTAATTTATTTTTTCTAATCACACTGTGATTAGAAAGCTGAGCTCCATTGACTTGCATGGTTGAATGCAGTACCTGTATTCAACCTGCAAGTGGAGCCAGAGTTCTCTAGAGGGTCAGGAGACCGTCTAGCGAACTTTTTAGACTTTATTTATTTTTCCCGGGCCGCCGCCATCTTGCTGATGGCGAAGATCACCGGCAGCTGCAGCTGTGACCGCTCTCCGGAGCGGTCACAGTCCATCCCCAGGTAAATGTTTGGTGTCGCTGGATGCCTCCTGATCGAGGCATTCCAGCGACACCATTTAAGTTTAGGAGGCGATCGTTTATCGCCTTCTAAACGCTTTTGAAACGGGCGTCCGCCGCCATACAAAGTATGGCGGATGTTGATGACCCGGGGAGGGGCCAGAGATGGCCCCTTTGTGCCGATAATGGCGTTGCTGAATGCCTCAAGGTCGAGGCATTACAGCAACGCCGTTTCGGTGCAGAAAGCGAAAATAGATCGCTTTCTGCACCCGTTTAAAGACGTGCCGGTCCTGGCACGTCATTTGTCGTTATCGACTTGAATTTCCGTGACGTGCCCGGACCGGCAATTGTCATCAAGGGGTTAAACAAATGATTATGCATACAGGTGTGTGTACAGCACTGCGTACATCTCCATGGCACCTGCTGGCTGTAGAGAAATATAATAATTGGCATTTTAATGGGAAGGTGGTAGGGTAGAAGGCACTGCTTATTCACTGTATTTTTAATTTTGGCAGGGGCCACTCAGAACAAGAGTGCAGATCCTTTATAAATGCACCTGTTTTTTCTTTGTTGCTTGGGCAGTTAGTCCTGCGTCCTTCCAAAGACTCCGGTCAGTAAAAAGAAACGGGTCTGTGGGGTCTTCCAAAAGACCCCATCGGTGCCGCGACGATAAAAAGAGAAGGGTTGCTCAATCTGCCGCTCCTTCCAAAGGCCCCCTATCGTCGTGTTTTATTTTTGGTGCATAAGGCTTTGGATTCTACGAAGGACCCCTTCTTTCACTTATGTTTTTGAGTGTGTAGTCAGCCATGTATTTATCTTCTGTGCTGCCATAGACCTGATCCTAGCACCTCCAACTGCCCCCTCCCCAGACACTGTCCGTACCGCTGCGCTCTGCCTCTTCAGTGAGCTGTGCGCCTTTGAACAGCGTGCTGTGGAGGCTGTGCCAACATGGAACTGTCCACCGTTGTGTTGGCGAGATTGGACATCTCTCTTGTAACCAGTTCATGCGGCATGGAGCTTTCTCATCCATGAGAGCCATCTGCTGCCCTAGAATGTTTCACTGGGTTGGTAGAAAGGGTGCCAAACCCCCAGAGCTTTGCGAAAGCACATCCATTTAGCCAAAACATAAGTCCCAATGTCCCCAAAGACTCAATATTTAAGGACTACCAGGTCCAGATTTCAGAGGGCTCTGCAACACATGTGCCTTTTCATCATAGCTTAGAATTTACTCTGGACCTCCAGCCTCCTAGTTTTATACCCTGAAACTCCCACGTGGGGATTCCATACATGGACACCTGTAGGGACAGGTGTCTGAAGAAGAGAACAAATCATTTAAAAGACTGTTTAATAAATCATCTTTAAAACAATAGTATCGCTCGCCGGTTACGTGAATATGTTGGTCACTGGAACGGGAAGTCTCGATTATCAGGGAAAGCCCGTAATAAGTAGCATTCTTGTATACAGCATTCGTGCATTTTGTGTTTATTGTACGTGTTCAGGGCCGGCCTTAGGGGTGTGCGACCTGTGCGACCGCACAGGGCGCCATGGTTGCAGGGGCGCCTGACCGGGACTTAGATTAAAGCATCGTTTTTTTTTGGGGGGGGGGGTTTAAAACTTTATTTAACATCATTCATGTTAAATAAAGTTTAAAAAAAAAAACGATGCTTAAATCTAAGTCCCGGTCAGGGGCGCCGAGCGGTTGCTCGTGAAGTTCTCGGCAACCGCTCGGCGCCCCTTACTCTCCGTGACTCCGTCGCTGTGCCGGCATCTCATGTTGAGCGCCGGACTATTCCGGCTCTCAACATGAAATGCCGGCACCGCAGCAGAGAGAGAAGACGGATGCCTCCCGCTCTCACCGTAGGACTCCGGCAACAAGGTAAGGGGGGGGGGGTGTAGTTTGAAGGGGCAGAGGGGGGGTGTAGTTTGAAGGGGCAGAGAGGGGGGGTGTAGTTTGAAGGGGCAGAGGGGGGGTGTAGTTTGAAGGGGCAGGGGGGGTGTAGTTTGAAGGGGCAGAGGGGGGGGTGTAGTTTGAAGGGGCAGAGGGGGGGGTGTAGTTTGAAGGGGCAGAGGGGGGGTGTAGTTTGAAGGGACAGGGGGGGTGTAGTTTGAAGGGACAGGGGGGGTGTAGTTTGAATGGGCAGGGGGGGTAGTTTGAAGGGGCAGAGGGGAGGGGTAGTTTGAGGGGCGGTAGTTTGAAGGGGCATGGGGGGGTAGTTTGAAGGGGCAGAGAGGGGGAGTAGTGAGGGGGGGCGCCAGAGGAGTAGTCCGCACAGGGCGCCACAACGCCTAAGGCCGGCTCTGTACGTGTTGTAGTGTTTTGTAGCACAAACCTGATTTTATACACAAAGTGTAAGATTCTTGCCAGCTTTTAAAAAAAATATTAATTGTACTACAATATCACCTCATACCCCGACTGCAATAGGAAGGCATCTGATCCACACTGCGCCACCCTGAAAATCTGCCCCTTCACCTCGAGGGTTCCCGGGTATGGTATTAATTACTGCCCCATGAAAAACAAAACGATGCCACCACAGTTGTGCAGCTTTGTATTATTTCTGCCTAATAGGATCCTCAGTTCAGTGGCCATCAAACCCTTACAATAACGGTTGCTTTTACCCTGCATGTTACATAAGGAATTGATATGAGGGAGAGTCTGTCAGATTGCTACTGACTAGACCGAGACGCCAAAACTTCACAAAAACTCGACTATTAACAAAAGCATAATTTCCATACGGACAAAAATAACAGAGGCGACCTCCTTCTCCACAGAGAGCGAACGAGGCGGGAGACTAATTTGGCGCCATTCCATTTCAAAATCGTGACGTCACCAGCGCGCCACGGGCCGCATATAAAAGCTGCGCGAGGCGGCGCTGCCGGGCTTATTTGGCGCCGTAAGAGCAGGCAGGCTTTCCGCACGGAGAACAGGGAGACGAGCGGGTGGCGGGAATCTCACTAACAGACGCTTGTCTGTCGCACCTTGTACACAGCCGTTGTTTATAAAGCTTGCGCAGTCACATTTTCCCGCAGCCATGTTCGAGGCTCGCCTGGTGCAGGGATCGATCCTGAAGAAGGTGCTGGAGGCACTGAAAGATCTGATCGATGAGGCCTGCTGGGACATCACGTCTAGCGGGATCAGCCTGCAGAGCATGGACTCATCCCACGTCTCCCTGGTCCAGCTCACACTCCGCTCGGACGGATTTGACACTTACCGCTGCGACCGCAACCAGTCCATCGGAGTCAAGATGAGCAGGTGAGCCTTCTGATAGAACTAAGTTGGTATTTCTTCAGACCAGTACGAGATTTATACCTGGTTGCCAATGGCTGCATTACAGAAGGCATATTTTGCAAGTTATTTATCTGTTGGAATTACCTTAGAAACGGTACCCGCCACTACTGAGCCCATATCACGGTAATAGATGACGATGCATAAGGAGCAGGTAGTGCTAATATAACCCGGTGATATAAGGCCCTTCACATATAGTGCCTAGTACTCGTGCAGCTGCAGTATATTGTGTGTGTATAACGGGCCGCTTTAAATTTCATGTAGTTACACTACTTCGTTTCCCAGTTTTTGTGAGGTACGTCGGTTCTCAGGCTTTTCCCGTCTGTGAAGGGTTAATCACGCATGGATCTGTCAGGACTAGTCTGCGGACAGCTTTCGCGCGCGAAGTTTGTGCGCGCGCTAATGACGTAAATTGAGCGCCATTTTCAACAAAGACAGCTATTTTGGCGGGAACTGATGCTTGAATGGGAGAGCTCATTTGGCGCACAGATGTTTTTGTGAAAGTTTTAACTTACCGTATTTTTTAACTCCCTAAGAGCCAATGAACAAATATTTAAAACTGCACATTTGCGTAGTCTTAATAAAGGTAACAGTAATACGAAATCTTTTGCTTAATTGCAACAATGTGTTTTCTTTACAGTATGTCAAAAATCTTGAAGTGTGCTGCAAGTGAGGACATAATTACCCTTAGGGCAGAAGACAATGCAGACACAGTCACGATGGTTTTTGAGTCTCCAAGTAAGTGAGCTTTAGCGTTATGTTCATGGCAGCAGATTTAGTTGTGTTTGCAGATCTGTTAATTTATTTTTTTTTTGCTTTCCTCTAAATTTTAGATCAAGAAAAAGTTTCTGACTATGAGATGAAGCTAATGGATCTGGATGTTGAGCAGCTGGGAATCCCTGTAAGTCTCCCTGCTGTCTTAGATCTGTTAATCCATTAGCACAATATCTGCCATTATCAGTCATTCAGCAGGCCATGAACTTAATCCAATACATTAGTGCAGCCTCTGGGTGTTTTTAAAAGTTGTTTCAGAAATGTGCTTTTAAAATTAAATGACAGTGAATGCTCACGGACTAAACTTAAGTTTTAAGCCTAGCAACTAATACAGTAGTCGTGAAACTGCTTTGGTGTCCGATTGAAACCGGTTGCTATGTACACCAACCACATTACTAGCGGTAACCTTTCTGTGTCGAGATCCTGACTCTTGTTTTTGCTGTTCCAGGAGCAAGAGTACAGTTGTGTTATAAAGATGCCATCTGGGGAATTTGCCCGCATCTGCCGAGATCTCAGTCAGATCGGTGATGCTGTTGTCATCTCCTGTGCTAAAGATGGAGTCAAGTTCTCTGCCAGCGGAGAGCTGGGGACTGGAAATGTTAAGCTGTCGCAGACCTCAAATGTGGATAAAGAGGAGGAAGCTGTAAGTATGGAGTTTGTCAATCAATATAAGGAATGAATGAAAGTATTGGAGTATTGTGTCTAGCGCCAGACAGCTCTGATACAGAAGCGTGCAACTGGCAAGTCTTTATGAAATTGTGTATTGCACCCTTAACGTGTAAATATATTTGCTTTGAAGTGTAGTTTGCTGAATTAGTGTAAGCTTTTAACGTAATACATTTCACCAATACAGGTGCCAATTAATCCCGGTGTGTTGGAGCTGTGCAGCCCAATAATTAATAATGAATACTTTTTGTGTTTTCTGGCTTTCCCTGTTAGGTCACCATAGAGATGAATGAGCCCGTCCAGCTTACATTTGCTTTGAGGTACCTGAATTTCTTCACCAAAGCGACTCCCCTGTCCCCTACAGTAACGCTCAGTATGTCAGCAGATATCCCGCTAGGTGAGTACCTTGGACAAGCATGTATTTACTATGGAAATGCAAGGTTCTGGAGTGCACAGGCTAATGAAATAATTGTTTTTATTGTATCCCATTTACAGTCGTGGAGTACAAAATCGCAGATATGGGTCATGTGAAATACTACCTGGCTCCCAAGATAGAGGACGAGGAAGCTTCTTAATCTGTTTTTATGTGAGAATGTTACCCAAAAAACGCAACAGCTCTTCTTGGTGACTGCCTCCTGGATACAGCAGCATCTTGTTGCCGGCAGCAACTGCACCACTAACTGCTAGCTGGCTGTTTTCTAGGCATGTCTGTAGATATTTATGTAAATACTTTACAATCTTTGTAAAACCTGCCCTATGGAGTCAATAAATCTTTGTAAAAATGTGTTGTTGGCTTGTTTCTAACAAATAAGATCAATGTAGATTATTTCTGTTAAGGAGCCAAGCAGTTGTATGGTGCTTCCAGTGTATTTACAAGCGGAATGGGACTTGTTCATATACACACAATCTACATGCATGTCGCATTGCTGCCTTGGAATAGATTTGTGACCTTTCTGTATCTCTATACACATACTGGCTCATTAGCTTGTATTTAAAATGCCTTTGTCTCAATACCTCTACAAAGAGCGTGCTGCAGTAGCCTTTTGAGATTCAGCTCATTTGCAGTAACGATCTCCGTGATGCCTGCAGCCCCGCGGGTTGGTGTAACCGGCATCTTACGCGGTACAGAGCAGCGAATGGCGTAGTGAATAAATATTGTCTTGCGGGTTTGTCTGCAGCTGCGTTAGGGTTACATAAACTATCAGTTTTGTACAAGCCCCTCTGTAACTCGTTTGTGTCATACATGGCCCCACGTGTTTCACTTATTTATGAACTAGTAGAGAGGCCATTTAATGTATAATTTGTATAGTGCCAACAATGAACACGGCGCTTACAGTACTTCTATTCAGGGGGTATGACAAGACTAGAATTGACAAACATACATTAGGTAGAGCTTGGTTTGGGAGCTTGTAGTCGAGGGGTGGGAGTAATGTTAAGGGCAGTTATTTAGGGGTTTAGTTATTAATCCCGTGGGGTGGGCTGCCCCTTTTTTTTCCCCCCCTCATTCTGTCTGAGAAGCTGCTTGTGGGGTTGCATTTGCTAGTACTTTACCCATCAGTTGTCAATCCATAACTATCCAGATATACCGTATTGGCTCGAATATAGGGGGCTAGCGCCCGACGCCCGGGACATGCAGTTCTGGGCGCCGGGCAGGCAGCAGGGTTAGGATACAGATCCCCCGCAGCGGTACAGGGGACCCATATCCTACTCTGATACGCTCAGACAGCCTCCCCTGCCAGCACTTCCCACGGGGGCCAGCATGGGAGATTGTCTAAGCGCATCGCGCACGATGCGTTTTACCTCTGCCCCCAAGACTTACCAGAGCAGACTCCAGGGTGTCTTGCGGGGCCGGCGGGGGACACCTACGCAATACAACTTCCGGTGCTGGCACATCCGCTGAGTCCTGGCACCGATAGTTGTATATGCGTATTGCGTAGATGTCCCCCGCCGGCCCCGCAAGACACCCAGAAGTCTGCTCTGGTAAGTCGGGGGGGGCAGAGTGGCAGCATATTTCGGGGGGGGGGGGGTAGAGACAGAGTGGCAGCATGTCTATTAAAAAAAAATTTTCTTTAAAAAAAGCACCAAACTTTTAGAGTGCGGCCTATATCCGAGCCAATACGGTATTACGCGTTGCGGTATTTTTCTGCATTTAGCCGTCAGGTTATAGGGTAGGGTACAGCGCCGCACCATCTCCTCCCGCATCCTGACAGCTCCGGTACATGCGCACGAACTCGTCGTTCTAAGCTCCAGAGACCGCATCGCGGTGATCAGCGGGACTCCACTTCTACGAGTGTTGTCTCTTTTGTATAGCTCTAAGCATGTCTGACATCAGCTACCTAATTGGTCAACAAAATTAAAAAAGGGGCGAGCCGCTGTGCCCAAGCCGGAAGTTTGTGTTCAGAAAGGGAAGCACTTCCTAATTGCGGCGAATCTTCGGGTTTTTGGAGCGACATGGCTGCGATCAGCAGGTACTGAATGCTTAATGCGTCACCAGTTACTTAAATACGTTTACTACAGTGCCGTACGGCGGTTTGTTTGCGCGCCGGTCTAAAGCGCGATGGTTTCCGCTGCGGAGCATGGCGGCGCTATGGAAAATATGAAACTTTTAGTAGAGACATACACAATTTATTTCCACAAACCCCTGATTTACCCGAGTTCTCGGAGGCACACTATAGATACTCGGCCTTTATTGAGGTATAGACTGCTGCTCAGTGTATGTGGGAAGGCATTGCATAAGGGACCCGGGGGTGACTATAAGCTCCCAAAGCAATGAGAATAGTCATCTAACAACATTTCCGGGTGCTTTAGATATATCACTGATCTTATAGGTCCAGGGCCTACAGACACGCAGTCATCTGCATGCACACACACACACTTCTGCATGTACACAAACCCACATTACACATCCGTATGCACACACACACACCTCTGCATGTACACAAACCCACATTACACATCCGCATGCACACACACACACATTACACATCCGTATGCACACACACACCTCTGCATGTACACAAACCCACATTACACATCCGCATGCACACACACACACACATTACACATCCGTATGCACACACACACACATTACACATCCGTATGCACACACACACCTCTGCATGTACACAAACCCACATTACACATCCGCATGCACACACACACACACATTACACATCCGTATGCACACACACACCTCTGCATGTACAGAAACCCACATTACACATCTGCATGCACACACACACCTCTGCATGTACACAAACCCACATTACACATCTGCATGCACACACACACCTCTGCATGTACACAAACCCACATTACACATCTGCTCCGCGTTCGTTCATCTTAAGGGATTCTCAGCAGCTGAACAGCCCTAAGGCTAGCTATATATATATATATATATATATATATATATTATATTGTGTATAGGTTTCTGTCTGTCACCTTGTTATGTTAAATGCCAATTCTTATGTCCTGTCCCTTTGTACAGCGCTGTGCAATCTGATGGCACTATATAAAGCAAGAGGATTAATAATACGTTATACCTGTGGGAATAACTCTGCATCCTGTAGTTCATAATAAACGGAGAATAGGCCCGGATGCTATAATTATATCACACTGTATGTTACTTAATAAATGCGTACACTCCGCAAGTCAAACTTATGCTTTCATACGAAATGACCCTCGAGAAATGATTTGGCCACCCTGATCCAAATGTTTTTTGCATGCACGTGATTATTAACTCCTTCTTTACATTGTCTGTAAAGCCGGGTTCTTTGCTGCGTGCCACACATTGCCGCTGGGACAAGCGCGCCACACGTAAGATCCGTATTTAAAATTGATCGAATTATCCTGATTTATATCCCTTTTCTTCCCTTCGGAGGTAACCCAAATAAACTCACTCTATATTTAAGGCAGGAGGAAATAAATAATAAACTAGAACTTTTTGTCTGAAAATACAAATAAATCTAAAGCCCTGAAGTATAATAAGTAAACCAGCTCCCTGGTTGTGATGAATAACGAAGTATGGATCGCTTCGCAGCGGGAGCTTTAACGTTCCTCCGGATAAAATAAACTAGCTTAGCATGAAGAGCGCTCGTTAATTCCCATTTCAGATTCGCAACAGTGGAAATCTTCTCTCAGCCTGGAAAACCTGCCACATTTTGCCACATTGATCTGCTTCCATAACGTGTGTATTACATGGAAGATAATAAGTACAGGCACCCGATCTAGAACATAAGTATCTAGGAACCCGCTTCCGTTGAGGTTGCGTGTTATATTAGCCTGGCTGCCACCGTTCACTCAGCGGTACGTTGACCTGCAAAGTCTACTTTTATTCCAGGTTCTAGATCTCTCACCTCGCTGTAAACAGTCGTTCCTTGCTATGATGCCGGCACGGAGCAGTGTATCCGCTTCCATCCCAAACAGCAAAGTGAAGTACTCCAAGCTTTCTGACACAGATGAAGGTTATATTGACCTACAGGTAAAGCATGAAAACAAAACGTTAGTCTATGGATAACTCCCATGTTCAAGCATGCCGTTCCATTTAGAGCAAGTATTGACGTGAAGCAAGTGTTTCATGTAATAATTTTCTCTGCAGCTTTAATGACATTAAAAGTACACTTATGTTTCCGTGGCGACAACCTAGCAGCACCTGCTTTTGGGTCACATGGCAAGAGTTTGACGCAAAAATATGAATAATACAAACTTCTGTGTAATTAAATATTTCTGGGAAGGGGTCAAACGGTAAAAGGAATTATGTTTCTAAATAACTTATAGTTACAAATGCATTCAAAGAGTGGAACAGCACCTTTAATATTGTGTGGCAAGGTTTCTGTTGCCCGCGCACTGTGTGAGGTTCCAGGTTCCTGCTCCCTCTGGGCGGGGAAAGAGTTTCCTTACACAGTTTGCAGGCGCCACAGCAGTGAGCTGCAGGCCCGCGTTAGGTGGCCATGGTGGCACCCCCTGGTGAGTGGCACCCGGTGCGGACCACCCCCCTCGCCCCCCTTTAGCTACGCTACTGAACGGAGTAGAATGCTCTCCCCAGCTGCTCTCTCCTCCTATAACCTCAGATTCAGTACAGGAACTTTATTTACTATTCCACAATACAAAAAGGGGCGGCTCGATCCTCGCTTTCCTACAGAGCTCCACAACTGTTGAATGACCTCCCGCAGTCTAAAATCCTTTAAGAGATCTCTGCCAACATACCTCAATACAGAATGCACCTGTAATCGTGGCTGATTATATGTCACCTGTTTTCTTGCAACAAATGCAGTGTTTGTGAACCCAGGACATACGTGAAAACAAGAGAATTCTCAATGTAAAATACTCTATAAATAAATAATAAATGGTGCAGAAGAGGGGAGCAAACACAAAGATATCCCACAGAGCGAGACAATGCATTTCCAAATCAGTGACAGTCAGTAATAATGAATATTGTTCACTCCATGAATAGGTGGATTACATTGCATTTATATAGTGCCAGCGGATTCCATAGTGCAGATCCCACGGATCAAGCCCTGGAGTTATTATGGTTTGTTTTTCATAGATCAAAAAGTCTGAGCCATACTGTGCATTTAATGATTAGATCAAGTTGGTCATTACAGCTGGGGAAAATACATAAAGGCCCAGCACATCCTCTTATTTTGCAAAGAAGACTGGAGATTATTACTCCAACATTAGTGAGAGAAAAGTTGCACAGCATGCAGTATACAACCAGTGCCACTAGATGGCAATATACACACAGGCTCACTATATGGACAAAAGTATTGGGACACCTAAACGTTACACCAACAGGGACTTTGATGAGATCGCATTCTAAATACATAGACATTAATATGTAGTTGGTCCCTCCTTTGCAGGGTTTCTGTGTGAATTTTTGCCCATTCATTAGAGTATTTGTGAGGTCAGGCACTGATGTTGGACGAGAAGGCCTGGCTCACAATCCCAAATGTGTTTGATGGGGTTAAGGTCAGGGCTCTGTGAGGAGCGGTCAAGTCCTTCCACACCAAACTCATCCAACCATGTCGTTATGGACCTTGTTTTGTGCGCTGGGGCACAGTCATGCTGGGATAGAAAAGAGCCTTCCCCAAACTGTTCCCACAAAGTTGGAAGCATAGCACTGTCCATTTTGGTATGCTGAACCATGAACGTTTCACTTCGCTAGAAGTAAGGGGTCCAACCCCTGCAAAACAGCCCCATGGCACAACGCAGTCAGGCAGGTAACGTTCTCCTGGCATCCGCCAAACCCGGACTCGCCCATCAGACTTCCAAACAGAGAAGCGTTATCTGCATCAATACTCTGGCGTCATGTACGGCGCTTCTGACGTTGGCATGGGCCAATGCCACCCTTTAGTGTCTGACGGCCGGCTAGAAAAGATGCCGCTTAGCTTTGTCAAACACCGGATTTAGTGTAAGTAAATATCACCGGGGAAACGAACTAAGGGACACCCATGCAAAACTTTGTATGTTTTCCTGCTAATCTGCTTCAATAAACAAAAGTCTACTTAGCACATGTTGCTAGGTACCCTGATGACAATATCAACATGACACCGCAGAAAAAAATTGTGGAAGTTCTGCTTTTGGTGTTTCAGACTCGCTTAACCAGAAATAATAAAATCCAATTATGCTGATATGGGCACGTCTAAAACAGTCCTGTCCTTAATTCCACGAAATGCAAAGTTTCAATAGAACGTTAAGAATGTTACATTTTTCAGTGTTTACTCACTGGCTTCCTTCATTGGCCTATGCCTTTGTACATAGTTTTAAACATAGCACTCCGTGCTCAGACTCAGCATTCAGTCTTGTTAGATGTCCGCAGTACACGATACAAACATCTGACTCACTCAAGTTGTAAAGGAAAATATTTGCTCATTTGTATGATTTTCTGCTTGGTTGCGTATTTTTTGTTAACTATATCAGTTTATAGTTATATACGTTAGGGTCAGATACTCAGGTGTAACCGATCAGTCCTAGGTTAGGCAAGCTCTTCCCAATGTAGAAACCGAGTTCCACAGCAGATTTCCATTCACCCCATTTGTTCTGGCCTGTCGTTCTTCTGTAAAAACCTCAAACCTTATTTTGTCTCAAACCTTGGTCTTGTTGTATTCTGACTAACCTTGGCCCGAGCGATCTTATTAAAGTAGTCGAAACAGAAGGTTCCAAAACCATATTGGTTGGTCAAAAGACAATCCTACCGTCTTCTGATGTGTATCGTAGGGTTACACAGCCATTTCTGAGAAGCTCTGTAAGATTCCTGCTGACCTAACGGAGAATGTTTGGGTTTGGACTCTAGTTAATCTTCCTACCAATGGTCTTCCTGCCAAAATCCCTCAAAGACCAAGATGTAAAAGCATTCAGGAAGAGTCACAAAGGACCCTGAAACTACAACCAGATCTATCTGGCCCTAGCAAAGATTATATTCCTCCTCCACTAGAAAGACATGGCGCGAACATGAGATTTATGATGGAGCAGCAAGGTGGAAACCACCGCTCAACCAAGAAGATGACAAATACTCTCCTGCGGTTTGCCATAAAGCACCTCCGTGGTCCTCTAGAGATGAAAGAAATTACTGCGGTCTTCATTAACTATTTCATACGGACAAGCAAGTCTACATTGGAATGGTTGAAGAATGGCGAAGTCCAGACCTAAACCCCATTGAGAATTTTTGGTAGAACCTGCAATTTGCGCCCTACAAGCTTTTAAGGCGGTTCTGTGGAGCAGGGGGGGGGCGAATACTTCTTTATTGTCAGGTTATGTGTGTGTTTTCACACAGGGTAATTGGGGGTTAATATAAATAAATGATAGAAGTATGAAACGAATGCATTGTTTATTCACTGAGGCATCCCTTTAATATCTTAATATTTGAAAAGAGGGAGAGATGTTGGCACATGAGGTCATAGTCTAAAACTAGAGAATCAGAGGCTGAGATACGTAAGGAAGACTTTCTTTACTGGGGCGGTGGAGGATGAGTGGAACAGCCTCCCTGCAGATGTGGTAGATGCTAATACAGTACAAGAATTTAAGCATGCATCAGAAAGGCATTAGTTCATTCCGTACATACACGGGACTAAAGACGGAATACAGTGTTGTTTTTTTTAATATACCATAAATTTCTTTGTTTCAGTGTTTTATTGTTTTGACACGACTGTAAATCTGGTAACGGCAACAAGTCACATATTCACAAAAGCAATTTAACAACATGTCAAAGCTCAGTTTTGTTTCCAATTGTAAAATTAAATGGATTGAGAGTTTGTGTAATGTTCATATTGTGTGATTTCAGATGGAACTTTTATTTCAATAAAATTCGTGGTATTAGTAAAGCTGTAAATATCATTGGCAAACAGCTGTTTTGTAAAATATGTACAACTATATTACAATATTTTATTTTTTTTACCGGCCAAAAAACCCGGTTTTATTGCTTGTTTTCGTGCAGTTTAAGAGAAGTCCTCCAAAAATCCCATACAAAGCCATCGCTCTAGCGACTGTCCTGTTTATGATCGGAACGCTTCTTATCGTGATTGGGGCTCTCCTCCTGGCTGGATATATCAGCAAAGGGGTAAGTTGTAACCATTTGTCTTCACCAACATGGTTTGGGGCATCCATTCTTATTTTTCCGTTATTCCAAGTCTTACTCACAGTATTACTTGGACAGTAAGCTCTGTGGGCCAGGAACCGATTTTTTCATACCTATTGTACCCCAATCAGTTCTGTAGACTGTTACTTGACAGCACTTATTGTACTTCACTTTTACTGTAAAGTGCTAAATGAAATAAAAATAAACACACATTATGAACAAATAGACTTTTGCTACTTTTGTCGCCCCAGGGTACTTTTAAAATTATATAATAATGCATACTTCGAATTATGGAGTTTTGCAAGAAAAATAAAGTAAATCTTGCTCTACACGTTACAATTTACCTCCTCTAAAAGCAGATTCCCCTTGGGAATCTTTAGGGCAGTTATTGAGATTACTTTATATGCCGTAATACTTGTGTAATGTACACTGACTTCCTTCTGCATATCCAGTTTGCATTGTTCATTGTTTTTATCACTAGTATACTGACTGGTTCACGTTTGATGGGTCTGGGAGAGCGACTGGTTCACGTTTGATGGGTCCGGGAGAGCGACTGTTCACGTTTGAAGGGTCTGGGAGAGTGACTGACTGGTTCACGTTTGATGGGTCTGGGAGAGCGACTGGTTCACGTTTGATGGGTCTGGGAGAGCGACTGGTTCACGTTTGATGGGTCTGGGAGAGCGACTGGTTCACGTTTGATGGGTCTGGGAGAGCGACTGGTTCACGTTTGATGGGTCTGGGAGAGCGACTGGTTCACGTTTGATGGGTCTGGGAGAGTAACTGGTCCACGTTTGATGGGTCTGGGAGAGCGACTGGCTAACGTTTGATGGGTCTGGGACAGCGACTGGCTAACGTTTGATGGGTCTGGGAGAGTAACTGGTGCACGTTTGATGGGTCTGGGAGAGCGACTGGCTAACGTTTGATGGGTCTGGGACAGCGACTGGCTAACGTTTGATGGGTCTGGGAGAGCGACTGGTTCATGTTTGATGGGTCCGGGAGAGCGACTGGTTCACGTTTGATGGGTCTGGGAGAGCGACTGGTTCACGTTTGATGGGTCTGGGAGAGTGACTGGTGCACGTTTGATGGGTCTGGGAGAGCGACTGGCTAACGTTTGATGGGTCTGGGAGAGCGACTGGTTCACGTTTGATGGGTCTGGGATAGTGACTGGCTAACGTTTGATGGGTCTGGGATAGTGACTGGGTCACGTATGATGGGTCTGGGATAGTGACTGGGTCACGTATGATGGGTCTGGGAGAGCGACTGGTTCACGTTTGATGGGTCTGGGAGAGTGACTCGTTCACGTTTGATGGGTGTGGGAGAGCGACTGGTTCACGTTTGATGGGTCTAGGAGAGTGACTGGTTCACGTTTGATGGGTCTGGGAGAGCGACTGGTTCACGTTTGATGGGTCTGGGATAGCGACTGGTTCACGTATGGTGGGTCTGGGATAGTGACTGGCTAACGTTTGATGGGTCTGGGATAGTGACTGGTTCACGTTTGATGGGTCTGGGAGAGTGACTGGTTCACGTTTGATGGGTCTGGGATAGTGACTGGCTAACGTTTGATGGGTTTGGGATAGTGACTGGTTCACGTTTGATGGGTCTGGGATAGTGACAGGTTCACGTTTGATGGGTCTGGGAGAGCGACTGGTTCACGTTTGATGGGTCTGGGAGAGCGACTGGTTCACGTTTGATGGGTCTGGGAGAGCGACTGGTTCACGTTTGATGGGTCTGGGAGAGAGACTGGTTCACGTTTGATGGGTCTGGGAGAGCGACTGGTTCACGTTTGATGGGTCTGGGAGAGCGACTGGTTCACGTTTGATGGGTCTGGGAGAGTGACTGACTGGTTCAAGTTTGATGGGTCTGGGAGAGCGACTGGTTCACGTTTGATGGGTCTGGGAGAGCGACTGGTTCATGTTTGATGGGTCTGGGAGAGCGACTGGTTCACGTTTGATGGGTCCGGGAGAGTGACTGGTTCACGTTTGATGGGTCTGGGAGAGCGACTGGTTCATGTTTGATGGGTCCGGGAGAGCGACTGGTTCACGTTTGATGGGTCTGGGAGAGCGACTGGTTCACGTTTGATGGGTCTGGGAGAGTAACTGGTCCACGTTTGATGGGTCTGGGAGAGCGACTGGTTCACGTTTGATGGGTCTGGGAGAGTGACTGGTTCACGTTTGATGGGTCTGGGAGAGCGACTGGTTCATGTTTGATGGGTCCGGAGAGAGCGACTGGTTCACGTTTGATGGGTCTGGGAGAGTGACTGACTGGTTCACGTTTGATGGGTCTGGGAGAGCGACTGGTTCACGTTTGATGGGTCCGGGAGAGTGACTGGTTCACGTTTGATGGGTCTGGGAGAGCGACTGGTTCACGTTTGATGGGTCTGGGAGAGTGACTCGTTCACGTTTGATGGGTGTGGGAGAGCGACTGGTTCACGTTTGATGGGTCTAGGAGAGTGACTGGTTCACGTTTGATGGGTCTGGGAGAGCGACTGGTTCACGTTTGATGGGTCTGGGATAGCGACTGGTTCACGTATGGTGGGTCTGGGATAGTGACTGGCTAACGTTTGATGGGTCTGGGATAGTGACTGGTTCACGTTTGATGGGTCTGGGAGAGTGACTGGTTCACGTTTGATGGGTCCGGGAGAGTGACTGGTTCACGTTTGATGGGTCTGGGATAGTGACTGGTTCACGTTTGATGGGTCTGGGAGAGCGACTGGTTCACGTTTGATGGGTCCGGGAGAGTGACTGGTTCACGTTTGATGGGTCTGGGAGAGCGACTGGTTCACGTTTGATGGGTCTGGGAGAGTGACTCGTTCACGTTTGATGGGTGTGGGAGAGCGACTGGTTCACGTTTGATGGGTCTAGGAGAGTGACTGGTTCACGTTTGATGGGTCTGGGAGAGCGACTGGTTCACGTTTGATGGGTCTGGGATAGCGACTGGTTCACGTATGGTGGGTCTGGGATAGTGACTGGCTAACGTTTGATGGGTCTGGGATAGTGACTGGTTCACGTTTGATGGGTCTGGGAGAGTGACTGGTTCACGTTTGATGGGTCTGGGATAGTGACTGGTTCACGTTTGATGGGTCTGGGATAGTGATGACATAGTATTGTGTATTTTCTATTGCTTCAGGGAAACGAGAGAGCGATTCCAATTCTGATTATCGGGATACTGGTCTTCCTGCCTGGTTTTTACCATCTCCGCATTGCGTACTATGCCTCCAAGGGGTACAGAGGATATTCGTACGATGACATACCGGATTTTGATGACTGAGATTATTTTCCAGAATCTTCGGAGAAATACTAAAGCCATTTACTGTGCTTAAGGACGTCGGATTGGAACAGACCTAGTGAAGAAGACACACACAGAGTATGTTTATTTAGGCATTGGTAGAGTCAAGCGGACTAAAGAATGTTATTGCCGCTTCTCCGTTCTAGGTACACCCTGCAAAATAATGCTTCCTATGTTTTTGTGCAGCCCTATCTGTGGGTATTTTTTTGTTAATTTACAGAAAATGTAATTCGTCTGTAATTCTGAAATGTTACCGATCCGAGTAAACCTCTCAGATAACGAATTGAACAAAAAAGCATGGATTTGTGCTGTATAAATAATTTAATTTGCTTCTTCTGATTATGTCAAATTCACAATAATTTGGCTAAAGAAAGAAAAAAAAATGTTCTGCATTTAGATTATGAAGCTGAACTGACAACAAAAGGATGCCAAAAATAATATCTACCTAAAGTTATACTGAAGCAAGCATTCTTCTCATTTTTTAATGAATATATGTTTGTCATGGATGTTTTATATTTGGGAATCTCTTAAACTTTAAACATAAGCTGTCTAGGATGACATTTCATTTTGTATAGGGGCAGTTTACAGAAATGACATGTTTCCTGGCTCTCGGAATAAAGTTCTCCCTGGCTATGAAATTCTTATTGGTATTTTTTTTATCATCGTAACCAGTTCTAATCTTTATGATTTTTTTTTTTTACTTGTTTGCTCTATGATAGACGTCTTTAATTAGACTGAATCTACAGAGCTTAAATGTTGCAACATAGATTTTAAAGAAAAGGGAAGAAAATTTGAAAACATTTCGACAAGAACCAAGCTTTCTGAATTTGTGTAGGAGATATCGGATCCTCTAATTTCATCTTTAATAGATAGCAATACTATAGTATGTATACTTAACAATTGAGTTATTGCTTTAATATACAGTTTTAATTCTCTTCTTCCTTTTCCTCCAGCATCGAGAGCTAGAAGTCATCAAAGGGATGGTACTGTAAGAGTTAATGAGGCTTGCATATGTCCATTATGTAGGGGCATATGAATAGTTAATTATTTCTGATGTGAACAGGCAATCCGATAAAGTGACAGAAAAGCAGGGTGGTGGGTTGTATAGCCGGAGGCATTAGTAGCAGATAGGTGGCTCGGCCACTTTACAGATCAAATTATCAGGAAAGGTATCTCAATATGTATAACTTGGAGTAGGGGAGAGGGATAGGAATATAGGATAAACACAGTAAAACATATGCACATAGTATAGGAAGCAAGTATATTTAAAAGAACTGTTAGGACAATAAGTCATCACCCAAAACTAGAGATCAGAGGCTTAGATGTAATGTAAGGAAGTTTCACTTTACTGAGATGGTGGTAGGTAAGTTGAATGGCGTTCCAGTGGCCGTGGCTGAGGTTAATAGAGTAAGGAAATGTAAATATGCATGGGATAGGCATATGGCTATCCTGAATATAAGACAAAACCAAGGGCCAAAGTGAACAGAAGAAAAATCTGAATCAAACCAATATTTGTTGTGACCACTTTTGACCGCACCAGACAGGACCCAAGTTGCAGACTGAGACAGTCCATCACATAGTGGCGGGGTGTAAGATGTACACCACAACACCACAGGCACAACCAAGTATCTGGCATTGTGTACAGGAACGTCTGCACAGAGTATGGGCTACCCCCCCAGTCCAAATGGGAGAATCCACAGAACGCTGGGGAGAAGCGCAGGGCTAAGATCCTGCGGGACTTCCAGATCAACACAGACAAGCAGGTACTGGCCAATCAACCTGACATTTTGGTGGTAGACAAGGACCGGAAGACAGCGCTCGTGATAGATGTAGCGATGCCAAGTGACAGCAACATCAGGAAGGATGAGTATGAGAAGCCGGAGAAGTACCAGGGCCTGAAAGAAGAACTAGAGAAGATGTGGTAAGTGGGGACCAAAGTGGTCCCAGTGGTCATAGAAGCACCCGGGGCTGGGACTCCTAAACTGGGAGAGCGGCTCCAACAGATTCCAGGAACAACATCAGAATACTCTGTCCAGATGAGTGCTGTGCTTGGAACGGCTAAGATACTCCGCAGACCCCTCTGGTAGACAAACAGAGGTTGAGGAAGACACATACCACCCATAGGGGTCAGAAGGGATTTATTTTATATATATATATATATATATATATATATATATATATTATTCACCAACAATATTATACTAGGTATGTTTTTCTTTTGTTATATGCATTAGAAGACCAATATTCTTCAAGAAATTCTCAGGTTGTAAGAAATCTTTTTCAGAGTGAACATTAAGAGCACCGTATCAGCACTTTATTTATACATATATATGTGCGTGTGTGTATACCGTATATATAATGTAAACTGTGTGTGTGACACGTTGACAGGGTGAATGCTCAATAATTCTTGTTAATTTCCACACTCAGCTATGATCGACATCATTCTCCTAGCGGTTCAATTAAACTCAGATTTTAGCCTAAATCTCTTAATCCTTTTAAATATTATACTCGACCCAATCTGTAAGAGGTCATTTTTAGGTCAACAGTCACCCTGCAGGAGACCAGATTTTTTTTCCATACTGTACCTAAAATAGTAGACAGTGACACAATATATCTATCTTTTGCTTTGAATCAGAAGTGCTAGATATTTACAAGCAGTGGACTGGAACTCATTTATATTCTTCAAACACTTATGTTTGATAATGCACCATATGGCTCGAGTTGCAGGGATGATGACTCACAATGCCCTATGACTTTACCTTATCTATCTATACATCATTTGGGAATCATAATGAAGATTATATTTGAAAAAGAAATATCTTAACCTTTAAAGTTCTTAATTAAAGGACCAGTCCTCCCCATTGCTAATGTGTGTTTGCCATACTGTGATTGGTAGCAGCTGCCTCCTGCGCATGTATGGGCACTGGCGACATGCAAGCTGTCACTCCCAACGCACTTCCTCCTTTCGGCAGGGTTATAGCCACGCAAAGGTTAAATAAACCCGTTTTGTGGTGATTGATAGAATTTATTTGTAAAACTATCCACTCAGTGTTTTTAAGGATTAAACCCTCCCGCTGGGGCATGTTATGAGAAACAAAGAATTAATCCCAGTAGTCATTTTCTGCAAAAGCAACTTCCAAAGGGAGAGTCCAGTGAAGACTTGGGTTTCTTTGCTTTGAACACAGTGCGGTACGCAGTAATGTAGTTTGGCATTGATGGAAAGTAGGTTTTATCTCACTTCGTTCCAGTAAAGTTCCTTTATCTGCGGATCTGGAGGCTGCCATCGCAGGCCTCGGTCACAGCTCCCGAATGGTGTTTTCGCCAAGCACTGAAGTTGTGGGCTGGGGTATGATGTCACGTCCTGGCATTCTGCTTTAATGAGTTGTGAGGTACCTGGTCCTGCGCCACCTGGAGCTATGCTCCCCCAGCATACCTGGGAACTCTCCACGTTTCCCTTACAAAAAAATGACTGCAGTTTTTCTGAGGTAATACTGCAGTTTTTTGGACATGAAAAAACTGCAATACTGCACTTTTACTGCACTTTTTTTTTATATTGCAAACCTACAGTTGTACTTCAAAGTACTGCAGCTTTATTGCATTTGTACTTCCGTACAAAAATAACTGCAGTAAAACTGCAGTACAGTGAAGCACAAATGCAGTAAATGTGCAGTAATACTGCAGTAAAAGTGCAGTATTGCAGTTTTTTCATGTCCAAAAAACTGCAGTATTACTTCAGAAAAACTGCAGTCATTTTTTCGTAAGGGTTCACCCGTAGTCTCCGGCTAAAGCACTGCTTTCCCGGGTCACTAAGGGGAAACGCTGGGTTGTGGGTAGGGTTTTGTGACACGCCCACTCCCCTATTAAAAAATGCGTGACTTCCCACCAGCACCAGCGAGACCTCCTTTCAGCATCCTGCAGGGGGTCCCCCGGGTAGCCGGAGCCAGAAGGTTCCCAGGAATGTCCCCCGGTGTCCTGCTTTGGGCACCTGAAATGTATGAATTTATAAGACCTACAAGAGTTTACTATGCATTATGCAGGGCCTGCTCTGGTCATGTTGCAGGAGACGTTCACCAGGATTGGCCCTTCATAACACATTGGGAAGCCAATGAAGTGGAACTGCAATAAGGGCCAAACTCATCTACCAGGAAGCCTCGTAAGCTGCCTTCTGCGTGTGGCTGAACTCTAGAACTCTAAATATCCTCAGCTGGCAAATAAATGGTTGTCTTTCCTTCTGGGTATGATTATTGCTTTATCTTATCTTACTATGAGTTGAGTCCTGTGTAATTGGGTCTGGTCCCTGACATTTGTAAAACTGGGAGTGGGTTTTAGGGAGAAAAAAATTATTTTAAAAGAAAAAAAGTGTATTTTTTTCTTTTATTGGCGCATTTCTCATAGAAAATTACGGGTCAGTCCAAAAGAAAGCCCCTTCCTTCCTTCCTGCGAGACACTGTTCTGTATATAACAAAGAAGAGATTCATCGCTGAACACGGCCCATTTTCTGTAAATGAAGGTTCCCAAAACCCTTTGATAGGAAGAGGTTAAAATATGGGCAACTCCCCCCACCCCTCTCCAACATACAATGCAGTTCGCCATTTCTTCTAGAATATTCCGGCAGCCCGCACGTCACACACAGCTCCCCTTTTAAAAGGAAACGTGGTCACCGTCCGCCGCTGTTGGGATAATGTGATGCCAATTTACCTTTAAAATTACAGACGCAGAAGCACATGGTCGGGAAGCCACGCCTTTCTGTGACGTCTCTGGGCGAAGGGTCTTTTGCTTCTTTGCCAGGAGTTGGCGCCTTGCGCGATGACGACATCGCAGCGGTGGGAGGGGCTTACTGGTTCCGAACTGTCAATGTCGCTGCTTCTGGTCTCTATGGGTGGGAAATAACGCGGGATCCTCCTCTACTCACCGCCTGGTGCCTCTCCGCCTCACAGGGGCTGGCAGACAAAGCCCAGTGCCACGGGCCGCTTCACCAATTCGCCATTGAGAACCGGCTATGTCAGGTAACGGAAGGTGGTGTCTGGCTCACTGTCAGCCATTGATGAATGGGCATTTGGGGCTGCCAGGGCAGGGGGTGGCATCCACTGGGGATTGGGGTCCCTGAGACAGGGTGAGGGCATCTCTAACATGTGGTGATCCGGGCAGCATAGAGGAGGGCATTGAGGTGATGGCACTGGAGGGGCAGGCTGGCATTCATTCAGTGTGACACATGCTCTCACTGGGAAGCACACTGCTTTGTCACTGCAGCTGGAGCACTGCTGGCTATTCACTAAAGAGGGAGCTGTAGGTGATTTGCTGTGAGAGCGAGCAGTCCGCCTGTGTGCACATAGCTGAGGTAAGATGCGTCGTCTCACCGGCTCAGGCTGGCCCTTAGGACGGGAGACAGTCACCAGCGATGGTCCTTCAGAGGTCACGAGATGTTTCACCTTAAAGCCGTTTCCGACCTGTTCCTCTATAACTTATAGTTAATGGGCTGCGGTAGAATGTTTCATTTTTTAACCACGAATGCCCATTGAGGGAATACGTTGCATAATATTCGGGGTGGAAAAACCCTTTTCTAGTGGTTCCGGGAAAAATCCCATGGGAGCGAGAGTCCAAAACTTCACTCGATAGAGCTCACGCGTCAGTAAGTCCTCCCCGGCCGCGCTCTCCGCCATTCGCTTCCGATGAATGAATGTTGCACCAGTTTATATGCGTTGGCACCAATCCCATCGCTGCATCTTTCTTCCTCGCTGTCTCCATCATTCACCAAAACCCGCAGCGTGATAATTACACGCGAGTCCTTCCGTTCCGAGCAAGCAAGCGCTTACGCCCCGTATACATTATCTCGCCCACCTCTGCTCAGGGGCCGTAAGTGGGAATCAGGTGCCCGTTAATCAGTATTGTACCGGGCGATTGTACGAGTTGCTTGCGTTGTGTGAACGGTAATTCACGTCCGCCGGGCTTTGTATCTTCCGGTGCTTTTATACCAACTCGACCTACTTTTTTTGCAACAAAAATACCGCTGCGTTACGGGGAGAGCCGTGATCCATAGAGAGCATTATTTACCCCGTTTGGTAATTTGACACATCTATACGTGTGCACTATATATAATTAACCCCGCGCTGGCTTATTGAACAGTCTTCCTCAAACTTTTTTTATTCAGGAAATAAGTCTTCCCAACGAGTGCTCGCTGCATTACAGTGGTGTGTGTGATGGCATCCTATACACCCTATACACTTACCACCTGTCAGCTCCTGCGCATGCTCGGCGGATGTGGCTTTGTTCAGACCCCTCTGCATAAATGCAAATATTGTTGTTGTTTTTTTTTTCCTGTTGTAAATGTTACCGGACAGCTCACCATTACATGTATGACATCATGGCGTTTGCGTGCCTTTGTGTACCACGCCATTGTTTATGTATTTGGAGAGCCCTCGGTATTTCAGCAGCGAGGGCTGAGCTGCTCTCGGATTTCCTGACAGGTTTCTTCTTCATTGCATTCTAACTTTTTCTGATTTCTAAGTGCAGGCGTTGGTTTGCTAGTGACGTTCTGATGTCATCGATGGAATGAGGAGTGTTTTTTCCTTTTCGGGTAGCTTGTGGGTGTATGACGGAGGCTCCCTGGAGTTATGAGTCGCACAAGCGGCTTCATTTAAAATGTGGGAGTATAGGAAACACAGCTGAAGTTGAAGTATGTGTATATATGCGAATATATATTAATTTGTTTTGTGTAAAATGATTTTTTACACAAAGTACACTTAAAAAAAATTCTATATTTTACAAATGAGATTAGACATATAATATATATATATATATATATATATATATATATATATATATATATATATATATAACACGCTAGGGTAAATGCATTTTGATTATTATCCATAGGGTTATATGGCATCATAGAATTCTACAGCACTGTACAAAATAACAGAATAACGAGGACACCGCATACCGTTGTACAGCACTGTGGTGTATGAGGGTGCCATGCATGTCAATAAATACCATTTTGGGTTTATAGAAAGAAAAGCGTTGGGGGCTGCTGCTCAGAGAATCCGCGGGTTCAGCCAAGAGTTTAGGCGTCCGTGGTAAAGCTTCAGGAATCGGGTCTATCGGTCCTGCGCACGCATATCGCGCTATATGTGTTTGGTGACATGGGTTACAGGGTTTGAACTAAATGTCATGCAATTCTTGCAGACCCCGCTAAAACTCGGCTCGTCTTCTAAGATAATAAAGGAATCCATCTGTGATGTCACTTCTTACCTTTTTACATCATCATTTGATGCTTTGCTGTGATTTGAGCAGTTGGCAGTGATCCTGGGATAATATCAGGAAATAGTCTTTGCGTAATAAATATGTCGTTATATCTCCCTTCGGCATCACAGAGAGTTTTCACTAGTGACTCACCGAGCAGGAAACGGAGTGTAATTCCAATCGCTTGCCTGCTATAGGGATTATATGATGTTACGTGCAGAGTGTATAGAAAAGCGGTTGAATGTATGGTGGTTTGTAGAGTCGTCCTACGATTATCTCGGATTTTGCTGAACTTGTCTAGTAAGATACTTTGTACGGAGGGCCGGTTTAGGAGTAGAAAACGTAACGCCTGCCTCGTGTCTTTAGGTCGATAAATTGTACGGACCGCCTCTGCCCGAATATTCCGCTTCTCTGCATGCTGCGTCTCCCTGATTTGGCCTTCCATTAGTGTCCAGTGCTTGGGGTACTTGTGATAAAACAACGCGTGTAGCACATGGAGCGCGTTGCTTCCTTCTCGGGCTGCGGCGTTTAATAATAACGAGAAGAAGAATAACGGTTCATAGACCCTTCGATGCAAAGGTGAAAAGGACCCTGCTTGAAAGTTCACTGTGGGGTTCATAGGAAGTAAAGGGAAGCTTAACTTAAACGGTACCATAAATAAAAATAATACTAAAGGAATGGTTGTGATCGGAGATGTGACCGTTCCTCTGTAAAGTAGGGTCACCAGGTGCCTCCTGTTATATAGAGATGATTGCAACATATGTATACTGCAGGGCGTAATTACCCCACCCCATGTATTATGTTTCGTATAGCCTCTTCAACCACAAAGGAATATCTGGTTACCTTATGGTAAAGTGCAGATGTATCACCCTATTACCTAATTATATACCGTATTGGCTCGAATATAGGCCGCACTTTTTTCCCCCCACTTTAAGTTTTTAAAGTGGGGGTGCGGCCTATATTCGGGGTCTAGCGCCCGACGCCCGGGACATGCAGTCCCGGGCGCCGGGCAGGCAGCGGGGTTTGGATACAGATCCCCCGCAGCGATGCAGGGGACCTGCATCCTAATCCCCGATACGCTCAGACAGCCTCCCCTGCCAGCACTTCCCACGGGGGGGGGTGCCGGCACGGGAGGTTGTCTAAGTGCATTGTGCGGACCGGAAGTTATATACGCGTATTGCGTAGATGTCCCCCCTCCGGCCCCGCAAGACACCCGGGAGTCTGCTCCGGTAAGTGAGGAGGACAGTGGCAGCATATCTCGGGCAGGGAGGAGGACAGTGGCAGCATATCTCGGGGGGGGGGGGGGGGGAGGACAGTGGCAGCATATCTCGGGGGGGGGGCAGTGGCAGCATATCTCGGGGGGGGCAGTGGCAGCATATCTCGGGGGGGAGAGACAGAGTGGCAGTATGTTTTTTGGTGCTTTTTTAAAGAAAAAAACTTTTTCTTTAAAAAAGCACCAAACTTTTAGGGTGCGGCCTATATCCGAGCCATTACGGTATATCTATGGCTGGGCAGCAATCAGCTGCTTCATATAAAGAGGGTCTCGGTTACACAAGCAGCGATTTGGTGATATTATGTTTCTCTGGGATCTTAATAAGTTCTCCTTTTTTCTTTTTTCTTTTCATCATGTCACAGAATTGTCGGTAGCGTCAGCTCAGCGGCTCCTGAAGTCACCAGGCGGTGGTATTGCTGTTGGCTGGGTGGACGTGTTCCTCCTCAAAGTCATGGACACTCAGAGTTAAGGCAGTATAGAAGTGTTGAGAACCCCACCATATGTATACCATGGCAGCAGCCATCTTAACCCGTTAAAACCATCACGATGTTCTATGACGTGGCACGTATTTGTGCCAAAAACTAATATTACTGGTTTAAAACTTCATGAATTAAGTGGCAGTTGCTGGTGCCGGGGGCTGTCATTCACCCTCCCCAGAAGTCTTGCGCGATGACCTGTTCGCGAGAGGCTTCCTTTATGAATTGACGCCTCACATTTTCAATGGACGTGATGCGCCATTCGTTACACTAATATACTTTGTGGCATTTTGGTGAACTGAACTAGCTTGGGGAAAATTATCATAGGAACGTAGTACAAAAATGTTTTTTTCAATTAGACTATAAGGTGGGTGGAGAGAAGGTTGTATTAATTATTCCCATAGACAAATACAATGTCTATGGTAGCAGCAGTTCCACTTTAACACCAAACCTTTTAAAACTCTTGCATTGCCCTGCGGCTTGTTGGCATGTGAGCCTGTCTGTCTGGCTAGCGTGCCGTTGGATTGGAATGAGTGCCGTCAGACGGCATAGACAGTATTTATGTATTTTACGCGCCGCTGTTGCTCAGCCATCATTTGATTTCCTAAGAATAGACATTCAGATGTTATCTGTGTACTTTTAATTTAAATAATAGATTGGGGAGTAGGATCGCTGCTTGGTAAGGAAGATTGTGGTCTGTAAGAATCTTATCGCATTAATTAACCTCTGTGGAAATGTCTTTTAGTAAGCCGAGCCGTAAAATGTTTTAGAAAGGTCGTGTGATTAGAAGGGAGTAGAAAAGGCGAATGTGTTTCTGTTAATGCTGTCATCTAACTTGTCTTAATTCTCACAGTCCCCTATTTTAACAGCATTACGGTATCTGCTGGCGCTATATAATAATTATAATGTAATGCAGGGTGGTCTTTTCAAACTAACCCGAATTTTACCTGAAGTAATAGACCAGGAAGAAGCAGAAGATATCATACCTGGATTTCAGAAAGGCATTTGACACGGTCTGTCGTAGACTCATGAATAAACTGCACTGTTTGGGTTTAAATGTTAAAATAGTTCAGTTACTAATGGGCTACCTTAGAGATCATTACTCGGGGCCCAAACTTTTTAATGTTTTATTAACTATATTACCAAGAGTAAAGTATATCTTTTTGCAGCAAGACAAAGGTCTGCAACAGAGTAGACACTATAGGCTGCAGTTTCATGTTGATAAATGTAAATTAATGCACTTGGGACACAAAAATCCAAAGGCGAAATATAATGTTGGATGAACTGTGCTATCTACGACAATAAAGGAAGAGGGACTTGTTTCTGAGGAATTAAAAGTAAGCATGAAATGCAATTAAGTGCATAAAAGGCAAGCAGGGTGCTGGGTTGTATAGCGAGAGGAATAAGTAGCAGGGAGGTGGATTTCTGGTCTCACCTAGAATATTGTGTACAGGACAAAAGTATCAGGAAAGACTAAGGGAGCTCAATATGTATAACTTGGGCAAAGAAAAGAGAGAGGGGAGATGTAAGTACGTAGAGGAATTTATAAGGAGGAAATGTACTTCATAGGTGGAGAAATCGGTAATCGGAAGTTTTAGCTCGCTGAGAGGGTACATGAGGGGAACGACCTCCTGCCAGAAGCGATGGAATGCTATGTAGAGGAGGGAGAGACAGAGTGACTCTAGTTTGCTAGCGTTACTCATTGGAACAGTTGTTTTTAATGATTTTTAATAAAGCATTTAGTAATTTCTTTCATTTTAGCAGAATGTTTAACATGAACGGTTACATCTCCATGATCCTCCCAACCTGGACGCCTCCTCGAGCTTGGGATGTTGTCGCTATAATGTTGCATGCGATGTAGCTTGCAACATGTTTGCGTAATTACAAGGGCTGCAGGTGTGTCCAATGTACCATGCTAAAGCGGAAAAGGCCTCAAATTGGTGGGCTTATGTCTGTCAAAAAGCTTCACGCGAGGGGTGTCTGATGTCATCAGATGATGTCGCCCTTCATTTAGTATATGGCCTGGCAGGGAGAGAAGGATAGTGGTGACGATGAAGAAACAGCAGCTTGTGGTCATGAAGTGAGCCAGGAAGCAAGAACACGGCTTCGCTTAACACTGAGAAATCACACTCGCTAGGTACCATACTGACCACGTGTCTATACCACCAAAAAACCAGAAAAACAAATTTAATTACAGGGCCAGACGGAAAGATAATAGGGGGGGGGGTATCATCCATCTAGATTAATAGTGAGGAAGGGGTCCCACTCGAGATACAGTCCATTTTAGAACAAAAGAGGCCACAGTAAGCGCCCTACAGTCCTGGCAGGGGACATGCAGAAGGATTGAATCCTTTAGAAAAGAATCAACCACATGAATTTCTTGTTCTTGGGCGACCAAAAGCTTAAGATAACCCACAATGCACTTTTGGTGGCCTCGCCCAATGAAGAGTGTCTGGGCTCATTTGTAGAGGAGAACATCTGGGTACTTTCTGCGAGCCAAACCAGCAAAGCTTGTTGGACGACCCACAACAGGAAGGTGGGCATCTCCTCTAGAGCAGTAAACTGGCATTTCTCTCCGTTCTGGAGAGGTGAGAAAAACTGGTTACGTGACCTTTGAAATAACAAGACCTGGGCACTCGCTTTAAAGAGCTCCCTTAAAAATCAGCTTCTCGCCAATGAGAAGTGGCGCCAATAATTGAACTTGAGAGCAGGTGTCTTACCAGGGAGTTCTAGACTGTGTGTGAATGGGAAGTGCGTTCCTTGGGGTTGAGAATATGGGCTTCTCCTGGTTACAATATTCGCCTATCTTGAGTGAAAAACTTGGCAAATTCACAAACAAGGAAAAGATCTCTGTTCTCAAGCAGGACACAGGTGACAAGCTCCTTGTCCTTGATCAGCCCCTCTATTAGTAGGGTCATGTCAGTTTAACCTTTAAAACAGGTTTTTTTTATAGAGATTTCTTGGTTAAACTTTTAGACAATCTGCAGAATAATTTCATTGATGGCTATGGCATCTTCCCCATCTTACCAATTCCACCATAATTGCTCTTTTATACCTCAACGATTTCTACTTGGCTCCCAAAAGGTTTCTTGCGGACAACACGTATTGTACGTTAAGTGCCAAAAACAAAAAGCTACATTTTTGCATCATTTCACATATAAAATGAGAGACCTGATGCATGTAATTGGAGTCTCTCCTGGTGAAACACTTTAGGTACACCCCACAACACAACAATGTGTTCCATTCTCCACCACAATGAAGTTGATTTTAATGATTAGAGTCCTGCTATAAATACACATTTTAACACATGTTGTGACGTATTGATAGATATCTATAATAAAAATGTCACCCTTCCTATTGTTAAATGCATGGTTTTGTGTATTTCTGTAGCCACCTCCTATATTTCTCTATTGCGTTTGAAGAACGTCCCATATGTTAAAGTTTTATAAAGAAAGGAGGGTCCGCTCTTGGGATTTAGCGTCTTCTCAACACACTTCCAAACTAAATGCAAATCTTTCATTGCAGATGTTAAAAATATTCATGTTTTTTACAGTTCATTTCATAGAGTTTGGGTTTTTGTTCCCCGCTGGGAGAAAGAAGGAGTAGGAAGGTGAATTGGGGACAGGGAACCCGGCTTTCAGGCCGTGGTGGGGATTACACGGTTCCTGATATTTAAACCAGCAATCATTAAGGTATTTAAGCTGAGTAAATAAAAGAAATACACAAGGTGTAGACCGTTTTATAAATACGTGTAATGGTTATGGCGTGGCTGGCCTTTATAGATTACGATTTTGTTAAACATTGATTACGTCATTTTGCTGATCATTTTTTTTTTCCCCCCTTTGATATTTTAGGGTCTTTTTCTGAAGGGGTGAATGTCGTCCAGGTAGCAGAATAACAGATGGTAAGTCCGGCACAGGGTTAAATCTTTTATTCAGTAGGACCACCTGACATGGCGTTTCTGGGTTTTACTTAAGAAATTGTCTCTGTAAGTCAGTTTGTTATGTTATATACTACTTGTTATGTCCTGTCTACCCATTGTACAGCGCTACGGAATTTGATGGTGCTATATAAAACAATAAATAATACGTTTTCTTATTGAAAATAGGTACATACATTAAACAAATGTATCAAAGGGGCTACGGGCAATCGTTCAGGTTGTAGAAGGGTCTTCGGTATCACACCAGGTATCACTGTATATGCAGCCATTTTTTTCCCCAATTAAGAACCGAAAGTGTGGTGGTTTGGCTTCTAATTAGGGTGGCCTTATTTTTAGAAATTGCAATATTTTTATATTTATTTAAAGCTAGATGACGTCCACAGCCTACCCTTTCATGCAGACTACAGGGGGATCCGTAATGCTAATTACTTCCTCGCCCCACCATCGGTCCCTTTTCACAGGCGGTTTCCCTGGCTGCTCGGCGCTGCATTTAGAAGACCTTGAGTTCTCGAAAGATAAAGATGTTCTTTTTTTGTCAATCCAGTCTCAGAAAACTGATGGGTTGCATTACTTTAAATATAATGTAGTTTCATCTGCTTTGCAGGAGAATAATTAGAAAAGAATAGACTTATCGATACAATGACAGCTTTACTTTTTGAGGTTCTTAGTGATCTGTTCACTACCTTTTCCCAGAATGTGCATTATTATCCCCCCCCCCGTTATCTTATCTCTTCTCTATTAAGTTGCTGATAGTTGCTGATTGCTTCAGGCAGTCTTTGTAGGGATGGATGACGGGAGGGCACACGGCTCATCAGATAATGCTGTCCCTGTTATCGTGAGACACACATCTCGGCCTCTTTGGTTAATATCTCCAAAACCATTACAAGCACAAGGTGTGTCTGTTTATAATGTTTTTTATGTTCAGACAGAGCCATAGTGCATTTACTGGGCTGGCTTGTATGCTGAAATGCCTGCCAAGTCAAATCTTGCCATACGGTGTACGTTTTTATGACTTTGCTTTTGTACGTTCGCGCTACTTGGCTGACTTGCCTATGCAGGAGCAACTAGCCTGGAGGTGTGGTGGGGTTAGTTAATCCCGTCTGTCCCATTCTGTCTGTCCAAGAATTCTGGAATGCGTTTCATGGCCGCTGATAACCTTCTGGTCGACTCCCGTCTCTCGCCCCCCTGCTGTGAAACCGCCGACCCACGGAGAATTCTCATTGTAGTATTGTAGGGGCTGTTGAATTTTACAGTAAACATTTTACTGGGTTTATCGTCGGAGTTCAGGCCGTCCGTCGGTTTCATACGTTCCATGACCAGCGCTGGCCTAACAGACAATGAAAAAAAAGGAAACGTCGCTTGAACATGTATTTCTAGTTGAGCCGCTGCAGTCCCTTCTTTCTTTGATAATTTTCAGCGAAGAAATGGTGGGAATTAAGCTGCTGATTTGGCGTAAGGTTGCGGTTTGGTTTTAAAAGAAAATATTGGAAATGCTAAATAAACGATACCCGGTGATCTTGTAATCCTTTATAGGAAAAGATGAAATCCTTATTTTAATGCGCATGTTATGGATAGCAGCTATATCCACATACAGATTTAACTCGATCTGTATACTTTGTAAAGAATACCACAAGAACTCGGTCTAATCTGTGCGGAAGGCAGCGGGGAGGACAGATGGGTTCTTGCAGAATGCAGGTTATGGGTATTGCGAGGACAGATTGTATGTTCCTCCGGAGAGTCGGGCTTCAGTGACCGTACATGCTGCAGCCCCTACAAACATATTAATGAGAAAAGCTACAACTACATAATGCCTGCAATTCATTCATCGCTTAATCCTTATTCAGATGTAACCAGCCTTGGTGGCTCCTGCGCTCTCTTAAATCCTTAATCTGGGCATTTGCTACAAGTGTGGCCACTTAGGAAGACACTATGGGAAAGTTCTCTGTAGCACCTATCACAATATTTAGGTTTCTTCCATGGACAACCTTAAGAGGTATACATAAAACAAATTCTGCTCCACAGCGCGAGAAGAACGTTGCGAGTCCTAGCAGCCCGTGCAGTGGTATGGTCCAGCAGGTCTCCGGCTGCGTTCGGTTATCCCAGGTCCGTGTGTTGAGGGCATTCGGCGTGGAATGTTATTAGGAACATGAGTTCATTTTTGCTTCTGTGTAGATCCTGTTTTGAGACATCACGTGTGATCACGAAGCCGCGCATCACAAGCATGAATTATTGGAGGGTTTAGAGCGCCATGTGATGTCTTTTGAAACAGTGTTTACATATGTTGAACACGATGAATGAGCTTTGTCTGTCCCACTCTATGTAAATTACTATTGCGTTTGCAGTAATGTTACTGTTGCCAATAAAATGAGGGGAAACAGATCAATTTTCCAATTTCCTGAATTTGTGGATATAAATCTCTCTCTGTAAATGTGTTTTAAAGTGTATCCTAAAACCGGGAACAGCGGCGAGTATTTTGCTGTAGATGTTTTTTGTCCTCCTTAAATGTTGTGCATTCCAAGACACAATGGGGAGTCCTGATTCCGATAATGAGTTACACCATGTGGTCACTTACGGGTTACAAAGTTAATTTAAATGTGTTAAATACCGTGGGGTCCAAGAAACCGAGGTATGTGCATGGACAAGAGACGGGTGGGCCTGAGGATTGGACTCATGCCAGCGTCTTCTGTGATCTTCTGTGTTCTTTCTCTGGATATGTCAATATCATGGAGAAAACTCCTGACATCCCTTAAAACCCCCATTTGAAATCTAATCAGACTGGCCTCCCAGTCCCCAATAAGTTTTATGTCTGCTCGGGTAGCCCTGAATCATAACCACGTAATACTAACATTAATTGACAGCTCTCTGGCAGCCCCGGACCATGCGCAGAGGTCAAAATTGCAGTCTCTGCACCTCCAAAGCCGTCATAAAATAGTGACATTAGATTTTGTCAAACCGTAAGTTTTAAATGTTTTCCATGAATATGAAATGCTTTTGAGCTCTTTGTCCCTTTAGACTAAGAAAATACAATCTACTCTTATTTATATACATTGCTGTAAGCAATAGAGTGCTGGGACTCTAATCAGTCTTATAAAGATGTCCCGGGGCCAAAAAGAATCCTTATCTCTAGGTTTGTGGACACGAGAGAGCAGGGAAACGGCTTAATTCATGAGAATCTCCTGCATTTTCACAGTGGTGGAGGTTCCTCCTGCCGTCCTGACCGTAGCATCACCATGTCGGTAAGGCCAAGGATTAGTTAATGTGTTAATTGTCTTTTCAAGACAACCTTTTTGTCTCTGATCCCTACCTCGCAAGGCTCTCTCCTTCCCTTACATCGGTGAAGCTGATCGCAGGGGGGGAGAAATCGCAGCAAATGAATGAATTCCCTGTCCCGAGATGCTCTCCCGTCTCCTCGCTGTCTCCTATCTCGAGACGTTCTCCACCAAGCGGAGAAATCGAGAACTTAATTGTCTTTTTGTATATTCGTGTCCGGCTTCATTTGTATTGACGTTTATTACAGTGAGCTGCATGCAGAATTGCAGGGCATGCGCATTATACCGTGAACGCCTTTTACTGTGATTATTAGCGTTAAAATATTTATGTTGAGCTGTCGTCGCTCTTATGCAGCTGGGATGTTGTAATGTAATGAATTTGGCTGTGTGACGGAACATACTGGTTTTAAGTAGTCTGCTCCCGAGCTTTGTGGTCAGATGTTTTCTGTATGTGATATTACTGGTTAGAAGTTTAATTCCTTGCAAATAAATCCAGCCTGCAGCCTGGTCAGTGATTAAATGCAGAATTCATGAGCTTTACCTACGCAGGAGGTCCAGACTTGATAAGCAGTCCTCCGTATTTTTATTTGTCGGTAAGGAAGCCTTTTTATGGTAGGTTTTTATGATCTAAAGCCCAAACGGCTCCATTGATCTAGGCTTTGTTTTAGCACTATGATGTCCTTCAATACCCAAACCGGCCACTAGGTGTCGTTATTTTAAACACCCAGACTGCAGGAACTTATAGAACAAGACTGGTCTGGTCTTATGCAATGCTGCAGCTTCTTCCGGCGCGCGGTTGTGTAATGACACTGCTGGAAGGGAGAGCAGTCAGCCGGCGATTGCCAGAGGAGACACATTGGTTGTCGTCGCAGAGTAGCACGCTTCCTACAAGGTGAGAGAATGCCTTCTATGTCATGAACTTTAGCACCTGGAAGCTGTTCCTAGAGTTCTGGCTTCATCTATTAGATCTGAGGTCGTAGAATATAAATATTATTGGTTCCTCTCGCACCTATATATACTTCCAAGATTGTTATATATTGCTTGTTTTTGTTCTGTATGAGTTATGCAAACCAACCTTCAGTATTGGGTGTAAAAAACCCATCCATCGCTCCCTCGAGGTTAGCGCTTGGAAGTTTCCTCCATTCTTTTTGGTCTTTATGTAGGGATTTTCCTTTTTCTTTTCTGTGTCGGTAATGTTAGCCGCTTCTATAAGCAACGAGTACGATCTATGTTTGATTCAATGAAATGTACGCGTGTGACGTTATTAGGAGCCTATGGAACGGTCAGTATAGGCGATAGGATACGAGGTGTATGGATATAGCTGTATTGGTCCAAGAGAATTGGTCTAAGTGAATACTGTTTTTTGGGGGGCAGCACGGCAATAGATGTAGAGGCGTGTAAGCTTTTGGTGAATCCGTGTGCCGTCTCGTAAAAAGTGTCATTAAAAGAGTCCTTGTAAAAAGTTATTTGCGCCCCGCAGCCACGGTGTCCTCCTTGCATTTACTAGAAACAGTATGTTTTTTATTAGGGCTGTAATCTCTTAACAGGGAAAAGAAAAAATAGGGAAAAGAAAAAATTTCGGTGCGCTAAGCTAGTCTCAGGCTCAATCTCTTAACCCTTTGAGTTCCAGAGCGCTCCGGAATGTGAGTATTAGATGTGAGATTTGACAGTAATTGCTGTGGTTTTTTTTTCCAGGAGTCACATCAATGTATGCACCGTAATTGCCCTTCGTTCATAGCTTATTGCGCGTGTGTATGATATTCGGCAGGCGAGATAATACCTCCATCTAAACACTCAGCTCCTGATTGCTCCTCTTTTAAGAGGCACGGTCCCTCTTTTTGACCCCACTGCCCCTTTTTCCTCCCCTGATGTGCATCTTTTCTAGAGGTTCTGTTTGCCGGGTGTGAGCGTGGCGCTGCGCTCTACTGTCACGACGATGTGTATATACAGGGAAATGTGTTTACAATTAAAACGCTGTAAACAAAAATGACGTTCTTTTCCTTCCAAATACCTTTCTCCGTTATATAAAAAGTCTCATAAAAAAAATCTTGGTAAAGATTCACTAAAACAGAAGCGTCCCTCTTTCAGCCGTTTGCAATGTGTGGAGGTAAACTCTACATCTAACAAATAATTTACAAAACAAACCTAAAAGTTTGATGTCCTGGCTTTTGTTTTGTATAAATGATTAATAATTTATGTACGATGTCGCAAGTGTGACTTTTTCAAAATTATGTCTGTTCGGTAAATCCTAATCTAGTATTTTTTTGTTTTGTTTTCCTACCAGAAATATAATCTGAGCGATTGGACCAAGGCCACAGCTCCCACGTTTTTAGTTTTTTTGGGGGATAAATGTCACGTTGAGCAGATTTTCTAATAACCGTGCGGAGTTCAGTCTAGGAACGTTCCTAAAGAAAAGGTGAAATATTTTTTAAATTTAAGAGCGGTCAGTGTGATTTGCCTATGGGCATCACTTAAAAGTATATAGGAGCTGTGTGGTCCCTTTAAATAAGTCGGGGGTCGGCCGTCTGCACACTATTTCCCATGCCGGAGAGGTGTTCAGCCGAAAACTCCTTGCGTGTGATATACGTACCACCAGTCAGCTCCGGCGCCGGCTCTGTTCGCACACCTGTGCGCATGCACAGAAATTGCTCCCATACCCACATACAAGTAAAACTGTAGCAAATCCTATTCCTGATATATAAAATACATGGGGTAGGAGTCACTAATGAGGGGTAATATATCCCCATATCTTTTCTTTAAAGATCTTATCCTGTAAAGGGGGGGGGCTTTATGCTCCAACAACCATTAAGGAAGAAATCATGTGGCTTTCTGTAAATATTATCTTCTAGGCACATGATACAAATACAAAGGTACCTAAAACTCAGAGTTTTTCTTATATTTTTCACCCATTACACATTATATATATATATATATATATATATATAATTACATTATGTGTGTTATATATAATATTTAAATATTTTATTTATTTTTATTTAGTCCTTTACCTTTTTCTTGACTTAGGCCGAACTCATAGCTTGGCCTCTTCTATATAATTCAAATTTTTGGCATTTTGCATGGACAAACCAGGGCATGCGTTATTTGCGGCCAATAGCTGGCTAGCAAACGTCCATGTTCAGAGAGCACGCATGCGATTGGCTGTTGCTGCCCCCCCGTTTCCGTGTGCAGGACTCATACTGCAGTATGCTTCCCCGGTGTCGGTAAAAGTAGCTGGGGGAGGAGTTTAAACGAGGCACGAGAATTCCACCCAAGAACTGAAGAATGCGGCTGTAAAATGCATTGGTTCCGTGAAAACTTCACAACAGTGGAACTTACGCCATCTGAGATGATATCATAATTTTATCCTGCATTTAAAATCGTCACTTGTTAGTTTTTCTTTTTATTGAAAGAGAAACTATTGTTTAGCATAAGTACATTTCTGGAGACTGCCTACGGCGTGTACTTTATACCGTATTGGCTCAATTATAGACCGCACCCTTAAAGTTTGGTGCTATTTTAAAGAAAAAAAAAAATGTTTTGAGAAAAAATACACATTAGTGGAATGCTTAAAGAGTTTTTTTATCTAATGAACAGGAATTACACGTATTTTAACATTTTCGGTATCTATTATGCAGTTAGTAAGCATTTTGTTAAATACAAACAATAGCCATTTTAATGTCCCCCCTTAATTCATAATGCACCTTAATTATAGATATGCCCCTCTGCCCCCTGGATACGCCACTCTGCTCCCTTGACATGCTTTATGCCCCCCAGATATGCCACTCTGCTCCGCTGATATGCCGACCTTCCAATGCATCCCCAGACTCCCTGGTGTCTAGCGGGGCAGCCGGTGGACGTCCAACGCGCGTAGACAACCTCCGCTGCCGGCACTTCTGCTGGGGCTTCTATGGTGGAGCACCGGAACGTCATGTCACCCCGGCTCTCCTTCATAGAAGACCCAGCGGAAGTGCTGGCAGCACTGGGGGGTTGTCTGCATCGCGCAGATGTCCACCGGTTGCCAGAGAGGAGGATCCAGATCCCCCTGCAGCGCTGCGGGGGACCTGGATCCTAACCCTGCTGCTTGCAGGGCTAAATAATAAAGAAAAAAAAATCCCCGTGCTAAACCCCGATTATAGGCCAGTGCGGGGAAAGTGCGGCCTTTAATCGGGCCAATACGGGATTTGTCAATCAGTGTAATTTTGTGGGAAGTTGTATATTTAGTTTGCAAGGTCATTGAGGCTGAGATTGGCAGGAGAGCACGCACTGAATCAATTTCCTATACTGAAGTCATACGTCCTCTCACCCCGTCCTCGGGGATGCAACTCAACAATAGGGTAAAGATAACTTAATGGGGAGGAATAATCATTCACATGGTAAGAAGACAATGACACTGCTTATGTTAGTATGTAAACAGCATCACATCAGTATGTTAGTATGTAAACAGCATTACATTAGTATGTTGGTATGTAAAAAGCATTACATTGGTCTGTTAGCACTGGGACGTGTCTGGTTAATATGGTGGGTACGCTTTAATATAATGTACACTGCATGTCTGGGGGTTGCAGTGGTTACTGTGTAAGTACACGATCACCTCTCTGTTCAGTATCTTATATCTGTGGAAGAACGCTAGTATAGTGTTTAGTTATAGCCCACCCTATCTCAACAGATGGGGCGTCACGGCTGAACCTGTGTATCTGGTATACAAGTGGTCTTCCCGTAATGTCTTTTAAAAGCAGGCCTTTGTCCTCTGGGGAGAAATAATGCCTATGTCATGGGGTTGAGGAATCTGATGTTTAGATGATCTCCATTTATGTCTAATCATTTCTAGGTTTATTGGAGTGGGTTATTTCATGGCCCTTTTCCTTTTTTTTTTTTTTTTTTTTTTTTTTTGTTGATCTACACAATCACGCACGTGAGATTTAAGTCCATTATCCTTCACAAGGAGCTTATTAGGATCTCGGCACTAATCCGCGGATCAGTCAAGGTTCAGACATTCTCCTGCATCCAGAACGCACCTCCCTTCTTCTCATGGGGCTTTTGTCTTCGCGTTAACCCATTGCTGCTAGTCCGTTTCCGAATCGGAACCGATGTTTTGATCTGGTTTTCAGGGTATCTCTGTTTTTAAACACAGCTGGTTCACCCGGTGCTTGCCATGGTTGAGTAAAACCACGTGCGAAATTATTCATTGTCCAACTCGGGATGGAATTGCGGCATCTACTATGATCACCTGTTTGGGAGGCTGCTGTCGGGCGACCAATGTCGTCAATCTCTGCAGTTTGTCGTCGGTTATGCGTGAAAAAATACTTGGGGCTTCTGACATGGGTCCAAACTAGGGATCTGCGCTGGCACCTCCGATGTACTCTTCACTCCGATGTGGTTAGTGTGGACCGCTGGCTCGAGCCTGTTAGAGGGACGCGCCGGTGTATGGAGAGGGAAGTGATTCACAGCCGATGAATCATCCGCCGATTGAGAAAAAGAGACATTTATGTATGAATAGTGATTCTAGTGGAAAGTTTGAGAAGTGGTCTTATCACCATAGCAACCACTGTACGGTCCCTGCTTTGTGTGTTCCAACAAAACCCTATAGGAGCTGGTTTATTCCGTGCGGATTTGGCATCTCGGGTCCCGGCTTTGTGAAATATGTAAAAGGGCGTCTGCAGGCAGCAGCAAGTATAAAACAGAACTAGCAACCTTAATACAAACCTGTCGGGATGTGATTAGGGCGACCACATTTTATTTCTGCCATTCAGGGACACTCTATGAAGCAGATGAGATCACACACACAGGTGTGTATGTATATATATATATAGGTGTGTGTGTGTGTGTATGTATATATATATATATATATATATATATAATCTCTATCTCACACATACACACTGATTCACATATACTATTATATATTAATTTATTAAGAAGCCTTGGAAACCATGTTGATTTCAGATTTAATAATATTTTATACATATTATAATGACAGACATGAGTAGATATAGAATGTTAATCCCTCTGATACCAGGCATGAGTACATTCAGAGAATTAACTCTTTTATTACCAGACATGACACACACAGTCACACACACACACACACACATACCTGGTGGCTGGTTGCAGCTTACACTGAGTTGGTGTGAAGGAGGTCTCAGCAAATCAGGAGAGGCTTCTGAACTCTCAGGCAATCAGGAGAGTTTAGAAGTCTCTTCTGATTGGCTGAGACCTCCTTTACGCAGACTCCTCATTCTGGGACTTAAAGTCCCAATGTGGGTCTATCCCGGGTCACCTTAGGTGATACCAATACTTTGTGTGGGGCGGCTAATGCCCCCTCCTCCCAACCCCCCCCCAAATACTTACCTTATGGAGTGATTACCCAGATTTATTCTTTGTTTTATCATATTTCTGAATATTTTCTACACGTGTGCAGTCATTTTTTCTTAGCTGTTTTTTTCCCAGTTTATGTAGCTGGAACATCTATATGAATCGCCGCCTTCCAGTAATTCTGTTTTTGAGTGTCTGTAAGATGTTACTTTGTGCAAAGTGTGTGGAAGGGGGAAGTATCCATGCTCAGCCTCCACATCCGCGCTGCCACCCGGGGCTCTTATCTTGGCGAATCCTTGATACGTATTCCTATCTACCAACCTTGAGTGGCGACAGCAATTCAATCCAAACATTTTTTCCCCGTATCCTTATACCACCCCCTTCAACAGCCTGTTCGGCTCGGGAGTGTATGTGTGTGGTGATCTTCGATATCAGAGCATAAAATGCCACAATAAATGTAATCAATTCATGTTAACAGTTTTGTTATTCATGTATCAAAGCTGCCCAGTATCCGTTACGCAAAGTCTTGGAGTAACAGAATGCACGTGATGCGTCTGGATGAAGACGAGGCGTGTTTTGGACTATCCTTCTCAAAAGAGTGTTATCCCCGAAACGCATCAGTGTTGCTGGGGCTTTGTAAAGAGACAGTGATGATTGATTTTTTTTGTATATATCTGCCATATCTGTTTCTATCTAAGAGATCTCAATATGTATAGCTTAGAAGAGAAAGAGGAGATGTGATAGAAAGATTGTAGCTGGGGGTCCAGCATCTGTTGCAATAGTAGCATATCGACATAAAAATACATTAATTTAGGTCAGAGGTGCTACAAGATAATGCGATCTGAGGTCACACTGCAGACTTTATTCAGCTTCTGTGCTGCAGCTGGTAAAAACATCGCTATTCAGGCACTTCTGCTATCGTTGTCTCTCTCCAAATACAAGTCAAGTGACTAACTTGTTTATTTCTATTCTATAATAAACTCTTTCTATTTTGTAATAAACTCAAGTAAAGCCCCATATTATAATGTTAAAAGAGCTTGACCATATAGCATCCTATTTAATGGGAGGGTAAATTAGCATCAGATTTATTTATCAGACTGCTGCTAGGGCATACAGCGCTATTGTTATTACCCTTCATTTGCTCCGTTTGCCCTTGGATAAATGTACGGGTATTCTGTTGCCACCAGGACTTTGATACCAACCATGTATCGAACACCAAGACTTGAGGTTCTGTAGAACATGTGAACCGAACCACCAGCATGTGTAGCCTCTCTGGTTTATGTAGCATAAGGAAAATAGTATGGTCCAAGATAACATGGAGTGTTTGGTCAAAGCAGATACATTGGGCCAGCATAGAAAGTATGGAAGAGGAGACCTCTGAGGTCCTCGACACTTATGTGACGTGTGTGTGTATGTATGTATGTATGTGTGTATATATATAGAAAAATAGGTTCTGTGAGATCCAAACTAAATAATTTGGATGTATACTGCAAGTCATAGAAATACTTTTTTATTATTGGTTTCTGATTTCCCCACCAAGGAGCAACATCTCCGTTTTTCTCCTCTTGATGCGGTGCTGGAATGTTCTGCTTTTCCGCTTGTCACTTCAAAATAACAGTTGCTTATTATTTGTTACAAAAGGTTAACTTTTATTGAACAAAGAGAAAAGGTTATTTTACGGAAATGATTTAAATGTTTGCAAGTAGATTTTGTTTTTCTCTCTCAATGTAGTACATACGCAGGGATTTGGATATCAACTCACCCGTGTTCCCTTGCTTGGCCTACAGGTTTCATTGAAGACCGTCCATACACAACTGCTCGGTCCGGATGCGGAGGGAGGCAGCCTCGTTTTCTGACCCTTGAGGGCGCGTCGCTGTAGTACGGGAAGCCGGCATACTCGTGTCCCCGTTGCCAGGCATAGCCGAGGCGTGCTAGAAGTGGGCACCGTTCTAGAGATGGGCATTGGTAGGAACCCGTCATCTAAAGCAATGGAATCCACAAACTCTACAGATGGGAAGTATGAGGAGGAATCCAAACACCCGGCCTTCTTCGCCCTGCCGGTAAGGAAGCACCTATTTACAAACAAGGTTTTGGATGTGGAAGCCAATACAATGCAGAGATCACTCCTCAATCTTTTATTTTAATTCACCTTATCAAGCATGGTGATGGACAATTCAAAATATAAATACAGTGGTAACTCTGAAACTAGCAGACTAGCACGACAATACCTCTAGAGTGTTTCTAGCTTCTCAGGTTAATCTTGATCATCCCTATTTTTCTTCTGGTTTTTGTGGATCAATGTTGGGGGATGAACACATTATATTAGTATTTAAATTACGATCTGTTCCGTGTAATGGGTTACTTCGGCTACATTCCTGTCTACCAAGAATAACCCATTGGTCGCTGGAAGGAGGACTTTAGAATCATAAGACTGTAGGCACCCAATGAGAGTAACTCCATTCACGAAGGTCCCATCATTTAAATATTGCATTGTGAGCAAGTTTAAAATGCTAAGTGCTTAATTGCTTCAATGGATAGCAATTGGCAGGGTCTATGGAAATTTACAAAAAATGTACTTATAATTTTTTATAAATAAGATTAAAATAGTAAATAACGAGGCTGGTAGATAAGCAGATATGCTTCCATCAGCAGCAGCACAAGTAAATGTAGCGTAGGAGTGGAAACATGCATGGGAAAGGCACAAGATGAGGATAAGGGTCAAGTAATGTTAAGGTTTTTACAGCTGCTAGGAACCATGAGTGGATTCAATTGGCTGAAATGCCCTTTACTTGATATTATATATATATGGTATTCACACACACACCCAGGATTTTCATTGTGTATAAAGATGTTAAAGAAACAATCATTCAGGTTTTTCTTTCTTCTGATGAATGTACCGGCTGCGTTATGACATCATGAGGCTGCCAATTGGTAAGAGCTGGCAAGCAACTTTTCACATTGCAGAGAATCCAGGACAAAGGAACAAAGTGAAGCGAGCGAGCGGGGTGTGCCTGGCCCTTTAAACCCACGGCTGAGTCACTGCAGTCATTTCACTGTGTAAAAGGAGTGTAAGATTATCATGCCGTAATACCTCTTTTATACAGCTGTCATAAAACCATTCCCACTACAAGTTGGCTCACATCAAAGGGTCCTAGATTATACTTTTATAGCAGCCTTAACACATACAAATGAACAAGTCATCGGGTTTGCCTTTTATATATCCGGTAATGAAGGTAGGTGCCGATTAAACATGCTTCTTATATCTTTTACAGATTTACCTTTCCCCTAAAAAAAAAAAAAAATACACCGAATGCGTTTTAAGATATTTTCTTTTTTTATCGGTGGGGCTGTATAGGATATTAGATTGTCTGTCTCTTTATCAAACACTCTCTTTGTGCAGAGTAGAGAGATCTAATCCAAGATACTGCTAGTTAAATGCTTGGCCCCCATGGATCAGATCCGAGTATGAAGTTTGTTAGAGGAAAGAGCTGATAAGAGGGAGAAAGCAAGTTACTCTTGAGATAAGAACGGTGGTGTTTTATTTTTCAGGGCCGACCCTTGACTCCTGGTGGCTTCTATTATCACCGAGTCGGTGTCGATAAGACCTTCCCGAGTGTGCTGGGGAAAGCATGGATGTCAAATGATGTCCTTGAGGAATAAAATCAGTCTAGAGGTCTAGGATATTTCTAATAAACACGGAACATAATGGCAGTTTTGTCGGTGATGTTTGTTAAACTATCTGGGGTGTCTGTGGTCCTCTCCAACTAGTGTTTGGTAGCTCGCAGATTGCTAGGAATTCCCTATCATACAGAACTGAGAATTCCTACGTGGGACGGGCCATTTTTAATGTCCTGCGCACCTGTCCCAAACCATTTCAGGTGACTTTATTCTTTTTAATGGAAAATAAGCCTCGCCTGCTCCAGCAGCTGGAGTGTCCGCAGCTTCTGGTCTGGAGACACATGGCCCAGCAGAAGGCCTGATCGAGTCGCTCAGTTTTTTCTCTGGGCTAGTAGATGATGAGATTTAGTCTGTAAGCCATGAGGTCACAAGGACATAAATTAAACGGGCAACTTAGATCTCTATTTCAATATGCATTATTTTACTCAAAAGAAGATTAAAACAAATGCTGCCGCCCCACCGGTGTCCCATGTTTCACACCAGTTATGGCTGTTTAAGGCGGCCACTCACCAGCAAGTAAGCGCTTATTAAAATCCACGCGATCGCTTTCTTCTATGAGGAAGGGGTCTCGTTGGACCCTGCTGGAGCTCTTGCACGGATTAGTGCTGATGCTGGCTGGGAGTATTCTGTGGATGCGCGTTGTTGAGGAGATGATGGTTTGATGGAATGAATCTCCTCCAAGGCAAGACACCTGCCCGACACACGGTACGTGCAATGAAATGAAGGACTCTCACCTTCAGCTCATGTCACTTATTGATACGAGTCCAGTCCATGCGAGGCAGGTGTCCTTCTCAGAACAAAGCCCTCACCGCGCAGGAAGTCGCGTTATCTCTTGGTTATTGCATAGTGGCTCTTCTTTATCTTTTGGTTGAGATAGCAGAGAAGTCATTCATGTCCTGTTAAGTCATTCATGCTTTGGGAAATGTATCTTTGAATTAAAATACTATAAACTGATCTCTGCATAAACACACAGCTTGACGTCTTTTTTTTTTTTTTTTGCTGAACCAAGGACTTGTCTTTGGTAGCTTGCGGTGGCGGAACAGACTTTTTAGCTGAATCAGCGGTTTGGGAACAGCACAACGGCTGCTTAATTTTGTGACAAACCTCTTGTGATATTCATGCCACCAGTTAGGAGTTTAGAGAAGGGCATCATTTATCCATTTAATGGATAAAGTAAGCTGTAGCCGTCGGGAAGCTCTTTAGCTTCATGTCTGTTATCTGTTAATGTTCTTGCTAGATCTGCATTCTCTTGGAATTGTGCTACGGAATTTGCTGGCACTTTATGAATAAAAACGTAGTAATAGAAATAGCTGTTCCCGCAGCTCCTGTGATCCTCTGTGTGTTTAGCTATCCAACTCTGCTCAAGGATCATTGGGGCTGAACTTTAAAGGGACTCTCTGCAGCCCCCCTCCCAATGAAGAATGTATATTAAGGTACTTCAACTTGCTTACCTTTAGGAGAAGCTGTGGCGCGCCTGCCCCTACGCGCTCCCAATTTTAGGAAACGGGCGATTGAAGTCATTAAAGCGTCCGCTCAGCTTTATAGTGCATATGACTCTTGGATTAGTTTATTTCCCCTGATAGCAATGTAACCCAATGGTCCATAGTATATAGAATTAAAGGCATAATTAAATAAACGAAGAACTATAGGCCGATTGCAATGCTAGGGTAAGGGCTATCGGGTACTTTTTAAATTAGCTTCTTTAAAACCCATGGAAGTGCTTGTGGATGGTTATGATTTTGGTGTTTTTGGTCTGGCTCAACACTGCTGGACAGAATAAAAAATGGTAGATGTTATACATTGTGCCTTCCCATATTTTAAGAAAAAAAATCCATTTATAATTTATATTCATTAACTATATAAAAAAAAAAAAAATACATTGCCTTCTACCTGTCTAATGATAGTCCGGGGACTGTCCGTGGTGACGCACGTGACTGAGCCCGGCCTCCCGATCGCTGCGTTATCGCTGCCCGTGAGCAGCTTGCTTATGTTTTTTACAAAAAGTGTTTCATCTCGGATGTAAAAATGCATTCTTTCCAGAAGCTATTATTAGTCTGGGCTTCTTTCTCTCTCTTGTATCCATCTGATAAAAGGTTATTGCAGGCTGTTCGCAGCGTGGTGCCGCAGCACAAAGCAATCACAGCGTTTCTTTAGTGGTATTCTTAATTATCTCCGTGTATTTCTTTTCTTTAAGTGTCTGGTTTCTATGGAAACGGCTTTGTTGCTTTAATCTTGGTTTGGGGAGACTCTTACGCCCCCGGTGCCTCCCTGATATTAAATTCTAGCTCTGTGACGTTCCGAGGATTGGAATAACGATCTTGTTCGGGAAATGACGTGTTGCTCGCGCTTAATAAACATTCAACAAATTCAGCGTACATTTTAGGGAGCTGCTGGGGCCGGCGTTAAAATCATCCCTGTTCTCAGTCTGTAGGTTTATTACATGCTCCGGGGCTTGGTAGCTGTGATTTTTCGTCTGTGCTTAACTTTTTGGGTTAGTGTATTGTCCTGGTCATAGAACGGCCAAAAAAATATCAGCCTGGCTTCTACATTTTTTATCATGTGTAATTGGGGAAACGTCTCTCCTGTACTCTGTTAAATAGAATGTTCTGAAGCCACGTTATGTTCGCTGTATCTTCTGCTAATCGCATTCGTCATATTTATAAACTTTTGTGTTTATCGGCCTTGCTGCTCCCCTCCCCCGCCACGCAATGTCAATTATACAATTTCACCTCGTAAAGGGAGCCGTCACATTCCAGATTATCCCTCATCTCACTTCTATGAGCAGTTTACCGTATTTCATTTAAGTTACAGATTAAATATTACGTCTGTTATACTGTTGTACTGTATGGATACCTCCCAACCGTCCTGTTTTTTCCTGGGACAGTCTGGCTCTTGGTCCAGAGCCCACTGAATGATGTGCCCCGAAGCCTAAGGTGAATGTCAGATCTGGGAAATCCAATTGCTAATTATTAACCCAGAGCATCATATGTAGTATAAAGGGCTTCAAACCTGGATACGATGGCGATTTAATAAATTAAGGCTGAGCCAGCCGTCTTAGATAACGCTTCTCCCTCCTGAGCGCCGGCTGCAATCTCTTTAAGGAAGACAAAAAAATCCTGAGGCTGCGGTGCTGAGTCACGTTTGTCATCATAAATCCAGGCTGGTGACACTCAAGTCTTGTGACTGCCATTATTAAGCAAACGTCGCTTATCTTTTCCCTTTAAAACTTTCCCCCAGAGAAAAAGCAAACATGCAGAACGAGACTAGCCCTTTTTTTGTTTGTTTTGTTTTTTTTGTTGTTGTCCGGATGCAAACCAAAAATACCGAAAAATGTAAAGTATGAAACAAACGTACAGAATGCCCGCTGAGAGCTGCGTCCTCCTTTTAAGGACTGCTCAGATTATTACTATTATTAATTTCCTTGGCAGGTAGGTCATGTTCATAGGCAATAAAAAAAAAAGGGTTTTGCCAATCAGTGGCTTTAGAACAATGTGTGTTGGTAGCCGTCGGAGGTTATAAGAGGCATTCATGCCGTGTATGTTCCGCTGTTGTGCGGTGAGAGTGTGGTGTGTGAGCATAAATCTCCTGCCCGGGGAACGCTCAGCCTGTGCGGTTCGGCCGGCGTTGCTGCCCTTTGTTAGCAGAGACAATCTGTTATTCCCAGAACATGCGTAGTAGCAATAAAATACATCCCGTGCGGCCGTTCGCATCGCTCTTTATCCTGATGAGCCGTATAGAGTATTTAAGGAGAGTAATAATCTCATCATCCTTCGGGAATCAAATAGTTTGTGTAGGGGGGGCGTGGCTGACCTGGCGGGGAAGATGGCCGCATAATCCTGTAGCTCCGTGCCACCCGCTCTCTAAACTTGGCAAAAGCACCTTTTTCCGCCGGCGATGGGCAGGACCAAGAGGGTACCTGCGGACCCGGCAACTCCGGGACCCAGTGCCAGACCTCAGCCTCCGTCTGTGAGGGAGTTTTTCCATACTCCGGCTCTCTTACAGTCCCAGGCCGCTGAATCCAACATGGCGCCGACCCCTGCGGGCCTCCGGGATGAGGAGGATGATCCTCCGCATCTCCGCCCGGATGCCTCTCCGGACCCTACTCCAACGGACTGGCGGCGCATCTTTTCTTCCCTCCCCACGAAGGACGACTTCAGCCTCCTTGTCTCAGAGGTGAAGCAGACGGTCCGCACGGAGGTTACGGCCTTGCGCACTGATATGGCGCGCCTAGACACGCGGCTCACGGCTACCGAAGCCAGGGCGCGGGAGGTGGATCACCGTCTTACTCACCTTGATCGCCTTTACTCCACGAAGTTGGCCGATTTATTCTACCGCCTGGAGGATCTCGACAACCGTGGCCGCAGATCGAACATTCGGGTGCGCGGTTTGCCGGAGGGTGGACGCCTAGAGGACCTCCATGGCCTACTGAATAGGCTATTTTCGATGATCCTCGGTCTCCCTGTGGACCCCGGTGGGAAACCCATTAAACTTGATCGCGCACACAGAGCCCTGAGATCCGTCGGTGGCCCGGGTGACCCTCCCAGAGACGTCATCTGCTGCCTCCACAACTATGCGGAGAAGGAGGACATCATGCTGAAAGCACGCTCCCACAGATCCTGGGACTTCGAGGGCCATCAGGTCTCCCTGTACCATGACCTGTCCCGCTATACTTTACAAGCAAGGCGTGCCTTGCGGCCGCTTACCACATCGCTCCAGGGCCTTAACATCGCATATAGATGGGGCCACCCCTTTGCCCTGACTGCGCGACGAGGCACCGTTACTGCCACGATCCGATCCCCGGCTGATGTACCATCTTTCCTACAGGACCTGGATCTCCCCGAGATTGCCGTGGCCGACTGGCTCAGCGACAGCGCCGGACCCTTTGGACCGCGCCGGCAGCGACACCGACCCCCACGGCCCGTGGGAGTTCGTCCCCACGCGCCCCGGAGAGCCGCCGAGGAGGACGTCCCTGCTCGCCCCTTGGAGGGGTGAACGTTCCTTTTGGCCCGCGCCTCGTTTGCTGCTTTTTGCGTTCGTCTGACTTTTCCCGAACTACTGTACCGCCGGGACTCAGGGAGATTTGGACGTTCTCCTTCGTACGACGCTTGGGGTTCACGTGAGATGCTCGTTTCTGTTTCTTTATTTTTGTGTTTTGTTTTTTTTTTTTTTTTTTTTTTTTTTATCGTTTGCGCCGCTACTGGGCCCTATTGCTGCCCACTTGTTTGCTTACACGCGGTCTCTATGCCATACGCCGCATGCCTATGCGCGGCAGTGCCGTTAGTCTTTTTGGTCCTACGAGGGCGGTTTCGAGTGATCGGCGCTTCCCACCGCCTTGTTCCACTAGACCTACACCACACATGCACTTACATACATTCTGATACATCTTGGTGGGGTGTTTTTCCCTTTTTTTTTTTTTTTTTTTTTTTTTTTTTCTCGCTCACTGTGTTCCCCCTGCGTTGGGGTTGCTCATTACTCTGTGACCCTTATGTCTGCTGCTCCTTGCCTTATTGTTGGCCAATTATACCTGCCTGCCTGTTACTTTACGTGGTGCTCACCTTTTGTTTTGTTACGCTTGAGCGGGTGGTCGGTGTTGTTGTTATTTCGCCGTATCCAGACACCTCCTGACGTTTGGTTTCGTTTCACGGCGGTTTTCGATTCTCGTATTCTCCTCCGCCTGCACGCCTCTGGCCCCTACGGGACTTGGTGTCTTACCCCATCTACCGGGGATCCCGCACTCTCTGTTTGGAGTGCGGAATTGCCTCCGGCGATTGACACTCATCCCCTTCCTACCTGACTACCTCTCCTCTCCCTCCCCCGAGTACCCTTCCCCGTGTCTCCCCTAGGTTTTTTCCCTTTTCCGCCTCTCTCGCCCGCTCTCAGTTCCTCATGGCGGCTTACCAGGCCTCTCCACTCACGTTTTATTCCGCCACCGCTAGGGGCCTTAACTTGCCGGAAAAACGCTCTCGAGCTCTCCGGGAATTTAAGCACCACAGGGCCTCCGTGGTGCTGTTGCAGGAGACCCACTTTAAAGTAGGGCAGGCCCCCATTCTCAGAGATGCTTCATATCCACTGGGTTTCTTTAGCAATAACCCGGAGGCCAAATCCAAGGGTACGGCTGTTCTCATAGCCCGCTCGGTCCCCTTTTTAGTTACGGATACTTTACTTGATAGCTCTGGTCGTTTTACGTTTGTTAAGGGTACTATCGCAGGGATCACGTACACCTTTGCCAGCATATACCTTCCTAATACTGGCCAGGATGTGGCCCTGCGCTCTATTGCCTCCTCCCTTTCCGATTTCCAGGAGGGTATCCTAGTTGTAGGGGGCGATCTGAACGCCCCTTTGCACCCTTTGACGGACACGTCGACCGGCACGAGTAGCTTACCTGACAACCGGCTTCGCTCCATTCGGGGTACCCTGTCGCGGCTCCTTCTAATCGACTGCTGGCGTTCCTTGTACCCTACGACTCGTGACTATACGTTTTTCTCACCGCCTCACAATCGCTACTCTAGACTTGACTATTTATTCCTCTCCCAGCCCCACTTGGACTTACTGCAGACCGCAACTATTCTGCCAATGACCTGGTCGGACCACTCCCCGGTGCTTATGACTATGTCGTCCCCGCTGTATCGGGCCAGGGAGTGGACATGGAGACTGAACGACTCCTTTTTGACTGACGAGACGCTGGTCGGCCGTATCGAGACGGAGCTAGGCACTTATTTTCTGGACAACGACAAACGGGAGACGTCCCCTCTGGTGTTGTGGGAGGCCCACAAGTGTGTGATCCGGGGTTTTCTCATCCGAGTGGGTGCTGAGAGGAAGAGGGCGCGTTCGCAGGAAATCTCCCAATTAACATCGCAGATAATGCACCTTGAAACTCTACATAAACTCTCTCTCTCGTCTGACTCTTACCGTGCCTTACTGGCTGCGCGGGGTCGACTTTCTGATATCCTTAACTCTCGCTTTCGGCGGGCTGCTTGCTACAATCAACGTTTCTTTCATGAGCATGGCAATAAATGTGGCAAATTGCTGGCCAGGGTGTTGCACCCCCTCCACCGCGGATCGCACGTTCATAAGATCAAGACTGCGAGTGGCCGGGTCTCCCCTTTCCCGGCTCAGATTACTGAGGCCTTCCATTCCTATTATACATCGCTGTACGATATAGGTACCCCTGACCCCCGGGGCTCCCAATCGGGTGCACAAGATCGCTTACACCAATATCTTACCAGACACGTTCGCCGCAAACTCACCCCTGACCAGGCCTCGTCTTTGGAGGACCCCTTCTCCGAGGATGAGCTGTCCTTCGCGCTGAAGTCTAGCCAGCGGGGCAGGTGTCCGGGCCCGGACGGCCTGCCCCTTGGATATTATAGAACGTTCTCGACAAAGCTGTTCCCCTATTTTGTACGGGCTCTCAATTCTCTTCGGGAGGGTCTCCGCTTACCGCCTCAGGCATTGGAGGCGATAATCACGGTGATCCCTAAGGAGGGAAAGGACCCGAGTCTGTGCAACAGCTATCGACCAATTTCGTTGCTTAATGCCGATCTCAAGCTTTTCGCTAAAATGATGGCCCTTCGGCTGAGTCGATTCCTCCCTCACCTGGTGCACTCCGACCAGGCGGGGTTTGTCCCCCGCCGGGAAGCTCGTGATAACACTGTTAAACTTCTCAACGTCGTCCATAGGGCTAAGAAAGAGGCACGCCAGATAATGCTTTTGTCCACTGATGCTGAGAAGGCGTTTGACAGGGTGAACTGGCCCTTCTTACGAGCTACTCTGGAACGCCAGGGGTTGGGTCCTTCGATGTTGATGTGGATTGACGCTTTGTATTCGTCTCCCACTGCACGTGTCCGAGTTAATGGCGTCTTGTCGAGGCCTGTGACGATACGGAACGGCACCAGGCAGGGCTGCCCCCTCTCGCCGATCCTCTTTGTACTGTCCCTCGAGCCCTTCTTGGAGGCCATTAGGTCCAATGTGGACATACAGGGTTTTTGCGCTGGGGAGGTGCACCATAAGGTGGCGGCCTATGCGGATGACCTCCTTTTCGTAATTTCCAACCCTAGCGTTACATTACCGAACATTTTGCTCGAATTTAAGCTGTATGGTGATCTCTCCAACCTTAAGATTAACTATTCCAAGTCCGAGATTCTCAATATCTCCATCCCGCCCGTGCAGACCCCAGCGCTCCGTTCCAGTTTTCCCTTCAAGTGGTGCTCCAACCAGATGCGCTACTTGGGGGTCTGGTTGACCGACGACCCGTCCCGGGTCTACCAAGCTAATTTCGCCCCTCTACTCACCGCCCTGTCCACTGACCTCTGTAAGTGGTCTCCCCTTTACCTCTCCTGGATGGGCCGGGTGAATGCGGTTAAAATGAATCTGCTCCCCAGGGTGTTGTATCTGTTCCAGACCCTGCCGATCCGTGTACCGAGGGTTTTTTTTGCTCACCTTCGCTCGCTCATCACCAAATTTATTTGGGGCCATAGGAGTCCTCGACAGAAATTCTCACAGCTTACACGTCCCAAGGATCGGGGCGGACTGGCTCTCCCCGATTTTTGGAAATACTACCAGGCGGTCCACTTGTTGCGCATAATTGAATGGAATGTTGAGGGCCCTCACGCAAAACCCTGGGTCGCGCTGGAGCTCGGGGAGTCCAGGGGGCGAGTACTCCATGCTCTGTGGGGCCCCAGGATTGGCTGTGGTGTGGAGCGGCACCCCTTCGTTTCCGCTAGTTTGGCGGTGTGGAGATGTTCTGGGCGTCGGGCCCGGCTCTCCACGTCGCCTTCCCCCATGCTTTCCCTCTGGCGGAATCCTGACTTTGCGCCGGGTCGGGATCGGGCGCGCCTGGAATTCCTGGGCGCCCCTCTCCCTGTCCGCCTACATGCGCTCCTTGGGGAGATGGGGGTTCTGCCCCTAACGGCCCTTTCCGCTTCTGCTCCGCCCCCCTGGCGGGACCGCTTCACGTACCACCAGATCGCCCATTATGTTGCCACTCTCCCCAACCAGCATTCTCTATACCGGGACCTCACGCCCTTTGAGCGCTTGTGTGCCCGTGATCACTCGCCAGAGAGGGCCATCTCTTTGCTTTACGCTATGCTGCTGACTGCTTCTTCTGCCTCCAGACCCTCCTTCTGTTCGACTTGGGAATCCTCTTGTTCGACTCAACTCTCTGACGCGGACTGGACTAAGATTTTTACCCTCACGCATAAGAGCTCTGGGGCGACTAGGTATCAGGAGACGAACTATAAGATCCTTTCTTTGTGGTATCGTACGCCGCAGAGGCTTCATGTTATGTTCCCTAACGTTTCGGATTTTTGTTGGAGGTGCGGTGGTGCGGTGGGCACCATGCTCCACATTTGGTGGGACTGCCCGGTGATCCAGGTGTTTTGGAAGGGGATTTATGCAGTGCTTGTGGAGCTCACTGATTCCCCTCCACCCTTCCAAGCGTTGTCCCTACTCCTGCACCATACCCAGCTGTCTATTTCGCAGTACAAGCGGTCTGTTGTTAGGCACCTGCTCGACGCTGCCAGGCACTTGATACCCTTATGTTGGAGGGATGTTCGCCCCCCCACGTTGGAGGCATGGATGTCTCGAGTTGAGGAGATCCGTGTAATTGAGGACCTCTCCGCCTCCTCCGTTGAACTCAGGGAGGCTTATACGGCTACCTGGTTTTATTGGCTCTCGTACGTGCGCGGCCGCCTTCCTTAATTGTTTTTGTGCCTGTACACCGCTTATCGGCTATTTTGTGTCTCCTTTATGTATGACCTTTTGCGGTTTTTGATTGTCATGTCTTGTACATGCATACTGTTACTGGTGCTGCCCTCCTCCCTTCCCCCTTCCCCTCTTTCATTCTGTATCCCCCCTCCCCCCCCCCCGTTTTTCAACCAAAACCAATAAAATTTGATTTGGAAAAAAAAAAATAGTTTGTGTAATCGCATGGAATTCCCATCCATCGCAAAGCCCTGTGTGTGTGTGTGTGTGTGTGTATATATATATATATATATATATATATATATATATGTATGTGTATATATATATATATATATATATATATATATATATATATATATATATATATATATATATATATACCTATCCTGAGATTCATGAATAATTACACAGAAGGAGCCTTGGGTTTGGGTTCTCGCTTTCCGTGGGATGTAAAGGCTGATGGGTTTCGGTATCCGGAAGCTTCCAGATCGGCCACTTTCTTTGAAACCGAGCTGCATTTAGAAAAAAATGCCATTTTCTGAGAACTGCGTTTCCAATGATGTCATTAACGTTTTAGTTGTAACGCTGTGTAGTGTTGGCGCTGTGCCAAGGCCGTGGCGATTACGCGCGTGCTCCAAGTCACGGTTCTTATCACTTATTTGTTCAAATATAGGATTAAAGGATATTTTACAGACATCAGGTGTAGCAGACAAGCTGTTTATTATATGAAATACCTACGATATACCTGCTATGTTGGGTGTGATTGTTGCGCATGTTTATGTATATTTGTATCACTGATATCTGAAAGAATATAATGCGACTGGTATTTGTAGCAATGGAAATACTTTGGAGGGTTTGGGTCGTTACAGTGAAGGCTGTATTGTGTGTATATATGCTTATGTTCTCAAGGTAACCATAAAAGTATCTTTTTTTTTTTCTTTTTCTTTTTTCTTCTATACCACCATCCTATATACAATGTAATAAAACAAAACAATAACGTGTTATATGGTCTCCTGTCCATATAATTAACCCCCTCCCCACCAATAATGCATTAATTACAACCTTTTTTACACAAAGTACATTTTGGATGCCAGTATATGCCACGTCCCGGTATAGGGCTGGCTGGAGTGGGGGGGGGGGATCTTTTGGCAGCTATTTGGGGGCCGGTGGTTACACATTGGTGGTAAGGATTTGGGGGCTGCGGGTCACGGACGTGTCCTAACGTTGTTTGTGTATTGTAGGTGGTGATAAACGGAGGAGCTGCGTCAAGCGCGGATCAAGATAATGAAGACACTGAACTCATGGCCATCTATACCACGGAAAGTGGCATTGCGGAAAAGGTTAGTGATAACGCCGGAATTCTATTTATTTTGGTTCAGCGAAGCGTCTTGTTCTTCTGAGCTTCCACTGGATTCTGTGGGGTGAAAAGGTTTCTGCGCTCAACCAAACGATTCATGGAAAGTCTCTTAAAAACCTTTTCTTTTTCTTTTACATGACCGTTATTTCTCGTCTTTTGTTGAGTCTAGCTCTGGCAGTTTAAGGAGATGGAAGGAGGGAAGTTCTGTACTTTTAAGAAATTTTTATATAGATTTTGGCTTCATCTGTCGCTTTTTAACCTAGCTGTCTCTAGAATGATAAGAAAAAAAGCACCATCTTTAGTCCATTTATTTAAAGAAAATAATAATATAATAATAAATAAATGATATTAATATTAGCGTTACAGTGTTCAGGTCCAGCTCAGCAGGAGAAGCTGCTCACCTCGTATAGGCAATGCAGTAGGATCATACAACGCTCTGCAGCGTAAATGCGGTTTGATTTTATAAATCTCCCTTTTCTGTCTCGTTACACTCAGATGATCTGTGTCAACCCAAGGATCATTTAGCTCTCCTCGCACTTTAAAAAGCAAGAGAGTGAACAGTGAATTTTCGAGTAAAATTGTTTCTGCTGGAACTGCGGCTCCTCAAATAGTGACAAGTCTTCTCGTGTTCTTCTCTGTCTATTGGGGAACATTTTCCTTGCAAGGGATTCATATGAACCTCAAATAAATTTTCCATTGCAATGAGCGTCACCCACTTGGGTGCCTTTATACTAGAGCATCCTGTGATGACAAATGCAAAGTAACGTACTATGTGAGTTCACATACTCATCAGGTCTAGAAGCTGCAGCAGCTTGTTTTTTCCGCCTCCGTGGTCTGACATTTGTTGCCACTGACTTGTTGCTCGAAGCTAGGAAAGTATTTCCATTAAAATCAATAGGAACACTCACTGCGCATGTGCGTGGGGGATCTCAGACCCCCATCCACAGTGTTCATTGGGCCAGCGCTGGAGGGAGATATGTTTGGGGTAAAAGCTATTTGATTTGACATTTATGGGAAAATGACGGTGAAAATTCCTTTTTTTTAACCCCTTGATGACAATTGCCGGTCGAGGCACCTCGCGGAAAATCAAGGCCTTAACAACAAATGACGTGCCAGGACCGGCACGTCTTTAAACGGGTGCAGAAAGCGATCTATTCCTCAAGGCATTCAGCAACGCCATGATCGGCACAAAGGGGCCATCTCTGGCCCCTCCCCGGGGCGTCAACATCCGACATACTTTGTATGGCGGCGGACGCCCGTTTTAAAAGCGTTTAGGAGGCGATCAACGATCAGGAGGCATCCAGCGACACCAAACACTTACCTGGGGATGGACTGTGACCGCTCCGGAGAGCGGTCAAAGCCGCAGCTGCCGGTGATCTTCGCCATCTGCCGTCCCGGGAAAAAAAACAATAAAGGTGAAAAAGTTCACTAGATGGTCTCCAGACCATCTAGAGAACTCTGGCTCCACTTGCAGGTTGAATACAGGTACTGCATTCACCATGCAAGTCAATGGAGCCCAGCTTTCTAATCACAGTGTGATTAGTAAAAATAAATTAAAAAAATAAAATAAAATTAATAATTAGAAAAAAATAGTAAAAAAACAGCAAAATGTAAAAATAATTTCCCACTGATGTCACTATGAGGGGAACCTTCAAGTTGAAAAAATTTTTTTTTTAAAAAGGCAAAAATAAAATAAAATATATATAAAAAATATATTTTTGTGAGCAAGTCCTAAAATTGGCATATTAGCTTAAAGCAATTCTCGCATGGAAAGAGTTAAAATACTGGCATATTAAATGCCCATGGGGTGTCTACTTTAAAAAAAAATGTATGATTTGATGGGGTAAATTGAATTGGCCGGGTTCAACAATGTCCCAAATAACACGGGGGGAAGGATGGCCACACATCTAATTTCCAATTAGAAAAATGCACACGTACCAAATGTGGCCTTTTAGTTCCCCCCAAAAAATGACAAACCCATGCATATGGGGTATCACTGCGCTCAGGAGATGTTGCTGAACACATATTGGGGTGTCGTGTGACAGCGGCATAAACCAGGAGCTGTAAATTCATACATAAAGTAGGTGTGTGGGGGGAAAAATACACACAAAAAAATACTACTGCAAACTTTGAAAAAATTCTGGTGGTAAAATGTGTGCATGCAAAGAGTTAAAATAACAGCATTTAAAATACCCTGGGGTGTCTAGTTTTCAAAAATATATGGCTTTATTGGGCACACTGAAATGGCCCGGCTCCAAGATGTACCAAATAGGGCATGGGCAGTGGATCCCCAAATGCCAAAGTTCAACATTGAAAAATGCGCATGCCCCAAATGTGGCCCTTTTGCCCCCAAACAGCCAGGCAAAATCATTCATGTGAGGTATCGCTGTACTCAGGAGATGTTGCTGAACACATATTGGGGTGTTTTGTGATAGTGACATATACCAGAACCTTTTAATTCATACCTGAAGTAAAATGTGTGTGAAAAAACAAATGCAAAAAAAATTACTACCATAAAGTTTGACAAAGGCTGATGGTAGAATTAGTGCTTTGAAAGGGTTAAAATACTAGCATTTGGAATACCCTGGGCTGTCTAGTTTTCAAAAATATATGACTTGATGGGGTAAATTGCATTGGCTGGCTTCAAATATACCCGAAATGGCACATGGGGGGAAGAATTACCAGATTTGGAAAAAATGGCTTTGAAATAGCAAAACGCTACCTGTACTTATTGCTTCATAATGTGTAGAAAAAAGCAAAAAAACATAAAAACATTGGGTATTTCTAAACTCAGGACAAATAGTAGACTCTGTTTAGCAGGTTTTTTCATTACCTTTTATAGATGAGTAAAAGATTTTTAAACTAAAAGTTAGAAACAGTAATTTTTTTCTAAATTTTTCACCATATTTTATATTTTTTTTAATAGTAAATGATATGATACAATCAAAAAGTCTAAAGAAAGCCCTTCTTGCCCTGAAAAAAACAATATCTAATGTGTGTGGGTTCAGTAAACGGGAAAGAAGAAAATTATAGCTAAACACGAGCAGCGCAGAAATGTTAAAAAGGCCATTGTCACGAAGGGTACAAAAAGTAAAATCAGCCTTTGTCACGAAGGGGTTAAATGTATTTATTTTCACTGCATCATGTGTTGTGATGCGCGGTTTGCCTTAAACTCTGTATATATGACTTGTTTAAGTTGTTATACGGTATATACAAAGTATAAGCCTTTTATAAGGCAAAACCGGTCCCCCCTTCAATGAAGAAAAATGCCTTAACCCCTCTGCAGCGATTCATTTCCCTTCGCTAACAACTACTAATTTCAAAAGTTTTTGTTTTTTTTTTATTTGTTTTTAATTTTTTTCCATTTTATTTTTTATAATTGTGGTTTTCATGGAACAATACGTTGACTGTTTCTGTTCTTAGAACGAGTTGGATTAAAACAAGGCTGGGTATGGTTGGATAACAGCATTTAGTAACATCCACGCCGTATTATTTTTATTTTATTTTTTTATTGCTAATACCAGCTCAGGTTCGTTTGTCTGGTATTTACTATTATTATTATTGTTTTTATTATTAATCCCTCTGCAGCTAGCTGTATTGTATAGCTCGGCATACTATGTGCTTTTCTGATGTGGCAAAAGTAAATATATTTTTTTTTCAAGGTATTCAATCTTTGCCCAGATTGCAAAAGTTTAAGGTCAATGTCTACGCTGGGCACACGTCCAGGTCCAGAACTCTTTGCTGCCCGAAATCATTTCCTGTGTTAAATCCCGACCAAAACGCAATGATAAACTTCACTTCCAGACCCCCCAGTTGTGGTTCTTTTGTTCTGTAAAATTATTATTTTAGTCCTTAATTCCCTCTTGTCTGGAAACACGAGCAGGTGTGATTAATAAATCACATTTTTATGGCAGGGTGTGAAATAATATATATGGAAGAGATCCAAATGAAATTGTATTTTGTTCCCCATGTTGAAACACAATTCTTTAATACCTGTAGCTTGCCGCTAAGTATCCGTGGTGCCAGGGCCGGTGCAATCTTATCTCTTATTACATACGGATTGTGAATGCTCTAGCAGAATAGCGTTTCTTGATTACGTCAGGCGAGGTTACTTAAGGACTGTCGGTGTTTCGCCAATCTGCATCAGCAGACAAATGAACCGAGGCAATAAAGTCACATTTTAGGAATAAAGATGCCCAACAAACCTTCCGTTGTGTTTAAGATAAATAGGTGGACGGAGATGGGTGTGTAGAAAGCAGTCGTGCGATGATATTGTGCGTTAAACCCAAGAATAAGCAACCCTCTCACTTATTAATTGCAGAGCTCTTTGGCGGAGACTTTGGATAGCATTGGAAGCTTTGACCGGCAGATGATGGATATGATCTATACAGTGGAGGATGTGCCCCCGTGGTATCTGTGCATCTTTTTGGGGTTACAGGTAAGTAGGGACCCCCCAGGTCTATTGATTGACAGCTTAAGTCACATGGTGTGAGAGAGGATTGCAGTGACTTTCCACCTCCTGCGGCTTTAATGATTTCCTTCACTAAAATATTGAATGCCTATCAGATACAATAAATGACATTGGTTGAACCCAAAAAGAAGAATGTGATCTTACTAATTATTAATCGGGAAGTCCAATGTGCAGCAAGATTAAATAAATGGTGAAACTCGATGTGTGTTTTGATAATGATTTCATAAGATTGGACCCTTTTATAATGCATTCTGGAGACAGCCGTATAAAATTATAAAAATAAACTGTGCCATGGTATGTAATAACCACTGTATTCATAGAATGGCTTTCTGAAAGAAACGGTATTAGCCTGAATCGCGCAGTGGCAACAAGGGTCCCACCCGGGATATCGCGCTGCCGCTGTGTCCTGTGCTGACCCCGATGCGTGAGGTCTCTGCAGGACTGAGGTGAAGCGTTGAGATATGTCATACCCCAGACCTGCAAAGACCACCAATGTGACTGAGTGTGTGCCCATCCTAATGGCACAAAGCCCCAGCAAAAACCCTTCTTCCCTGGGCCCATGAAGCCCCGAGGGCAGCCCTGAAACTTTGCTCTCCTGTAACTAGGCTTTTCATTTTCAGCTTCCTTGTTTTTACTTCTCTAGTTGATTCTCTGTTAAATGCTGTCCTACATACATTGACCCTTTCCCCTAATTTTCCTCACGTCTTCCTATTTTGCTGACCGAATCCTAAACATAGTCTGACGCAGAGCGCCGACTAGACAGAAAACTGGAGCTCACGAGTGTGGAAGTGATGTTAACTTACCCTTTAAATGAAACGCACAAAAAAGGGCCTGAAACAAAAGCTGACCTCGTGGAAAAAGGTCTCATAAATTCACCCTATGGCCCAGCACACTCTTTAACAAAGTCAGTTCTTTTAGAAGAAAGTAACCTCATTTAATTTGCCCAATTACTCGGACCTTTCAGTATTTGCATGCATACTCTACAACCAAAAGCAAAAATGAGAAGATACCTTGGGATTGAGACTGCTAATATTGTCTAAATTTAGATCAGAGGCACAGTTAGTGTCCTTCCTGGCGCATGTTGTTAATTTGTGCCCCCTCTGTCTTGCTTCCCACAGCATTACCTGACATGTTTCAGTGGGACAGTGGCCGTCCCATTCCTACTAGCAGAAGCCATGTGCGTTGGTTTTGACCAGTGGGCCACCAGTCAACTTATTGGGACCATTTTCTTCTGCGTTGGAATCACTACTTTGCTTCAGACAACTTTTGGGTGCAGGTGAGTAATAAGGTTATGTGTGCATATAAATATTTGGGATCTTTTAGGCTCCGGTCTTTTGGGAGCTACCCTCCTCCAAGTTTTGCCCCTTTTATTGTGATAGTAGATATGCCTAGCAGTGGCAATGGCAAGTTGTGACAGAGTTCAGTGATGAATCATTAGGGGAAAGCTTGCATTGGGAGTGTGTGGATGGTTCACACTATACTACTGGCTAAGGAGAGTCATCTTCTAGCAGTTGATGGGAACGAGAAAACTGATCGTTGTCTACCTCATGCATGTTAAACGAGTGGTGACTGGCAGAGGGCACAAGCTGAGCCAGACTCCAGGCTTTGCTCATGGAGAAGAGTACCTGATCATACCCACTGCACGGCTGACATCCTGGCTCATCCAGTCTTACCGATGACAGGCTTTCCTACCATGATTACAATGCACATCATGCCTCTGTCTAGAGCCCTGTGCGGGACTGTTTTCTTAATCCCGCTAAATTTCTGACCATTACCGCCCGCTCCCACAATATATGTGTCCTATCCCGCCCGCTCCTGCAAACATTCTGTCACAGCTTTTAGAGAAAAATTAAATTCTCTCATTCATAGATACTCATTCATTCCCTCAATCACGCATACTAATCATTCACTGATATTCATTCATTCCCTCAATCACGCGTACTCGTTCATACAAACTCCCCCACCCCCTTACCTGAACTGCAGATTTTCCGCACACTCCTGCAAGGCTGCCTTCGCATTGCTTGCACACAGCGTCTCCTTGTGCCTCCGAGGGGAAGCCGGAACGGAACGGAGCAGAGTCATGTGACGTGACATAAATTCAGTCTGAAGTCTGAAGGAGACGCTGTGTGTGCCTTGCGGGAGTGCGCAGGATTACTGGGACCGGCAGGTACAATGTCTGCCCTGCCTGCTACCCGCCCGCAACAACCGATCCAGCAAGTGATACTTTAATACTTCCCTGTCCTGCTTTCATCACCACCGACTGTACCCCATTGTGCTCTACCATTGGGGGACACTTTTACAATGTTCAAAATCCCATCTGATCAAGAATGGGGGAGACTCTGTATTGGATTCAGGATAGCTTTGTCTGTCCGATGCATGTTTCAATTCCCTCACGGTATTAACCTGTACCGCTTCTGGAGGGAGAATGTTCCACTTATTTACCACCCTCTCAGTGAGCTTCTATCCCAGTAATGTGTATTATTAATAATAATAATAATATTATTATTATCTTTTATTTATATAGCGCCAACAGTTTATGCAGCGCTTAATACAATCCATACATTAAAGGGGTCTGACCAGACTAGAATTGACAGACTAAGACAAACCGATACATTAGGTGGAGAGAGCCCGGCTCGCAAGCTTACAATCTTGAGGGAATGGGGTGACAAAAATAAGGCACAGAGAAAGGGTGAGCGGTGGTGTGGTGGTTGTATCAATGGTATGCTTCTCTGAAGAGGTGGGTTTTGAGATGTTATTATTATTGTTATTATTTATATGGTGGGAGAATAATACCTCAAACCGTGTCCTTGTGTTGCAGGTTACCCTTGTTCCAGGCGAGTGCGTTTGCATTCTTAGCGCCAGCCCGTGCCATTCTATCCCTTGAGAAGTGGAAATGTAACGCTACAGGTAAATACCCCATATAACACCTATAGAAATGTCAGAATCCTCCTGTCTTCCTTTGTTCTGTTGGGTGTGTTTCTTGCTGGGAAAGCAAAAGTTTGGAAAGTAAGCGGCGTGAGATTATTTTTCTTTGGCAGGCTGCTAATCCCCTCTGCCCCCGGCTAGGGACACTGGTATAAAGAATGTGCGTAATCTTCGTTACTGACAGAAGCAATACAATACAAACATGAGCTCCGTTTTAACCCGTCGTGTAACAGGTGTTGCATCATAAGTGCACAAACGGGGTTAAAAGCGTAGAATGTGAGAAAAAGGCTAATAGATACCCGCACACGGGGCAATTATTTTCTGGAGCTCTCCCCTAGGCCCGATGAGGATGATGGTAGTTGCATCACACAGATAAAGTTCCAGAACTGCAGCCGGCGGGTCCGTAAGAGGACTCGCATTTGTAACCGCCGTAGAAACGGAGTTTGATGGCAGACAAGCTCTATGACTCTACTTTTCTGTCCCCTTTTTCGTGCTTGTAGGGTTTACTCTGTCCTTATCTTAGATTCAGGATAGCTTTATGCCTATCCCCCCCCCATACGTGTTTGAGTTCCCTGACTGTGTTAACCTGCATGCCTTCTGCTGGGAGTTAGAAGTGCTATTGTGTATGAATAAAACATTACAGCAGGTACATACGGAGCAGCTTTCAGGGTAAGATCTTATCTACTGTCGCTTTCTGTCTATACTCTGTGAAGGTGTCTCTAATTCACAATATCTGAGAGTCTGTGAAAACCTGACAGATGTATTTCAAATATTCAAGTAATCGAATGCATTCATCCGACTCCCAAGTCATTTTATTCTAATTGCGTAACACGTTTAAAATCCCCATTGTTGCCAAAGGAGCCTCTGCCCTTATTAGAGTGATAACCCCATTATTCTGTCGGTAGTTTGTATCTGAGCTGTCGGGACTTCCCTTGTGACCAGTGTCAGTTTTGCAGCGGCCATAAAGCGTTCTCACTTTTTTCATCTGGATGGGGAAAGCATTCTTGCAGTTTGTTATAGCTGAGTTATGCTTCGTTGAGATCATGCCTGCATACCTTTTATATGATAAGGGCTCGTCATGTACTCATCATAAGTTTTATTTCTTCTAGATGTATCTATGTCCAATGGAACTGAGCTGCTACACACAGAAGACATCTGGTACCCGAGAATACGAGAGGTACTGTCATTTAAAGCCCCCTTGGCATGCAGTGCATTGTGGGAAATCCTGGTGACGTCTCTTTAATAATGAAAAGCGGGTCACAAGTTTGGCATAAACTGGTAGTCTGATGTAGACTTTGACTGGTTTGTTTCTTTTTTGAATAGAACGCTATGCCTAACGCCATGACTGTGTATATTGCAAGTAACTGTACAGAGAAAAAGATAAACAGTTGCTATGTGCGCACAAAGAGGCTTAAAGGGACTCACCAGCCATCATATGCATTTAATGCGTATGATAGGTATGTGGTCCATATTGCCAGTGCATTTGCCCCTTGTATGCGTTCTTGTATCTTCTTATAACCGTACTACAACTACCGGTATTTGCATAATGGTTTTACGGTCTTCCATCATTAACCTCCCTTCTGCCATTCTCTCTCCAGATACAAGGTGCCATCATCATGTCATCATTGATTGAAGTGGTCATTGGCTTCCTTGGGCTCCCCGGAGCCTTACTGAGGTATATCGGACCACTTACCATCACCCCTACTGTGTCCCTCATCGGGCTGTCCGGATTCCAGGCGGCGGGGGAGAGAGCCGGCAAGCACTGGGGCATTGCTATGCTGTAAGTACTGGGGCGAGATCTGCTATGGTGGAACTAAAACGCCCTTATCTGCTGCTGGATGTTCACATTGCCTCAGATTCAGTGCTTCCCACGTGTGATGACAGAACAATAAAAACATCCAATGCTCCCTATAGAAGTCATAGAGTCGCAGGCAGATAAGAACCATTCAGCCTACCTGCTCTGCCCATTTTTTCGTACTGTAACTATCGTCGGACCCTATTCAGTCCTTGGTCTTGATTCAGGAGCCATATGCCTATCCTGTGCATGTTTCAATTCCCTCAATGTATTAGCCCTTACCACTTCTGCTGGGAGGCCTTTCCATTTGTTTACCTTCCTCTCAGTAAAGTAACATACCACTCATTTGGTAATAAGGGACACCCTGTCTGGTAACATATCACTCATTAGGGACACCCTGTCTGGTAACATATCACTCATTAGGGACACCCTGTCTGGTTGGGGGACACGCACCTGGCCTATGTACGTTATTTAAATCCACCGGATATTCGTGTAAATATCATTCCATATTCCATCATCAGGAGGTTGTGATGGTATTTAATATGCAATGAGCAGCCAAATCCCTGAGCCTGGATAAATACTTCACCAGGCCAAGTAGTAATGGTTCAGCGATAATAAACGTAGGACACTGATGTGTTACGGGAATCGTTTAGCGTCCATGTGATTCACGTGCTATTTTTGTTTAATTAGTATATGCCTCTGTTGTGTGGTTTATTCCTAGACGGTTTGGCAGTGTTAGGGTGTATTGTTTTGTTTTCTGGCTGTCAGCGAGGCTTCACAGAGCGTAATATTATATATCGGGGTGTGGTTGAGATTGCTGGGGTTGCCAAGCTAGAAGCTCTATCCGTCGTCTTATTTCTGTTTAAGGCGTTACTCCTGCCTTGACGTAAGATCCAATGTTTCTGCGCTCCCTGTGATTTTGCTGCTATGGATTAACCTTCTGATCTCTCTCTCTTCCAAAAGCACCATTTTCCTGGTCCTGTTGTTCTCCCAGTACGCCAGGAACGTCAAGCTGCCCCTTCCGATCTATAAATCCAAAAAGGGGTGGACGGCCTACAAGTTCCAGCTTTTTAAAATGTTTCCGGTGAGTTACGTTTCCGACCGTTCAAAAGGTGAACCCATCTTCCTCCTGTCTGTTTTGATCCAGATGTTTAGCTCGTCCTGTTATAGAGAAATGCTAGGCTGCTCTGTGCCATTAAATTGTGTCTTGATCTTCTCCAACGAGTCCTTGTAATTGTAGCTCTGTAACGAGTATCATGCTAACTTTGCAGATTATTATGGCCATCCTTGTTTCCTGGCTCCTCTGCTTCATCTTCACGGTAACGGATGTTTTCCCGCCAGACAGTACCAAGTATGGGTTTTATGCGCGCACAGATGCCAGACATGGGGTCTTAACCGTTGCTCCTTGGTTTAAAGTGCCCTACCCATGTAAGTATGTTCTGTGTCATGCTGTCGATCCTGATGCTTTATGTAGTCCATCGTTCCTCAGCGCAAAGGCAAATTTGTAGGTCCATCTGCTGTATTGGATGAAAAATAAGTTTGGGGCCTTAGCCTCTTGGTCTGTTGCCCTCATTACAGAGACCCCTGCAGCGTTATGACTCTGATGAGAATATCTATGTGGGCAAGTTGATGGACAATTCGCAAAAACTCAAAAACCCTGCCATATTAACACAGCGGGGAAAGATACTGGCAGCCGTTAGGACCCAGTCTACCCACCGATGCTGTCTGCCAATGTTTCTAGTTGCTGGAAAATTGTAACTGGTACTTGGCCTTGTGGAAGCGTTTTGCCCGTCTAAAGGACATGCGACCTTCACCACTTGCGCTTGGAGGATATTCCTCGTATCCAGCGCCCTCCCTAGTGAGAATAGTCAGAATGGTTCCGATCCAAATCATCGTACCTCACAGTTCCTATAACTAGTTCTAATTCCAAAAATGTCAGTATGTTCTGTATGAACCGTTAAACCATTACTCTGCAAACTACACTGGAATATTCCACGAAAGCTTGGGGGTTGGAATTATTTTTCCCGTTCTTATATTGTTTTCTTTAGTGTCTTATTTGAAATGTTCTTCGGACCAAATTTTCTGCCGTTAATTTATGAAGACAATTTCTTAGGAGTGTGTGTCATCCGCTTCTGAAGTGGATCATGATCACATGGCCGTTAAGCTTTCTGTACCATCTCCCTTCACTTCCCATGTTCTATAATCATAAACGTTAAGTATATAAACTAAAAAAGTTAAATATATAACTGCATATGTCTATCTCTCCCAGTATTATCCCCAGCCATATTCTTTTAAAAAAAACTATTATTCCATGGAAAATTGTAATACCTTTTGGGGTCTGTTCACTAAATGGAGAGTTTCAACTCCTGAAAATTATACATTATGCAGGGCGAGCTCCGCCATTCTTGCTGGAGAAACCTGCCAGTGTCGAACCTTCGTAATGAAAAGTAGGGAGCTGAAACCCCAGCCCTTTAGTGTACAAACCACACTGTGTTCTGTCTTCTCGTTCCCTTTGGCCTTGTTTCCAAACGGTGATTCTTTGACACTAAAGCCTGACCGTCTGTGCTTTCCGTCTATTCACAGTTCAGTGGGGTCTCCCCACGGTGTCTGCGGCCGGTGTTATCGGGATGCTGAGCGCCGTGGTGGCCAGTATCATTGAGTCTATCGGAGATTACTATGCCTGCGCGCGCCTGTCTTGTGCACCTCCTCCTCCCATCCACGCTATCAACAGGTAAGCCGGCTCAAGACACCATCCGAACACCACATCCGTTCCACGTTAATTCATCAGACCCGAGCCAAACCTGCAGCGGCGGTGTTCTGGTTATTTGGGGGAGATCGCGCTACTCTTATGTATTTAAGAGTAGAATGCCAACAGTGTGGCGGAAAATGCTTGCAGTGAAAGAGGGACTGTTTGCTAGATTAATTACATTTACCTATAGCTTGTTATCATGTGTTATTGTGCAATCAGTGCCATTGTTGTAGAGACAGTATAGAAATTAACTACATGGAGGCAGAGCTTGGCAACAACCTGGGGCAAAGGCCATCACGATCTGATCTACCTTGTCCTCCTCACTCTTACAAAGGAAGCTTGAACTGACCAATCAACAATCCACAAGTTAATGGGGTGATAACTCAGTGGGGAGGAATAATCATGCAGATCCAGACAAAGGGAAATTGGATACCTTTGCCCTCAGTATAGACATTACTTTGGCTTTTAATACATATAGATGTTTTGAGTATATTCTATTTAGGCTTATTAAGTATTTATGATTGTGAACTGTTGGAAAAAGGTGAGTCCAGCTTAAAACAGAATGCATATTTTGGTATTGAAGCAGAAAGATGAGTTTTGATATTTAACCCGTAGTTTCTCTCAATATTCCTGACCTGTGTCAGTGGTTTTACACTAGTAGTGATATTCATGCTCTTCTTAGCCATTCCCAGGACAGAGGTAGTCTAATTAAAGTGGCTGCTGTGGAGAGAGAGAATAATATGCATTACTGCTTGGATGAATGGGTGAACAAAGCCTTTGGAGTGGCTCCCATAGCAGTTACTTTGTATTATCAAACCTGTCCTCGCGTTCCTTATTCCAAGGCTGTTGTGTAGCCCGTGGTAAATGCAAGCCCCATGGCTATCAAAGGTGGTAATGTTGTGTTATCTGTTTAACAGGGGAATTTTCATTGAAGGCCTCTCTTGTGTGCTGGATGGAGTTTTTGGTACCGGGAACGGCTCCACGTCATCTAGTCCCAACATTGGTGTGCTGGGCATAACCAAGGTAATGTCATAGAACATATAAAAAATATTAGCCGGTGAGTAAAACAACCACTGATATTTGACATCAATTTTAGTCTAAAGCTAGAGGCTTGGATGTAGAGCCCTGCGTGGGACGGCTTTTTGTAATCCCGCTCCCGCTGATTTTTTGCCCGCTCCCGCAATGTGGGTGTTCCACTCCCGCCCGCTCCAGCCACATTTGTAGCCAATCACGCCCACCTCCTTACCTGAACTGCAGAGTTCCCGCGCAGTCCCGCAAGACTGCCTTCTCGCTGCTCCCTCACAGCGTCTCTTGCTCTGCCCAGGAACAAGGCGGAGTCGCAGGAAGTGACGTCACATCACGTGACTCAGTTTTGTTCCTGGGCAGAGCAAGAGACGCTGTGAGGGAGCAGTGAGAAGGCAGCCTTGCGGGACTGCGCGGGATTACCGGGACCCGCAGGTACAGTGCCTGACCGCCCGTGCCCGCAACAGACTAGTTCTTAATTACCCTCAAATAAGTTTTTTCTGTTTTTTAATCCCACTGATTCTAGTTTTTCACCGTGCTGACACAAGTATTTTTCACATGTCCATTGCCTACAGTTTGTGCAAATTTGTACAGAACGCATATAATGTGTGTGTATGTGTATATATATATATATACCGTATTGGCTCGGATATAGGCCGCCCCCGTATATAGGCCGCACCCTAAAAGTTTGGTGCTTTTTTAAAGAAAAAGTTTTTTTAATGCTGCCACTCTGTCTCCCCCCCCCGAGATATGCTGCCACTCTGTCTCCCCCCCCCGAGATATGCTGCCACTCTGCCCCCCCCAAGATATGCTGCCACTGTCCTCCCCCCCCCCCCCCCGAGATATGCTGCCACTCTGCCCCCCCTGCCGGCACCGGAAGTTGTATACGCGTATTGCGTAGGTGTCCCCCGCCGGCCCCGCAAGACACCCGGCAGTCTGCTCTGGTAAGTCTTGGGGGCAGAGGTAAAACGCATCGTGCGGACGTTCACCGGCTGTGGCGATTCGCGTAAACAACCTCCGCTGCCGGCACGTCTGCACGATGTGCTTTAACAATCTACCTTGCCGGCACCTCCCCCCGTGGGAATTCCCGGCAAGGGAGATTGTTAAAGACGTGCTCGCAGCAGAGGTTGTTTACGCGCGCATCACTGCTGCCAATGAACGTCTGCACGATGCGCTTAGACAACCTCCCATGCTGGCACAGCCCCCCCCGTGGGAAGTGCTGGCAGGGGAGGCTGTCTGGGCGTATCAGAGAGTAGGATGCAGGTCCCCTGCACCGCTGCGGGGGATCTGTATCCTAACCCTGCTGCCTGCCCAGCGCCCGGAACTGCATGTCCCGGGCGTCGGGCGCTAGACCCCGAATATAGGCCGCACCCCCACTTTAAAGACTTAAAGGGGGGGGGAAAGTGCGGCCTATATTCGAGCCAATACGGTATATAATTTCTGGTGTCTGTACCCCCCATATATATATAGCAAGGCCTGATAGATAGATTATATATATATATATATATATATATATATATATATATAATCAGGCCTTGCTATATCCTATCCACCATAGCCTAATTTCTTGATACCTGCCTTGAATCTCCCCTGACTCGCGTATTTATGCTTCGGTGGTATCTGCATAAGCAGTAGTGCGTTTTTAACCCTTTGTACACTGCTTTTCAGGGGCTGACTGTCGGTTCTTATGTCTCTGAATCCATTTAATCTTCTCTAGTGATGCCTTACAGCGCGCTCTGCTGGCTCTGCAAATATTCTTGCAAATGCAATTGCAAGAATAAAACTAGGCTTCTGAAACAATTTTAAGTTAATTAGGAAAAATCACGTCCTTCATTGATAGCGTGTAATTATATGCACCCAGAATCTCTTAGGCATACCTGAACACACAGGGACTCTGCTCACAGCCCCCCTCTATGCATGCTTCCAACAACACCCAATGGGGTAAATTAACTGTACAGACAGTTGGGGCGCAAATACGTTTTTTTGCGCCCCAACTGTCTGTACATTCATGTCGCTACATTCCAAGGAAGAGTGTTATTTGGGTTTCTGCAAAGACTGAGAAGTATCAATTATCTTTTTTCACATCCACTTGGGATAAATTAACTGTCAGAGCGAAACTACTAACTCTTCCAACACAAGTACTCATGTGAGTTGAGTATTCCTTATAGTAGATAATTTACACACTGATTTATTTATACTCAACGTGTGAAGTATCCCCCACAATATATCTTTTTTTCTGAGGATAAGATACTGCTGTCATGTATAAAAAGTGATCTTATCACCTTAGCAACCAATAAAGAAGTTTGCTGGATTTATTTATTGCTATGGTAATGGTTAAATAAACGAGTAATACTCGGGTTTCAACAGATGTGATTAAATAAAGTGAGACATTTTTGTGTAAACTTGTTAATTGTAGACATTTTTCGTAGGATATGTGCACTTGCTCTGCTCCACAGCTGATCGCCCTTCCATCTTTTCTTTGCAGGTTGCCAGTCGTAGAGTTATCCAGTATGGTGCTGCATTTATGATCCTCCTGGGCATGATTGGAAAATTCAGTGCCCTGTTTGCCTCCCTGCCTGATCCTGTCCTTGGGGCCTTGTTTTGTACTCTTTTTGGTAAGCAACAAGCAGCACAGAACAAAACACAGCACCTGGTGGGTTTCCCTCTGGGGAAGATCAGGGGTTGACAAATTTGGTTTGGATCTAGGAGCCAACCTTTTTTCTTCCTCAATAATGTTTTTATTTTCTTATATTACCCCCTCATCTGCATTTAAGGGATGTTTATTGGGGCAATAGAACACACTTTCTTCTGTGCATGCACCTTAAGGTATACACCTGTATGTTTAACCATTATACTTACACACACTAACACCTTATAGTAACACACATGCTAACATTCTACACTCATGTACACAAATGCTAACACCATACATTAATACACACACACTATTTGCTGACATACACACTCATGCTAACGCCATACTGTAACATACAACACCATTCATGCTAGCACCACATTCTTATAAACATGCACACACTATCCAACAACAACATTCTGGCTATACACCATACATAAAAAACACACTAACAGTATGCACATACACAGTGACTGGCACTATATACATTTACACACACACTGACTCTTGCACTACATGTGCGTACATATACACACATACACATTGAGGCTGACACTATAGTAGACATATACACATTGACTCAGCACTGTACATATACACGCATACACTCTGACACTACAGTATACACTCACATACACTATGTGAGAAAAGCATCGGGATGCGGGACCCATCAAAAACTTGCAAGTGCGAGCGTTTTTTCAGGTGTTGTGGGCGGTCAGACCCTGTACCTGCGGGTCCCAGTAATCCCGCGCACTACCACAAGGTTGCCTTCGCATTGCTCGCACACAGCATCTCTTCTCTTGTTCCGCCCATGAACCCAGCTGAGTCACGTGAATTTACGTCACGTCACATGACTCTGCTCCGTTCCTGCTTCCCCTGGGCGAGACAACGTGAAGGTATCCTTGCGGGAGTGTGCTGAATCTGCAGTTCAGGTAAGGGGATGGGGGAGTTTGTGTGAGTGAGTACGCGTGATTGAGGGAATGAATGAGTATCAGTGAATGAGGGAATTAAATTCGTCACTATCTCTAAAACTTGTTGCAGAATGTTTGCGGGATTGGACACATATGTAGCGGTAGTGGAACACACACGTTGCAGGAGCAGGCAGGATTAGGAAAACAGTCCTGCGCAGGGCTCTAGAATATAATAATGTGTTGTTAAGTTATGTCTTACACACAGCCTTACGGCCCAAAACTGTAGGCTGTCAACGTTGTCTATTCCATTAATCATGTGATTAGCAGCTGAATCTTTAGTATTGACTTTCATTAGTGGGGATTGTTTATTTTCTTTGTCCAATTGCCGAGTTTCATTTTTTTTGTTTCTTTCAGGTATGATCACTGCAGTGGGTTTGTCCAATCTTCAGTTTGTAGATCTGAACTCTTCTCGAAACCTTTTTGTCTTGGGATTCTCCATTTTCTTTGGCCTTGTGCTTCCAAGTTATTTAAAGGAGAACCCGCTTGTTACGGGTATGTACCATGCCTTGCTACGATGTTGCAGTTTTGACTGAGCCAAGGAAAAAATGTCAAGTATCTGAATTCCGTGTGAAGACTTCAGGCCAGATATGTCACCACATGCAGCAGATGGAAATATAGAGAAGTAGTAGCAGTTATACATGACGTGCAAACATTTTCCTTACTGAATGGTGGGCTTTTTTCTAAAGGCCAGTAAATATTTGTGTCAGCCCGGATATGACAATACACACGTGCGGAATCTAGTTCGCTCAATTAATGTTTCTATAAAATCTTCGCATCTCAGATCAGATCTGCTAATCTTCTGGTCTTGAGGGCTGGAAAGAGGTCAGGATTTCTGGGTAGCCACCATACACCATGTACTTTTTCTATTTAATGTATTGTATGCATTGGCCTAATTGAAATCTAATCAGCTACTCCATAATTGCGTATCTCTGCCTATAAACTATTATTATAATCTCAAATCCCAGAATCCCATCTCTGTGATCTTTTATTTTTCTTTTGTAGGCATTGCAGAGATTGATCAAGTGCTAAATGTACTTTTGACAACAGCCATGTTTGTGGGGGGCTGCGTTGCTTTTATTTTGGACAACACTATACCTGGTGAGTAATTCATGACCAGTTTAAGCTTCAACTAGAAAAGACAAGGTTTTTTTCATAAAAAATCATCCGAAAAAACAACCTTTTTTCAGACCTCAGATATGCATCAAAGCTGACTAAGTCTATGGGCTTGTCACTCACACTCAATGTCTCGCTACGTTCTCCACCGACCACTGTGTCCCTGTCTCTTTTTCTGTAGCTCCTCTTCTTCTCTTGCCTCTTCTTGTTCTTCTCAGCTTCGTTATCCAGGTACTTCCACAAAACAGAGGAGCCTCCACGCACACCCTCTCCCTCTTTTGGAGGAACGGGGAGAGGCTGTCCCTGTGGTGCGTGCCGTGGCTCTGCCTTTTTGCAGAAGTACTTCCAAGATTCACAGAGAAAGAAGCGTTTCTTGTCCTTCTCTATGAATCTGCCTCTTGGAGTACTTCTGCAAATAGACACAGCAGGCACCACAGGGACAGCCTCTCCCCTGTTCCTCCGATTGTGGAGGCTCCGCACTTTTACGGAAGTATCTGGATAACAGAGCTGATATTTTGGAGAAGCGGACGAAGAAGGACAGAAAAACAGAAGAGGCAAGAGAAAAAGCGGAGCTGCAGAAAATGAGACGGCGACACAAAACCGGTCGGCGGATAAATATTGACAGAGTGCATGAGTGAGAGTGAATGAGAATGTAAGAGTGAGTAAAAGTTTGAGCAATGAAATGCAAATGAAAATTCTGAGCTCTCTGCTTCATTTTCATTTGGGGGGGGACTGGTTTTTGGGCATTCGCACAAATTAACAAAATTGGCAATTTTTGTTTAAGTTAAAATTCGTACAAATCCGAATGCACAAATCGAATGATCACTGTGTAAATCAATCACAGTGATCACATGCAATAAATGACATAAATTACGTGAACACTGAATTGTTAAAATCTTCCCTCTCCTACTGATACTCTATGATCTTGTGTCAGAGCGAGAAAGCAATAAAACAATTGTTTTCTTTGTTTTCACATCCTTTATTGCATTTTAAATACCGTATTTGCTCTATTATAGGACAAGGTTTGTCAGAAAATGCTCTGAAAAATACCCTTAGTCTTATAGTCAGACCTCTATTTGAGGTCTGATTAGAAGACAACCTCGAATATAAGACGAAGATCCAGATCCCCCACAGCGCTGCAGGGGACCGGATCCTCCTCTCTGGCAGCTGGTGGGCGTCTGTGCGATGCACACAGACAACCTCCGCTGCTGCCGGCACTTCTGCCAGGGCTTCTATGACGGAGTGCCGGCGTGACCTTCTGGGGCTCATTCATAGAAGCCCCGGCGGAAGTTGTTGCAGCAGCAGAGCTTGTTGCAGCAGCAGAGGTTGTCTGCGCGCATCGCACAGACCTTCACCGGCTGCCTCGCTAGACACCAAGGAATCTGAAGCACAGGGTCTAGTGATGCACTGGCAAGTCGTGGAGGGAAAGAGAGGCATATGGGGGAGTATAAGGGATTTCTGGAGGCAGAGTGGCATATAGGGGGTCAAGAGGCATATCTGGGAGGCAGAGTGGCATATAGGGGGTGTAAGGCATTTCTGGGGCAGAGTGCCATATAGGGGGGTATAAGACATATCTGGGGGCAGATGTGCATAACTGGGGGCAGGTTGGCAAAAAAAAGGAAATAAAAACAAAAAATGCATTTTTTTCAATCAGTTTTTATTAAATATGAAAAAATAGTTTACATGGGAATTAATATTTACTAGTAAAAGTTTTTTTTCTTATAGGGTCGTCTTATATTCAGGCTTTTTCTTTTTTTCCTAAATTAATATTCAAACTTTGTGGGATCATCTTATAATCGAGCAAAAATCACTACACATCCATATGAGTGAGTGGCAGAATATAAACAGTGGGGGTTATTTTATATACAGGTCTTCCCTTTTTTTTACTTATATTAGGATCCAAAGATTGGGGGGTTGTCTTTTATAATCAAGCACATAAAGTAGTTAAATTATTTTTTTCCCAACAAATATTTGATTTACGGGAAAGAATACTGATTTATCCTAACAAACGTGATCTGCCTTCTCAGGAACACCAGAGGAAAGAGGTATCCGTAAATGGAAACGCGGGTTAAGCAAAGGGGGCTCTGGCATCGAGGGGATGGAGTCCTACGACCTACCGTTTGGCATGAACTTTCTCCGGAAATACAAATGTTTCAGCTACCTTCCCATCAGTCCCACGTTTGCTGGGTACCAGTGGAAAGCTCTCGGGAGGAATAGCAAGAGCCGGAGAACAGAAGAGGAACCAGAGCCCACTGTATAACCCTGGCCCCCCGCCACTGCCGTTCATATCTCGTCGTAAAGTAACCGGTTGTTGCAGTCTTTTGAAGAGTTTACCAAGCCTTGAACCCGATGTGGGGTTTTTTTTGTTTATTTTTGTTTCTGTATATTTGAATATCACAATTCCAAGGCTGAGACCAAGGGGTGCGTTTATGGCCTTCATGAACCCTCTCACCTCCTTTTTTATAATGTGCCGCAAATGCAGTAATTTAATCAACTTGTTTTTTTTGTCTCCCCTGCCTAACTGATCTCATTTTTTGGCTGTCTGAACCCATCCGCACTCCTTATTTCCTGCTTTTTTAGGTTTGTCTTATCTCTGCCTTTTGAGATTGCATGGCAGCCTACTCTGGTATCTCAGTAGTTATCTCAACACTGGTTGGTTAAACGGGTATCGGTGCTGATAACGGGCGCCCTTTGGCTGTTTCCCTACGTCTCAGCTTGGGAATATTGTTTAAATTATTCTTGGTCCCACGTTTCTTCTGATTCTTTTGAGAGATGGAGCTCCAGCAGTGCGGGGCTATCATTGTGTAAAATATCCATTACCCCTGTTGCTGAATCTCTCCATCTTCTCTCGGAGAGATGGAAACTGCACTCTGTCTATCTGAGAGGTTTAAAGGCCAGTAAGCAAAACCTCGCACATTATATGATACATGATTTTCTACCAGTTTCTAGTATGCTGCTCACTAGGTTCTAGTTCCGGAAAGTTCGGTTTTCAATAGAATTGTTAACTTATCGGATTGCCTCTGCACCCATTCATCAGTAACTATATAAAAACAGACAAATGATTTACTATTTTCAGTTTAATTCTGTAATTTCCCTATTTAGTGAGCTAATTATTATTATCATTAAAAAAAAAAAAAAAAAAAGCCCCGGAAACTGAAGATTTGGTTTCTGCTAAATATGTTACATTAAGAAATATTTAATTAGACGTGTGAATTTCATTCCATTTAATGTTTCTTACATAGACTTAACTAGTGAGCAGGATGGAGAGTGGAATTACAGTATTGGCAGTATATTTGCATGATGGATGCTCTTCAGGGGTGCAGGTCCCTCTGATATAAAGGTGCTGGAGCCTTGCCAACGACCTGGGAACGTTTTAAAACTGCTTTATTTACATATATATTTATGTATATATATATATGTCACCGTGATACTTGGGTTTACACTTTTTCTCAGTATTTTCTTAGACATTTGAAGTAGCATTTCTCGGCTCCTGTGATCTCTAATCCAGACAGCAGGGGGGTCAGGAAAAAAACCTGATATTTTCATGACAGTGTCATGTGTGACCGTAATGCTCTTGTGTACGTGTATATAAATATAAAAATATACATATGTGTACATTAACCCACCCTGGAATGTTCCCTTTTTGTTGTCCCTTTTGGGCAAACTTCCCAGTGATGTCCATTTTGTGTTATGAAGGCACTTATTTGTACCTAGTAGATATTTTAATTTATTTAAGGGTATGTTTCCCCCGGAGCAGTAGCAGCAGATCTGCTGCCTTTAGTTATCCCTGTCTCCATAATAGAGCCAAATACTAATTTTCTAGGAAATATTATATCATGCACTATGGTGGTCCACACATTGTATATTCTAGCTGTTGGGCACATGCATTTTTATCATTTTGTCATTCCCAGTAATGTCATATGGGGTACATATTCCATATTTGAGTTCGCTCATTCATTCACCAGTCATTCATTCACCAGTACTTTACTACACGTCTGCTGTCCACATCCACTTGCCAAAACTCTTCTAAATGTATTTTTAAAATCAATAATTGAAATTTTTCTGATTCCCATCTTTTGTCACTATCTATCCCGCAGGCCCTTTAATTTATATTCACCTTTCTGTTAATATTTTTAATATGCTGCTTTTCGCCAAATCCTAGTTTGCATTCAGTGTAGATTATGTATGTCAGTGATTCTGATGCAAAGTTTGAACGGTAGTCATTACAGTGGTAACTACGACAATGTCCTTGTTGACTGGACCTATTGGTTGCTATGGTGATAAGCGAATTTTTTTAATTTTATTCATCCGTGTCAATGTACAGTATTAGATCTAGTCCCAAACTATTTCATATCTTACACACCGTCTTACTTGCACTGCTTCATCACTTTCTCCATTTGGGCAATTGGCTTATATCTTTCAGCATAAAACTTAATAAAGTTAAAGTCCTTCTTTGTGCTCTGTAATAAGATGCCACCTGACCTCTTACATTACAGCAATATACGCACAATTGGGTCAGTGAGGTGTCTCCTGTGTAGAGTGCACGGCTTAGTATTCACAATCTCTCACCCACCAGGGCCGCTGTTACTTACTGTGTTATACCCACAGAGCAAATACAGTGTTAAAAGAAACACTGCATATAAATCTCCGCAACATCTGTCTCTTGCCTTCATTTAAATTCAGCAGCGAGAGATGACACGCTATAATGTTTTCTTAATCGTATCACAACGTCCACGTAGGGTTTATTGCTTGACGTCATTTTCCAGATTCCTAAAAGACTACCTTGGTGGTTCTCAGACCTTTACGTCACGAGGACTTCTGTTAATGAATAACATCCATAATAATGGTACCTAAGGGTCCAAATTAATACTCAGTGCCATATTAACCAGAAATATAAAAAATGAATTTGTGTTTAGTAACTAGAAGATTTTTCTCCTACTTTGAGCAGACAAGCTGTCCAGATTCTAGATCACAAGCCTTGTGACGTCATGAAAAATCGCTGAGAGGTCCTGGGCTCCCCTGGTACCTAGAATAGAAGCCTTCACCCATACTCCTTTCAGTGTTATCTGCCATACATTATTATCCCCCCATTGCAATAATGGTCATAATGCAGGCGTCCCAACAAATCTCATTCATAACCATTTCAGAGCATTCCCTTTTTTTTTTTATTTATTATTGGCTTCATTCATTAGAGCATTACGATTTCTGGGGAAAACTCACTAATGTTTGCATTCTGCTGATGTACCTAGTTTTAAACAAAAGGACATACAGAAAAATATCCTTTTATGTTAATGTTGACAACTAGTGTATCTTCGCTCAGTGAAGGTTATTGGTAACTTTAACTCCTAGACGGCTGGATACATTAAAAACTACTTCCAGCAGTTAACGAGTTAATGACTGGAATTATTTTTTTCTGTTTTTGGGATGGGGGGGGGGGAGTAATTTTGTTACAATTTTTTAAAGATCTTTTTCATATTTAGTGTTTTCCTAACATGGCTTTCATTTATCCTTGAATTATATTTAAGATAATGTAATATTGGACCAGATGTTGTGAATAATAGTAGAAAACAAAAGCTATTTTATTCTGTATTTTTAAAGCTGTTAAATATAAATAATAAAAATAATTTACCTGCAGAGTTTGTCTTCCTGGTTTCTTATTTCTAAGAATAATTAAAAATATGTCATAGAAAGGAAGGTTTTGGTATATGAATTAGAATTTCATAGGATAGGTTCCAGTCTGAATAACATAAAAAATAAGTAGAGAGTTAACCGACACCTCATAGAATAAGAACCATTCAGCCCAGGAATCCACCCTTAATATCAGTCCTTTGTTTTGTTTTAGCTTCAGTGTTGCCACATTGTCACGAACGCACACTACTCCAAGCGTGCGCGTGACTTGGTTCTGGTGGTAAAAGGGTTAAAATTCACTATATATGTCTGCCCTAGACTGGAAATAGTGATAAAAAATATCTACCCTTAATACCACCAACAATTAACTATAATTATATAACTAATATAACACTGCCACCACCAAGACAATTTATAAATGGGGGTGCCTTGGTCCCCCAAGCAAATTAGACTACAAACCCACACAATATACGTTAACACAATAATTATGCGATTTCAAATTACCAATAAAATGGTCTAATCAGGTAACGTGAGTCTTTACCAGACAAAGGCAGAACTTAATAAAGGATTATTTATTGTGAACAAAAATAGCCAAAGTGCATACAAAAAGGTGATAAACAGATTATTTACACCAAACAGATAAGAATAAAAAGGAGAAATTACAGAAAACCTAACTACTCACTTGAACGGTAAAGTAACAGTTTTTCTGTCCGTAGGGCTCCGGCAAGGAAAGATGGCGACTTACTCAAAATTAGATCTTGGCCCCTAGTAAGCACACTGACCAATTACCTCTCATTAAAGATATGCCCTTTCCAGTTCATTTCGAGTTTCCAAGCCGGCCCAGAGGTGGTATAAGCGGAGGGAAGGTATACCTATAGGAACTATAAGTGACCTCCCCCTTGTGTTGTGGAGACATATCAGACACGATAACTCATTTTCATTTTATCGTCCCTCCAATAATTCATGCATTTATGAATTTCTTGTAAATTCTCCATGGATGCCCCAGTAAACCACAAACAACCTGTCCCTGAATCAGAGGTCACTGGACCCCCCAACCCAGTCTAGTAGCTGGTACTTATCCGACATGCTACCAGCTACCACCCCACTTTGATGTCCATGACACATACATCCATGGAAGAACTCTGTGCACCCATTAGAGCGTGAAATTGATTTTTCTCTGCCATTATAGCATGAGCTGTGTTTCTGCTTCTGAGAGCTGGTCGATCATGGGTTTAGTGCAGGGGTTCTCAAACTGCGGCCCTCCAGCTGCTGCAGGACTACATCTCCCATAATGCTCCTTCAGCTAAGGGGCTGGCTGAGGAGTATGGGAGATGTAGTCCTGCAGCAGCTGGAGGGCCGCAGTTTGAGAACCCCTGGTTTAGTGAATGATATTCCACCAATAAATATGCTTCTTTTACACCAGTTGGGCAGATCTCTACAGCCCCCTCTAGAGGCCAAGGATGCCTTGGCTCGCTCCAAACCCTACTGTTTTTCTTTTCCTGTCACATACCTGTGGTTATAATTACAGCAATTACACTGACTGCCAAACAAATGTCACAAGATAGTCTAAATTAACTAAGTTATGCTAAAAATAGCGATAGTTTCCCTTATATGTATCCGCCTGGCAAAGCCAGATGGGGACGATGAGGCAGCCCTGGCACTTTAAGGCCGGCAGCCCCCGATCTGCCGCTGTATGGAGCGCTGTTGAGCAGAGGCTATTGGCATTTGGGTGCTGTGCCAGATGGTTAAGCTTAACAACATTGAAAAGGAATAGGCCTGATATCATGCGCATTTAATGTATATAACGTCTGCATGCCCCTTTCAATTAGCACCCCCTCCTATCACTCAGAATCCAATCCTATGCATTTGCTTTCTTTCACCTCCCCACAGTTACTCCCACAAACCAGTGCTATAATGACAGCCAGCCAGCCATGTCAGTGCTCCGGGGGATCTTATGATACCCCGCATCCATTGACTCCAATGGGAGCCCTTTCCTGCCATTGATTGCCTTTAAGCAGCCAAAAATGGTGTGAAAATCAGGCAACTGAGGGGCAGTGCGCTGAAGCTTCTCCAAAAGGTAAGTCAGAATTTTGTTCCTCTGTAAAAAGGAGACATTTTATTTTAGTTGCTACCTGATTTCTTAGGCAGGAAATAGTTGTGTGAGAGATTTTTTCATGCTGTGCTGTTCACGTGCGTTGCCACCTCCCTTATGAAAAAATTACTGCAGTTTTTCTGAAGTAATACTGCAGTTTTTTGGACATGAAAAAACTGCAATACTGCACTTTTACTGCAGTATTACTGCACATTTACTGCAGTTTTACTGCATTTGTACTTCACTGTACTGCAGTTTTACTGCAGTTATTTTTGTACGGAAGTACAAATGCAATAAAGCTGCGGTTCATTGAAGCACAACTGTAGGTTTGCAATATAGAAAAAAAATGCAGTAAAACTGCAGTACAGTGAAGTACAAATGCAGTAAAACTGCAGTAAATGTGCAGTAATACTGGAGTAAAAGTGCAGTATTGCAGTTTTTTCATGTCCAAAAAACTGCAGTATTACTTAAGAAAAAACTGCAGTAATTTTTCGTAAGCAGTGGCGACTCTAGAAACAATATATAGGGGCGGCACACAAGATGCCACAGTCAAACTAGGGGGGCATTAATAATTTCCACCATTAAATCATAACACTGAAAAAACATATATATATATATATATATACACATACACACACACCGGTATATATATATATATATATATATATATATATATATATATATATATATATATATATATATATATATATATATATATATATTGTCTAAAGTAATGTGCTATGGAATGATACTTTTGTTATTGGACAATACAATACTTGATCATTCAACATGGGAAGCCTGAAGCCACAATTTAGTACGACTAATCCTTGAAATCCTTTAAACAACACAATACCTTAACTTTTGCACTAAATGATTTCAGGGCCTAATATTAGATCCTGCTGCTGACATATATATATTACCCCCTGCTGCCCATATATATTAATATTAGTCCCTGCTGCCGATATATATATAAATATATATATATAAATATTATATCCTGCTGCTGATAGGAGGTATAGATCAACACATTAACACACAAACCCAGGTTTGCATGTATAGATCAATTGAAATTCACTTGTGATCTCAGCACTGAAGGTATATATCAAATAAACAGAATCAGACATACAAATCCTGTATTTGCAGGTATACAATAATAATATAGGAAATGTAGCATTGCAGGTATAGATCAAATAAATACATGGAAACAGCATTGCAGGTATTAATCAACTGAACAAGACATACAAACCCTGTATTTGCAGGTATACATAAATAATGTATGGAAACATAGCATAGCAGATATGGATCTACAGAATAACACAGAAACCCAGCTTTGCAGGTGTAGGTCAATTGGAATTCACATAAAAACACAATATTAAAGGTATATTTTAAACCCCCTAAATTACATAGAAACATAGAAAGTGACGGCAGATAAGAACCAGTAGGCCCATCCAGTCTGCCCAACCTCTGAGTACTTTCCTTTTGTACCTGCCCTTATCCTATATCTAGCTTGGCCTTATGCCTATCCCATGCTTGCTTAAATGACTTTATTGTATTAACATCTACCACTTCTGCTGGAAGGCTATTCCATGCGTCCACTACCCTTTCCGTAAAGTACCGTATTTGCTCGATTATAAGACGAGGTTTTTTTCAGAGCAAATGCTCTGAAAAATACCCCTCGTCTTCTAATCGGGGTCGTCTTCTAATCAGACCTCAAATAGAGTCTGATTAGGAGACTAAGATCCAGATCCCCCGCACCGCTGCAGGGGACCTGGATCCTCCTGTCTCACCCCCCCCCCCCCATATCATACACACTTACCGGTGCTTCCTGCTGTATTGCCGGGGCAGCGGGTTGACGTCTACGCGATCCGCGTAGACAACGTCCGCTGCAGCCGGAAGGAGGTGTGGCTAGCAGCGGGGGTTGTCTGCGTCCGTCGCGTAGACCTTCCCCGACTGTCAGAGATCTCTGATCTCTGACAGCCGGGGAAAGTATACGCGACGGACGCATACAAACCCCCGCTGCTAGCCACACCTCCTTCCGGCTGCAGCAGAAGGCGACGTCAACCCGCTGCCCCGGCTGGAAGCACCGGTAAGAGAGGGGAGGGGGGGGAGAGAGTGTGTGTGTGTGTGTTAGTTAAATGGGGGCATAGGGCATTTCTGGAGTGGCATTAAGGGGGCATTTAATAGAGCACTCTGCCTCCTGAAATGCCTTATACCTCCCTATATGCCACTCTGCCCCATAATATGCATTTTAACCCCCTAAATGCCAGAATGGGATATAGGGGTATAAGGCATTTCTGGAGGCAGAGTGGCATATAGGGGGTCAAAAGGCATACCATGGGGCACAGTGGCATATAGAGGGTTAAAAGGCATATCATGGGCCACAGTGCCATATTGGTGTGGCAAGCCTGGGGGCAGATGTGCGTAACTGGGGGACAGGCTGGAAAATACAAGAAATAAAAACAAAAAAAATATTTTTCTCAATCATAGCTTTTATTAAAAAAAATAGTTTACATGAATTAACATTTACTGGTAAAACTTTTTTCCTTTAGGGTCGTCTTATATTCAGGCTTTTTCTTTTTTCCTAAGTTAATATTCAGATTTTGGGGGGTCGTCTTATAATCAGGGTCGTCTTATAATCGAGCAAATACGGTAATATTTTCTGATGTTACCATTAAACCTTTGCCCCTCTAGTTTATGCTTGTGTCCTCTTCCTTTACCTTGTTGATTTCCTTTAAGTATTTAAATGTTTCTATCATATCCCCCCTGTCCCGTCTTTTTTCCAGGCTATATAGGTTAAGATCCTTTAACCTGTCCTGGTAAGGTTTATCTTGTAATCCATAAACCATTTTAGTAGCCCTTCTCTGCACTTTCTCCAACATTTCTATATCCTTCTGGAGATATGGTCTCCAGTACTGTACACAATACTCCAAGTGAGGTCTCACCAGTGATCTGTACAACGGCATGAGCACTTCCCTCTTTCTACTGCTAATACCTCTCGCAATACAAACAAGCATTCTGCTAGCATTACCTGCTGCTCTACTGCATAGATCACAGGTTGCACACCCCAAAGTCAGCCCTGGCGTCCACACTGCCCACATAGAACCTGGCCAGCACCCAGATAACACACATAAGATTTGCGATCTTTGTCCCATACACACCCTGCCTGTGCCATCTTGGTCCCCAAGGCTCAAACATCCTGCTAGTGCCATCTTTGCCCTTCCACAATTATACATCTATGATACACACAAAGACATTAACTCATGCTCTCCCTCATTTGGACAATTCATCCACATATTAACTCATGCTCTCCCTCATTCAGACAGTTCATCCACATATTAACTCATGCTCTCCCTCATTCAGACAACTAATCCACACATTAACTCATGCTCTCCCTCATTCAGACAATTCATCCACACATTAACTCATGCTCTCCCTCATTCAGACAATTCATCCACATATTAACTCATGCTCTCCCTCATTCGGACAATTCATCCATTTTAAGAAACTATGCCCCTTGGAGCTTACAATGAGGGGCTACATGTATTTCTAGGACAAAAGTTGACTGCACAAATAATGATGGAATATGTCGCTTTGCGCACTCCAGGTTTGTACTAGAAACACATACAGCCCCTCATTTGATGTGCCAAGGGGTGTAGTTCTTGGAAATGTGTACTTTTTGTACCATAATTTAACTTCCTACGTGAGCAGTAATCCCACGTCAAGGCTTCAACCCTAATTACTGATCATTCACACGCCTTTCATATCTCCATTCACTCGCAGAAGCACACACCATACTTTCCATACATTCACTCGCAGAAGCACACACCATACTTTCCATACATTCACTCACAGAAGCACACACCATTCTTTCCCCTTACAATCCCAAAGAAATGATGGTAAAGGGAGAAAAAAAAACACTTTTACAGCAAAAATAAGTTTTGCAGTAAAAATGCAAGGTGCTCCAGGGATAAGATGGTTACTCACGTACCACACAGGCTAAATGGCTGATTTTATTAATATTTGCAGTTCATCAGGATTTAAAAAATTGCCTCCCTCTACCGTTGGCTAAATTTAACCCCATGATCAAAGGGATCATGGGATTAAAAATTAGTATCGGCCATTTTTAAAAAGGGAATGTGACTTTTTATAGCTATATGATCACTGTGGTAACATTGGCTACCACAGTGGATCATTTAGCTAGAATACTTAAACTTTTTTTTTTTTTTAAGTTAAACTACTTTGTTTAAATAATTTTTTAAACTTTTTTTTAAAATTTTATTTTTTTAACTTAACATTTTTCATTCTTTTTACAAGCTATATACCGGTAATTACCTTTCCAACGGTATATGTTGGGGGTCTGTAGCTGCTTAGATGCCTGAGATACAGGCATCTAAGCAGCATGCCCCCATACCTCTTTAACTGACAATTGTCAGTTGTTAATAAAGTTGCGCGGTGACGTCATCGCATCATTGCGCGAGACGTCACCGGGCGGATCGGGTGGCCCCGGTGATGCCCTTCAGTTTGAGGGGCGGATCGCCGGGGTAGGTGGTGATGGAGGTCCACAGACCTCCATCAAGGTAGGATAGTGCTAGTGACGGCAAGGTGCCGTCGTTAGCACCTGACTGGGACTGCTAGCGACGGCACCGTGCCGTCGTTAGCAGTCAAGGGGTTAAAGTCCCATTGTGGGACTGTCCTGGGTGACTCCAAATTCGGCGGGGGGGCAACAGGGGGGGCAAGGAATTGCCCCCCTGTAGCGACGCCACTGTTCGTAAGGGCTTTCTTGCAAAAAAATACCGGCCATGCTAATTTGTATCATTAATTATATAAGCGTGACATCACAGGAACATAACGTGCACCTACCTTCCCTCCCCCAATATTTCCTGTCACAGAAACATAATGTGCACCTACCCTCCCCAATATTTCCTGTCACAGAAACATAATGTGCACCTACCTCCCCCCAATATTTCCTGTCACAGAAACATAATGTGCACCTACCTCCCCCCAATATTTCCTGTCACAGAAACATAATGTGCACCTACCCCCCCAATATTTCCTGTCACAGAAAAATAATGTGCACCTACCCCCCCCAATATTTCCTGTCACAGAAACATAATGTGCACCTACCCCCCCCAAAAAAAAATATTTCCTGTCACCTACCTTAGTTTACTTTTATCAGTGCAGCCAGGTGTAGGGACATAAGGCTTTTTCCTCCGAGTCCACAGACAGTGAGCTCGGACAGGCCGGACGGTCTGCGGATGCTGCCAGACTCCAGAGCGCTGGGGAAGTGATGTCATTAAATTAAACCTCACTTCCCCCAGCGCTCAGCCTCCGCCAATCATGCACACAAGCATTAATCGGTCTTAGGTTCAGGATAACTTTACACCTATCCTACACAAGCTTAAATTCCCTCACTGTATTACCCTCTACCACGTATGCGGGGAGACTGCTTCACATATCTAGTAGATTAAAGACTCACACCATAGATATATGTCAGGCACACATTGCTTAAACTGAAACGGTAAAAGACACGGAGCGATCACCACAGCAATGAAAGAAATATTTCTGCTAATTGCTCCCCTTTACAACTCTGTACAGAAAGTGCTCTATATACACCCCGGACCGGTCTTTGGGGTGCGCGAGCTGTGAGGCCCCACAGGGCACCATGGCAACAGGGGCGCCAGGAGGCAATCCCATCACCAAGGCCGTCTTTAACGCTGGGCAAAAGGGGCAGCTGTTAGGGAACAAAGATATCTTATGCTGGGCTGTTTGGGGACAAAGATGGCAGGTCCTATGTGTGTTATCTGCGTGCTGGTCAGGGTCTATGTGGGCAGTGTGGACGCCAGGGCTGGCTTTGGGGTGTGCAACCTGTGATCTATGCCTGTAATTCAGGGGCATTATGCTTTAATGCTGAGTTTATATGTGATTTCCAATTGATTACGGGGGAGAGGACCTCTCAATGTCACGGTAGGGTCAGAAGGCGGGAAGACTGCACTGACTCTCACAGTCTTCCCCTAAAATATTTTTTTGGTGTGGGAGCGGAGGGGGTGATTGCATGCTAGGGAGCATGGAGCAGGGCCCAAGGAAATTCTTGCCTAAGGTCCATTTTTTCAAAATTAAAAAAATGTTTTTATTACAAAGATTACATTGTTAGCTGTTTATTTCCTATATTTAATGTATTTAGCGTACATTATTGTTACCAGTGTTTCCAGTTATATATTATCGCTTTGTTGCACTTGCACAAAATAATCTCTAATCTCTAGTTGTTAGTTACAATATTTTTTTCCTTTCTTTTTTGTGGCGCGCTAGAGGAGTAATCCGCACAGGGCGCCTGAACACCTACGACAGCGACCCTTAATCTATCTATCTGTCTATCTATCTATCTATCTATCTATCTATCATCTATCTATTTATCTATCTATCATCTATCTATCTATCTATCTATCTATCTATCTATCTATCTATCGGGTTCCTAGATTGCCTTCTTCAGGAGCATGCAGCATATCAGAGCTGTTGTGTAGGTCACTTAGCAACTTTCCCACATCCCTCCGAGTGTGACAAAGGCTCTCCCCCCTCCTCCTCCTGCCATGCTCCAGTATGTGAAAGCGTATTTTAGGCAGCACAGCCCTCCCTGCCCCAGCATCGGCTGCAAGGGGTGTACGCCCAGCCGGGCCTCTCTTATCCAATCCCGTCCAGGGCCAGACAGCCCTGACAGCTGTTTATTGGACGGAAAGAAAGGATATTGAGCCATCTATCACAGTGTGAGCGCAACCACATCTCCTCTGTGCATAGACTTCCCCTTTATTGATGAGAAGAAGAGGGAGAGTCTGAATCCAACTAGAAACCATTGAGATACAAAGAGATTCCCCACCGAAGCCATTGGCAGGAGGACAGGGTGAGCATATTCTGCGTTCAGACAAGATCACACTTGCATTTTTTTGGACCATATTGCTTCCTGTTGTATTTCTATTTGTTTATCATCTTTGTACGTCTCCGCTTCATGGCTGGGGTCTCGATGATTAGCATGCAGATGGGGAAAGTTGGATGGTCTAATAGTTCTTAATAGTGTTGCCTGGTCTGGTCTTCATGGATACCATGGGGTTAAATGAAATTCTTTGGCCCCGTTACTAGCATATTTTGTCACATCGGAAAAAATCCTAACTTCTAAGAATTTTTTCCCCCTGGCAGAACAAATTGTTTGGCTTTAAAACCTCTAGAAAAAATATGTTCTTCATACCGTGTTACGGATCACCTGTGAGAATCTAGAAGACCTTCTCCGTCTCCAGATCTAGAACTTGAATGAAGGGAGAAAACAAAGTAATAAAGTGCTAGATAATATTAGCCGGAGGAGAAGAAAAAGGGTTAAAACAAGAAGTCATACTTGAACGTTAAACTAAAATAAGATTTTTAATTGTAGAAAGGGCAGTGTGCACATGGAAAGGCTTTCCAGTGGAGGCATTTGGCAATTTAATTTAATGCTTGGAATTTCTATGAGGTTCTACTCAGTTAAGGCATAACATTGGTTATAAAGCATGTTGGTCGTTTTTTCTTTTCCCACCAATAATGTTGTTCCTGAAGGTATGTCGAGGTACCTGTAGAAGTCTGACTCTGTACATCTAAAAGGTAAAGGTAGGTGACGCTGTAGGATCTATGATCCGTTTTATCATTTTTAGACTAGTGCCCCAAAAAAACTATCCTTTTTTAAAAAAATGGTTCATTAAAGCACAGATGCTTAGCATCCGAATGTCACAAGGCACAATGGGCTGTGGTCCGAGGAGGCTCTCTAGAGACCACTTGCTGTTCCAGAAATGAAGTTGCACCTTGCTGTGCTGTTGCGTTGGGATCAATAAAAAGCAGGACAGCTGGGACGGGAGTCAATTTGTAGCAGGTGCAATGCTCGGGAGCCTGGTGAGCTTAGCCCTCGCCCCATGTCATAGGAACACAACTTGATGGCAGAGAGGAACCATTCAGCCGACCTACTCTGGTGTCAACTTTAATACAAGATATGTATATCCTATTTCTGTTTAAACCCCCTCACTGTATGACCATCTACCACTTCTGTCGGGAGGCTGTTCCACGTATCTACCACCCTCTCATTAAGTAAAACTTCCATACATCTAAACCTCTGACTCTCTAGTTCTAGACTATGACCTCTTTTTCTAACATTTCTCCTCTTTTGAAATAAACTTCCCTCCTGTACTTTGTTAAATCCCTTTATGTATTTAAATGTTTCTATCACATCCCATCTCTCTTATCTCCTCCAAGTCGGGCATATGTCACGGAGAAAACAATTGTAATACATTTCACCATCATCACTCTTAATTGTACAATTTCATCTTAAATTGTTTTAATATAGGGCCCAGAATCATTGTTCAGGTCCCTGGATGTTATGGAGTTGCAGGTTCCATCAGCACCCTATTGACTCAGCGGACAGCTGTTGAGGGTCCACGTGACCAACACATTCCTAACTTCAAAGCTGTGTTTGATGTTTCGAGAATGAAACCTGGAATTCTTGAGTTGACCGAGCTGTTCTAGCACACGTGGAGTTAGATAACACAAACTAAATAATTCAGGCCCACTCCTTAGCACATAGCGGCATATTTCGGGATGGATAATCCCTGGTAGTCTGCCGGGAGAATAACCTACTTGGAGTCACAGATGAAGAAAGTTTGAATGTTTATAATGCAAGATGATTTTCTAGAGCCGTAAAAGAAGAAAGAAATGACATTTTCTACCAGCAGCAACAAACAAACCTAAAACGACTATAAGTCTACTAGAAGTGTAGCCTTTGCAGACTACAACTCCCATCATGCTCATCTAGTCTCAGACTGGCTGAAAGGAGGTTTTTCTGTCCGCGAGTTAATAATAGAAGCAGCAGTCACGTATTGAAGACCACTTTGAGTCAAGTTTTACGGCATTCCTAGGTCACTTGTTTGATACGTGTGATTGGTAGGTTTTGGCCTCTATCAGTCTGCGATTACAAGATGTCCCCTCCACGCCTTTACTTTGTTAAGCAGGAGAGGAAATACTCTGACTTTAGGAAGGAAGTGAGTCTCATGTCACACGCCTTGGTGACAGGCCAGATGTATGGCAGCATGACAGCAAACAGGAAGCGGAACAGCTTCAAAAGCATACAAGCATATACTGATTTACCGGAACCGCCTTTCAGCAGAGATGGTAGACAATAAAGGCACTGAAATGTATGCGGTGGGCTTTATTTGGAGCAACAACAAACTCAAATATACGGAGCCGGATTAATAATCGGTTCCTCTATTTTATAAATTATGAGTTTTATTAAAGAAATGGACTGGATGTATACCTGTGGGCACGTTCTGATCCGCTCTGGTGTCTCCTGACAAACTAGACGTATAGGACGTCTGCTAAAATGTTACTATGGAGTCGTCTAATGTGCTCCTCAAACTGATTCGCAGCATAGTTTGGGCAAGTGATGGCCTTCCAGTATCACTCATATCACCTTAAGCCAGCCTTGCTATCTTTATGCTTTTTGACCAGTGTTAAATGAAGAGTTGTGTTCTAATCAGCCTTGCTAATTTAGCGGAATCCATTTTTAATTAGCTCACAGGCTCTTATCTGATGCTGTTTCTTATTTCAGGTTGTCCATAGTACAGACTTAGGGATGAGGACATGGAGCGTTCAGTGGAGACCTCATTAGTCCCCTGCGGAAAAGACAAGTATATTTCCAAGTGAGTACTTCCTATTGGAGTCTTCGTGCTTCCTAAGGTAACTTATATACATCCTGCTCCTTCTATACATCCATTCCCCTCCTCCTGACCTTATATCCGGGATGAGTGGGACGTGGACCACTAGACCTCCCAGCATAAAGCAGAGAAGAACAATATGACCATAAAAACAAACGGTTAAATTCCTGGTGTTCATTCCAGAAGTACTTGGTCCTTACTTATATCACATATCCTCCTCATCTACCACCATATCCAACATATTTGGCATGGTGCTCCTGGCTATTATATTGGACCCTTTCCCAACATCATGTAGAGCTTTCCCACTTGTTCCCACCCATCCCTTATTATTCTGGCTTTTCTCCTGTCCAAGAAGTCATTCCCCGTTCCCAACCTTCTCTTGCTCTACCCTGTTCCTAAATTCCAGATGCTTTTGATTTAGAGTTTCCATATTACAACAAAATAAATAAATCCTTGTTCTTCATTGTTCTTTGTGTTCATTTTGAATCTGTTACCATATTGTTGAGAGGAAGCAACCTTGGATGTGGGAGCTGCAGCTGCTAAATGTATCCATCATACCAGACAAAGAACAAAAGAACCGATATTATTACACAGACCAGCCACGGCCACCAAGGCCCATTCTTATTAATCCTTTAAGTGCCACAGGGGATTGAATGCCCATCTGGCGTGGAAGAGATTGCCGGCTACTACCTCGCTGGGCACATCGTATATAAAGTTCTTCTTGGCTCTTCTGTATATGAGATCCCCTAATCGGTAGATAATGACGCCATAATGTGTTGTCCGGGACTGTAGTCCGAGAGGGGAACAGGGAAGAGAGATAACTCCTGTGCGTCTCTTGGTTTCTCCCTCTAGTTGAGGAGTACGGAATACGGGGCCGCTGGGCATCCTTCTGGCTCCTAGCCCAGACCCAGCTGTGCCAGCCGCTAGGTGCCTCTGCTTCTTAGACATCTGTTTGAGCAAATGAGTCTGGCTACCTCCAAATAATCTGAAACCATAAAGTTTAACTATTATTTAGAATTAGTTGTAGAAGAATGAGTTTGTCCATACCTGAAAAATAACAGAAAATAGCATGTTTCTCCCAGAAAAAAGAGAATAGTTCACGTTATGAAGGGTCTTGTGTAGTTTTTAGGCTTGTACTCGCATCTCGCTTGGTTGAGTGGATATGTTGATGATAGCGGTTGGCGTTATATGAAGTGCGGCTGACAACGTGTAGAACTTCTGAATGCAGAAAAACCAAAAGCCACTCATGTGTGAATAAAAAACTGTCTGATCTCATCTCATGCAGGAGCGACTTGCTGTCTCATTTGAAGACTTACAATTTGTATTATGAAGGACAGAACCTACAGCTGAGGCACAGAGAGGTAATAAAAAGCCCTACGCAAGGACTTGACATTTATAATAAATACTGCCGATGACGTGTTTCTGGTATTTAATAAATAGAGAACTAGTTGAATTATTTGTCAAGGTGACCTCTGCTTGGTGGCTGTTCCATGCACCCACAATCATTATGTTAAACAGAATACATTTTTCTTTTAATGTTACCCCTTTGGAGCTGCGGTTTATATCATGGCTGGAAATCTGGCTGATGCGGGTCACTTCTTTTCAGGAAGAAGAGGAGCTGATTGTGGAGGGGCTGCTTAACATTTTCTGGGGTCTCAGACGCCCCATTCGCCTTCAGATGCAAGATGATAATGAGAGGATTCGACCACCTCCCTCGTCCACATCGTGGCACTCTGGATGCAATCTGCTTTCCCAGTGGTAAGTACTAGTGTTCTAGGCAAAGAAATTGGGGGTCTTGCATATGCTTCATACCCCTGACAGGATCCCATTTAACCCAATGTCTGCTGCATTGTTTAAACCAGTGCCAAACAGGAAAAAAGTGAGCCCTCTAGTGGAATATTGTGCTTCTTGTCTAACGAGAGGTTTGGACTCTCCAGCCCTGAGCAGCTTTCTGAAATGTTGGCTGAGTCCCATGACTTTTGGATTCCAGGCGCCTCTTCCAAGCCTGACAAAGGGAAATACTCAGCTTCAGAGCATGTGAAAGTCATCTGGACAGCGAGAATTATTTAACTGTTCAATTACTAGAGAATACAAGAAGAAACAGCACAAAACCTGATGTAACCTGCTCTTCAGTCATACTATAGGAACAGAATTTCAAGGCAATTAAGAACAATTCAGTCCATCTATTCTTCCCATTCGCAAGGATGAAAATTCAAAGGGACTGCTCAGCTGGCATATGCTTTAAAGTGCATATCATACTCACCAACCTTTCCTTCCTAGATCCCGGGATAAAGGGGCCACACACTCTTCCAGACCCTGCAGCATTGAGCTCTAGGCTACCCAGTACAGCTATCGCAGCATTGAGCTCTAGGCTACCCAGTACAGCTACCGCAGCATTGAGCTCTAGGCTACCCAGTACAGATACCGCAGCATTGAGCTCTAGGCTACCCAGTACAGATACCGCAGCATTGAGCTCTAGGCTACCCAGTACAGATACCGCAGCATTGAGCTCTAGGCTACCCAGTACAGATACCGCAGCATTGAGCTCTAGGCTACCCAGTACACCTACCGCAGCATTGAGCTCTAGGCTACCCAGTACACCTACCGCAGCATTGAGCTCTAGGCTACCCAGTACAGATACCGCAGCATTGAGCTCTAGGCTACCCAGTACAGATACCGCAGCATTGAGCTCTAGGCTATCCATTAGAGATACCGCAGCATTGAGCTCTAGGCTACCCAGTACAGATACCGCAGCATTGAGCTCTAGGCTACCCAGTACAGATACCGCAGCATTGAGCTCTAGGCTACCCAGTACAGATACCGCAGCATTGAGCTCTAGGCTACCCAGTACAGATACCGCAGCATTGAGCTCTAGGCTACCCAGTACAGATACCGCAGCATTGAGCTCTAGGCTACCCAGTACAGATACCGCAGCATTGAGCTCTAGGCTACCCAGTACAGATACCGCAGCATTGAGCTCTAGGCTACCCAGTACACCTACCGCAGCATTGAGCTCTAGGCTACCCAGTACAGATACCGCAGCATTGAGCTCTAGGCTACCCAGTACAGATACCGCAGCATTGAGCTCTAGGCTACCCAGTACAGATACCGCAGCATTGAGCTCTAGGCTATCCATTAGAGATACCGCAGCATTGAGCTCTAGGCTACCCAGTACAGATACCGCAGCATTGAGCTCTAGGCTACCCAGTACAGATACCGCAGCATTGAGCTCTAGGCTACCCAGTACAGATACCGCAGCATTGAGCTCTAGGCTACCCAGTACAGCTACCGCAGCATTGAGCTCTAGGCTACCCAGTACAGATACCGCAGCATTGAGCTCTAGGCTACCCAGTACAGATACTGGGTAGTTTGTATCTCGTCTACAAGCGTTTTGGCTGTTTGTGTCGTAGACATACACATTTAAAACGCAATACTGCCTGTGCACAGTGTGCAATGCAATCTTTTGGGACAGGACCTAAAAAATGGGACTGTTGGCAGGTATGACACATGATCGCTGGAATATTCATTTAATTCTGGGTCATTTTAGCTGATTTGCTAGCTGTAAAAAGTTAGGGAAGAGGTCTGGTTGTGAAGCTGCAGCGTAATCGGATCAAGTAGTATTTAACGAGGAAGACCTGATATGCACTGGGCTGCGTCTCCTCAGGATTTCGGTTCAACCTGCAGGTTATTGAATGAGGGATATATTGCGGATCATCTTTCATTTTTCATTCCTTTTACTTTGTTTTGGAAACCTGAAACTAATCTGCCACTTGAGAACAGTAACCATATCTAGAGAGCATTTATTAACCAGGTGCAGCTATTCTTTCCAAAACAATAAGACGGGTTATAATCTACATACCGTTTTCCATATAGTTTTCCTATTCATCAAACTACTTCCTAACTACCAACAATTATATGTTTCACAGCTCTCCATGCATAATTCCTCCTCTTACATTACCTCTATTATCACTCTTTTTGTTTAACCCTCAGTAATCCCTGTTCCATTCTCCCTGTGCTTTTCTTTTCCTTGTTTTCTAGACTCTTTTTTTCCTTTTCATGTCCCAACTCACCAAAAGCTGACATACAGGACCACCTTTAATTTTGTGTCCCACTGTCATAAGAAAAATGTGTATATCAGTATTAGCCCAAGCGAAAATAGAGTATTTGCATGTATACCTTTTATTGGGCCAACAGAAAAAGATGTAACGTTCCATAAGCTTTTGGAATCTCAGAGGTCTCTTCTTCAGATGGCGAGAAGTGGTTGAGATTCTCTCTTCTCCCTCTTCTCCCCTCTCTCTTCTCTCTCTCTTTCTATCTCTCTCTCTCTCTCTCTCTCTATATTGGTATTCATTCAGTAAAAATGTTTGTATCTGTCTTCCACTTATAGCCAAGTTGCCAAGCCAGCCACTGTCCCTGACATACAGATAACAGATACTGATTCCGAGGAGCCTCCATGCGCAGGTAAGAGGCTGCCAATGCCCACACGTACATTTAGGAGTGCTCTACCACGGCGCAGCGTACAACACAAAGGCGATCAATCCACTGAAAATGATTATACATCATTATAATTATTTTGTTTTCTATTAATTCTCCGGAAAAAAGAAAAGCCCTGAAAACATTGCAGTCTGACTTTTTTGTTCAATGTTAACAATAATGTACAATTTGAAGGGCGCACAATTTAAATATGGGGAGGTTAACGAGTAGGTAGCGAAGGAGACACATACAGATACAACAGGAGTTGGGGATGTTGTGCAAGAGCTCACAATCTAGACTTAATGATTTCATACAGAAGTCCTAGCAAGAATGCTGGGCTGATGAGGGTGAAGACGATGGAAGTGCTCATAAGATGTAGGACTTTATAAGAGAAGAGTGGCTGCTGCGGCTGCACACCTGTCTTCACTGGGCCAAGATGCTCTAAGCTCCTCTATGCTCTTCTCACTCGTCCGACTTGTCTCCATGAAGGATGGCAGTTTTTGTTAATGGAGCTTCCTCCTCCAAGAAGTCCTGTTCTGTATCTTTACCCCTTACATCCAAATCCATGTCCATAAAGATCACCGCTGCTTCCCTGGTGAATGTTCGTGTTTGCTTGTGATCGGTGGTCCTAGAAGACCTGTGTGCACGGCTGGAAGTGAATGCAGCTAGTGGGAAAAACCACATTACCCTCATTTTATGTTTTATATATACATTATCATTCATTTAGATAGGGCCGACTCTTCTTTACCGTACATACATTCAAAGCGTTTGAAAAAACTAAAATTGACACACTAATAGAGATCAGAATAACTGCGTCCCATCTGATTTCACTTTTATGCACAGAAATGATTAGAGACTCAGCAGCGTTTTTCTTGTAATTCCATAGATTTTCCCCTACGCAGGGAAATGTATGAGACCCGTGATGGGACCAACTTTAGGAATATACTAAAATTACTTTTTTTCCAAATTCTAGATTTTTTCTTTTAAACAAATTTGGTTTCAAATTGCAAATTTGCGCTTCTTTTCTGATGGTTGTTATTTCAGTTCCTCTGGTGGATTTTTTTCCCGTCACTTACTGCCCAACAGCCAGAGGTGACACATATTTTAGGGGATGTGGTTAGAATCATGTCTAAGGGAAAGGGCTTTGCAACTTTGTGTCCTTTTAGCTATTGACAGAGAAGAATTTAGAATAATAATAATAATTAGTAATAGTATTAATAATAATTACATTAAATAGGTATTTTATTTACACAGTTTGCTAACCCATTTTCTGCTGTTTCTACCCGCATAATGACTGCTGGTCCTTTCCCATGAATTATACATGACAGCAGCTGGTCACAGCCCAAGCACCTTAATAATTAAGGACCCTCAGGTTTCTTCATGTCTCAGACCAGGATATATTGTCCAACATACGTGTCGTTATAGAACATACAAGCAATTCTTGCTGCAAAATGCATCCAATTTCTGTTACACAACAAACGTCCCAAGGACAAGCAAGGTCAACAGCCATTGAGAATATAGTGATTGAGGCTGAATTATGTCCCGGGGAGCTGTATGCAGCCAGGGGGCTGACGCAAGCCTTAGAAAGAAAGATAATGATGGAATTCTCACTTATTTTCCTTCTGCACAGAGTGCTTGGTGATGAACGGTGTTTGAAGGTTTGGGCCATACTAAAGGGAAATAAGGGATTTTGGGCATCCAGTCAAATATTTATTTATTTTGGAAGTGATAATAAACTTGGCAAGCGAGCATTAGCTGCCGCACAAGAGTCCACTTTTACCACTTCCAATGCTCTCCCCTATCTGACGTCTTCATCCAATTGTCTCCCTGTAGAAGAAGAAGAAGAAGATGTGAAGCCATCGCAGGATGATACCCCTCAGCTGATGCGCACCCGGAGTGATGTTGGCGTAAGGCGGCGGGGGAACCTGCGCACCCCAGGAGAGCAGAGGCGTATCAAACGCCATAGGTTCTCCATCAACGGGCACTTCTACAACCACAAGGTGCAGAACACGGGTACAAGGAATGGGAGTGTAACTTTCTAGTTTTTAAATTCAGATTTTTCTAGTCCTAAACATGTCAATACTTAAAGGAATTTAACACTGTAATGGGGGAAAGGAGAAGAAGAGGTCATAATCTAAAACTAGGGGGTCAGAGGCTTAGGTGTAACATGAGGAAGTTTGACTACAGAGAGGGTGGTAGAGAAATAGAACAGCCTCTCGGCAGAAGTGGCACAGGTTAACACAGTGACGGAATTAAATCATGCATGTGAAAGGCATATGGCTATCCTGAATATAAGACAAGACCAAGGCCTTCAAATTCTATGTTTCCCAAATGGTGCAGGTCACATTCAGGGTTAAACTTTTCGACTCTACTGTATATAGTATTAGTTAACAACCATTACCCACCAGTGACAGATTGGACCACCTACCTCCAATATCAACCTATTATTCAGCAATTGCTCCTAATAACACCTATATGTTGCCAGGTTGAAGGCCAACCCGTTGCATCACATCTACCCGCAGGGGATACATGTACCAAGAGTTGAAAAATCTCCTATACAGAAGCCCACAGTATATATTCATTATGATGTATACATCACAGCTCTGTACGTTCACATGGACTCTGTTCTCCATGACCCAATTAAAATACCTTTCAAAACCCAATGGCAGGGGCACCATATAATGTACATTTCTATATTATACCACCAGCAGACATGGTTACAAATATAAAAATCACAGTTTATTTTTTATTATTCACTGGCCAGCCCCAAAACCGTGAAAAAAAATAATCTGACCAGAAAACGTACTTAGCTGTGTGTTTTTTCTTAACAATGATGTCTGTCGTTTGCTGTTCCAGACATCCGTGTTTACCCCAGCGTATGGCTCAATAACCAATGTAAGGATTAACAGCACCATGTCCACTCCCCAGGTCCTGAAACTCCTACTCAACAAATTTAAGGTAAGAAATATAATCACACCATTCCGCTTAGAATATCATTCTCGAATCTTGGTAGCCCATTGGCCCAAACCCACTAAAGCAGTTTAGATCATGCTACATTAAATGGCAACTTGCTGCATGATTCTTGGAAGTGCCAAAAATGTGAATATTGGAGTCTCCAATTATCTCCAATAATAATAATAATAATGGAATAGAAAAAATGAAGCTACAAATTCTTTTGGTATATTGTGTAAGTATGTATTACATAAATTTTGAACAATCAATTTAACCCTTTTGTATCCAATGGTTTTGGACACATTTCATCCCAAAAAAATGAAGTCATTTTGCTACTTGTTTGTCCAACAATGAATTCATACAAATTGTGCACATTGTTTTAGGACAATACATTTATACATCATATTTATATATTTGTCCCATCATAAAGCATAAAAAATAATAATGAAAAAGCACATTTTGTTAATGAAACCGTACACTAAGTTCACTAATATATCATTTAAAAAGAAAATCCAAATAAAGATAAAACAACGTAAACCTAGTGATATGGTCACTATGCTAGTAAAATAGAAGTTAAGGTTGAAAAAACCACTTCTACCTATTCTTCCTGCTTTTGATCCAAAAGAAGGGGGAAAAAAGCTATTTTTGTGAATTTTGCCACTTGGGGGAAAAAGTCCTTCTTGACTCCAAAAGGCAATTAGATGCTCGAAAATATTAATGTTTATTCTATTACCGTATTTACAGCCCTGATTATGCCTGTAAGCAAGCCAACTGGCAAACCGGTGGGCAGGTGGAGACGGCTACTTACCTTTACTGCCGCTGACCTTAAATTGCCAGGTCCCCTTTCCTCCCCTATGTCTGGCCCTGCCAATAAAACTCTGTCTCAATGTGCTTCACCAATCACAGACATTACCTGATCACCAACGTAGCTATTGGTTCCTTGGTATGGACTATTATTATTATGGTAATACTTTCGACTATGGAGGTGCACACATAAAATTGTGACTTTCTATGTCGCCTTGATAGATTTATCATGATGGATGTGAAAGGGTCAACCCTATCATTGCATGTTATTGAATGATTCTGCTTTGGACCCGAATACCCGACATCTTCCAATTATTGTTTTTAGCCCTCCTATAATTTATTCTAAGGTTCTTCTGACAATAGATATTATACAGAAGAGAATGCAATGTAAATTCATACATCTTTGTTTCAGATCGAGAATTCCCCTGATGAGTTTGCCCTTTACTTGGTCCACACCAGTGGAGGTAAGACATATGAACACATAGGGCTAGAAGTAAAGTTATCATATTCAAATGATGGTATATAGATGAATACATGATATATATATTTAAAGTGGAACACCTTCTACATTATCGCAACCACTAATTATTACACCAATAAATATTTTCTCTTATGAAGATAAAGAAGTTAAGATTTTCTTGTTGTTCTTTATTGTTGCCAGCCGAGGAATACCCCTTACTTGGTGTAAAGTCTGATAAGGATCGGCTATTTGGCTTTCTCCACTTGATCTCTGGATAAAATGTTTTAAAAAAAAAACCCCTCTAATGATTTTATTTCCCCCCCGCTCAGAGAAGAGGAAGCTAAAGGACACAGACTATCCTTTGATTGCCCGGATTCTGCAGGGACCCTGTGAGCAGGTGTCTAAGGTTTTCCTCATGGATAAGGATCAAGTAGAAGAAATTACCTATGATGTAAGAGATGCTGGTACTCAATGAGTAGCATACTCGCTTGTTTACGTGCTGCTGACTATATCTCTTTAGGAAAAAATGTTTTGAGCGATGTAAGAAAATAATACTTTTGAGGAATGACCTGAACCTAAGGATATGAACGTATTACTTTACCAATTACTATTATTTAACCCTCTGAGTGCCTGATCTTTTCTTTGGGTATACATTGCTCACCCTATTCAGCTGGGGGCTCCCAACTTCTGCCCTGGAAGAATAGATAAAATGGCCTATTGTTAGTTACACTCAGAGCAGGGTATAGGGGTGCTAGGCCCTAGCACCCCTATACCCTGCCCTGAGTGCTAGCATAATGTATGCCTCAATTGGTGTGTTGACTTTTAAGACATATCATTGATGTCACTATGTATTATAGAGGCTGTTTCAGCCTTTTTTTGCAAGAAAAGCTTGTATTTGGTTCTTCATGATACATAATGAAAAAGTTGAGTTGAAGCTGCAGCTCTCCTGCTTTACTGAATAATACCAAAGAATCCCTGAGCACAAGAGCTTACAACCTGTCTTTGTTTTCATTCCTTAGGTGGCACAGTATATAAAGTTTGAGATGCCTGTTCTGAATAGTTTTATCCAAAAGCTAAAGGAGGAGGAGGACAGAGAGATCAACAAATTAATGATGAGGTGAGAAGGGGAATGTTACATCATCACGATACGAAACTGCTACCCGAATGGTATCACCAACTATATTTTACCACAATTTTGTTGCATGTTGCTTGGTGATTCACATTGTTAGTTGATTACGTGTTAGAGAAATCCTGAAATGCAGGGAAGATTAAGGTCCTTAAGGATCAAGTCTAGTACCCCAGTTTAATTAGTCTTTGGAAGATGGGGGAACTGAACTCCCACCATACTTTTATATCCTTTAGTAATTGTCATATATATATATATATATATATATATATATATATATATATATATATATATATATATATATATATATATATAGTATATGTATGTGGGTCTGTCTAGGTACCCTACTGCCAATGCAAATATGACATAAACAGTGGGAGTTCCCTTTTAATGCTATGTATGTCCTCCAGAAAGCCGTGAATGCAGTGTGTTACAGATCGGTTATTTCTTTGTTCCAGGTACACATCCCTGCGTATATTTATTGAGCAGCGTTTACACGACATGGCCAGCTGCCCAGCCACAATGTAGAATGCATGTTTTCTAAGTCTTCTGATACTTTGAAGTCCAGCTCCTATGAGGCCGGATATCGTCCCTTCGGAATGAGTCCTAAAGAGGACACGGGAAAAGGATCTGCATCTCGAATTAAAGCACATTTAGCTTAATCTCTCGTCTCTGAGAGATGTGTTTGCACTGCATAACTAAGCGTCCAGTAATACATTCCATCCTGACACATTATTCTAAGGAAGACGGTCCTCCCTTAGTCTGTAAGGATGCTTTAAAAAACTGGGGTAGAAAGGTGTTTTTGTTTGTGGCACCAAAACCAACTTTCCTCCATGATTGTGATTGTGGTAAAATCCCAAATTTCCAAGGGAAAGCACAAAATGTAAGATGTTTGTCAGAGGTAAATAGGTGGGTTTGTGGGACAAGTCAAGCCAAACAGTATTCATCTTTCTGGAAAAACACTGGGAAACTTAAGGAAGTATTACCCCTTTATATGCACCTCTTAACCATTCACTCACCAATCGGCATTGATTAGTTTTTTGCTCCTATATGATAGTGAAAGGGTTAACTATATCCGCTGGAGGGATAAGATGACCAAAAACATTTTGAAAAAATATTGTCCTTTTTCTCCATAGCTTTGGCTACTTTATGTGTTTTTGTAACATTGCTATACCACATGTGCTGAGCTTCTGAATCCTGTGTAATGTTTTGTGTATTTTTTTTTCTAACAAATGTGAATTTGGCAGAAGGAGATATTTGCCCATTTCCCTGTGAATAAAGCACTTTGCAGTAACATCTCCATAGCGTGGTGTCTATGAACTGTAAAATACAGTGTTTGTGAGCTCAGTGGTCTTATGTTGTCTCCCATACCTTGGAAGCAGTGAAGACCTGCCCAGTGCCCACTATGCCCCCCTGTAAATTGTGGTTCCATGGATGATGTTTTAGGCAACTGGGCAAGCTGGGAGCCTTTTTTGTCCAGGGGGTCCACTTGACAAACTAAAGTTTTTTGCCCGGGACACACTTGTACATTAATGTGACCTGAAGAAGTCACACCTGTTGGTCCAATGAGTACTTTCCTGGTCTATCCAAAGGCCTTCTAGCAAGGCTTATTGTTGTGTGGTAAAACCAAACCCACTAAACCAAGATCATGCTACATTAATGGGCAACTTGCTGCATATCAATCTTAGCATCCCATGGTCACTCTGTATAAAGCTGTTCTGATGGTACCTGGGCTTCCCATATCAAGTCTGTACTAGATATAAATTACAGAAGGAACTCCTACCTGAACAACAAAGAATAAAGCTTCTTCAATTCATTCTATAATGAGGGGCTAAGAGCAAGTACATGAATATTTCTGCATTTGGCACAACTTTGGTGAAGTAACATTAAACCCAAAGTACCAGTAATAACCACGCTCGGTGACAATCTTGCATCCAAGTCTGCCTTGGTGATTCCAAATGTTGACACATGAAAGGTTCACTGTACACACTGAGGCTGGGGTTTGTTTCCTAATGTGTTCGCTGGATGCAGATATAAATAGTGACTTGGAGAAGATTTCACTGCCGGCACAGAAACTAAACCGATGGCCTTTTAGTGTGTTACGAGTAAGGGTGTTCTGCATCCACACGCTACATATCTGTAACTTTGTTAATCTTTTAGGATTACTTTTTTTGTAACTGGAACCAGATGAAGGATTGGTCCATGGCCATCGGGTTTCCCTCTCTGTTAGTTGGCTACAGGGTGGTAGCCGCTGCAGTCCAAACCAGGGATCTTGCAGGGGATGGGAATCAAAGAAGATTCTTTAGACCATCCATGTAGAAAAACACGACAGGCAGATTCACAAGAACAAACACATCTTTATTAGCGATAAAACAGGTCTAGGACAAAAGGGAAACAATTACACAATGGATTACTATTTAAATTAGGGGTTGGAACACATTGACCAATAAACAAAGATTTACACCAAAAAACAACCAATAAGATTATGGCACACCCTTGGGGTGGAGGGAAGGTGGCTCGTGGGGGGAATTGCCTACTTTCCATGTTATCCTTTGGGGAATGGTGACCAATTAGGCAGCCTAGTTTAATAGTGCCTCTTCCCCTGCTGGGTATCACCACTCCCATCACACCTCCCATCACACCTCCCATACTCATCACAATAAGGAACACATAGTAAAACAACCAATAACTCGGGGCTGCACCCTTTCCCATAACAGTTTTGTAACACTTTTGCTGTTTCATTTGGGTCGGGGGGTTGATTTTATATCTGGGGGTATGTGTTCACGCTTATTTGCAGTGGGGCTGGATACATGCACTGTCAAACCAAGTGTGTAATGTGTGTAGACCTAGATTTGATTGACTCTAAGTGCCACCTAGTGGGAGTCATTTCATTTGGCGATGTATGAGAAAATAAACTGTACCTTTCTTTTCAATTTTTCAGTTGATTCTGTTTTCAGCAATTACTTGGAGGTTATTCCCTATTTATTTATATGTATTATTTAGATATATTAGGTCGGCAGCGTTGGCAGACTTGCGTGGTTCTCATGTGAGCAATGAGTCAACTCCATGAGTACAAAACAGGTACTAAAAAAGTCTGTTGGCTGTCTTTCAGTGACCGCTAATGAAAAAGCTGGTGATTACGTGGCTTTATAGAGATCAGCCAGACCAAGTTCCCCAGCTTTCCTTATCTGCTGTCCATGGTGCTGACTAGTATAAAACGACAAAGTAAAACCAAGCGTTACCTCAATCCCTTTCATAAAATCCATTACAAAATAGGTAAAAGTAAAGAAAAATGTTAAGTGCCGACAGGACCCTCAATCAACAGGATAGTAGCTGGCTAGCACTTTAGCTAATTCCTCCATTTACTAATTTCATTGTAAGTAGTTGGGTCTTCTTTGATTTAAATGTCTGAGAAACCTGCAAATTCACAAGTACCCCCAGATTGAGCTTCTCCTGAAATTTCACCCCATGTATGTATGTGAAACGAGAATGTGGGATTTATTCACTAAATGAAGTGATTTGCAGTTTCAACCAAGTGTATTTGCTATGCATGGCAAAGGTCTGGTCTTGGGAGGCTTCTCCTACAAGAAAGACTAATCTGGCCACATTAATTAATTAGTGACACAGTTATTTAATAAAATAATAAGTAAAAAAAATCTTTAGAGGTTGATGCAACTTGGACTTCAGAAAGCATTTGAGAAAAAAATTACATTTAGAAATTTTGGAATGTTTTTGAAACTACATAGAATTTGAAAGATCAAATCTTGAAATATTGGAAATAAAGACAAAGTGCCACTGGAGACACAGTGTTCTACAATGTTCCATCTTGTACTTCTTATCGGTGTCTCTGTGAGAACCTTTATTATAGATGCATCTGCTGGGGGGATTTATTATAATTTTGTTTTTAAATAACCTCATTGCCAGCGAAATGTTTAAAACCCTTGTCAGTCAAATGACATACCTTTTTATTTTTAGCAGTAAATATTTAAATATTTCTCTTATTTTTTTTAGTTTATTACCTTTCATAGTTCTTTTACTCATGTTCAACATTATCCTAAATGACGCCAGAATGTTCTCATTTATCCAAATCTCTGGATAATGAACAATGCCTCTTATTATGACTGCTCTAATTTGCTTTTAATATCTCTCCGGCTGCCAAGAAATTGAAATCTTCCACATTTCTTTCAGACCCATCATTAACCTTTTGTCTATCTGGGAAGCTGAAGTCCGCAACGTGGAGAACAATTGTTCCAAAATTATGTTCACAATTGGAGAACGCGCATAGATTTTCCACACTAAAAAAGAGCAAACATTTGTTAAATGGCTTTTATGTACGGCTCTTTTCTAAGCAAAGTCCCTACTTTGTTCTATAGGCACTCCAGAAATTCTAAGTAATGCGTGCTTTTCATGTAATCTGATGTTTCACCAACTATAATTGCTTTATTAATTTGTTAGAAATAAAGTTTTCATCCTAAACTTTAAGCTAAAAATAAATAGTCTTTATCTTACTGGGTTACAGAAATTTGTAGCTGAGGGTTTACTCTCTATGAGATCTCAGTTCTGGTATTAACGTATCATATCAACGGGGCACAAAAGCCTGACAAAGAAGTACTGAGTGAGTATATTTAATGACGAGGTTGATAAGGTTGGATTTAATTTTCTATGCTCCTTACACAAAAATCTTTAGCGGGCTCGACCAAGCAACCTTCTCGCACTTTCATTTATTGGATTGGTGTGTGGGGACCTTCAAGCTTGGAGCTCAGCAGTGCCTCGGGAGCACGCAGCAAGTGATGTATTGATGTTCACAATGTTATATCAAATTGAAAAGATTTATATTCTATATATAAGTATACCTAAGAACTCTCTGAGTTTGACCTTGACGAGGTCAACATGTAGGTAGGTGAAATATGCGTTGGACTCTTCTTTTCTAAGCAATTAGCCCCTTTTTCATTGACTTTTGTTTACTTTGAGGTTGACTTCTAAATTGTTATCGGGCATTACTTTATTGCATTGTAGCCATGGTAGCCACCCTCTACTTTTTTCTGTAGGGGTGTATAACTGTCTAAATGTCAGCCTTACATTTTAGCTTCACTGGTTGATTTATTTACTATTTAGATAAAATTGGATGTGGTTATCGCTTTACTAATGATAGCAGCAAGTGCAGAAATCTCACATCTTTTATGATTCATTTTTGCAAGTTGCTTCATGAAGGTGACAATTCCCTTAGTTAGATATTTAATTTACCCACGTGGTTTTATTTATTCTTCCTGCTGACCTCAATTTACTGTAGTGACTGTCATACATTTTATAGTAATGCATTATTACGTTTTACTTTTATTGGATCTACTATAGGGTGTCCAATCATTTTCATTTTTTGATTATAGTGTTCTTTGGGTTACCTCCTTATCTTTTTCATTGGATCCCAGATTTATTATTAATTGATTTGGTAATTTTGATTCAAGGCCAATTTAGGATACTAACTTTATTTTAAATTTTTTATTTTTTTTCAATAACAATTTTTTTTCCAGGCACGCAAATGCTTAAAACACACACACAAAAAAGAAAATTAAAAAAGATTAGTTGTAACACAGTAACTTCACATACCTTCCAGAATGATTTAGATCAGCCATTACACCCTACGGCACTTCATTCCCCTTTTTAAAAAACTCTATTTTGCATACTTTCATTGTGCTATAAGACATGCATCTTTATTTATGAAAGGTTTGCTTTCATTAACATATATAACTATATAATATATATTGTAGTCACATTACAAAGGACATTTATTTCGAGCGCACAACATGACACACAATACAGATTTTTTCTGGACAGATATACACGTAGATAGCTGACAGCAGTGACGGCGTTGTTCACAAAAGCTATTCGTTAGATGGAACTAGAGAAGTTTCCACAGCTGAGTAGTCTATTATTTCTTCATCACAGTCTCTAGGTTCCACCGCTGATTACTCAGCTTTTGGAGAAGCATTAAAGCAAACTTTGTGTGCTACATTGTTCCATCTGTCTATGGAAATGTTACTTGGCTACTTCCCTTCTGGCAACCTCCTAAATTCATAGGTTCATTCCTTCAATGCATAGATACATGGCTAAAGCTAATTCACCAAGGAAGTTGACATATAAATCTAGACATATAAATGCTATTGAAACACATTCTTTGAATGTGAGATGAGGGTTTGTTAGAGCTGAAATGTGAAGTGGCTCTTTGGTCATAAAGGTACAAGCATGTATGTCTATCAAAATGATCATGGTCAGTAGGACTGTCTGATCTTTAAAACTGAACTTGGGGTCCAAGTTTTGGGGTTGTGAGGTCATGTGTTTTCCAATACAATGAGTTCTAAGCCTTGTCGGTGATAATGTATAAGAACATTTTACCTAACTCTGTCAGGACAGCCATGGCAGTCATTCTAATAAGGGCAGACCAGGGCAAAGCTAAGTATAAGTACCATAAAGAGTCTTGGGGTAACAGAAAGGGTCTGCATGGGATTTTGCATGTCCTGGACCAGAATGTGTCAGGTGTAAGAAAAATGGGCACAGTTATATGGTGCTTCCCATGTTTATGATCTTGTGATTGCAGAGCTTGTAAGTCTTTGGATTACTTGTGTAGCACTGGCCTGTAATGTTGTTAACAGTTTACTACTGATTTGTTTTTTGTTGAAATTGCATATATATATATATATATATATATATATATATATATATATATAAAACACTTTCAAAAAGATGGTCAGCACTCCAGGTCTTTAAATTGACAATTTCATTTTATTCAAAGTCAAGTCGACGTTTCAGTCATTACTGACTTTCATCAGGACATGACTTTCATCAGGGATGTCCTGATGAAAGTCAGTAATGACTGAAACGTCGACTTGACTTTGAATAAAATGAAATTGTCTATTTAAAGACCTGGAGTACTGACCATCTTTTTGAAAGTGTTTTATATATATATATATATATATATAAAGTCCAAAATTAACAATTGCACTCCAAATGCCAAGTTTCTGCCCGGTGCCAAATAGCTGTAGCAGTAAATAATATAAAGTCCAAAAATAGTTACCGGACGTTTTTTCTTGAATATGTGAACAGTTTAGTACTGATTTGGTTTTTGTTGAAATTGCATATATATATATGTATATATATATGCAAAAGTGTTGGTATTTTGTGATATTGTAGCAATTATAGGGCACTTTGTAACATGTAACATGTAATCCTGATCCCAAATGTCATGTTGTGTTGAGAGACGCCTGCTCATAGATGTACCCTGCTGCAGGGCCGGTTGTTACACCCTGACTTTGATATCTGATATAGATTTCTCATCTGCAACACATGCGGCAAAATTAGACCAGTAAATGAACAAATGCTAAATCACACCTTAAATTATATCGCATCTGACACATTCTAATCAGCTTGTATAAACACGATTTTAGATGTTGTCTCTATCATGGACTTGCAACATCCTGATATGTAGCCCACATTGTTATAGCATTGTGTTAGTAGTCAGGGGAATGTCCATGTACTAACTAACTAAAACTCTGCAAGGCAAAAGAGATTAGGATAACTAGAACATTCACCCATAAGCCTCCATTACACTGGTTAGCCCTATTGGGTGGCTTTGCATAATTGTCCAAACAAAGGAACTTTAAAACATGCATTGCTACATTCATGTAAACTTCCTCTTCTGATTGTAGTTTGAGGACCCAGGCCTTATTCTTTTCAATGGTTGTGTTTAAGCAGCTGGCCAGAAAATACTCAACATCGTTTGATGTATTCGTGTGAGGAAACCATGGGTAATAAATACCATCTGGGAACATAGAGTAATTTGCAGAATAGACCATAGCTTCCCCCTCTGTGAGGTTTAGGTTAAGGCTTGTACCGCCGTAGAACAACTGGCCGGGGACGGGTGGAGGGCCTGGTTTAGGTTTCATGCTTTTCTTATAGTCAATCCCTTTAGTGGGCTTTTTGCTGCTACTTGATCTTCTAGGAGGTGATTGGTCACTGTCCATCACCAAGTTGAGGAGTATCAGGCTGAGGAATATAAAAGACCTTCTCATTGTAACATCACCTGTTAAAAGAGCAAAAACCCCCCAAAATACTTCAATGCCAATAATTCAATAAACAGACAGGAAAATGCTTACAGCCCAACATTTCCAAATAAGAATGGCTTAATAACAGTCATCTCCTTCCAGATATATATCCATTATGTTAATTGTACTTTCCATTTTGTACTTAAACTTTTGAGGATTATTCACTAAAGAGGAAGTGTGCAGAAGAGTCGCAGTTTCATCTAACTCACCTTACATTATGAAGGGCCATCTCCCATGAGTTCCTGATCCAATAATAGCTTGGATGGCCCTGTCTAAAGCATATATTTTTTTAAAAAAAAAAGCATGAGTATCAAAGGTAAAACCCAGCAATTCTTATAGAGAATGAATAGTGAATTCAGGGATTCAAGACCTCAACGCTCTTGCAAACTCAGCAACCACTTCAGTGTAGGAGACACAATGTTCTAGGATTTGTTTTAGGATCAATGCACGAAACACTCCCAGTTCTTCAAATTTGTCTGTAGTAGAGTGTTGGTTGGAATTTGTGTGTAAATATGTTACATGTGTGTGTCTGTGTAAGTATATTACTGTGTATGTGATTAAGTATGTTAGTATGAGTGTAAGGATGTTACTGTGTGTATGTAAGTTTGTTACTGTGTGTATGTGTGCGTTGGTGTGTATACAAGTATTTTAAGTATGTTAGTGTGTATATATAAATACATTTCTGTGTGCGTAGAAGCAGCTTAAGGGCCACTACCAGAAGTATGTTATGTCACTGCAATTACTAATTATGAAAAACATGTTTTTGAAATACTTGCTTAGCAATTGAGTATTGTTTTCTTTCTCAGTGAAAGTATTAGCACATGCTTTGGAAATGTACAGCAGAATTAAAAATAGTACTTCCTCCCTGGTGCCATCAACTGAATAGAACACACTGCTCAGTTAATTGTGTCAGTCCATTATGTTATATTAGTGAGAGACAGTAAGTCAATCAGAATTTGTGTCTCTAATTATAGGAGTCTTTTCTCGTGAAATATTTGTTTACCACATTGGAGAAAAATCCATTATGAAACATATGAAAAATGAGGTGCCTAAAATTCCTGGTTTAAAAGGTGGCCAAATGTCTTTATAGCCGTAGGTATTGATAGGTCACTGATTACAATTTACAACTAGGTGAGGAAACTGAGAGTTCTGCCTCTGGCTACATTCATTCGGGTGATCCAAATTAGCAGAAAAGCCAAAACCATTTTGTTTATGGACAACTCAAAAACAACCTCAACATGCTTAAGATGTCCATAAATATTTATATATTAAAATTTTTAAATTATATATGGTTCTAATTATATAAAATTACGATATGGTACCAACCATACTTGTAAACTCTTTGGGTTTGACCCCTAGTCTCTAGGTTAAGCCCTGCTGTAAAAAAAAGCTGTATTGGGGCAAAGTTGGCACAGGTAAGCTGTTTGGGGGCAAATAAAGCTCAGACAGGCTGATTTGTTGCAAATATGGCACATACAAGCTGTTTGTGGACAAAGGTGGCACTATGGGACAGGTGGGGAGGCAATTTTTGCACTGGGGTCCTCTGGTTTTTAGTTAAGCCCCTGTGTTAAATTGTATGAATCAATAAAAATGATTGTGGAATTTTGTATGAATATGAAGGGGGCATTCTTCTAAGGGAAGGGTACTACGATGATGAGAAAAAAAGGATGGGTGTATAGGTGATGAGAATTTGTGTTGGGGATGATGAGGATTGAGGTGGATGATTGTGGTGCAATTTGGGGTGAAAATGGTATGGAAATGATGAAGGGGGAAATATAATGATGGGGATATGAATATGGTGGTTGGGGATAATGATTGTGGCTGAAATTAATTAGCATGTTGGGCATATAATAATGGTCCGGGGCACCTCTACACTAACACGTACATACATACAGCCACTCTAACACTGTAAACATATATAGATATACACATCCCCAATAAAACACTTTCTACATACATACATTTACACACTCTTGGAGGATACACATACACTTACATATACATACACACACCAATCTAACATCAACACTTAAGCATACATACACACATAGCCACTCTAACACCATACACTTAAACATTTATGCATACACGCACACATGCTCTAATACCATCCACTTAGACATACATGCGCACACAATCTAAAAAAATACACTTACATACACACAGCACTCTAACAATATACACTTACACATATATATACATACACACATTTACACTCTCTGATTAGACATGCAGCTCACGGACGTTCTCTCTCAGCTCTCTATTCTTTAGGAGAGTTGCAAGTTTATTTGCACTGTTTATTACCTAATGTAAAACTAATATATCTGTTTTAAGTACCTTTATTCTTAACTTATTTAAATATTAAATTTGAAAACGGTTAATTTCATGCTTAAAATGTATACCGGTTTTCTCTCAGTTGGTCCCAGCCCATTTCATGATGTCATGGGCCACAGTGATTTTATCATATGTATCTTATTTACAACTAATGTGTTTTTCAAATATACTTGAAATATACTTGAAATTGCAAAAATGGCACCATGAAATATGGGGCTGGTATTCAATTATTTCCAGGGCTGATTTTAATTCCAAGTCTAGCCCTGCTGTGACCTCAGTCGTGTTAAGAAAAAAAAAGACAAACAAAATCTGCACAGCTGAACAACGAAAAATTAAAACAGGCATTGAATATTAACCGCTACCTAAAGTATAACTGCCTTTATTTGTGTTTTTCAATCAATGTAATTGTTTTAAAGATATTTGGTTTAAAATTTTACCTTTAGTGAAGCTGCAAGCCCCTTCTCCTCTCCCTGTCCTTACAAATAGCTTACAAACTGAAGGGCAGCAGTAACACAACAGGAAGGTATAATAAACCATCATATGGGTGGTTTCTCATATATACCCTTAGACAACATTCAGTTTCTAGTTGATAACTTTTATTGGACCAGCATAGAAAAAGATACAGACTCACAAATGTGTTCAGGACCCCAAAGTTCTTAGAGATGCAATCCATGTCACACTTATGTGACTTATTTGTTGCCAATCTCCATCTTCCATCTTCTCATTGGACCAATATAGCTATACCAATTTTACTTATTAATCTCTGAACAAACGTACATGTGTTTCATAAAGTGTAAAATGTAGGATTAAGGAAATGTGACAGATTGATTTAAATTATATTCCATTTAACCCAGGCAGATAAACCATCGCACCCTAGAGTAGCCTGGAATTAATAAATCAATCAATAGCTAGCTTCGATTCCTATTGCCGCTGGAAAAACAATGTTTTCCTTTAAAACATTCAGAAGTTTACAAAAAGCATACTATTGACGATTCTACATATGAGATATAATTATATGAGCATTTATCTTTGTTGTGTTGAATACTCTGGTTTGCTACATCCCTGCAGAACTAAGTATTTCAGAATAAATACATGGTTTGCCCTCCAGTTCTATTTTAGTTGGCAAAGTAGTGATCACAGTAATCTTAATAATAAATGTCAAATCACATAACCCTTACAAGATAAGAGGTTCTACCAATCAAATGATTAAAGGTAAAAATATTAAAAACTAGAGTTAGTAGTAAAACTGGTGTAGTTATATATATATTATACATATATTGTGATGAGTTGGCATGGAAAGGTGAAGTATTGAGTAACACCCAGCAGGCAGCTCTACAAAATGACAATCTTAACCCGGATACACAAAAACTGCTTCTGCATTTCCCAAATATAATATATATTATATTGTACTGTTTAACCTATATGTACGGACTTACCTTCTGCACACACAGCTGGATCTGTGTTCAGTATGAAATTAGCAGAAAATGCAGGGAAACGTTAAGCCTTTTCTGACTTTATACCACAGGCAGGAGGAGGTCGGTAATGTGAATATGACATCTCATCTAATATGCTTCACAACAGCCCTTTAACCCTTCACAGTTACAAATAGGACATCATATTGTTATTTGTATGAGGTTTGGCAATCACTCAGAAGTGATATAGAAATATAGCCGAGATAAGAAATCTTTTGTCTGCTAGTTGATAATGTTGACATTTAACTCACAAATTTTATTCATCAATCACATAATTCTACTTATACAGCAAACAATTAAACATTGCAGGTACTGATTCGCCTGATATGCCTGTCTATTTTTTAAATTGTGACATATCCAAGACAAACAATGGAAGCAATGTTGGAAGTAGGAATGCTTTCTATCGTCATTTCTGGAAAATAACCAGACCTTTGCATGTATGGGACATCAAGTTCTGTGTTTTTACTTTGTGGTTAGGTGACCACTCCTAGGGCATTGACATCTATCAGTCTGGAAAGGGTTACAAATCCATTTCTAAGGCTCTTGGACTGCGGTAATCCACAGTTGGAGCAATTATCTCCCAGGAGTGACCAGTCTACCCAAATTTCTCAAAGAGTGCATGTTACACTCATCCAGGAGGTCACAAAATAACCCAGAATAACATGTAAAGAAAAGCAGGCCTCAGTTAAAGTCAGTGATCACGAATCCACAATAACCACTGAAAACCACTGCTGACCAAAATTAACCCACAAAAGGCTCGTCTCACATTTGACAAACTTGTCGATGACTCCTAAGACTTTTTGGGATAATATTCTGTGGACTGAGGAGTTCAAAAGTGGAACTATGGGAAGACATGGGTCCCGTTACATGGAGCGTAAAGCCAACACAGCATTCCACAATAAGAGCATTCTACTGACAGTCAAACATGGTGGTTATATTGTGAGGGTCTGTGGCTGCTTTGCTGCTTCAGGACCCGGGCGACTTGTCATAATTGATGAATTCTGCTCTCCAATGATCAGAAGCACACAAGCAAGTACCAACTCTCAATGGTTTAGCAGAAACAAAATGAAGCTTTTGGAGTGGCCTAGTGAAAGTCCTGACTTGAATCCATTTGAGATGCTGTGGCATGACCTAACAAAAGGCAAAAAAAACCCCAAATCTGCTAAGGATGGGCCAAAATTCCTCCACACTGTGTAAAAGACTCATTGCTAGTTATTGCAAACGTTTAATTGCAGTTGGTGCCGTCAAGGGTAGCACTACTAGTTATTAGGTTTAGGCGGGCAATTACTTTTTCACATAGGTGATAGAAGTTTTGATTAACCAATAAATGAAATGATTATTTAAAAAATGCATTTTGTGTTCATTGACATTATATATGAAAATTAGCTGGATGATCTGAAACATTTAAATGTGACAAATAAGCAAAAATAGGAGAAATCAGGAAGGGGAAAATGCTTTTTCACAGCACTGTATCGCCACAACTGTTAAAAATTCTACAATCTACCAAACAATCTAAGTTCTCAGTCTTTCCAGCTTTCACTTGTGATATCTAGGATCTGCTGGCGCTTTATAAATAAAATGCAATGTTAAAATGAATACTTGAGGCGTGACAATGTAATCATGCATAAGTTACTGTTATTTACTATAAGGCATTTTGTAAGAGATTTATAATATTTACAGTGTTCCTATAGTTGATTGTCTGGGATATGATTAGAAAATGATCATTTGAAAAATTCCTAGTTGAAGTTATACAAAAGAGTGGAATAATGTGCAAAAATGAATTGCTGTAACAGGAGGTGTCCTGTACAAATGTATATGATTAGGGTTTTTAGGTGCTTCGGAAATACTGAGCTTATTTTCAAATCAGAGGACACTGCAGAAAATCTCTTATTATAAACATGTTTTCTTTTTCTTACGCTTCTCTCAGTGCATCACTGCAGTGTCGGATAAACTCCATTACATATAATGGCAATGGTAAAGGTCAGTTCCCAAGGATGCTGCAAAGTGCAATTTCTGTACTCAGATACCAAAATTGCAGTCAGTTTTTTCCATCGTTTGACTGTTTGGTGCAGAAAAAACATTAGCTGTGCATAATACGGGAAAAGTAATTAGATCTTTTCTGGTCCCTAAAGATTATCCACTTTTTCTTATTCAAAGAGCACGCGTATGCCAGGCATAATTGCACTCCAATCAACGAACAAGTACATAGATATAAATAAGAAGAAATGCATTGATGAAGACCTCAAAAAGAAGAGTAAGACATCTAAAAAAAAAAAAAATGAATCACAGATATTTCTGCGTCTTAAGTCACGTTGATATGTTCCACTGTCAAATGAATCAATATGTCAACATTATTTCTCAGTTACTAACTTATTTTCAAATATTTAAAGGTGCTGTTCTCCCTTCATAGCCTCCTATGATTTCTGCTTTCCCTCCTCTTCCTATATTACAAAAATGGAACACAAAATCCACATGTGGGGCATGTAATCACTCTGACATACTGGTCCTGATTTAATGGCCTGACTAAAACCTAATTGGCCTTAAATATGTAAAAAATAAATACAAAAATACAGTAAACAATTCAATGACCTGACTAAGCCCCATAGAATGATTGCAACATTCTATGACCGCTACATTGAAACCATAGAAGACCCTTCTCTAAAAGAGAGTCAATAAGGTGTGCGATATGTATGAGAGTCTAAAATGGATAAATTTTTGTCTATCCATTTCAGACCATAAAATATTTTATCTAATCTCCACAAGATCCGACTAAACTAAATGTAGGTACTGTACAAGAACTAAATAAGCACACTGCAAATGCGTAGCCAAACAAAAACAAACCTTGGAAAAGACATGTGACCCTTCCAATAAGGCCTGGACTGGCCATCTGACACACTCGCCCCAACACTTGCGCCAACTCAAATTAGAAACACGTGTCAGTAATTTTACACTCAGGTGTCTACTTTCAGTCTCATTCTCTCTATTTTTCCTTTGCTCTAATTGGTGGTCAAGTGGTTTTGCCTTTCCCACAGCACGCATTGTGGTGTTATTATGGTTGTTTACTGTTTTTTAGCATTTTGGCTCACAAAGCTCGCTCATTACCTTTTAGTCAGGAGATCTCCAGCCCAGCCTCTCTATCCTGAACCCTACTGTCCCCAAGTCTTAATGTGTTCTTTTATGCATACTTTGTCAGTGTTTGTTTGAGGTCTGTCCTATAACGAATACCGGAATCATGCAAGACCACAGGTTCCTAACAAAGGGACAATATTTTCCCAGGGAGTCCCATAATCAAACAATGCTTTGTAAGTGCTTCCATGAGAAAACAGCCTCTCCCTGCCCCAATCATGGCTTGAAGCAACCGATTAAAGCTAGGAAAGCATTTTCCATGTATGCACACAGGGGTCTAAATAGACTCCCTTCAGCTGTGTTTCTGAACCATTGCTGAAACTACCCCGCAGTATCTATATCATGGGCAAGGAGATACACCGATCAGCCATAACATTATGACCACTGATAGGTGAAGTGAATAACACTAATAATCGTGGTGGTATGTATTAGGCAGCAAGTGAACATTTTGTCCTCAAAGGTGATGTGTTAGAAGCATGAAAAAATGGGCAAGTGTAAAGATCTGAGCGACTTTGACAAGGGCCAAATTGTGATGGCGAGACAACTGGGTCAGAGCATCTCCCAAGCTGCAGCTCTTGTGGGGTGTTCCCGGTCTGCAGTGGGCCAAGGAAGGAAAAGCGGAGAATGGGCGACATGGGGTCATCGATGCATATGGGGGGTGAAGGCTGGCCCGTATAATCAAATGCAACAGCGAGCTACTGTAGCACAAATTGCTGAAAAAGTTAATGCTGGTTCTGAACACACAGTGCATCGCAGTTTGTTGCATATAGGGCCGCGTAGCCGCAGACCAGTAAGGGTGCCCTTGCTGAACCCTGTCCACTGCCAAAAGCACCCACTATGGGCACATGAGTATCAGAACTGGACCACAGAGCAATGGATGATGATCACATTCATTCACATTTGATGATAATTCACATTTTCTTTTACATTACGTGGATGGCCGGGTGCGTCGCTTACCTGGAGAACAGATGGCACCAGGCTGCATCTATGAAGGCCTCACCTCGCAACTTACAGGACTTAAAGGATCTGCTGCTAACGTCTTGGTGCCATTTATCACAGCACACCTTCAGAGGTCTAGTGGAGTCCATGCCACGATGGGTCAGGGCCGTTTTGGCGACAAATGTAGGACCTACACAATTTTAGGTAATTATGTAATGGTTGATTGGTGTATATGGTATCTACTGCACAGCATCAAATCTTTAGTTCCACGATCTCTAAAAACAGAAAGACAGGACACAATGGCACAGTACCCTCACAGCCAAAGAAATGAATACATTTCAAAACACGAGAACATATTGCATATAGTGTAAAATGTCCAAAAACCACTGAAAAACTGGATGGTGCTTGAAGATGGATGTTGATCCAGGAAACCCTTTGAGTAATAAAAATCCACCTACTTATCCCTGTAAGTATACAGGTGTACCAAAATCTGTATAGTTAATTCACATAAATAAATAATTAATAAACAAAAAAGAAATACAAATAAAAGATAATTGATATTCTATAAAGAAAAGTCCTATTAATGTCCTCAACTCATTTCACCAGTAATGTGGCTTTTTAAAGAGGAATGAAAAGTTTAATAGTTTTTCCTTTCCCATGCTCCGTTTATGTACCACTAGTGCTGTGTGTTTCCGTGTTCGTTACGACATACGTCACGATGTGCTTGACAGCTTCCTCCATATGCTTTGTCACGTTCAATGCTCCAATCTACATGTAGTTTCCCAGCATGGTGGACCAACAGTCTGCACGCTCGATCGCACCCCACAAGTGCAGGATCTCCAATAGGATGCTATTTATAGAGAGAAAAACATGTTGACCATCTCATCCCTTAGTGTTTAAAAATACAACTTACATGGACCAAAGCATCCCTTGCCCTATTTACTCAAGGGACAAAAATAAGGGGAGACACAAAAAAGTGTGAGAGAGAGATACATATGTATGGATGTGTGCGTCTATGTGTATGCTGTTTGTGTGCATATGCATTTGTAAGTGTATGGTGTTAATGTATGTGTGGTTTAGACTAGGTGTATATGTATCTGGAACTGTGTGGTGTAATGTGTTAGAGTGAGTGTGTTACTGAATGGAGTGTGTGAGAGAGTGTTTGGTGTTAGCATGTATGAGTGTATGCTGTATATGTTTACATGTTACCGTATGGCTTTAGAGTGTATGTGTCAGCATGGTGTATGGTAGAGGACTGCATCAGGATGTGTCAAAAAATTAGCGGGCGCAGGTAGTTTTTCGGGTGCGGCGGGCGGGAGCGGGCGGTCAGACAATGTACCTGCGGGTCCCAGTAATCCCGCGCACTCCCGCAAGGCTGCTTTCGCGTTCCTTGCACACAGCATCTCTTCTCTTACTCCACCCAGGAACCCAGCGGAGTCACATGAATTTACGTCACATGACTCTGCTTCGTTCCTGCTTCCCCTGGACGGGACAAGAGAAGAGACACTGTGTGCGAGCAACGCGAAGGCAGCCTTGCTGGAGCGCGCAGGAAATCGGCAGTTCAGGTAAGGGGGTGCGGGAGTTTGTATGAACAAGTATATGTGATTGAGGGAATGAATGAGTATCTGTTAATGATTAGTATCTGTGAATGAGGGAATGAATGAGTATCTGTGAACGAGGGAATGAATGAGTATATGAATGAGGGAATGAAGGTTTGTGAATGACTTCCGCCGGAGCTTCTATGATGGGGCAGAGTGGCATATCAGGGGACACAGTGGCATATCAGGGGACACAGTGGCATATAGATGAATAAGGCATATCTGGGAGGTATAGGGCATATCTGGGGGTATAAAATATATTTGGGGGTATAAGGCATATCTGGGGGTCTAAAGCATATCTGGGGGGCAGAGTGGCATATCTGGAAAGTTGTGACAGAATGTTTGCGGGAGCGGGCGGGATTGGACACATATGTTGCGGGAGCAGGCGGGATTCGACGCACACGTTGCGGGACAGGGCGGTAATGGTCAGAAATGCAGCGGGAGTGTGCAGGAGCAGGATTAAGAAAACAGTCCCGCACAGGGCTCTATTGTATGGTATTAATGTGAGTGTGTGCATTATTATTTAGTGCCAGTATGTGTTATTGCATGAGAGTATGGCGTTAGAGTGTCAGGAGTTTGCCTATGATTACTAGTATGAGGGAGAGGAGGGATATAGTCTTTGGAAGTTTATACTGTTAGAGTGAGTGAGTGGCTGTTACTGTGAGCCTGAGTGCTAGTATATGCATGTGTTTTAGTTATTGGGTGGGGGCTGAAGAAATAATGCACTTAGGTGACACTAACCTTAGGCTCAACCCTGCCTAAACTTAGCCTATCTGTACCAAGGCTGCCACTGAAGGGAAAAAGTAACCTATTAAAAGCTGAGAAATAACCTAAAGGGGAGGAATAATAATGCAGAAAATGTTGGAGAACATCAATAAAATTCCTGAATATTGAGAATTAAGTGCAACATTTAGAAGACAAATAACATTTTATATACACAATTTGTTGTAGAAATGCATCTTCTTTTGTTTCTATACACATTATTGTGATGTCTATGGTGGTATGAGGGTAAGCAAATACTAGAAAACAAGGACCTCAGGGAAGGAAATATGGAACCTAGGGATTTGCTTCCCAAAGAGGGACTGTTCTTTCTAAAAAATGGACATTTGGCAGCTATGGCAAATTTAAATTAGTTCATGTATGTATACTCAGCTTCTACCACATGTAAGTATGTTTCCATTTAGTTTAGACCTTGAAGAGCCTGACACAATATTTCCTGTAATCACTGATCAGGGTTTGTGGCTTTCTTTTATAGATTTCTGACCATCCCTTCAGAGGGAATTAAACATTTTTTTTCAGTTAAAACCACAAATACATAAGTATGGAAACTGTCATGAGGTGACCTTTCAAAAGCATTCATTAATGTTTACCTATTGATTTTAGGATATCTGGATGAATATTTAAGTTCTGGGTTTCTCAACATTTTTCCAGTCAAGTTTTATTAACGACTGATAGCATTTGCTTATAAACCCCTAGTAACAACCTCCACCACAAATTGCAAACAGGTCACACTAGGCTACATTGACTAACATATTAAGCAAGCATAGAGGTGAGTGAGTTCAATATAGCACTAAGAAACATCATAGCCCCCATGCAGAGCCGAATGATTCACACACTTCTTACCCTCAAGTGCTTGCCTGTATCTGGAAGGAGACTGCGAGGACCCAGTGCTCACTGCTGAGGAGGCTCCCCGCTACATCCACTACCAAGTCATCTCATGCAAGCTTTTTGGCCTTTTATCTAAACTCATGTGCAAAAAAGGGGGTTATCTTTAAGGCTGGGCTAACTTGAAACCTGAGGCACTTCTAAAAGCCTTTAGAGGTCTAACCTAGGGCATGCCTGAGTGTTTTGATTTTGATGAGAGGTATATATAATACTACCTCACGTGGAAGCTCTGTCAATTCATAGAATCACCTTAGACCGTTGCGCTAGACCTATCTTTTTCACTATCCTTGGCCTTTTGGCTGGCAGATGCTGGGAATTTTTTTAATGCTAACTTCATGCTTGGGCCAGAAACTACATTTTTTCTCTTCCTTCATGTGTTGTAGAAATGTTGTTTATTTTTTGGTGAGAGACGAGTATAATGGTCTTTTGGCCTCCACTTCACTTTTAAGACATCAAGAGCTCCCTTCTTTATGACCTGGCCCACATGTCTGGCCTTTGGGCAAGGGACCAAAGTAATGGAGACCAAGTTCCTTTTGGGGAGTTAGCCTACGAAGACAGGGGACGTGATAGTCGACTGTGGCTGTTTCTTTCGGACATGTGTTTGGTGCATGACCATACCCTCATGTTTCTTTGCACCAGAAACACTGAACCTTGGACTTAATTTGAATTAATTTAGGTTAAAAAAAAACCATACATTAAGTAACAAGACATATCAAAGGCAAATCCATCAAGTCCAATCTTGCTGTTTTGCCAGATAAAGATAAAAAACCCACAATGATTTCCAATTGTGCCTCAACATGGCAATCTGATTTCATATTGGATCAACATGCTATAACTAATCCTGTCCTCATAACCAATTATTTCACTATTTGTTCTTCTTTGCTAAAAAAAAAATAATCTAGCCCATATTTAAAGGCATCTAATGAATTTGGTAGCACAATGTCCATAGGTAGTGAATTCCACATTATTGTTCTTAAAAGAAACCTTTTCACTACGTTATGTGAAAATTAATTTCTTCAGGTCTGAATGTTCTTTGCACAGTCCAATTAATGAACAGCATTTGGTGTTGTCCCCATATATATTTGTATAATAATATATGATATATATCCCGTAAGATGCTTTTTTTCTAATGTGAACAAATTCAACTTATCTTGCCTTTCATCACAACAAGTGTTTAATTTCTCTTAATTTTGTAGCCCACCTCTGCACTTTTTCAAGCTCCATAATGTCTTTTTTTAACAGGTGCCTATTCAGAAGCATATTCAAGGTGGAGTCTTACCAATGACTTATACAGAGGCAAAATTATATTTTCCTTCTGTGAGTCAATTCCCTCTTTACACATAACAATATGTTACCAGTCTTTGCAGCAGCTGACTGGCATCAAATGCTGTTACTAAGTCACATTAGCAGATAAGCCACCAGAAGGAAGTAGTGGAAGCACAAGGGTGCAAAATAGGGGTTGAGCTATAGACGTAAACAGAAACAATCCAAATGGTCCAGGCAGGATGAAATAGATTGACGAAGAGAATGTCAAGAGGAGGTCAAGGGCAAAGGAAAATGAGGGCTACATACCGCTACTGTAGGCCGCAACTTTGGCCTGCTCAGAGATGGTGGCCTACTACGTGATTGAAGTTGTGGCCTACACCATGACCACGGAGCTGTGCAGCAGGGGCAGGCAGAAGAGACCCCTGACCATGCAAAGTAAAGGCGAGTGGGGGCCTGACGATGTCTTGTTAAATTTGTATTACCTTACCAAATTTTGTGTCATCTGCAAACACTGACACACAGCTTTCAATACTCACTGTAAGATCATTAATAAAGACATTAAATAACAGTGGGCCTAGGACAGAACCCTGGGGAATTCCATTTAGAATTATCCAGTTGGGAATTTCCATTAACTTTCTAAATGATATCTTTGTTTTCAATCCAGATGCAAAACATGTTGTCTAAATTTGTAGAGTAACCTTTTATGAGGAGCTGTATCAAAAAACCAAGCTTTCAAATAATTTTCTTATTTTTGTCATTAATGTATTCTTTAAAAATTGTCTTGGTGCTACTGCCTAACCACTCCTCAGTATCCACGTCTTATTGGCCTTTTGCAATTGTTGTTACCATCTTTTTGTTTATTATGCTGCTGATTCCTTTGATTTATATGCTTTAAGTGACATTCTATTTTTTTTATTTCCCTGAATATTCTCTTTAGTTACATTGGTTTAAAGTTACTTAATGTGTACTTGTTACCCAAAAGGGACTTGCTTATACATGTATTTCATTAATGTCAGTTTGAAGATATTCCACTTTTTCTGTGTTTCTTCCTGCAAACAACTCATCCCAGTCAAGTAGCTCCAGGGATGCTCTTAAACTATTGAACTTGGCCTTCCTGAAGTTCGGTATTTTGGTGGAGCCTTTACTAGTTTCCGAATTAACATTATTTCATGTTATGGTAATTGTTCCTCAAATACTGTTCTCTCTTACGTAAATAAATAACGAAAGCTCTGTGTTGTTGCTTATCACCAGATCTAGACAGGTGTCCTTGCTAGTTGATGCATCCACTAATTGTGACAAGGTTAAAAAATGTGCTTGTTTTTGCTGTACTACAACATTTTAATGTGGGGGTTGTCACCTGGTGCAGCTTACTTTATTAACATTTGCCATCATAGTATGCAAATTACATATACTATGTGCATATTTTTCCTCACCTACCATCAGCTCAGCAGACAATGACAGTGCACCAAGGGTTATTTGTGTGATCTGGCAGCATAACTTCTTCTGCTATTGAGACTTTATTATTAAATATGATTTCCTGACCAAGAACATAGTCCTTAAATGCAAATAGTTTTCCTCAAATAGAGGTCTGACTACAAGACTAAGATTCAGATCCCCTGCAGCGCTGCAGGGGACCTGGATCCTCCTCTCCAGCAGCCAGTGGAGGTCTGTGCGGAGCGCCGGCATCACATGACCTTCCGGTGCTCATTCATAGAAGCCCCGGCGGAAGTGCTGGCAGCGGAGGTTGTCTGCGTGCCCCACTACACACCAAGGAATCTGAAGTACAGGGATAAGTCTAGGAAAACACTGGTAAATCGGGGGGAGAGTAAGAGTGGCATATAGGGGGTTAAAAGGAATATCAGGGAGGCAGAGTGGTATATGGGGGTATATAAGGAATATCTGGGAGACAGAGTTGCCGATAGGGGGTATAAGGCATATCTGGGGGCAGGTTGTAAAATAAAGAAAATAAAAACAAAAAATGCATTTTTCTCAATCATAGTTTTTATTACATATGAAAAAATACCGTAGTTTACATGTGAATTAATATTTACTAGTAAAACTTTTTTATTATAGTCTTTTTTTCCTAAATTAATATTCAAATTTTGGGGGGTTGTCTTATAATCAAGCAAATACGGTACTAACACCCATCCACACATGCTAACACCAAGTACTACTAACATGCTCACTCATGCTAACACCATACACTTACATATGCTCACACCCTATGATGACATGTTTATCCATGCTAGCATACAGTAATACACACAAACACCATACAGTAACATACAGTGTAACATCATATTAGCATATCATAACGTCATATACTAACACAGACCCAAACTACCACCATGCACCTACACAAAACATACATACATATACACACAAACCATCTCCCCCTCCCTCTCACCTCACATGCAGCCCTGGCTTCACTGCAGCTCAGATGCTGGGCTGCTGCCATCTATTACCATGGGATTAACCTGTTCCACCAGCCAGCTGGGTGCCTCATTTACAGAGTGTCTGGCTGCTTGTTACTATGCCATCAATAGTGGAAATGAAACAGTGGTATATACCTCTCCATCAGTAAAAGAAAAAGATGAGGTATTTCCAAAATCAAGATTGTCAATTCAACTACATTACCGACAATCAGTTGAAGAATGTTTTTTTATTTATTATTTTTTTTTAAATTATAGTTTTACGTTGAAGTATCTACAATAGTTGAAATACTGAAATATCACAACTACACCACTAGAGGTCAGAAAAGAGCATAGAGTGGAAATGTCTGCAAATGGTGGATTATCTAGGAGAATATTTATTTACTCATACATTTGCAAGACATTTTGGCGATCTTTTTGGTGTCTCTGATGATGACAAGATCATCCCAGTCCAGGCTTCTGCTGCTGCGAGAATCATCTTCATTATCCATTATGGAAGGACCAACTCCAGTGTGTTTTTTTCCGCAAGAAGGGCAAATCTGTCACAACTTATTTAGTGATTTAAGAAATCTGCCTGCTTTATCTGCCTACTATAAAGGACCAACCAACCTTCCACCTTTTGTGGACACAACCTTTCTCTAGTTGGCTCTTTCTAAAACCAGGCATTGAAAAAGCAACTTTCTGGCAAACTTGTGCTTCAGTATATACAGTAAATCCCAACATTAAAAAAAATATCGCTCTAAACCGAGTAATCAATATTTTTCACAAAGAATGTTTAGAATATAGTTAGTACTGATATACTCTGTTCCTGCATCCTTGGGCCAGACCCAAATTTTTTACTATGGGCTGGTCCAGATCCAGGTCCAGATCCTACCAGCCCTTTATGAACAAATTTGGACTGGCCCAGGGATGCAGAAACAGAGCCTGGTCACATAATGTGAAGTCATGTAATCCCGTGGCTAAAGGCTGCTCTCACACTGAGCGAGCGACAGTCTACTGTTGATCTGAGGGATGTGAGTATTCACCCCCTTGCCATTTTTCCTATTTTGTTGCATTACAACCTGGAATTAGAACTGATTTGCTGGGGGATTTCTATCATTTGATTTACACACCATGCCTACCATTTTGAAGATACAAAATATTTTGATTGTAAAACAAACAAGAAATAAGATAAAAAAACCAGAAAACTTGAATGTACATAAATATTCACCACCCCAAAGTCAATAACTCTTACAGCAATTACAGCTGCAAGTCGCTTGGGGTACGTCTTTATAAGCTTGGCAGACCTAGTCGCTAGGATTTTTGCCCATTGGCAAAACTCCTCTAGCTCCTTTAGGTTGGATGGGTTCTGCTGGTGTACAGAAATCTTTAAGTCATACCAGATTCTCAATTGGATTGAGGTCTAGGCTTTCACTAGGCCATTCCAAGACATTTAAATGTGTCCCCTAAAACCACTGGAATGCTGCTTAGGGCGCATTGTCCTGCTGGAAGGTGAACCTCCGCCGCAGTCTCAAGTCTGTGGAAGACTGAAACAGGTTTCCCTCCAGAATTTCCCTGTATTTAGCGCCATCCATCATTCCTTCAATCCCCACTAGTTTCCCAGTCCCTGTCGATAAAAATATCCCCACAGCTTGATGCTACCACCGCCATGCTTCACTTTGGGGATTGTGTTTTCAGGGTGATGATAGGTGTTGTGTTTGTACCAGGCATAGCATTTTCCTTGATTTTAAGTCTCATCTGACTAGATTATCTTCTTTCATGTGTTTGGGAAATCTCCCGCATGCTTTCTTCCTTTAAACAATGGCTTTCTTTCGGCCACTCTTCCATAAAGCCCAGCTCTGTGGCTTAAAGTGGTCCTACGGCCAGATACTCCTTCAGCGTTATCTTTGGTCTCTTTGTAGCCTCTCTGATTAAGGCCCTCCTTGCCTGGTATGTGAGTTCTGGTGGGCAGCCCTATCATGGCAAGTTTGTTGTGGTGCCCTATTCTTTCCATTTCTTAATAATGAATTTAATGGTGCTCCGTGGGATATTCCAAGTTTGATATATATTTTTTTTATAACTCAACCCTGATATGTACTTCTCCACAACTTTATCCCTGACCTGTTTAAAGAACTCGTTGGTCTTCACAGTGCCCCTTTCTCTATGGTGTTGCAGACTCTGAGGCCTTAAATTGCACAAAGATGGACTTATTTAACTAATTATGTTACTTTTGAAGGTCATTTAGGGGCTTCATAGCAAAGGGGATGAAACCATATACACACACACACATTTTCCAATTTTTTTTTATTTTCTTCTTTTCACTTCACCAATTTATACTCTTGTGTATGTCCACTACATGAAATCTACACAAAAATCTATTTTAATTATGAGTTCGGGGCCAGCCCTTACGTACATTTCAGAGTTGGATGTCTAAAGCAGAGTAGGTTGCATATTTCACAGAGGCTTCAGAGATCATGGCCCAAAATCAAAGTGAGCGGGAGGTTTGTTTATACATACATACATATAATGCTCCCTTGTGATGAGCGCTGGCTTCTTATACTGCGTGCCAGGATTTCGTGTCATATCCCAGCACTGAAGCCAAGCCCACTAGGCCGTTTCTTAATAATATACAAACGTGAGGAAAAAAAAAAAAGAGGCAGCAGCAAAATAGATTATAGAACAGCAGAAGCAGGAAATGTGAAAAGTGTGTAATGGCCATACCTGGGAACTTTTAAGATCCGTTACCTGGAGCCCCTCTCTTGCAGAATGTGGCCAGGACTGATTGCTGACATCCAAGGGTGGTTCAACTGATGTCGCAGGGCACACCCCCATTACGAAGGGGGGAAATGAGCAGGGATCCCGCTCTTGCGACCTGGCGCATCTCCTGGAGTCTTCGGGTGAAAACCAAAGCGTTCAGCGGTATGGTGAATGCCCTCTAATTATAGTACACACTAACTCCCATCACCACCATCATTGCCCAGCTCAGGATAAAGTGATGGAAGTTAAGTTGTAAGATGTACTTTAAGTCATTTCACTATATACTGAGCCAGGCTGATTGTAGTACCGCCGTCAAGTGTCTGCCTCTGTAAATAGTGATGGCAGTTATGTTATACCAGTGTCAATGTCTGGCTCAGTATACAGTAAACATGAATATAGCTTTGATGATGTCATTGCTCAATCTGGAGAAATAGAGGCTCAAAGTCAGAGTATGTAAAGTGGTCACTTTGGACTTTTTGGGGGGGGAATTATTATAGAAAGCAGCGTTCGGTTGTAATCCTGTATTTATATATTTATGTATTTAATATTACGTGCAATATTGTTGTATTTTACCATTGCTGCCCATATTAAATATATATTTAATAAGAACTATATTTTTGTGATGTGTGAAGACCCCAAATATTGTTTACATTGTTTAAAAGTTTGTTTTTTTCATTACTACAAATACTGAAAAATTTGATATGTGGGGATGTAACCACAAGGGAGGGGGTTAACCAGGAATGGGTGTAGCCATGATAGGGCATGGCATCGTCACGGGGGGGGGGGTTGCATTTTTGTTGCCCTGAATGGTCTCAGTCTGCCCCTGGATAGGTACTCGCCATACTATATGTTAAACATATACATAGTAATAAAACCACTCTTTAAAGTCACTTTTCAAACACCTTTCATATACTTTTAATAAAAAAGAAATAAAAAAAAGTCAAGATCGCTTCCACTTAGGAACATCAATTTACTTAAATGATTGCACATGCATTATACAACAAAGCAGGGATGCTACCATGACAACTGGCCTTCATATACTACAAGCCTTCTTAGAGAGGCATGTTACCATGGTAGCATTATATAGAACAAGCACTCTGTGGAAGGAGCATTACCGAACCAAGTTTCCAGAGGCGGTGGTGGTGGGGGGTCTACAACGGTTTACCATGTTGCTTCGTCAATTGGTGTCAAGTTGGCTATATGCCATTTTAATGTGCATTAAGGTATCCCAAAAATTAAGTGCAACAACAGTCTATTTCCCTTTTACATTAGAATTCTTAGTCATATGAAATGTTCACAAAAATGTAACAACTGTGAAAACTGTGGCACATAAAGATTAATCTTTTGGTTACCAGGGAACCACCAAACAATTTAGTCCATTATCGGCTTCACTGCTCAGGTAGTACATAATGTTTTAATTACAAACTTCATGTGTGCCAAGAGAAGTTTAAATATAAATTTTATCTACTTAAAAAAAAAAAAAGGGTGCATTTAGTGTACATATCTCCTGACTATAAGACAAATACTTTTTTTTTTTTATATATATATAGGTCGCATTAAAGTTTCAGAATAGTTTGAAGATATAATAAATATGATGCTTTAACAAAAAATTTCCCCCCTAATACAACTTTATGTAAACCTGTACATAAATGGGAAAGTAGAATATTACAACTGAAATTAAGAATGAGGATGTGCCCAAAAAACAAAAAAAACATTAAAAGCAAATAAAAACCTACTATGGAAGATTCTTCTACTTCAGCAGTAGTGCTGATCGGCCGGTACCCAAGTAAGATTTAAGAAAGTGCTGGCTGTGCTTTTGCACTATACCATTGACGTGTACATTTGAGTAGAATACCATGTAGATCTGAGCAGCATCCCCACAGCAGTGCTTACATAAGGGATCACTAGAGAGGATATTAGTTTATGCTGTGAAGTGGTATATTTTAGAATCTGTATTTATCTGCATTTGTACATTTAAAATTTTCATAATTGTTGCTTCTCATCACTGTACCACAAAGTAAACAAACAGTGTGACAAAAAGACTCAGGATGGGACTAAAGAGCACCTTCAGGCCTGACCCCCTCTGGTATTCATGGATACACAACTCTCGGATAATTTTTGTCTTAACACTTCTTTCCACTGGGTCTATGTTGCTGCCATTCTTTCCTTCTTCCTCTCTTATAATGAACTCTGTCACCGACATGTTGAAGCAGTCGCTCACAAACCTTTCCTGTGACACATGCGTGTTTTCCCCATACATGGGCCGGTAAACTTGGTTTGGCATCTGCCTGTGGTAAGAGTTGTAGTACTGGTATTCACGATCGTTGTCAAAGCTGTACCGCATATTGCTAACAGCACTGCCAATCATGAAACCTCCAACAGCTCCCACTGCTGCTCCTGCAGCAATCATCTTCATGTTGGTTTTAGGTTTGGGGGGCTTCCACTGCTTATTGTTGTATGTGTTGCCTCCACTGGGATTATAATTCTGTCCCCAGTTGTTCCAAGAGCCACCAGGTTGATTGGGGTTTCTGTTTCCACTATTCCAGCTGCTCCAGGAGCCACCAGGTTGGTTGGGGTTTCTGTTTCCACTATTCCAGTTGCTCCAGGAGCCACCAGATTGACTAGGGTTTCTGTTTCCACTATTCCAGCTACCTCCTTTCTTCCCACCTTTCTTAGAAGCTTCAGTCAAGATCAGCATGAGGGTAACCAGGAGGAAGCAGGTCCAGAGACTTTGCGACATGGTGATGGATCTGCAAGCAGAAGGGGGAAAAAAACCCCCCACAATTAAATACACTGGTTTTAAAAAAACACGATGGGTACACACCTTTATGTGACTCCATGAAAACAGTCACCTTCACTTACTCTTCTCAGGATCTGCATTACTATTGCAATTTATTTTAACTTATAACTGCTGTATTGATAATTGCCAGTTGAGGTTTAGGCAGCCATTACTATGGTGGGTGGGTAGAAGAACGTCAAGACGGTAAACTCAGATAATGCTTGCCCTGACACAGGTTATCACTGGTCTGGGTTTCTGTAAGGTTAAGTATTAAGCCTGATATGTCTCAAAATCACAAGCTGGAAGTAGCGTTAATAAAATTACTCTTATTACTAATAATTACTATTTAAGCTGAAACCAGTTCCCATTTAACCCTTCTTTTTGTTGCAACAAATAAATCCACACAAAATCAGGACATTTAGGGATCAGGATACATTTATTGCCATGGGTTGGTCGGCCATTTTTTCCAGTGCTCCCTTGATAAGATTATGCAATATATGTGGTTGTACATAAAGGAAGACAGTAGGTACACATACATAAGACGGGGACTGACTCTTGATCATGCCAAATAAATTATCTGCGGTAAATGCACATGCCCCAAAGTATGATATGTTGGACTAATTTTTTTCACTACTACTTCCATCATTCTCATTGGTATTCCTGCTTAGTGCGTTGGAAGTTGTGGTCCAAATTAAGCTCATTAGCCCGGTTCTTAAATAATATCTATCTATATATCAATTTGCCTTTAGCTTACATTTATTTTATTGGGGCAACAGGTTATCTACCAGCATGCTAATCTCACAATAGATCAACAGGCACTTTCATGCGTCCCACAAGACTTCTGTGGCTAGTCGCAGGCTGGGCAGGAGCTGGTACACTGCCGGTGAGTGGATTACAGCCCTCTGACAGTGTAAAAGTGTGGTATGGCAGATAATAAGTTAGCATGAAGGAGCTCTGAATCGGAACATTGTGTGCAGCCAAAGTCCCTCCAGAACTGCCTGCATACAGACATACAAGTGACAACAAGCCCAGTCTGCTAAGGACTCCTCTGGCATTCTGACAATGAATGCCATCTACAACTATAGAAGCCAGAATAGATACTACAACATAAGTGCATACATGAAGAAAAATAAATAAATTTACAGCCATCATATTCCACCACAACTGGACAAGGATGATTAAGGTGTCCATGAATTCAGATTTATGCAATTTCCTTCAGCAAGAACTTATGTGATCAGTGATATCATGGAATAAGCGAGGTCAGAGACGGTAAACACTTGGCGAGCAACAGTTCACATTAGTTAGAATCTGTGATACGAGGAACACATGACACTCTGGGTGAGATGCCAGTTCATACTTTCATGTTTTGCCAAGCATGAAGGCAAAATCAGAATGGGACCCCCCCCCCCCCAAAATAAAAACCAAACAGCATTTAGCACAATCAAATATTTTTTAACCAAGTTGATCAATAAGAGCCATCATGTACATACATGGTGATGGTCTAACGCCTCCATTTTCTAGTGTAGTTTGGCTGCTGGGCTGAGAGGCAAATCCCTTCCCTTACCTTCAGCAAGGGTCTAAAGGTCAACACAGAAACCTTGCATGTACAACCAAACAGCTTCTCTTACAAATAATTTATCTTCACTTCCACTGCTCTAATATATAAGGGATCAGGGGGAAAAAAATGTTATATATAGTGACTTCCACAGCCACTCGAAGTTGGCACAGCCTCCAAACACTACTAAAAAAGCTGGACAATATAAATACCTCACTGTAGGGTTGTCAAACGTGCACCGGCCCCTTCTCTTCCTTCTCTGGCACCCAGGCCAATACAACCTGAAGGAGGTGTTCTGGTTTTCATCAGTGTGGAACACAAAACAAACCAGGAGATATACACAGCTACACATTGGATTAGTGTACGTAGAAATGTACATCAGTACATATGCAACACGTACTAATATAATATTTCTGTAGAAAATCTATTATACATATATATATGAGTAGCAAATTATAGTACCCATACATTGACAATATTGTCTCATCACGTTACATTTTTGTCCCTATTCTCTGTTTTAAGCAAGCAGCTAGAAATAGATTTTGATTGTTTAACATATTGCTGTAAACAATAGACAATGAAACATATTAAACCATGTCTCACGGTCTGTCTTCTCTGCGTCTAGTTGCCCTGTTAATCAGAGTATGTACCCTACAACGTCTCCAGTCCTGAATCTGTCTGGGGTGTCAGTGGGATGTATAATTGTGTGTTACTGGGATAATGTGATAATTACGATGGGAAATGTGATAGGTGGTGTATTAAAAAGTTGAAGTCTTTATATTCAAAGTATCAATTCATTTACCAATAAATCCCTGCCAAGACGGAAAAGTCTTTGTTAAGACTCGCCTCCAACCACCCTATTTGCATAACACAGATACGCTTTGAGTTTAGTAACGTCATGGTTGTTGGCGGCAGGGGTTGCACCAACTGGTATAGAATCGACTTTCTGGTTGAGGTCAAAGATTTTCAACCGATCCCTACTGCTTCTATAAGCTTCATCAATAACTAGCAGTATAGCCAGTTCTGGTGTTGTGCATGTTATTGGGATTCCTACTTCTTTGCAAGTGTCTGTGGTGTTCCAGAAGGATCTGATCCCCGAGTGCATTTTTGACAGTGATCGTGACATATAAGCCATTTTTTGGAGTAATCTTTTAACAACATATCTGTGTACATAGCTGTGGGTATAGCTCGGCAGAAGGCGTATTTCGCATCATAAATATAGTCAATTTCGAGTAGAAGCATATGGGCAAGTCATTTTCGCACTCTCCATGATAGGGTAAAGTACCGTATTTGCTGGAGTATAAGACGAAGTTTTTTTCAGAGCAAATGCTCTGAAAAATACCCCTTGTCTTATAATCGGGGTCGTCTTATAATCAGACCTCAAATAGGTCTGACTATGAGACGACTAAAATCCAGATCCCCCGCCCCACTTACCGGTGCTTCTGAGTCCCCGGTGTGTAGCCGTAGACAACTTATGCTGCAGCCGGAAGGAGATGTGGTTAGCAGCGGGGGTTGTCTGCGTCCATCGCGCAGACCTTCCCCGGCTGTCAGAGATCAGAGTTCCCCGCACAGAGTGCGGCACCGGTGCGGGGAATTCTCTCTGAAGTCAGAAGCACCGGTAAGTTTGGGGGGGGGGGGTGTGGTGTGTTATGGGGGGCATAAGGCACTTCTGGAGGCAAAGTGTTATATGAAATGCCTTTTAACCCCCTTAATGCCACTCTGCCTCCAGAAATGCCTTTTTAACTCTCTATACGCCACTCTGCCCCATAATATGCCCTTTAACCCCCTTAATGCCAGAGTGACATATAGGGGTATAAGGCATTTCTGGAGGCAGAGTGGCACATAGGGGGTCAAAAGGCATATCATGGGGCACAGTGGCATATAGGGGGTATAAGACATTTCTGGGGCAGATGTGCATAACTGGGGGGGGGCAGGTTGGAAAATAGAAGGAAATAAAACCAAAATATTTTTCTCAAATCATAGCTTTTATTAAAAAAAATAGTTTACATGAATTAACATTTACTGGTAAAACTTTTTTACTATAGGGTCGTCTTATATTCAGGCTTTTTCTTTTTTCCTAAATTAATATTCAGATTTGGGGGGGGGGGTCGTCTTATAATCGAGCAAATACAGTAAGTATTGGAGAGATCTGCAGGAGAGTATGGTTTGCCAGATCAATCATGAACCAAACGATCAAATGGATTGTCCCAGAACCGAGTGGAGAACTAGCCTGTGGGCTTGCAAACAGGTTAAGCATGTAATTGGGATATCTGGACAAGTCACTGAGTTCAGGGAAGGAGAGGAGTGATTTGGTGATCATTTGATTGCTTTTCTTTTAAATAAATATCTACTTCACATCAATGAACACAAGGCTGGGTCTCTGGCCCATCCTGGAAACCTAAGTTCTCAACCTCGGGCTGGGAAGGGGAGACCCTCTAATTCAATTTAAGTAAAGTCTCACCAGCTTAAGCACGGACTTTAGTAGCTGGAGGTCATTGATTCTTCAGCTTCAGCTCCAGCTCATGTTTGGTTGGCAGGCGCTTTTGGAAGACCCTCAAGTTATTAGCAGATGGTGTAAATAGCTTTGAAATTCTAACTTGACTGGATTGCCCTTCCATTTTAAATGCATTAACTACAGAAATGTAGCTACATGTAAATTCCCTACATTAATAAATGTCCTTAAGAAAGGCAAAAATGTACTAAAATGTTTTGGTAGCACACACACCCATCCAGCTACAATGCGCCTCTGTGCTCCGTATAACAACATTCAGTATGTGGTAGAGCTCGAAAGCCTCATTTTGAAACCATCGCCATGGAAACACCAGGAATCATCCCGACATCTGCTCCTTTCTCTTAATTCCATGGGTCATTTATATAAACGCAGTAAAAGGGAAAGCAGCCCGCAGCTGCACAGCAAAACAAGCCCATTGCTTTAAAGTCAGAGACCGAAAGAGAATCCCAGCGCCGTGTTTATCATTTTTTGGCCAGTCTATAAGGCAAAATAGTTTGGTTTACTTATCTCCGTTTATTTCCCCAGTGACTTAACCCGGCAGTCATATGCCGACATCAGCCCGACAGCAATGCCAGGTACCCTTAACAGGTCCAGCAATGAACCGAGTGGGTTATGTTATACCATCAGAACACACCAGATGGCCATGGATATCAACATTCACATTATAAAAATTAAGAGCACATTTGCAAGTCATGAGATAAAATATATCCTGTACTGAATGCGTTGAGCTCCAACACAATTTAATTTGCACACCAAGAAATAATAAAAAAAAATAAAAAAAATTTCTGTTCTTAATGTCCAATTAGATTAAACCGAGGATGTCTGCATTTTCTATTTCGCTATTCGCCAGTGTGCTTGCAGGCACATTATAAACAGGCCCTTCCGAATACTGCTAGTCATTCTGTAATGTGTTAAAACGTACGGATTACAAATAAAATTCGGCAGGGGTCCTGTGGCGATGCCCCATCCTGTCATGGCCTTCCCCTATATAAAAATATATTTACCATCACTGTAAACAAGAACTAAAACTAGGTAGTACAAAGGCTCATTGCATGATTAAAAGGTGACAACCTCTGACTTTGAGCTTCTATTTCTGCAAATCAATTACTTAAAGCGATATTCATGTTCACTATATACTAAGCCAGACATGGACAAGGTAGTCACTAAATTCTATCAGCATATACTAAGCCAGACACAGACAGTGGTACAGCATAAGTCCCATCACTATATATACCGAGCCAGGCATTTGACAGTGGTATAACATAACTGCCTTCGCTCTATACTGAACCAGACATTGATGGTGGTACAGTATAACTGCCATCACTATATACTGAGCCACACACTGAAAGCGGTATCACAGACAGGCAGTGATGGTGGCACACAACAACTCCCATCAGCGAGGGGAGTTATCGTGTACAGTCATTAGAGGCCCATACCCAGGAACCCTCTGTATTTCTACCAGAAACTCCAGGAGAAGCGTCGCTTCTCTGGTTGACACCCGAATCCAGCAGCAGCACCCACTGACATCATCAGGAGTCCCTGGCCACTTCCTTGATTTTGGGTTCTCCCTAACTGACCCTGCTCCTACAAACAATCCCTCCCCCCTCGGTCAGCGCCTGAGATAAGGTGTCCCACCCTTAAATGAGTTCTGTTGCCATTAGAGATTTTAGCACAAGTAAATAAAAGTGATCTGTGTTTTCTGCTTTGCAATCAGTTTAACTGGAAATTACATTTTGCTTTATGGAAGAGAGAGGTCTGATTCCGAGAGCACCACTCCTGTTTGTAGCTTTTACATGGGTTTGCATTATAACGTTGATCAATTAGCCCAAGTAAACATTAATACATTATTTTTCGTGAGCAAAGTCATGTTTTGCTTAAGGATGGATATGAAAAGGGTTTATACCAATTAACTATAAATTATGTAGAGGTGGTGGCACCATATAAAAAGATTTACTAGGTCAACAACCACTAGGGCTGGTCTTGAAGCTGCGTGATAAATGGATGCTATGTTAGTGAAGTCTCTGTAGCTTCCCGACACATCCTTATTAACCAGCAATGAAGGACCCTGACAGCAAAAGCTTTGTGGAGGTCACATGACGTTGTACCGCCAATAGCATGTAGTGAGAGGGAGTGAAAGCCCAGCACTTGACAGGTAAGGGGGGGTGTGTGTGTGTGTGTGTGTGTGTGTGTGTGTGTGTGTGTGTGTGTGTGTGTGTGTGTGTGTGTGTGTGTGTGTGTGTGTGTGTGTGTGTGTGTGTGTGTGTGTGTGTGTGTGTGTGTGTGTGTGTGCGCACAGCTGGGTGTAGCATGTATGAGTGTGACACATGAAAAAGGTTCAGGATATTTTGCTTAGGACCCCCAAAAACCTAGAGCCGCCCCAGTACTGTAGGCGTTACATATCATGCTCCAACACATACATAATGCTGAGCCTTTGTCGCAGCCTGGCATGCAGTTTGTATAATATCTAAATGTCCTCAGTGGCTGAGCTGGCATCCCTATAGATGACTATCCAACCCCACCTCATCATAGAATTTGCAGTTCTCAGCAGCTGGAGTGAGTGCTAAACCCTGACTCAACCTTGGGAAGCACTATTTTCTCACTGGTTATCTGCTGCCCTAGTGTTTGCTTAATTGCCTTACATTGCAGGTAAAGAGAAAGGGATGCAAAAAAGACATTTTATGAAAAGGTGTGCCAGACAGACATAATGACATATATACATATATATACACACACAAACTTGTTATTTCCATTACAGCGTCAGTAGTGTTAAACCGTCTACAGTAGCTGATACCAAGTTTTCCTAATCTGCATGAGTCTGTTCTCTGTGGTTGAACGCTGACATTTTGATAAATGGATCAGCCTGTCAAATAAGCTTATCCGAGCTCAGCTAAGTATATCCTTAAACGTGACCCGATAGGACTCCTCGAGATCTATGGTGGATAAAGTACAACCGTGTAGAACATCATCTTCAAACGGACAGGGAGGTTATAGGTGTTCTTACACAAGCATTCTCTATGGCCCAAAACAAAGGTGAATAGATTGTTTTTATACTACACCACAGCTTCAGCATGCTCCCAACTAACAATAAGCCACTGTTTATTAACGTGTGTGGGTGGGTTCATTCCAGAAAATTCAGTATTTATAAGGTCTTCTGTGATATTTCTGGATGAATGAATCGGGTTGTAACCCCTTCCAATGTCTATAAGAGGTTCCATGAAGAAACCTGGTTTAATAGGCATGTTCATTTTATTGATGGGGCTCAGCAATGTACCCGGTGGGCACCCCACGCCTGCCAACAAAACACTACTAATACAGGAAGAACTCTGCACCGTCCTTATATTGTTTCACGAAGAGCCTGGGCTGGCTATTCCATTCTATAGCGGATTTTTCATGTACATGATCACGTGTCTATTACCAACACTTCAGAATTCTGCACTTCATTCTTATTCATTCAATCCACAACAGATCACAAGGCAGCTATTCTGGGCTCGCACCAAAGACCCACGCAGGACCAATTAAAGGAAAAATAACCCACTGCCGCGGTGCGCATCCAGACCTCCGAAGAAGCACATCCTACCTTGTTTCCTGGAGAACCTTGTATATTCCTTGAATCCAAGCAGCTTGAGAGCGGTTTACTGAGGGAGACAAGCGGATATTACATTATTAGTAAACAAATGATGCGCTGTTCCATTTAAACACATTCCCCAGGCATTCTATACATTACACCGACCCGCTCGATTCGAATTAGCCGAATTAACTGGGAGTAATATAGGCGCTACAAGATGAAAGGGGTTTATCTGACAAGCGTTCCAATGTTTTCTTAATGGAAGTAACGGGTCAGCCGCTGCTTACCTCGCGCTGGAAATAGCCTTACTGCGTGTGACCGTCAGCGAGGGCGGAATTAATGAGCGCTGAGCCCGACAGATCGGTGGGAGGAGCTGGTGGGGTGGGCAGAGGGAGGGGTGCGAGCGGGGAGGGGAGTGAGTAGGGAGAGGAGGAGTGCGGGTGTGCACGGAGAGGGCGGGGTCTGCCCTAAAATGGTCCTTGCATCCGCTTGTACACAGCCCAGTGTAAATAGTTAAATCCAAATGCATTTTCTCAGGCTATTTATCACTATCCTTCCCCTTAGATCTTGCTTTCAGCTTTACGGAGCTTCTCGCTTATAAGCATTTCTTTCTGTATTACCTTCTATATCAAGCCCCCTTTTTAAACATTTTTCACTGCCAGATGAGCCCCAGACATTAATTATATTTTTGCATTTATGTTTTTGCTAATTTGTATAATTATATGTTTACATGTTAACATTAACATATCCAGTGGCACCAACATTTAAAATGCAAAAGCAGGTGACACAATCCAAGCAAGAGCTAAACTAGGCTGATACTTGTTTTAAATACTTTACCCGATTCATACATGGCTATTAATATGTCATAAAATCATTAAACACGCTTCTCCCCACTCCATGTCGAGAGATTTTTTGGCAGCCCATATAAAAGTTCTATGCTGTAGTACGTGAAATTAATAAACTTCCAGTATGATGTCATCATGAGGCAATGGAATAAGAAAAAGGTGCAGCACTACGATAATGATCAATAGCAGATTAACACAGAGAGAAAAGAATGCACAGATTGTAGGATCGAGGGAAGCTGGTATGTATAAAGGAGAACTGTCACCTATGAGAACATTTTGGGTCGTGTCAGAGACATCATTCGAATTGTAGAACAATCATGACGGCAACCAAAGAAATGATCCTGTAAAACAATGATAAGGAATGCTCAGAACTGCTTGTGTCTGATTTGATATCGACTTTATTATATTTGTTTATTGTTTATTATTTCATTCATTTATTGCCTTGTGTTCTGCATTTATCATATTCTTATTTAGTTGTGCTAAAATACAAAACTCTAGGAGTCAAGTGCTGCCATGAGCTTGGAAGTCATCAATTGGAGACCCTTGTCAGGAACCGACAGAACAAAGTTAGCTCAACAAGACTGCCATTAACTCAAGTTGATGAAGTTTTGTAAGTTGAAATTTTGAGATATAAGATATGTTTTAAAAAAAAATAGGTTACGCTTCTTCCAACTGGCTCACATAAATATTTATCAATGGGTCACAAAATCACATAAAAAGCTTGGTAAAGCCCTGACCCCAATCAACCCTGCTAGACCAAAAGTGTCCCTCTTTGTAATTTGGGAGGTATGGAATAGTCTTATTACTATCCTGGGTATATAATCAGAATCTGACAGAAGATAAACACCATTCCCGCCCATGTAGTCTGCCCATTTTTTCCTGCGGTAAAATACATACATGTTTAAATTTCATGTAACAACACGCACACCTTTAGTCTTCCTTCTTTGGACTCTTTCCAGAGATGATTTCTCTGGCACCGTGTATAATGTACTAGATGAGGTCTGACCCATTATCGGTGGCATGAGGGCCTCTACTAATGCACTCCTTCTACTAATGCACTCCTTCTACTGATGCACTCCTTTTTATTCTAGCATCCTGTATTTCCCGATTCATTTCAATCCCTTTGTTAATAACAAGTTCACAATTAAAGTTGCTCCTTTGCAAGCATCTTGAGTCTATGTAAAATAAATAGCTTTGTTGTCAACCTGCATCTGTCATACCGATTAAAAAAACCCCACAGTGTGTGATGTCCTATATGTGCCATTTTTGTAGGATAGTTCATTCAAAGAGCTGTGTCAGGTGCAAAATCACAAAAGTGATCTTTGGTGTGTACATGCTCCTTTAAGCACCTGCATTGCTTGCATTTTGTAAAACTCTGTAATTGTCTAGGGCACCTAAGGAAGTATACTGGGACGAGGGGGAATTTTTGTCCTAAGGCAAGACACTCCTGCCAAATGTGCTCACCTACACATACTTACACCATGCCAACCAAGTGTCAGGGACCCGAACATACCTCTCAACATTGCTAGCAGCCAAAGTTGGTGGAGAAGAGGAGAACAACCTGTTGAAGCAGAGTGCCACGATACTACATTGTAGCACTCAGAAAAGAATGGGTTTATGAAGAGATATGCAAACTATCTATAGTCATTTTCACCAATAACAACCATGTTCCCCAACATATGACGCTGTTTCGGATCAGAAGTATTTATTCAGGAAGCTTAATCATTATCCTAATTTATACAAATCTCTTCATTTGTCTTTAGTTTCATTATTAATTGTTTACATTTTGTCCTTTCGTGTATATATATATATATATATATATATATAGTTTTATCACCCTTTGTTTAGCAATTTTATTCTCTTCTGCAGTTTGGTGCATCTAATAATTGTTAAAAAAATCCTCTCTTTCCAAACCATTCAGTGATGTTTATCTCTCCCTTTCAGCAAAACAATGCTTTCTTGGCAACCCCAGCTAGCCCAGGAGACCATGTATTCCCAGAGTACCTGCTAGAAAACATATCTAAAATACCCATCCTATGAGCATAGAGCTTTTTAAACTACTAAGCTTAACCTCATCTATAATGCAATATAATGGTCGCATTATATACAAAGAGACGTATTGACAACAATTAACACCGTACACTGTCTGTGCTTAATTTGGATCAGCCAACAATATTAATAATAATCATAATACACAGGCCGTATAATACAGTAACACATACTAAAATACACAGCGCTGAAGTGCACACATCACCATAAGATAAAGAAAATTGAGTACAAACTCCAAAAGGTCAATGAAAAATGAACACAGAGGATTCTCCAGATGTAATAAATAGGGTAATTAAGCTGAGATTCTCTGGGCTGCAGTGATATCGCACTAAAAGAAATCAAATACACAAAAAGAAAAAAACAGTGCTAAAATTCCTCAATGCCACAGTATATGTATATATAAACAGGGCCGGCCTTAGGGGTGTGCGACCTGTGCGACCTGGTAGCAGGGGCGCCTGCCCGGGACTTAACTTAAAACATCGGGTTTTTTTTGTTTGTTTTTTTTAAAACTTTATTTAACATCATTCATGTTAAATAAAGTTTTAAAAACCCCCCCGATGCTTTAATCTAAGTCCCGGGCAGGGGCGCCGAGCGGTTGCTCGTGAAGTTCTCAGCAACTGCTCGGCGCCCCTTACTCTCCGTGACTCCGTCGCGGTGCCGGCTCAACATGAAATGCCGGCACCGCGGCAGAGCGAGAAGACGGATGCCTCCCGCTCTCAGCGCAGGACTCCGGCAACAAGGTAAGTGTGGGGGGGTGTAGTTTGAAGGGGCAGAGGGGGGGGTGTAGTTTGAAGGGGCAGGGGGGGTGTAGTTTGAAGGGGCAGGGGGGGTGTAGTTTGAAGGGGCAGAGGGGGGGTTTAATTTGAAGGGGCAGGGGGGGTGTAGTTTGAAGGGGCAGAGGGGGGGTGTAGTTTGAAGGGGCAGAGGGGGGGTGTAGTTTGAAGGGGCAGAGGGGGGGTGTAGTTTGAAGGAGCTCATCACGATATTCTATATGATATAAAATATAGTATATAAAAACACGAAAATAAATAATAAAGTCAAGAAAGACCAATACACTATAAAAAGAAACCTCTTTCTCTGGTGTTGTCCACCTGGCTGGGATAAACGGCCACAGCTGAAGAAGGAAACAAAACGCGTCCTGTAAGGCGCCCCTTATTTATGTTGGTTTATCCTGGCCAGGTGGACAAACAAAAGATTATTTTTTATAGTTTATTGATCTTTTTTTACTTTTGATTTTTTTATTATGATTTATTCTCTCCTTATATTCATCATGTTTTTATATCACATACAGTATTGTGGGGATTTTTACAATATATGAAACACAATATGTATATTGGTGCTTATGAACTTATGATACTCTAATAGCATTGATATATTGTATTTATTAGTTGTTTTTACTTCCATTTTGTTTACTAATCTTGATTTAATATTTATGTACTGAATAAAATGTATATTTATATATATATATATATATATATATATATATATATATCTTGTGGCATCAAGTAATTTTACACAATAAAAGAAGCTTGATTAAACCAGATTGCAGGACATAACCTTACGTTACCTGATCATTTTTTCCCAATGGGGAAGCCGCTATGCACAATAAAGCTGACTCGGCTGTAAAATGGAAAGTCGAAAGATGGAACTTAAGTGGCTATTGAAGGTAAATGTGAGTTTTAATGGACACTTAAATACAGCAACACATTATCTGTATTTGTATAATCAAATGGTGCATGATACTGTGTAAGCAAATAAGGGGATTTGCCTTGTAAATCTGAAGCTGAAAGACTGTCGTTGAATGCGTTTGGTAGTTTATTACCCTAAGGAGGGCAGAAAACTCTGTGACAAAAATCACATACCTTTCACAATGTCCACTGCCTAAAACGTTTAAACCCTTTAACTCCTTCACTTCCAGGGGGTTTCGGTACCGCAAGTCCTGGAGCTTTCATTTGAAACTTGCAAACAATAATAAGTGATAAATAATAAAATATTTTTTTTTATTCTACACTTTAGGTGCCCCTCTTCATCAATGACTAATGATGTTCGGGAACATCCCCTTATTACAGACATACCCAACATACATATTTTTTTAATGTTCTAGAAGGGCCACATCTATCCATTACATAGTACCCTATAGAGTAGTATTTTTAATAGTTATGGTTTATGGTTTGGGGTAGTGAACAGCGTTGGGAGGGTTATACATTTTACATGGAGAGTTAGGGCAATGGGCATACCTGGGGACTTGTGGGCTCAGTTTACCCAGAGCTTACTCTTGCGGGACGCGGCCTAGGCTGCTCACTGACGTCAGTGGACAATCCTGCTGATGTCGGTGGGCAGTCCCACTGATATTGTGGGAAACATCCCACGGGTGGGTCGTGTAAGGACCCCTCGCCCTGGAGGATTCAAGGGTGTTGACCTGGAGAACCAGAGAAGCCGGAGCGTTCACAGGTATGGCAATGGGATGTAATTTTTTTTTTATTATTATTTTATTAATATGATTTTACTAGTTTTTTTTGCATAGTTATCAGTGCAAAATGGATAGAGAACCCTCTAGGGACTTCTCTAACATGTTATTATGCCAGTGACATCACTTAGCTCTCTTCACTATTTGTTTTATTATTTTTAGTGATTTTTTTTCTAAATAAATGAAAAAAAAAACTTTTATTATTATTTTTTTTTACCTTTTTCACTTGTGGAAAGAGGGAGAAACATTATTTTTCTTCCCTTTCATTATTATGTTCCCTGCGATCCCCCTGTACTGATCACACTATGATCACCAAGCGATTGGAAATCCCAGCAGGGTCTGTCCTCTGATGACCTTGTGGTTGACGTTGGCAGTGACATCTCCCAGAAGGGAATGCCCAATTGCATAATTGGGCATTCCTTATGTAAGGGCTTACCAGTGCTTGCGCCTGCAGTCACTGCAAACGATTGGTCAGCTTTCTTTGATGCCAAAACAGGTGTAAGTGTAAGAGGGCATCTGATAAGAAGCTTTCAGAATCCACTCCTAAAGAACAGGGCCACCTCAGATGTGAGAAACCATTCCTCCCATTTTCCAGCAAAAAAAAGGGGGGGTGGATAGTATAGAGCCAATAACATTTGGTATAGAAGGGACATGGGTGGTGGGCTTTTTAACTTTTGTGAGTTCCAGATTAAAGTAATTGTAACTGGCAACAATGCCACAAGAGGACCCAAGTGGACCCATTCAGACAAAGTCATCTGAGGCATGAGTAATTATATACTATCCTGAAGTAACTTCTGAAATCCTAGTAGAAACAGGTAGCCCAGGAAAGGCCAAAATATGACTGCCTTCCCCACCGGAAATTATTATATGTCAGATTATCTGAGAGCAGAAAAAGCAGAGAGGGAGGGAAAGTAAACCACCACTGTGCCTATATAACCATACTTTCAATGTGGCTCCTACCTGAGGATGCCCACCAAATACTCTTCTTGCCTGTAAAGGACGTATCCACAAACTGTTTTCCAAAGGGATAGAAAATGTAGACTATACATAATAAAGCAGACTGATACCACACAGAGCAAAACTCATTTTAACTAAAGTTAATATCCCTGAAGCAGGTGGTAATTTCACTGGATAGATTAGGGGATGTTGGCAGTAAGCAAGGGCAGTGCTAAAACATGTAATAACATTCATATCCACTTCCTTCCACAAAACACATTCCAATAAAATATTTAAGTATGTGAATCAACTTGTATATTTCTTTCTTTGGAAATCATTTTCCTTATTAGAAGAAAGTTACAACTACTAGCTACTTTACGTGCAAATCCACACCTGCCTTCTACAGATCAAAGACTTCACAGCAAATCATTTGCTCTGATGTAACACAAAGACATTAACATATAAAATTACTGGTATTAACAATGACAGAACACATACTTCTTAACAAACCATGCAGTGAGGGGCTGGCATCTTTTGGCCTGGGGGCAGGTAAAGCCATGTGGCCCCATCAGCCCCTTGCACACATATTAACACACACTTTCGCACTAAAACATACTTACAGAAATCTACACACACTCTAGTAAATACTTACAAATTTGGGCTAACACAAAAACGTACATGCGCAGACTTATGATAACGCATACCTACACACACTCGTATTAACATACTTACTTACACATACACACTCATGCCAACACCTCCTGCTAACCCACACTCCCTCTAGCTCGCACACTCATGCTAGCATGAGTATCATTTAAAAAGCATTTCTATGTGATACGTCTCTGGAATCTGCCCTGTTACTTCTTAATGCATGGAGTGATCCATTTTTAAAGAAAGTAATCTATTCATTTCTCATAAGCGGAATACATTAAGATAAGTCTTCAATTCAACTCCTGTTTCCTCCACGGATATCCATCTTTTCTAGAAGCTCAGAATGTTTGCTGGGTATGAGTATATCACAATGTTCCATGGCCCTAAAAGTCAAGGAAATATGTATCAAAGGAGCAGGAGGTTGGTTTATAAATAAAATTATGTAAATTACATTATTCATTTATATAGCTTATTGCTTTATATGCATAGCTACTAAAATGGTTATAGGAGCTCTGCAAGTATGTCCTGGAGGCTTGAGATATTAAGTCTGCTTTATTCTCGGAACAGTGGATAGTTTATTTTTGCTCTGTCCAGACCCGAACTGGCCATTTGGCAAACTGGGCCAATTCCCAGTGGAGCAAACAAGGAAGGCGAGCTGGAACACGTGGCAAGCGAGCTTCCATTTTAATGGCCATTGGAGTGAAACTAAAAACCTCCATTTGTCTATATAAGCACAGGTGTTTGGGATAGTGCGCAGGTAACTATTTTTCGGTGTTTGTTCTATGTATTTTGGGCTGATGAATACTATAGCCGTTGCTGCCGCCCAAGAATGATGGGAGTTTGAGCGCAGGGCTTTCTTTTGTGTGTTTATGTCCCAATTCCCAGTGGGCCAGTATATAATGGCACCCACAATTACACTGACTGGGTATGTACTGCCGCACATTATTGGAATAAAAGAGTGTTAATTGTTCTTCCTCTTAACGAAAATACCTATGTGGTCACGCTAAACTTGCATTCTAACATACACACCACATGCCAGTCAGCACATGCTATTGTTTGGCAAAATCATGTTGTCATAACAATTAATCAATCCTTCCTGTTTTAAGTGACTGTAAATATCATATTTGTTAAAATCGTCTAAATGTAGATTCAACTAGTTGGTCCTCTCAGAAAGAGTTGATTTCATGGACCACTCGTAAGCTACTGGTGGTAAAAGAGATAACGATATAGGATACCGGATAAAGAGATCACAATTACGCTAGAACACTCAATAGGATGTATGCTGTGTAATAGTTATATTTTGTACATGGGGGTCTTTTTATAAACACGCTACAGATGTAAAAATCTATCTAATCAAGATTCCATTCATCAATCTCCCAATAACCTTACTTGTACATAGGGATGAAGCGGGAAGGGTTAGTTTAATCCATCTTGAGTAGGAGACAAATGCATGAAATGTTAGACAGTCTCATCCTGCATCGCATCAGCTGAGTTGGTTGTACCAGAACCAAAAACCCCTCCAGATGATGAGCAGATACTTTAAATAAATTGTAAGAAGAATGAAAAAAAATTGGTTGTCTGGTTTTTAACAGCTGTAGATTTTTTGGTCTCTGGGGTTTCACTCTGAGATTGTATTGAGATTTTGCAAAAATGGCGAGGAAATACATTCTTAATGGATAAACATTTGCTTTAATTGCAGTATACTGTAACAGCTAATGGCGTTTATAGTGCTTTGCCTTGCATTAGTTTTAGTCTGAAACAGGTAGAAGTCTGGTCTACTCAATGAATGGCTGCCACCTTCTGGCCTTATATGCAGATATAGCTGAGTAGCCCTCTGACCCCTAAATCCCTAATAACAAACACTATAAAAAAAGTCCCACTAACACACATATACACACCAACACACACTTGCACACTTGTACAAACTCACATTAGGACACACATATATGCTCATTCTAAAACAAACTTACATTAGAACATTCGTTCTGTCACACCGCAGATCCCCTCACCAGACCTCACACCCCTGGACTGGAGATCTTATTCACGTATCTGGGAATTCTTAGGGTTTAACTACAAAGGCCTTAACTCCCAAATGTTTAAACATGGTTTTCACCTGTTTTAGTATAAAAAGGACTTGTGCGTTCGGATTCATCCAAAATTAAATTTAAAATAATTTTGTCAAATTTGTCAATTTGTACAAATGTCAGAAAATGAGGGGGGGGGGGGTCAACAAAACAAACTCTGTTGGCAAAGGAGAGACATTGAGAAAAAGTTTTAGCGAGAGAGTAATAGAGTGTGAGCGAATGGGTGACCATGCATTTTGTTTCAGAATCAAAAAAGCCCCCTGAATTATGTGAGATTTGTCAGAACGAAAAGGGTAGGAAACTAAATTTATTGTCCGAAAACAAATGGACCAAAAACTAAATGAAAAATTCCTCTGAATAGTTTTTGGTCGATGTGTCCAAGTCTAATAAAGAAGGTTAGCACCCCCTGCTGGCTGAACTTTGGAATAGCAACTGCACAAAATTATTAGATGTTTTTCCCTGCTTACTCTCATCTACCTGTTTTGAAACCGCCTTCAAACTTACATGAGGCTTTTCTTGGATGTCTAATTTCTCATGAAATAGAAAAAAAGGCCATGCAAGTTGCTTAAAAAGAATGATTCTGCCACTTGTAGTAGAAGTAAAGCAATCACAGTTACTTTTTACTGGCAGCTATGAACTAGCTACTATAGTGACTGCTCCACTTTCACCATCTTTAACATAATTTATATGCAGTACTTAGTTTCATCGTCGAAGCAAATTTGAAGTAATTAATACTGAGCCAGAGGATTGTACTGTCTAGTTGTATAGATTGTCTCTATATTACTAGGTTAAATATGAATTCTTTATTTCGATAAACAGTATGTTGATAATACACATTCTATACATTACGCACAGCCATACATCTTGCAGGGGCCATCATCCTTCAGCCTACTTACTTTGACCTAACAAACACTTCAGTTACTAACAGTTCTCCTTCAAGAAGGATGATGATAGAAATGTCTTTCACTGGTCTGTGCTTTAAGTACCACTGGGAGTTTTAAAATATGTGCAGCTTGTGAAGCAATAGTGCTCTCTAGTGGGCAATTTTATTTTGCACTTTTGATATATTATGGCTAAAACTTACGCATGTCTGTCCACTGACATTATTTGGTAAATATGCCTGCTAAATACCTATTGTAAATTGAAAAAGCTAAAATAGAAAAACTATATAAAATAAAGAGTACAAATATTTGTTGTGAATTGTATGAATGTTAAATACATGGTATTAATAAGGTATGAGCATCTCTTTCAATAGTACCATATTTGCTCGATTATAAGACGAGTTTTTTTCCAGAGCAGATGCTCTGAAAAATACCCCCCCATCTTATAATCGGGTCGTCTTCTAATCAGACCTCAACTAGGTCTGACTATGAGACTAAGATCCAGATCCCCCGCAGCGATGCAGGGGACCTGGATCCTCCTGTCTCCCTCCCCCCAACTTACCGGTACTTCTGAGTCCCCGGTTCTTAGTCCGGGCAGCATGTAGAGCTCTACTCGAATCGCGTACACAACTTCCGCTGCAGCCGGGAGAAGGTGGGGTTAGCAGCGGGGGTTGTCTGCGTCCATCGCGCAGACCTTCCCCGGCTGTCAGAGATCAGAGTTCCCCCCAGGCACATGGAAGCTGTTTGTGGAAAAAGATGGCACCGTTAAGCTGTTTGGGTACAAGGATGACATTGCTAAGCTGTTTAGAGACAAATATGGCACTGGAAAGCAGTTTGGGACAAAGTTGGCACTGTTTAGTTTGGCAACAAGGATGGCACGGTTACCCTTTTTTTAAGGGATCATGACCAGTGACTATGACCTGTATTTTATTAAGAAAAGGTATGGAAACCCTAATGGCTAACTTTGACCCTCCAGCTACTGCTAACAAAAAACTCCTACCTTGCTTTGGATTCTAAGATGCAAGCCCCCTCTTAGACTTTAGGTGCTCCCACTGGTCAATAGCAGATACAAAAAAGATATGACTCCACTCCTACAATTAATAAAACGCTGGGCAACTAGAAGCTTGTGCAAAAAAGTATACTTATTTTCAGCGCTTACAGGAGCCCCTGTGCTGGTGGAAAGAAACAATACCATACATGTTTCTCTCCCTCAGGCGCTCATCAAAGGCTGATTCCAGTTACCGTGGACTACAGTTACCGATATGCTCAGCAAGGCATTTATCAGGCCGAGCTTAATGGATGACTGATCTTGGTGAAAATGGTTGAATTTACATTTTTCATGAATAGTATGTGCCAATACTATTCAATAAGTCCTTAATCATGTGCGCTTCATTTTAGGTGTGTGCAGTTGTGCCAGACTGCCTGGATTGTTTTTCTAATTCAAAGTGAGTCGCCTGAACTTTATGAGGCAAAAGAAGTAAATAATTTCTGGTCAATGCTGAAGCAAATGATTACTGACAGCTTTCATGCATCACACATCACTGGCTTTTCTCTATCCTGTCTCACCCAGTTTCACTGTTCTTTTGATTAACAGTAATTATGGAAAATTGAAACCATTTCTGGGCCAGTGTAACCTACAGGAAGAAACTGAAATTGAAAAATGACGTGTAATGAATTCTAGATCAATACAATCTGGAAAAGGGTTTTGAATGGAGTAACAATGTGAAGAAATGAAGATCTTTAGCTATTGGAGTATTATAGTAGTGAAAGTTCAGAGATGAGCGGAAGGATGAAATTTGTGAAAAGGAAACATTAACATGTTTAACCCCTTCATGACCAAGTGTCTGTGTGTATGAGAGGGAAGGCTTTATGTGCCTCCCCCATTCAACCCTTAATATAGAGCCTAAACTAAAAAGAGGGAGTGGGACTAATTTCTGTGCAAGAGAAAAAACATTTCCTCAGGTTTTAAAATAGATTGGTGACGGCTAGGAACGTAGGCTTGACAAATATTGAGATTTAATGTTAAAAACATATTGAAATGGCTGTGTTATAAAATGGTTAGAAATTGGTAAAGAAATGAAGGATGCGAAACACCAATTAACAACTAGCTAACATATACAAAATCCAAAATAGATTTTTCCTTTAAGAATATTCCATATGGCTTTACAGTGGCAAGAAGAAGTGAACCCTTATGTGGAATTTACAGTATTTATGTATACATTTATCTTAAAATATATGATCATTATCTACTTTATAATAACAATAATAATAATAATGAACAAACACAATCTAGACTTGTGCACAAGGTCCAAAATCATTTAGGATTGATTTATAACCTACCTTTTCCCCTGTAAGCACCACCCCTTCCTCTGCTGATCTCACCGCTTCCTCTTGAGGCCCACATTTTCCTCTTTGAGCTCCACCTTTTCTTCTCTGTATATCAAATGTACGGTGAATGAAGAAAAATATTTGATCCCCTGCTGATTTTGTATGTTTACCCAAAGACATGATCAGTCTATAATTTTAATGGTAGGTTTATTTGAACAGTGAGAGACAGAATAACAACAAAAAAATCCAGAATAAAGCATTTCAAATAAGTTATAAATTGATTTGCATTTTACTCAGTGAAATAAGTATTGGATCCCCTATCAATCAGCAAGATGTCCGGCTCCCAGGTGTCTTTTATACAGGTAACGAGCTGAGATTAGGAGCACTCTCTTAAAGGGAGTGCTCCTAATCTCAGTTTGTTACGTGTATAAAAGACACCTGTACACAGAAGCAATCAATCAGATTCCAAATTCTCTGCCATGGCCAAGACCAAAGAGCTGTCCAAGGATGTCCAGGACAAGACTGTAGACCTACACAAGGCTGGAAAGGGCTACAAAAAGCTACAAGACCATCACTAAGCAGATTGGTGAGAAGGTGAAAACAATTGGTGCGATTATTCGCAAAAGGAAGAAACACAAAATATCTGTCAATCTCCCTCAGTCTGTGGCTCCATGCAATATCTCACCTTGTGGGGTTTCAATGTTCATGAGAACAGTGAGGAATCAGCCCAGAACTACACGGGAGGATCTTGTCAATGATCTCAAGGCAGCTGGGGCCATAGTTAACGAGAAAAAAATTGGAACACACTATGCTGTGAAAGACTGAAATCCTGCAGCACCCGCAAGGTCCCCCTGCTCAACAAAGCACATGTACAGGCCCGTCTGAAGTTTGCCAATGGACAACTGGGTGAAAGTGTTGTAGTCAGATGAGACCAAAATCAAGCTATTTGGCATCATTGCCAGAACAGATGAATACTATATTAGGGCACCTAAAATAAAGGATAAATTGGTGAAGAGTTACTTTAAGGAGAAAAAATAAATAGCTAATAAAGTTAATTTTTTAACTATCGCTAATGGTTTTTTCAAATGTGGACTTTGTTTGGCCTGCAGAACTGCAAAGAAGGGCAACAATAAGATAACTGAGTTTAAATCAAATATCACAAATTCTAAATATAATATTAAAAAACAAATTACTTGTCACTCTAAAAACGTGAAATACCGTATTTGCTCGATTATAAGACGAGGTTTTTTCCAGAGCAAATGCTCTGAAAAATCCCCCTCGTCTTATAATCGGGGTCGTCTTATAATCAGACCTCAAATAGGTCTGACTATGAGACTAAGATTCAGATCCCCTGCAGCGATGCAGGGGACCTGGATCCTCCTGTGTTATGCCCCCCCCAACTTACCGGTGCTTCTGAGTCCCCGGTGCTTAGTCCGGGCAGCGTGTAGAGCTCTACGTGATTCGCCCGGACTAAGCACCGGGGACTCAGATGCAGGGGACCTGGATGCTCCTGTGTTATGCCCCCCCCAACTTACCGGTGCTTCTAAGTCCCCGGTGCTTAGTCTGGCCAGCGTGTAGAGCTCTACGCGATTTGCGTAGAGCGGAAGTTGTCTATGCGAATTGCGTAGAGCTCTACACGCTGCCCGGAGTAAGCACCGGGGGACTCAGAAGCACCGGTAATTTTGGAGGGGGGAGGGGGAGGGAGTGTTAAATGGGGGGCATAAGGCATTTCTGGAGGCAGAATGTTCTGTGAAATGCCTTTTAACCCCCTTAATGCCACTCTGCCTCCAGAAATGCCTTTTAACCCTCTATACGCCACTCTGCCTCCTGAAATGCCCTATACCTCCCTATATGCCACTCCCAAAAGGCATATCATGGGGCACAGTGGCATTTAGAGGGTTAAAAGGCATATTATGGGGCACAGTGGCATTTAGAGGGTTAAAATGCATATCATGGGGCACAGTGGCATATAGGGGGTATAAGGCATTTCTGGGGCAGAGTGGCAACCTGGGGGCAGATGTGTATAACTGGGGGGGCAGGTTGAAAAAAAAAAAGGAAATAAAAACAAAATATTTTTCTCAATCGTAGCTTTTATTAACAAACAATTGTTCACATAGTTTACATGAATTAACATTTACTGATAAAACTTTTTCCCTATAGGGTTGTCTTATATTCAGGCTTTTTCTTTTTTTTCATAAATTAATATTCAGATTTGGGGGAGTCATCTTATAATCAGGGTCGTCTTATAATCGAGCAAATACGGTATTTACTGAGTTGTCCCTGTGGGCTACAATATGTGGGGCGCACGACGAGAGCCCTACACACTAGAGTAGAAGAACATCAGAGAAACATCAGAAATGGATACGATAAACATAGTGTTCCTATTCACTTTTTAACCCACCATAACCAAGATCCAAAAGATCTTGAATTTATTGGCATAACACAGGTTGGCAAATCTTGGAGAGGGGAGGTTGGGACAACAGGAGATGGAATGGATGTTTAGACTTAAGACCTTGACTCCTAATGGGTTACAAAACTAGTATGTGCAAAAACAAAGTGATGAAGGACAGTCTATGTATATATGGAGAGAAACAGTGACCAATATACTTCCCTTCTTTCTTGTCACTGGTTCCGGGTACCCAGCTGCAGCCCGTACAAAACACTCTCCAAGTGTTTTTATAACAGAAAAAGGGACACTAGGGGGCGCTCGTGTACACAGGTTTGGGGAATCGAAAAAATAAAACAGAAAGAAATGATTGCGTGGTATTGTATACAAAGGTGGCGCTGTACGACTAAATAATACACTCACACTTTGCGTAAACTTTCAGGCATCATAAAACATCCAGTCCTCCAGGTAGATATATAATTGGAATATGCAAGGAAACAGAAGACACGTGGAAACCACAATGGTGTTGTACAAAGCAATAGTGTGACCCGCAAATATGGAGAGGCACTTACACTTACTACAGGGGTATCTCGCCCATCCGATATGTATTCCTTGTATTCCTTCTCCGTGCTGTTGGATACTTTTCGTATTCCCCGGATGTGAGCTGGTGCTTTGGGATGGAATAGAGGTAAGACCACACTATATTCCAATCAAAAAAAATTTATTTGTAGGCTATAAGCCAAAACGATAAAAAGGTATAACAAATATCCCCTCAGGGATGTTTAAAAGACCATAGATAAATAAAAAATCCGAATAAAAGAGCTCTATAAAATCCTTAAATCCTCTACGCGTTTCGTCAAATAGACTTCATCAGGAGTATTCATTGCTTGCTGTGTGTTTCTTTTTAAATGTTCCGGGCGTCATCCTAATCTGCCGGCGTCTGACGTCAGTCCGTGCGTCGTCATCGACGTGCCGTCTAGCCCTCTGACCCTCCGTGTATGCCGTGGAGATGCGTGCCATAAAAAAAACATCGGTAAGTAAAAAAACTTTATTACTACACGTTCATGCACATCAGAACATGCAGACATATCCTCTTATATTGTCCAGCAGTACCGGAAACCGGGGACACCCCGGGCCGCAACCAGGGCACACTGGGACCATCGGGCACCGCGGATAGCAATACCAGTGTCTCTTTGTATTATTTGAAGTGTATGGGATGGTACTGGATGCCGAGACTTAAAGCAAGGACAGGGGGGAGAGATTACATCCACGAAGGAAGGTATTACTCACATTTATGTTATCTCCGGTACATGAAGATTGTATTATTAAATGAATATTCTAAATTATATACTGAACAGTATATTTTTTCTTTTCCTTCCATAGGTACTTTATTGGGTTCAAAAATCTGCATATTTTGTATGGTACTAGAGACATAAAGGGATGAATATATAAAGGAATGTGGAAGAATATATATATATAGTGCTGAATATATTCCGTATATCTAAGTGATAGGGTGTATGGTACTAAAGACATAAAAAAAATATAAAAAAATATATAAATATATGAAAAAATATGAAAACAAATAATATGTATATATAATGCTGAATATGTTCCATCTCTATTGTCCTATGTATGTGTGAAAATTGAGAATAAATGTATACGTTACTTAATAAATGAAAATGATGATGTGATGTATGAATTTAGAAGAGAATCTAAGTGTATGTGTTATTGAATCAATGAATATGATGAAGAAAAAAAATAAAAAATAAAAAAATATAATAAAATGATGAATAAAAATGATGATGATGAAAAATAGTAATAAAAAATAGTAAAAAATGAATAATGAATAAAGATGGGTGTGAAAAATTTGTCATTGGTGTTCTTATTATTTCTTCTATTTCCATTAAATAATGAGAGGCCAATTACATATATGTCAGTATATCTAGCTCCATATTCAAACCTCCCTTCTTAAAAGTTTTTAATTTGAAAATCCATTCGGTTTCCCGTTTCAACCGTACTACCCCCTCTCCAATTGGGGGGGACCCAATCTATCCCTATGATCTTTAGGGTATCTAAAGAGAATTTTGGGCACATATTGCAGTGTCGGGGAACACTATGTTTGATATCCTTATTTTTTATATTCCCGAGATGTTCTAATACTCGTTCTTTCATCGGCCTTATCGTTCTTCCTACATATTGTAGCCCGCACCCACATTCTAATAGATACACTATGTTCTTAGTCACACAATTTATAAAGTGTTTAATGGTATATATTTGACCAGTAGATGTACCTGCAAACTGATTTGTTTTTCTGGGGAGTGATATACACATTTTACAATGGCCGCATTTATGAAACCCATTTGGTTTCCTACCTATAAACATATTGGAATTTTGTACCGTTATTTGTTTTGGAAGGACACTTGGGGCCAATACTGTTTTTAACGATCCTGTCTTTTTAAAGATTATTTGTGGTCTATCTGGTATTGTCATGCCTAAAATTTCATCGTTTTTTAGTATGTGCCAATGTTTATTGATAATTTGCTTGATTTTGTTGGCTTGGGTATTGTATTGTGTAAAGAACGAGAAACTGAAGTCCCTCCCCTTTGATGTATTGAAAGACTTGTTTTTGTTCCCCAGTAATTTTTGTCTATCCACTACCTCTACTTCACGGAGGCTACTCTCTAGTTTATCTTCCGGATAGTTCTTCTCTAGAAATTTTTGTTTAATCTCTTTAGCTTTTAGTTCAAAATCCTCTCTCTTTGTACAGTTTCTTTTTACCCTCAGATGTTGGCCCTTTGGGATGTTATTGAGCCACTGGGGGTGGTGGCAACTATTATAATTTATATACCCATTTCTGTCCGTGGGTTTACTGTAGTTTCTGGAACATATCTGATTACCTTCTGAGAATAACTCCACATCCAAAAACTCAATTTGTTGCTCCTGTATATTTGAGGTGAATTTTAAATTAAATTTATTATTATTGGCATATTTAATGAATTCATTTAGATTTTCTTTTGACCCCTTCCAAATAATAAGAATATCATCTATATATCTCTTCCAAAGCACCAGGTTTGCACCGAATGGATTGTTATTCCATATGGATTGATGTTCCCACTCTGCTACGAACAGATTTGCGTAGCTCGGTGCAAACCTGGTGCCCATCGCAGTCCCGCATAGTTGGAGGAAAAAAACGTCCTCAAACCAAAAGTAATTATGTTTCAATATATAATTGATACATTTCAAAATAAATGATTTTTGTAATGGATTCATGTCTGTATCTCTCGATAAGGTACTGTTTATCGCTTCCAAACCCTGTTCATGGTCTATAATTGTGTATATAAATTTTTTATTTATCTATGGTCTTTTAAACATCCCTGAGGGGATATTTGTTATACCTTTTTATCGTTTTGGCTTATAGCCTACAAATAAATTTTTTTTGATTGGAATATAGTGTGGTCTTACCTCTATTCCATCCCAAAGCACCAGCTCACATCCGGGGAATACGAAAAGTATCCAACAGCACGGAGAAGGAATACAAGGAATACATATCGGATGGGCGAGATACCCCTGTAGTAAGTGTAAGTGCCTCTCCATATTTGCGGGTCACACTATTGCTTGGTACAACACCATTGTGGTTTCCACGTGTCTTCTGTTTCCTTGCATATTCCAATTATATATCTACCTGGAGGACTGGATGTTTTATGATGCCTGAAAGTTTACGCAAAGTGTGAGTGTATTATTTAGTCGTACAGCGCCACCTTTGTATACAATACCACGCAATCATTTCTTTCTGTTTTATTTTTTCGATTCCCCAAACCGGTGTACACGAGCGCCCCCTAGTGTCCCTTTTTCTCCTAATGGGTTAAACAGCGATTTTGAATTGTGTAATTTTTTGTAATATGTATTCTTATCTATTTATTTATTTATATTTATTCAGAACATTGTGGCGCTGAGAGGAGGAATTTTTGAATATCGATAGTCGAATTTTTATGTATTTTTAAATATTTTTTATTTTATAAACATAAGTATACTTGTATCTATTTTATATGTACATTTATTTTATGATTCCTGAGAACCCTGTATATATAACTATATGGATTAACCTATGTGGGGGTTTTATATGCATTTATTGTATGTCATTTTTATATATTTTTTTAAAGAGAATTTGTATATGCATACATAGGGGTTAAATTAAACGAATCATAGTGAATACTCACCTGAAACAAATTATTGGCATCAGCTGTTTGATTTCCTCAGCAGCCTTACACCAATTAGGACAGACCGGCTGCTTTATAAACCAGTAGGCAGAGCGTCAAGCGCATGCACCAGATGAAGCGATAAGCGAAACGCGTAGTGCATGTTGACGACATTGGGAGGAGGAGTAGCATTACGGAAGTGGATCAGAGGACTAAGACGGTGTCTCTTTGTGGTAGCGCTGCTACGAAGTTTGAAGCCTGGACTCTGTAACATCCGAAACGGAGGACAACAAGCTTGCCATTCTTTTATACATTAAAATTATAATTTTTACCTACTCCCCTCCGCTGCCTACCTTCTTTATCTACAAGTACCAGTGTGGGATAAAGAAACTCCTAAGGAGACCATTACACTCTATGTATGGGCATATTTATGCCCTTTAAATTGTAAGGGTCCGATCTGCTTAATAGCACTTTTTTAAGACCTACTTTGATATACTACACCATAATTTTTTTTCTTTCTTTTTTCTCTTTCCTTTATATATGAACCTTTTGGATACTGTGTATGGGAACTCTCGCTGGAAGGGTATCTTCGTACATATTATTTTTGTGTTGCACATATAATTTACTCACTTATTATTTGGGTGCGCAGACACTTGTGTGGTTTTGATTGTATTTAATTTGGAACATTTTGGGGAGTTTATTCCTGTGTTTTTGCAGCACCACCTCACCAGAAGGTGTAATACTTATATTTAATTAGAATATTGCACTTCACTTTTTTGTATTTTTAGTTATTAGCTTAAGCACATTGTGTTTGTCTATATGTGTGACTTATGATGTAGATCAGATCACGTTTTATGAACAATTAATTAACTTAATTCACTTAATTTTTCTTGCTACTGTACGTTGTCAAGAATTTGAAATAACCTAAATCAGTTAATTGGTTACAGAAAGTAAAAAGGAAATAAATACTGGTATGCTATTGAAGACCTAACCTGCAAATATTCTAGTTGGGTGAAGCACTAAATAAACAAAAATGTGTACAACAAATTCAGAAAACAAAAAAGGACAATTTATTATAAAAATTTGAATTATGTTTCAAAGCCTCAACATAACTAGAAAAGCCTCAGACTGATTTATGCCATGACTCACATCTCAAAAAAAACCAACTAAAGTTAAAAGACTTTATATTAGCCAAAAAGCCCATGACATATAATATATCAAGGCCAAAGAAAACATCATACTGTATACAATGGCACAATCTGCCAGGAATCTGTCATTATCTGCCACCAGCATCAACATTAAACATTTAGAAAAAGAATGAAAAAAAGGAAGCCTCTACCAACACAAGGGTCTTCAATACAAGAAGATAACAAAGCCAATGAAAATGACCCAATCTAAGAGGGTTAGATAAATGCTGTAATGCATATGGTCTTTAAAAAGATATATATCATACAGAGACCATCACAATTAAACTTGTTCTGAGGATGGTGGGAGTTAGTTACTTGATAATAATGGATGACCGTACATAGTTGGCAATAACAGCAGACCAAATGGACAATGGGGAACTACAGAAGTGTTCCTCATGGTAAGTAGGGGACATTTCCATCAAAAAGCTCCCATTTGTCTGTGTAAACTGTAAATTGTAATTACCTTTTTAGGCATATTGCTTTAATGTTTAGATGTTGAAGTAAAGTATATCACTTTACGTTATGTGTATTTAATTATCCATACTGTGTATATATATATATGACATCATATCCCAGTGCTGCGTTTATGTTTAGGCTAATTTCATTAGCCTGTAGTTGTGGGAAGGGCTGTGGTTATTTAACCAACGCCTGTTCTTCCTACAGCTACATTGCAGCGTCTTGCAGTTGAGGTGCTGGGCTGGAAGTGATGTATCTGATGCCGTCAGTCTGTTATGCGGTTAGGCTATGTGTAATCAGTCTGTATGTGGTAGGTCAGTCACTATGTTTTCAATTGGTGCGTGTGTATCTATCCAGCCATGTGTATCTATCTGGTCCATGTGTATCCAGGGCTGTAATTGCACTTATGTTTTAGTAGGTCATGTACTGGTTTTGTTTGTAACAGTTTTGATCCTCAGTAAATAGCCATAGGTGAGCCTAATCACATCACATCTAGGAGCCAGAGACAACACAAAAACCCAGCCTGGGCTCTATATAGCAATTGACCCTGAAAGTGAATATACACAAATATGCACGTTAACATACACGTTCAAGTTTATTACTTTGCTGGATACACCTTCCAGCCTCCTCTGGCTTATGCACTCACTAAATCCTCAGCAAAAACGAATCCCACCAGCTGATTGCCTTCCATTATATAGGCACCACCTAAGGTAACTGGTCTCCAAGTGCAAGAAAAGGGAAGGGACCCAACAATGTTCTGGGACCTAAATAACTCCTTTCTAGGAGCTCACCTCTGTTGATTTCACAATACGAAGACTGAAAATGAAGAAAGAAGATGTACAACCTAGAAAAGAAGCGCATGATTTACTGTGGCAAATGAGGCAGATACTGTACATTAAAATGGAGGAGAAAAGTAAAATGCCCTTTGGATTTTGTGGGGATCATTTGTTAGTAGATGAAGAATCACTTTAGTTTTACTAACGCACATCAGATCATTACCAACCTCTGCTCAATGCCGTTCCAAATGAGTTGTAATATACAAAAGGTTAGGAGGCATATCATTGATTCAACTCTTCCAGACAGAGGTGGAACATACTATAAACAGTGTATTGTTTTGTCTGGAACTTTTTATGATGTGGACCTCATTCATCTCTCTTATGTTGAAACCCTCCAAAGGCATAATGTAAGAACACCAGTTAAATCCAGCACTGGTAAATTATAAATATCCATTGTTACTTTTCTCAACTGTACCTGTAGTTCAGGAATTAAATAGTTGATCCTAGAAATAAGCTTTAGATGCATCGTTATTATGATAGACGTACAAAAGCGATCTATTTGAACAGTTGTGTCAAACTTCAAAATTTCCTGCTGCTACAACTTCACTTTCAAGCTCCTCCAAAATTACTTGGGGGCAAGAGGAGGCAAAATGAGTTCAAATAGCCAGTGAGAAAAAAAGTGAGAAAAAACAACCCCTGAATATAGAACAGGAGATGGCCTTTCAGTGCCAAATAGGTGGTAAATTAATGGAAATCATTGGAGGGCATTCATCCCAACACTTTCATAACTTTTCCCATATATATATCACTGTTATAATTAAAATATACATGACTTATTAGGTCAGCAGCTATTTTCCAGCTGCTATAATGATGTTTGTGAGTCATTTGGTCCATACGGTATGTCCTGTTGACTGAAGCTATGCCAAAAAACCTAATAACCTAAATAGGGTTTGACATTTTGTGCCATGTAAAAGTGTTATTTTTGATGTATGCACGGATAAGCTGTTAGGGAACAAGGCTGGCACTGGAAAGCTGTTTTGTGGGACAAAGCTGGTGCTGATAAGCTGTTAGGTTGGCAATGGGAAGCTGTTTCTTGGGACAAGATTAGCAATGGGAAGTTTTTTCTTTGGACAAGGTTGACAATGGGACGCTTAATTTTGAACAAAGTTGGCAATGGGAAGCTTTTTTTGGACAAGGTTGGCACTGGGAAGCTGTTAGGGGACAGTGTTGGCACTGGGGAACTGTTTTTTGTGACAAAGTACTGTGAAGTTGCTTTAGGGGACAAACTTGGCAATGGGAATGTATTTTTTTTAAACAAGGTTGGCACTGGGAAGTGAGATTATATTTACAATTTACTGTATTGTTAGTATTTTATTTTCAAGAATATATTTACACCAATATATCTTTTATTTAAACATTAAGAAATTAGATTTTTTTTGCAGTTTATTAGATATAGTTAGAAACAATAAAAAAGATGTCTAGAAGTATGTAGCCAGCGATTGCGTAAATACTGAAAAATGTGCCGGCATATAAGCTTCCCAAGCACTTGCCCTGAATGGCAGTTAGGAAATGTGGTCACCCTACCCACAGCTACACCCTCCGCTGCCACGATCCTCACTATAAGGTGCTGGCATATGATGTCATATCCTGACAATCCATGTCTTTTAATGCAGTTTATTGACCTGTTGGGGTAATCAGAAATCTCCTCTGTAACCATTCTATTGACCAGCAGTACACCAAAGTGCCTGATCGCCCAAGAGGGCAGTCTGATCCCCAGTTTTCTGGCAGAGCAACTACCTCGTCTGAACCTGCCACCCTAGTGCTAATCAGCCAAGGTCAGAATATTGCACTGCCCCTAAATTGACATACTGTCTTTATTATTCTTTAGTTATTCTGGTGCCCTTTACTATTGAGCTTCATTAAAGGAAAAACAAATACACCAGACAGTGACAATCACTGAAGGGGTATAAACCTTGTAGCAAAATGATTGGCATGTTGCCATACCAGGATACATGTTATACAGAGATAATAGAGATGGCAGAAAAAGAGGGTAACTTTAGAACTTGGTAACAAATTGGTTGTTCACGTTGGTGTGATGTATAAACCCACTGGACACACAGAGTAGCTCGACCATCTGCTACTTGATGAAATGACTAATATGATGCTAAAGGCAGCAGAATGTTGGATTAAACTTGTTAGCAAGACTAAAAGAAAAGGGAAACCACTGTGGTACTTTGCAGATTTGGCAAATATACTAAATGAGAAACGGACTCAAAATTAAGAAGAAGGGAACAAATATAAAGATAAATTTAGGGATTAGGCAAAGCGCGTTATTGGATCCACCAAAACAAAAGGCCTACGAGAAAATTGCCAGATTACCAAAAAAGAGTCACAAAACCTTTTCTAGATATATAAGTTAAAGAAGAAAACATAAACTAGGAACAATGAAACTAAAAACAAATGAAGGGAAATAAATATTTCTGTTTTTACAGAGGAACATGAAGGTGAGGGACCTCAGTTAGCAAAGAGAAATCGGGTGACATGTAAAACAGGTATTTGAAAGGGGGAGCAATGTTAGGACAAGAGGTCAAAGTCTAGAACTAGAGGGTCAGAGCTCTATAAGTTCTGCTTTACTGAGTGGTGGAGGGTAATACATTGAGAGAATTTTAACGGCTACTGGATAGGCATAAAGCAGACCAAGAACTGATATGGGTTCGAATCATGTACATCAGGAAAAATGGAACTAGATGGACCGAATGGTTCTTATCTGCCATCAGATTCTCTGTTTGTGTAGCACAGAGAAAATACTAGCGTTCTGGGGAAGATCAATATCACAAAGTACTGACTGATTTAAATGAACCCCTGTAATGTGCAAATAGTGTCGGAAACATCAACATTTATGTTGTGAAGCAAAATTGAGATCTGACCTAATATTGTATTGTTAAGTTGAGATTAGAACCCATAATTGATTTTGTTTATCTTTCATACTGAAGATCTCTGGTTTGATAGAGATGAAAGGTCATATTACACAGCAAAAAGCAAGTTTCAGATTTTATATTTGAACGGGAATCTATAATAAAATCACTTCTACGGTATATCATTTTTCTGGAACCTATAACCCTCGCAATTGGCACAGAATGGGTTAAGCATATAGGAGACACACAAAAGCCTCCGACACCGATTCCTCACTGTCTGTAAATAATTAATTCATAGTTTCTGGCTGAATGGGGCTGTGGAAATGAAGCTGGGATAATTCAGTGGCTCTGTCACATCAGTGCTGGATATTAAGGCAGTGAGGCCAGCCTTGTGTGTGTTGGGTCATGCATAGCAAATGCTCGAAACTAGAACTCCATTACGCGGAGTAAAGCCCAGATCATTAGTTTGTTGACTAAACCGCGAGCCTCTGAATCATTACTCTAGGTAACTGCTTGAGGATGCTTGAAGAAGCTGTTCCCTTTCCATTTACAATTGCCATTCCTTTACAATACAGTGTATTTAAGCACATCTCCTATGAAGGTCATATGGGTAGATGATCATGTGTGACCAGTATGTACAGCTGGTCTCTTTCAGTCACAGGGGTACATATACTTACACTGGTCTTGCCAACTTTTGTTTTATCACTAATAGGCGTAAAAATTAGTCTCTATAAACATTAAAATGGTTTATCCATTAAAGTGTGAGTTTGCAGTGGAGTTGCAGTTTCAACTCCCCAACTTCACTATGCATTATGAAGCTTTTGCAGGCAGGGACTGGTTGATCCTCCATCTCTATTATAAGACAGACTTGGGTAACCAACGGAAAATCTCAGTAATGGCTTTAATGGCTTTACTTTGCGATTCAGAGGAAATTTGGAGTACTTTTTTGATTTGGAAACAAATATTGGTTGTCACTCACTCTCACTTACACTCTATCGCACTCTCAAACTCTCTCAATGTCTCCCTACTTTCACTGACGACCCCCTCCATGTCTCTACTTCTCTGTCTCCTTCTCTGCAGCTTCTCTTCTCATTTTTTCTCCTTATCTTCTCTGGACTCTCCTCTGCATTATCCTGGCCTCTTCTGTGTACTTCCTCAACAGGAGGAGGAGAACAAGAGAATGAAGAAGCAGAGAACAAGAAGAAGCACAGGAGAAGAAGCAGAGAACAACAAGCAGAGCTGTGGTGACACAGAGAGACATTGAGAGCCACAGAAGGTGACAAATAGAGCGGGAAATATTGTGAATGGACCAAAAACAGAATTTTTAAAAAAAGTCCAATTTGTTTTTGGTCCATTTGCACAAGTCTATGGTAAACTTCATTATTGTATACACCACTATATTTAATGCTAAAAAAAATATTTGTTTTTCAATGTCACTTTCCTTTAAGTTAGAGAATATGTGAGATAAATATTTTGTTCCAACTTGAGCATAATTGACTGACAAACTCCACCTGACTACTAACCGGCATGCATTTGCCTTTTACTGATTAGATTTCTTGGAGATTATACTGCATTTTAATTTCAGGTATATTTGCTGGTATGTTTAATCAATACATTATAAAACGAAATGTCTTTTTTTTTCTGCTGGTTTCAGATTTATAATTGTCTTCTGCTGACCTTTTACAGACAGCCGAGTTGATTTTATGGCTATCCTGGCAACAGTAAGATAAAGTACAAAATCAAGTGCCCTGCTACATTTTTCTTTTAGAAATCAACTCTGGCAATTGGAGGACCCTACACTTGCCTTTGAATACCCCATTTTTGAACCCTTCTGTAAAAGCAAACATCTTATGCATTTGCTAAAACATTGGCAACATTTTCTTTACTGTCATTCCAATATATACAAAAAGGAAATCAATGACATTTTCTTTCTTTCATTAAGCTAATGTGTGAGAAATACATAATCTTTATACCCTGATGTTCTATTTGTTGCTTTAGAAAAAATAAAGTGTGCTAGGAAACGTATATTACAAATTTGTTTGTGACTCACAGGGTTAATAAAAAGAAAATAAACAGTTTATTTTATTGCCCTTGATGTGAGCTTTCAGTAAATATAAACGTTTGTTATTTTATTTTGATACTTTATACCAGTTTTAATATGAAATTGTACCTTTTTCTAAAAAAAGAAAAAAAAAAAAGGTTTGTGTTATTACCAATTTTCAGTTTATGTTTACAACAAGTACACTTAAATCTATGCATATTCAATAAAATGTAGTTTAAAAAAAATATTTATTTGAACAAACCTCATGCATTTTGGTAATTTTATAAGATAAAATAGTAAAATAATATGCAGTTTATTCTTCTTTCTCTTTCTTCTTTGATGAAAAATTAGCTTCAAGTCAGCTACTAACGAAAAGCTGAAACGTATCGTTTTCCATGGGTAGAGTGAAATCGCAGTTGAATGAAAGGATGCAGGAATTGTTGGAAATGTCCTGGGCTGCAGTGTACCTGCATTATCCACTGAATTCAAAAACCATTTCTCTTGGCAGTGCATTCCACATCTTAAGTACCCTGGCTGTAAATAAATAAATAAATAACAAGGAATTTTCCACTTTTGAAAGTCTGTCTTTGTAGCAGAGTTTACATTTCTTTAATGAGTTGTGTTGTCCATCTCGGAACCCTTCCCATAATGCATAAAGCCGTAATATTACATTCTCGCCCTGAACGCTCAATCGCCTGCGAATACAAGATAACAACTTGTTTGCTTTTGCAGCAACAGAGATAGCAGAGCATTGGAAGTTATACACATTAGACAAGCATTTTCAGATCCTTCTCCGTAGTAGATTTTCCCAATAAGATGCCATTCAATTTGTAATAAACATGCTTGTTTTCTTCCCCAAATGCATTATTTTATATGCTTCTATGTTAAAATGCTTCAGCAGTCTATTTAGTCTAAAACCCTCAGCTGCAAGATGACATCCAGTTCATATCTTATTTAATTACCTTACATCATTTTGGGTCATTCACTAATAATAATATATTGCTTTCAGTATCCTGCAGGAATGAGACAAAGGACAGACCCTTGGGATACTCTATTCAAACTTTTTCCAACCAGAGAATGTTCAGTTAACAGCGACTCTTTGCATTCTGTCTTTCAGACAGTTATTTACCCAGGTACATATATGTTTTCCAGACCTTGTGTGTTTTAATTTATATAACAGCCTATTATTTGGCACAGGTAGATTGTACCCACTGCTATAAAGCCCCAACACTCCTGCAATTCCTGCAAAACCATGTCATTCTGTTTCCTCATGCACAGAAGCCCAGCATTTTCTCCTGTTTGCCTGCTCCTTTTTCCTGCTCCCCTTTTTGGACTCTCGGCTACATGACCCTCAGCTTGTTATACGGACCTGTGATTCGTTGGTGCCTGCCTCGAACCCGGACCACCTGACCATGATTCTGCTTACCCCTCATGGATTTTGATGCCTTTGGACTTTGTTGTCGTCTGCTATAGGGTTCAAGACCCATCTAGTGGACAAAGTCCATTACAGTGTGTAAGTATGTTAGTGTGTATATGTGTGTTATTATGTTTGTGTGTGTATGTGTGTATGAATGTGTTTTGTGAGAGGGAGTAAGTTCTGTTCTGTGATAGGTGTGAGAAACAGCCTTACCTTTTTATCAAACCATATAGGTTTATATTGATTTCTCTTAACTTTATTTCCTAAATATATATCCTTTAGTTAGTTAAAACCTTAAAGAATCTAAATTAGCCTCATTGTGATCACATTTCCAAAAATGTGGGTATTAGATAAAAAGTTTGCACTTTTGTGATTACAAAGTCCAATAATTCATCATTTAAGATAGGCTCTTCCACACACTGAGAAAAACAATTGTGTTTCTGCATGCCCATAAACTTAATCCGTTTATCTGAAATACAGATTTATTTTTTCTAATCAATTTGGGGATAATTAGATCATTTAAATACATATTTGTATAGCTGTGCAGAATTTTATATTTGCATTAGGAGTTGCACTTAAAGCCACTAATAATAATGTATGCCTACTGATAAATTATTATTGTCTACCCCTAATGACAATTTTTGGCCAAGTATTTCACAGTTTCACAGCTCCTGTGAAAAATATTATCCATTTAAAAAGGCATTAGGCTGGTCCAACATACAGTTAGACCCTACCACCTCTTCTATTTGTCCTATCCCTCCTAACAAGCGTCTAACCCTCCAAATTCCTTGACTAATCGTGAGTGGCACCATGTCTCTGTTATGGTCATCATATCATACTGTTCCTTTGTAGCTTCTAACTCCAGTTCCCATATTTTACCTGTTAAACTTTCTCTATTTGCATAAATACATTTAATGTAAATTGTATGTTTCTAAGTTTATTTACATGTCAAATTTGTGTTACCTACTTTGAAGAAGGCATCACCCACATGAACCATAGTGTACATTCTGTGCCCTCTCCAGTTTAAAGTCTCCGTAAACTCTCTTGCTATCCCCACCCCAAACACAGTGGACTCTCTGTGCAATCCAAGGATTGTACCCCAGTGAAAAATTAAAAACCCAGAAATCCTACTTAGAACTTAGATTTGATGCCATACATTAACCTGCCTGATATCCCACTACCTTCCTGGATTGGCGCATGGTGCAAGTAGTATCATTTATGAACTATTCATAAGACGCAGTGGTAAAACCAATAGGATATGGATTTATGCACGATTCCTACATGCTTTGCCATATTAATGGATGTGTATGTATCTTTATAGCACAATATATCAAGATGGCAGGACTCCCAGTTACCTGTCTAATAGTGGAGATAAAATTCTAATTTCTTTTATATTTGTATTATAAATCAGAGTTATTATGTATTCTGCCATGCTAATACCAGCATGTACGCCGTCCTCTCTGCATGAGACAGATCCCGTTTCATAACATGTTCAGATGGCAGATTAATTAGGCCCTTCTAATTCTTTTTTATGACATTTTCATTGAGATTTGTCTAAATAGTGTAATGTGTTATTGCATCCCGGATAATGCAATACATTGAACTTAATTGTTTCAAAAGCACATTTAACCACTGAACTGGCATTAAATGAGATCGTCGTGTCAAATTACATTTTTTTTTCTTCAAATTAACATCTAATTAGGATGCTCCAGGTGTCCTATTAAGTGTCAAGCTGGAACCTAAATAGACATCGGAGACTGAATCGATAATTGGCATTGTGGTCATACTTTAATTGTCAATATAACGTTTTGCTAATTGCAGTTAATTGCAGGAGTCTTGATGTTTAGTTGCAGACAGTAATCCTCGTTGAGGTCATACAGTTCTTCATTAATACAAATGTTTTAAAAAACCAAACCAGATTTTTCAACCTGCAGTACGTGTATCTTTTGGCGTGCTCTAGAAACAATATATAGGGGGGGCACACAAGATACCACAGTCAAACTGGGGGGGCATTCATAATTTCCAAAAGTAATGTGCTATGGAATTATACTTTTGTTATTGGGCTAAAATAATACTTGATCATTCAACATGGGAAGCCTGAAGCCACAATTGAGTGCGACTAATCCTTGAAATAAATATTATAACACAATAAATAACTTTTCCACTAAATGATTTCAGGGCCTTGAACGTTTTGTCCCCTGAAGTCACTACAACTTCAGGAGGGCGTTTTATCTCTGGATAAATATAAATTAAATAATTCCTACTGTAAGTTAAGTGCCAGGAAACAGATGACCAAACACACACACCAACACAGGCTCTGTCACACCGACAACCAAACACACACACACGAGGACAGGCTCTGCCACACCCACATCCAAACACACACACACACACACACACACCAGGACAGGCTCTGACACACTGACACCCAAACACACACACCCTAGGACAGGCTCTGCCACACTGACAACTGAACACACACACCAGGACAGGCCCTGCCACACCAACACCCAAACACACACCAGGACAGGCTCTGCCACACCAACACCTATACACACACACCCGAGGACAGGCTATGCTACACTGATAACCAAAAACACACAAACAGCAGGACACAATCTACGTCACAGACGTCTACATCAGGATGGATTTTTCACACTGCATTGTCATTTATACCCCCCTTGGTGTTTTTGCCCCTTGTGTATTGATGCCCCTGCTGCCCATATATATTAATATTAGCCCCAGTTGCCGATAGCAGGTATAGATCAACACATTAACACACAAACCAAGCTTTGCATGTATAGAGCAACTGAAATTCACTTGTGATCTCAGCACTGAAGGTATATATCAAATAAACAGAATCAGACATACAAATCCTGTATTTGCTGGTATACAATAGTATATGAAACGTAGCATTGCAGGTATAGATCAAATAAATACATGGAAACAGCATTGCAGGTATTAATCAACTGAATAAGACATACAAACACTGTATTTGCAGGTATACATAAATAATGTATGGAAATATATAGATATGGATCTACAGAATAACGCAAAAACCCAGCTTTGCAGGTATAGATCAATTGGAATTCACATAAAAACACGTCATTAAAAGGTATATTTAAAACCCCCTAAATTACAAGCATTATTCTGGAACCCCAGGGTCAGATGCCTGGATATGAATGTCAAATGCCAGGAAATGAATAAGGTCAGATAGCTTAACTCGTCCCCTATAAAAGCACACAAAGTCTTCTGTATTTTCTTAGCTTTATTGGGAAAGTCACAGAAATAAAGGCACTTGTTGGTTGTATAGTGTTGGAAAAGTGCTTCTCTAGAAGAAGGTGCTTTGTTATGAGTGGAAGTGCTTCTGCAAGGGGAAGGTAAAAACGGATTGCCTTGCAAGGGAGAAGATAATCAGAACCTGTACTCACAGAGGCTGCTGAGATAGAATGTCCAGGGGAGAGATACAGGGGAACAGGAAAAACACCAAGAACAAACCAACTACAGAAAAGTTGCAGGGGAGGAGGAATAGCCCAATCTCAGCTATGAGAATTGGAAAGTTGCCAGGACAACCAGCCACTTAAAGGGAAAAAGGGAAATAACAAAATAAACAAACTTGTTCCATGACACTCCCCGTCTGGTATCTGGAGATACCACTATATATAAACTTATGTGGAACATATGTAAATACACAACAACAATACACAAGTCCACATTCTCACTGTGATGTAATGCCACTGGCTCCAGGGTTCCTTCGGCAAGGGATATCCGGTGGGTGCACAGTTCAGACTACCTGTGCGCTTCGCAATCCGTCGGATAGGTGGTCAGTTTCCCTTTTTTTTTTTTTTTCTTTTCTTACCTGGCCTGATTGGACACTAGAAGGATAGTCTCTGTAATAGGCCTTATGAAGGTTTTCACAGTCCCTTGTTTGGCAACTCTTACTTCAACCTTGCGGATCCTTCCATCTGTGCTTGGGATGGTTTTAACGATAAGACCCATAGGCCACTCGTTTCGTGCCACCTGTTTGTCTTTTAACAGGACAACGTCTCCTTCTTGGATGTCTTGTTTGATAGCTTGCCATTTGTGGCGTTCTTGAAGCGTCACAAGATACTCACGCCTCCAACGGTCCCAAAATGTGTTAGCGAGGCACTGCACCTGCCTCCACTGACGTTTATACATGTCTTTTGAGTTAAAGTCTCCGACTGGAGTAGGAATGTCTCCTACCTTTTGCGTAAGGAGCATTGCTGGAGTCAGAATGCTTGGTGATTCTGGATCTGTGGAAAGTGGGACTAAAGGCCTTGCATTGACGATTGCTGACACCTCAGCCATGAACGTGGTTAGCACTTCATGAGTCAGTTGAGCCAAATTAGTTTTCAACATCATAGAATCCAAAATGCGTCGAGCTACTCCGATCATGCGTTCCCATGCTCCACCCATGTGAGAAGAATGAGGAGAGTTGAATATCCACGTACATCCTTGGTCGCGCAGGTATTTCTGGATGCTGTTGTCTTCAATGTCTTTAGTGTTTATTTGTAATTCTTTGCAAGCCCCAACGAAATTGGTTCCGCAGTCGGAACGTATTTGTTTGACTGGTCCTCTGATGGCAAAGAATCTTCTGAGGGCGTTTATGAAGCTCGATGCATCCATTGATTCTAATACCTCAATGTGTATAGCCCGTGTGCTCATGCAGGTGAAAAGCACTGCCCATCGTTTGCAGCCCACTAATCCACCCCTCGTTTTTCGTGAGATGACTGTCCATGGCCCAAAAACATCAAGTCCTATGCAAGTAAAGGGGGGTTCTGTACTGAATCTGTCGGGTGGCAGGTCTGCCATCTTTTGATCTTGGCTTTTGCCCCTCAACATCCGACACCTAACACATTTATGGAGGGTTCTAGCGACACACCTTTTAGCACCAATGATCCATATTCCCGCCGCTCTAATAGCTCCTTCGGTGAAATGTCGTCCCTGATGCATGACTTGTTCATGATAGTAACGTACCAACAGAGTAGCGATGTGTTGTTGACCTGCCACAACAAGAGGATTGCTTTCCTCCCTACATAGGCCTGACTTACTGAGGCGACCACCTATTCTCATGAGGCCATTCTCATCAATAAAGGGGTCCAACTTCCATAGGGGGCTTTTTTTAGAAATGCTGTTCTTTTCATAAACGCAACTGATCTCCTCTGCATACATTTCTCTCTGGACATGACGGAGAACAGTCTCCTTTGCCTTTGTGAGTTCATCTATAGTATGTAACCTTTTGCAGATGTGCCAACCGTGGCAGCTGGTCGTTTTATCATCAGGCATATGGTGGAAAGAGATGGCTATGTGTCTAAGGTGTGCCATTGCTCGGAGAAGGGCTGTCCAGCTTGAAAAGCGATGGAATCGTTGTGATCCGAACATGTTTCTGGGCAGTATGCTCGTCAGTAGAACGGATGCTTGGGGTCTTATTTCTAGGTCCCTTTCAGGATCCACAAGTTCGAAGTGATCAGCTACGGCTGACAGTGTTTTATCGGGTTGTGTCAGAAACGTTGGTCCGGTAAACCATGACGTATTCTGTAGATATGCTGCAGGCACTGATCTAGTGGCGATATCAGCAGGATTCTGATCTGTGGGCACGTAGTGCCATTGGCTTGGTTGGGTCGATTTCCCTGTTGTCTGGAACACTGTACATCCTAGGTCATCAGTGTATTTTTCTGACTGAAGAATGTCTCCTTGTGTTTTGATCGTATACCCTTGTTTATCTTTGTTTCCAAGCTTCTCTTTGACATGGAAGTGATATGGACATGGTTTAAAGAGAGATATACGACCGTTCTCCAGTAGGTTTGTTCGTAGAGCTTTTACATTATCTGGTTTGCGTATCTTGTCAATACACACTTCGCCCACTATCACCCATCCTAGATCGAGCCTTTGTGCGCACGGAGCATTATGCTCCCCATTTCGTTGTTCACGGATTTTATGTGCTCTCATGATGTCTCTGCCAAGTAACAGCAAGATCTGGGCACTTCCATCTAGTGGTGGAATGCGATCAGCTATCGCCTGCAGATGGGGATGGTGGCGTGTCACATCTGGTGTAGGGATTTCGCTTCTATCCTCCGCCATATGATTGCACTCGATGAGTGTGGGGAGAGGCATCCTTACTTTGCCGTCCACTGAACATATGGTGTAGCCATTTACTCTCCTCCCTGTTGTTTCTATCTGCCCTGCGCACGTCCGGAGAGTATAAGGGGAGGTGTTATCTTGTATGTTGAAAAGGTCAAAGAATTCTGACCTGACCAACGATCGATTGCTTTGATCATCGATGATGGCATACATCCTTATGGCTCTTTCAGGTTGTCCGTCTGGGTGCACGGCTACAAGACATATCTTAGAACAAGATCTGCCATCACTGGCTTCCCCACAGACCTCGGTGCATTTAGATGCTACAGATAGGGGGTGTGTGCTTGGATCTTCTTCCTCCCCGCCCTGCTTTGTAACAAGGTTAGGGGCCTTGATTGTTTTAGTCTTAAATGTCTCTGGATGTAAAGCTGCTACGTGTCTGTCACTGCCACACTCTGTGCACTTTATAGCTTCTTTACACTCTTTGAATAGGTGACTTGTAGAAGCACAGCATTTAAAACAAATCCCCAATTCTCGGAGTAGGGCCTTACGCTCCTCTATGGGCTTCATTCTGAACCCAATACACTTGCTAAGCGGATGTGGCTTTCTATGTATGGGGCATTCTTTGTTAGGGTTTTTTGGTTTCTTGTTTCCATCGACCGACTGGTCTAAACTCATTTGAGTCATAGAGGACACGTCCGTTCTGTGGACGGAGATGGGTGTTCTAGTGTTATTGTACATGGCTGCAGTATGTGTATCTAACATGAAGCTGGGGTCATTTTTTGACCGGGCTGCTTCGCGAATGAAACTCAAGAAGAATGAGAAAGGGGGGTAGGCAACTTGCTTCTCACGCTTATATTTTGAGCCTTGTGAAGTCCATCTCTCTTGGAGGCTGTAGGGTAGCTTTTCCAAGATGGGTTTCACTCCACGAGCAGCATCAAGGACATTGAGCCCTTTCAGGGATTGGTCTGTCCTTGAAGATTCCAGCTCCTGCAGCAAGTCCCCAAGTTCTCGCAACTTTGAGTAGTCTTTGGTTGTAATTCTGGGAAAATTGTCTACTCTCTTGAAGAGTGCGTCTTCGATCGCTTCAGGACTACCATAGCATTCTTCTAGTCTTTCCCATACTAAATCAAGACCCACTTCGGGGTGGTTAACATTTGCTGATCTAAGCCTCTTTGCATGTTCTGCAGATTCTTTCCCCAGCCATTTGGTTAGTAGACTAAGTTCTTCTCTTGCCGAGAAGCCCAGACTCTTGATAGCGTCTTTGAATGTGGATTTCCATATCCTGTAATTCTCCGGACGGTCGTCGAAGTTGGTAAGACCTGTCTGCACCATGTCACGCCGGATCATGTACTTGCCCATGTCTGTTAGGCCTGATACATCGATATGTCGGTCTTGTTCTGGTGTGGTTTCACGGAAGGGCCTTGTGTTCTCCCTTTCCTTGGCCTGGATGTTTGATGATCGCTGATCAGTGTGAGGAGCTGTTTCTCTATGCGTGGGCCTACCTGAGCTGTGAGACTGTTGCAGTATATCTATATGCCTACTGGCGTGTGGATCACCGCTGAGAACCTGGCTATCCCGGGTTGTGCGTACCCTTGAAAGAACAGCGTCTATTCTTTGTGGACCTAGAGAGTCTTCAGCGTCTGAGATGTCACTCAGGCAATTCCGAGATGGTGTACTGGTATTGATGCTGAGGAGGCTCCTTACATAGTTTGCGGTGCGTTGATTTATATCTTCTGGAGCTGTCTGGTCATAGGTCTGCTCCCCGCCGTCCTGTAGTGCGGCTGCTTCAAAGACTTCGGCTTGCGCTATGGCGGCGGCCGCATCCTCTTCCTTGCTTAGGGCTTCCAAGTTTGCATCTAACTCTGCCTTCCTACGTGCTATGGCAGCGTTGGTGGCTGCTGCGGCGGCCACTGCTGCCTGCTCCTGCTCTTCTATGCGGGCTCTCTCTGCCCTTATGGCCGCCTCTTTCCGACCATATTCGGCCCTAGCACGCGCGGCCTCTGCGGCGGCTCGTGCCTTGGTGGCATTCGCGCTTGCACTAGACACATTAGATTTCACTGATTTGCTTGACCTGGAAGAATGCCTGGATGTGCTGGAGCGCTGCGATGCAGTTTCCAGGAGGAGCTCCTTTCTTTCACTTTGCGCCTCCATAATGGCGGTCTGCACAATGCCGTCGCGTTCCCTATCGATTGTTTTTTGCAGCTCGCGTTCCCTCAGGCTATTAATTGTGTTGGTTCTTGTCAGATAGGTGAAATATGCTTGTGACAATGCTACATAATGTCTATGACATGACTTGATTTGAGTTATGGCTCGCTTAATGTCCTTTTCTTGTTCGCCAACATTTGTGGCATCACTCATTTCAATTTCGATTTCTTCCCATGCCTTTTCCAACTTAGCACGGTGCATCTCAATGTCAGCTTCATATTTTTCACAGGCTTTTTGTGTCAGTGTAACTGTTCGCTTAGGCCTTGCGCCTTCCTGCATCTGTTGCAGTTGTGTCGCTGTTTCAGTGTCTGACCTGTCACTCTTATGTGTTGTGTCTGGTGAGGGTCTGAGTTCTTCCATGCTGCAGGTGTGTGTAGGCCTTTAGCCAGTTCGTGTGGCGTGCGGTCTGTAACCTGTGTCAGCGGTTGGAGCCGTTTGGTGTCCTGCAGCAGTCGGCGTAGAGGTAGCTGTACTCACAGGTATCCGTAGCTCTGATCCCTATCTTGGCTGATGTCCAGTGGCGTGGCCCTTGGTAGCCTTAACCGTGGGGACATGCACAGGGGTAAGTATAACTGTTGTTCCTAACTTAGTAGCTGGGCAGAAGGTTAACCCAGGCAAGACACAAGAGTGATAATTCTGTGAGTAATACACTGAGCTGGGTTGCAGCGCTGGTGCCTTTATATTGAAGCTGTGGAAAGCTGGAGCTTTCTGTGCTGCTCCCAAAGCACATGGTATCCGTTTTTACTATTCTGGAACCCCAGGGTCAGATGCCTGGATATGAATGTCAAATGCCAGGAAATGAATAAGGTCAGATAGCTTAACTCGTCCCCTATAAAAGCACACAAAGTCTTCTGTATTTTCTTAGCTTTATTGGGAAAGTCACAGAAATAAAGGCACTTGTTGGTTGTATAGTGTTGGAAAAGTGCTTCTCTAGAAGAAGGTGCTTTGTTATGAGTGGAAGTGCTTCTGCAAGGGGAAGGTAAAAACGGATTGCCTTGCAAGGGAGAAGATAATCAGAACCTGTACTCACAGAGGCTGCTGAGATAGAATGTCCAGGGGAGAGATACAGGGGAACAGGAAAAACACCAAGAACAAACCAACTACAGAAAAGTTGCAGGGGAGGAGGAATAGCCCAATCTCAGCTATGAGAATTGGAAAGTTGCCAGGGCAACCAGCCACTTAAAGGGAAAAAGGGAAATAACAAAATAAACAAACTTGTTCCATGACAAGCATAGATCACAGGTTGCACACCCCAAAGCCAGCCCTGGCGTCCACACTGCCCACACAGCAATCACACTCCTATCATACCCAGGCAACCAGTAAATGCTAGTACCTAGGCATGATGGGACTGTGCTTGCTGTGATTGCTGTTAGCAATCACACTTCTATCATTCCAGGTCAGCCAGTACATGCTGGTACAGGGTGGCTGTAAGTGATGTGTAAACCCCATACTGGTGGCAGCATCAATACACAAGGGGGAAGCTAGCTAGGTTTCAGCATGTACTGGCTGACTTGGCATGATAGGAGTGTGATTGCTAACAGCAATCAAAGTCCCATCATGCCTAGGTTCCAGCACTTACACATCCATGATACCACACACACACTCATTCATTCATATACTCATTCATTCACAGATTAATTCCCTCAATCACGCATACTCATTCAAACGCCCTCCCCACCCCCTCACCTGCACTGCAGCTCCTCGATGCCGCTCACAGACTTCAGCAGAGGGCGCGGTCTCCCTCTGCGTTCTCTGGTACTGCACAGAGGAAGCAGGACTGGAGCAGAGTCATGTGATGTCACGTGAACTCTGCTAGGTTCCGCTTCCTCTATGCAGTACAGAAGACCCTCCCACAGGTAAGTAGCAGGGCTCGAGGTGCGGCCCGAGTAAGATCGGTTGCCCTGGCTGCCGATCTTACGCAGGTCGCACCCTCTCTCTCCTCTGCATTAAAAAAAAAAAAAAAAGACGGGATTTAAAGTCGCATTGCGACTTTATTCCAAATTCGGCAGGGGGGCAACAGGGGGGGCAAGGATTAACCTGGGGGGGGCAATTGTCCCCCCCTTGCCCCCCTGTAGCGACGCCACTGCTTCTCTGACATGTTTGATCCTGTATCTCTCAAGAGGCTGACACAGTACATGTCCGGAAATAGAGATGGTATATGTATCTGTTCTACTGAACATAACCCTGAACCTGTATTCTGTAAATGCAACTTAATTAAAGAAATAAAATAAAATTTTTCACTAATCAGAGGGATCTCTCTTTATGTGTATTGTTGGAGCCCACTGTCAAACAGTAACATTTCAAGAAAGATGACTAGCTGGCTCATATGATCTTTACACTCTTTTAGAATTTGAAGGTAGTTAAGAACAATTTGGCCCATCAAGCTTTTCCATTACACCTGTTCTAAAGACTTAAAAGTTATTGTCAGAATACCAATATGCCTATAACTTGCATGTTTGAATTCCCTCACTATATTAACCTTTATCACTTCTACTTGGAGGCTGTCCCACTTATCTATCTCAATCTCAGTAACGTAAATCTTTCTGCTTCTGACATACACTTCTTTTTAACTTATTCCCTCTCTTTTCTTTGGGATGTCTTATGAGCTGCACCATCTGTAGGCGGTTTCTTCAATCTCTTTAACAGGGAAGGACTGCCTTCTTCTGGTCTGAGGGGAGGGTAAAGCTGAGTCCCCCCTTGTAACTAATACACACACAGTAGCGTACCTAATAGGGGGGGGCACGGTCCGCCCCGGGTGCCACTCGTCAGGGGCTGGTCAAGCAGATATCTATGCAGCCCAATGGCCGCCTAACGCGGGCCCGCAGCTTACCGCTGTGAAGCTCACACATTGCGCAAGGAAACTCTCTTTTTCCTCACCCAGGTTCCTGCTTCACATCTGCGCGGCCCCAGTGCTGCTCGGCTGGCTCCACTGGCCAGTAAAATCTGCAAGAGAGGTAAGGGAGTATGGGAGAGTGAATGGGTGAATGAATTGTGAAAGTGTTTAGGGGCAGAGGTGACACAGGCAGGCTCAGTGTATGTTGATAGGAGTTACTCTGTACCACCATCAATGTCTGGTCAGTATATGAGGATGGGAGTTATGCTGTACCATATCTGTTCAGTAAATGTTATTTATTTAAACGTATTTAATTTATTTATAATAAAGTAATTTATTTTTCCAGACTTCTTGTTTTTTTCCAGTTGACATACAGTTTACAAATTTCTGAAATAAATATTCTTGCCAACTTTCATTTTTTTTGTGTGTGTGTGTGGGGGGTTGCCACATACAGGATTCACCCCAGGTGCCAAATACTCTAGGTACGCCCCTGCATTATACTTACACATATTCAATCATACATACATACATACATACACACACTCACTTACTCTATAATGCATACTTACTTTATTGTCTCACTGCCTCCCAGGGCAGTGCACCCCTGCTGTCAACCTTTAGACCTTTAAATGCTCATTTAACACCCACAAATTAAACAAGACACAGCAGTGACTTTCTAGCAAACCAAAGAGTGAATGACAATCATGAGTATAGTGATTTTATAACAAACTTCCATCCCACCCATACCTAAACACTCGGTTTAACTGCCTTTTCAGTTGTAGCTTTAGGAAACTGACATACACTTATCCCACACTAAATAGGCTCGAAACAAACATATTCCACCCTTGCTTAAAGTCCGACCCTGACTTTTGTTCAGGTTCATTGCAAAACTGAAACATACTGGAAATTATCTTTGTTTCAAAAGGAAAGGAAATTTACTTTTTGAGCCAAATTGACATGGTATTGATGCTACGGTAAAACAAAAGGGTCGCCGACCACAGGTTTTTATCATTTAGATCACCTGACCTTTGCAACTATGCACTGTATGTACTCACAACCCAACATTATTTAGCCTAAAGGTCTAATTGCTGTATAATGCCAGTGAAATTAGCTCAAGGACATAAGGGCAAGATGCCAGTAAAATTATCTCTAGGGCATGACACTGATGCTTTGCCACTAATTTAGCTTTAAAAAACCATTGATGATGCAATGATGACATACTGCGCTACTCAGTTAGTTACCCAAGCCTGAGTGCATGGGCGTAGGAACCGGGGGGACAGATCCCCCCCCAGTAACTCATGCGGGGGGAACCGATAATGAAGAAATCCCCCCCAGGGCCCCACAATAGAAACGCCGCAAATGCGGCCCGCGAGACCTCGAGGTGCGGCCCGCGTAAGATCGGCAGCCAGGGCAGGGTAGGGAGAGGGTATCTAGTGTAAAGGGGCGGTAGGGAGAGGGTAGCTAGTGAGAAGGGGGCGATAGGGAGAGGGTAGATAGTGAGAAGGGAGGGTAGGGAGAGGGTAGCTAGTGAGAAGGGAGGGTAGGGAGGGGGTAGATAGTGTGAGAAGGGAGGGTAGGGAGGGGGTCGATAGTAAGAAAGGAGGAGTGTGAGAGTTGGGGAGAAAGTGGGGATCTGATGGGGGGGAAAATGCTGTCCCCCCCAGATTTTTAGGGGTTTCTATGCCCATGCCTGAGTGTGTATATATATATATATATATATATATATATATTATTAAAGCAATCTCTGTATGTAAAAGTAATGTACCCATTAATGTTTGGCCATACAGGTGAATGAAGATCTTGAATGAAGATCTGGTGAGTCATTTTAACTTTTAGATAAAATGGGAAGTTCAGGCTGGTGAAAGAACATACACAGCTTGGGGGAAAACAAGAGAGGAAAAATATTTCAAAGGAGGAGAAATCGATCAACAAGAGGTTGTAGTCTCAAAGTAGTAATTATTTCACTGGGAAGTTTCTCCTAGCAGAAGTGGTAAAGGTTAATGCAATTTAAACATGCATGAGATACACTCAGCTATCTGAATATGAAAAAAGCCAAGGATCAAAAACTTTAGAGCTTTTATATCATTTAAAAAAAAATCAGAAAATAGCCATATTGGAAGAGCTGAACAGTTCTTATATGCTATCGTGTTGGGTTTCTATAAGACACCAAAATTCTTAAGCCTTTATGAAGCTGATGATCATTCTCTGGTGCTGTTCTCGAAACAAATTAACAAGACCTGGAAATGAGAGGTTTCTGACTGCAATACCGATGTGTAACAAAATTGTGTACAGTATATAACTAATAAATAATAAAATGCCTAAGGACAAGTAGAATGTAAAAAAGGATTAACAAGATTGATTGACTTATGGAGTGTGTATATTTCTTGTTTTAGCCTCTTGTCAAGTTGTTCTAAGGACCATTTGCCAAATGTAGAAAAAGTCCCTGGTGCTAGTCGCTCTGATATCTCAGATATATACGTTTTATTATTATTTAACATGAAGTTAGTTTATTCTAGAAGGTGTGAGTGCATTTTCAAAGGGGGGGGGTTCAGTTATTTATATAGGGTCACACATTTGTCTTTGTTATTTACCTTCTTACGTGTATCTTGGTGAGATTTATCTTTTTGTCACACAGCAAGAAGCTTATATTGATAAGTATCTTCAATATTATATGTTTTTGTGCAACACATTTTTATTTTTTTTATTTCTATTACTCGAGTGGTTTGGGAGTACACTTTTGTTTTTGCTGCACTGTTAATGGGCGCGCGTCACTTTTTGTGTCATTTTTATTTTAATTTATTCTATCCCTGCAGTTGTTCACCTTAGACCAAACAATTGATTGCATTAAAACAATCACTTCAAGTCACCCTTCTTATATTATACTCTATGACCAATGATAATTTTCTATTGCTTTAAGTGAATCGGAACGGTGACCCATTTGGTGAGCCTCAACCAAAAACAAAAGACACTGAGCAGGCGAAGAATAGAATAAGTAAAAATTAGAATAGGGAAAAGAAAAAATGTCGGTGCGCTAAGCTAGTCTCAGGCTCAAATAATACAAATGTATAATATGAGGCCTACCAAACAGTGTGAGCATGCTGCAAATACAGTGTGTTGGTTGTCCCCCAACACATTAATAAGGTTTTGGTAGCAGTATACACTGCTTTGTGTGCCCACTATGTAGGAGGTGAGAGTAGGTTCTCACCCTATTGAGAGTGTGCCTTGACGTGGCGGGTGAGCTTAATTATGCTTTGGCCAATTCATATAACCAAAACCTCTCATTTATATTATGTTTATATATTTGTTGCCAGCTTTATTAGGGAGAGAAGCGCAGACAGTATTTTGTTTTTTGTAAAAATTAGAATAGGCTCTAGCACTGGAAAATCACCCATAGGTATATGTAAGAGGTCCTCTTGAAATCAGTCCTTGCCAATCAAACTAAATTAGAAAAATGGGAATAAGCTTAGAGGTGGATACATGGAATGGAGCGAATCCAAACAACGGGGGAATAAGGCTAAAAAAAAATGTGAGTAAATATAATATAGACAAAGGAAGACAGATTCAAACAACAGCAAAGATGTAGAAACTAAACATGGATGGGTAATATTATGTCATGTTTTTGTGTATAGATGAAAAGTAGTTCCAATATGTAAAAATTAAGGGAAGCCAAGGCTGTTACTATGGAAATATACCATGGGCAAAGTAGAGAAAAAACATGGAGCACACAAACTAAAAACATGCTCCAATTAAAGGGAACTGTAAATCTCTTGTTCCCTGAACTGACATAGTCTAAACCATCTGTAAATGCTAAGGCAGGTGGTCTTGGACAGGGGTTCAGCCACAACCCAAGGGTAGTTGAGCCACCAGGTCCATGTGGCTGTACAGGTATTCCATCAGACACAGAATAAAACAATATGGGAATAGGCAGAGCTTCATGTGCCTGGCAAGGGAATAGGTCAATTATATGTTAAACTAGAAAATGAAATAGACAGATGTCAAAAAAGTGTTTTATTTTCTTATATTTTCGTTAAGCTTTTTTACACTAATGTAACCAATATGCACATTGTATGAACTACCATGACTCTGTACTTGTAAGTTTCCCATTGTTCTGTGTATGGGACCATGTCTTGGATTTATATGATGTAATGGTATTAACTCTTATATGTCATGGAATCAGGTTCAAACAGCTGAAATCTATGTTATACCTTGTGTACTATATACTTGTACAATAAAAAAAATAAATGTTAAAACAAAAGAGACCAGTGAAGAATGTAAAGGTATGTCACTCTCACGAAAACAATGCCATAACTATTGCTGACTCAGCCAAATGAGGAAATTTGGACTTTATCCAAACAATCTTGGATTCATTTGGTACTATGCTATGATGGGTCAAGCTCACAGAATACCCTCTGAGGATGCAAGAGAGGGCTAAACTCCGAATTTGTAGGGTCAAGGTAAAGAGAATTTGATGGGCCATGTTGCCTTTAGGAAGGAACAAGAACTCAGAGACCATGGCCATGAAGTGGAATGGTAAGCAGCAATACCGCAATGCTTAGTATGAGGCCCAGAGAAGGAGCCTTACTTGCCCCCGTCTAATGGCAGGCCTTCAGATTGTAACTTAATACAGATAACAGCAGGATATTTCGCTGTTTTGTTTATAATAGACAGGGCAGAGGGGAAATAAAAGTGTAGGATATTTTTTGGAAGAGCTGTGTGTAAAAATGTCTCTCTTCTGTTGTATACATGTTTCTTATTTGGTCTACCTTCATGTAGCTACCTTGTGTGTAGTGCCAAGATGTAATTTTTAGTGGACAGCTCTTTGATTAAATTATCTGTACATGAATTCTTACTTCTTGGCTTTCGTTTAAATGACATAACACTTTTAAATCACTTGTTAACTTACCTCCTTACCATGCAGAAAACAAGTTGTATTGCTCTGGGTTCCATAGCCCTCCAAAACTCACAGGGTTAATTTCTTTATTGGAGAGTGTTTAAGTAATTGTATATATATATTGCTTTCTAGAGGCAAAATCACATAAAGTATATCCATTATAGTTTAGGACATTTATAAGAACAACATTTTAATTTTTAATCAAAATACCACGCCTAATTAAACGGGAAGTACACCTTTCAGCAATAAATGGGATTTGGTGGTACTGTTGAAAATGAGTTTTAAAATCTCATTAAATAACATGTTCCACTTAATAAATCCCCATGTTCTGCACCATTAAATGCTGTTATTTGCTTTTTCTCTTATTTTATCTGATTTACTTGTTCTTAATCCTCCCAGAGCCAGGGGAACACTCAATTAACTGATATTATGGAATCTGCAATGTGTTAACATCAGGGGTTTTGGGCCCATTTTTCAATCTGGTAGACTTCCTCACCAACAACAATACTAAATGTGTAAAATGTGACACTCCAATTAGAAAAAACTGTTTAATTACCCACATGAACAAACGCAGCTCTCCTCCGTACTCCTCACTGTACTTAAAGACTGTCATTGTTTTTTGCTTGAAGCACATTATTATTATTATTTATTGTTTTATATAGCGCCATCAAATTCCGTAGCGCTGTATAATGCATTTTTATTTTGTGAGTGCATGTATATATTTATATATACATAAACCGGGAAATAAATACAATTATATATATATATATATATATATACACACACATATAATTTATTTACTGGTTTATTGGCATATTACACTGTTTTGTGTGTTTAGATGTTATTCTGCGCTACTCTATTGTAATTGTGTGGTTTGCTTTCTTCACCCCCAGGAATTTTTTAGCTAAATAACAAATGTACCTTTGTGAGAAAAATAGGTTTCACAATAACTGATAAATAGATAACAAATATCTATATTCTAACATTTTTCACATACTTTATGGCAGTTTAATATTTGTACTGAAATATCTTAGTCAACCAGCAGTAAAATGCATTATGCTTTGCTTATTTATCCAAGTCACGACCTACATACTGTTTTTTGCACAAATTAAAATAAAGGCGGCAGAGCTTGGTGGTATTTTTACGGCAAACATAAACAAACGGCAATCATAATTAGTAATTGTCTTTTTAAAACTTTAAATCACCACACCTGGTTCACTTTCATCAGGTATCTTCATGAACATGCCTTTGTGTATTCAGCACAGTTGTAATAAAACATACAACCACTAGGTGGTAGTAAAGTACTAGAGGATATTGACTAACTGAAATGGCATGGAAATTCTTAATGCCAGTTTAAATGAACGTTGTTAGAAGAATAAACCTTTTCATTTGTAGTTTAGTCTATGACAACGCCAGTAGCCTGTAAGGAAATAATCAACATAGATCACAGCGCTGTCAATAAGCAATGAACCCTTTGAACAAACAGTTTTGCATGTGTGATGCTTTAATGTTGTCTGCCTTGTGGATTGGAAATTAAAACAAATGCTATGGCGATGATAACATCTAAGTAGATGAATCACCCTAATTGTGCACAGGCCCCAATAAGAAGATACAAGAGAGAGATCTATGGAAGAGAGCCAGATATTTTGATATGACATCACTACATATATATCATATATATATATTTTGGCTTTTGGACCATAGAATACAGAGCCAACCTGAGATTCAACAGCAAACCATAATGAGTTTCCTTTAAAGGCCCCCCTGTATATATTTGCTTACTAATATGGAAGAGAATCTGATGTGTGGCCAACCACAACATATAGGTGGCATGCCTAGATGCTGGCCTGGTTGCTGTCATCAGATTGCTTCCTGTATCAGCAGTGGCGTCGCTACAGGGGGGCAAGGGGGGCAATTGCCCCCCCAGGTTAATTGTTGCCCCCTGACGAATTTGGAATAAAGTCGCAAAGCGACTTTTAATCTCGTCTTTTTTTTTCTTTTTCTTTTTTTTTTAATGCGGAGAAGAGAGAGGGTGCGGCCTGCGTAAGATCGGCAGCCAGGGCAACCGATCTTACGCGGGCCGCACCTCGAGCCCTGCTACTTACCTGTGGGAGGGTCTTCTGTACTGCATAGAGGAAGCGGAACCTAACAGAGTTCACGTGACATCACATGACTCTGCTCCAGTCCTGCTTCCTCTGTGCAGTACCAGAGAACGCAGAGGGAGGCCGCACCCTCTGCTGAAGTCTGTGAGCGGCATCGAGGAGCTGCAGTGCAGGTAAGGGGGTGGGGAGGGTGTTTGAATGAGTATGCGTGATTGAGGGAATTAATCTGTGAATGAATGAGTATATGAATGAATGAGTATGTGTGTGATAGCATGGATGTGTAAGTGCTGGAACCTAGGCATGATGGGACTGTGATTGCTGTCATGCCAAGTCAGCCAGTACATGCTGAAACCTAGCTAGCTGCCCCCCTTGTGTATTGATGCTGCCAGCAGTATGGGGTCTGCACATCACTTACAGCCACCCTGTACCAGTATGTACTGGCTGACCTGGCATGATAGGAGCGTGATTGCTAACAGCAATCACAACAAGCACAGTCCCATCATGCCTAGGTACCAGCATTTACTGGTTGCCTGGGTATGATAGGAAAGTGATTGCTGTGTGGACAGTGTGGACGCCAGGGCTGGCTTTGGGGTGTGCAACCTGTGATCTATGCCTGTAATTTAGGGGGTTTTAAATATACCTTTTAATGACGTGTTTTTATGTGAATTCCAATTGATCTATACCTGCAAAGCTGGGTTTTTGCATTATTCTGTAGATCCATATCTATATATTTCCATACATTATTTATGTATACCTGCAAATACAGTGTTTGTATGTCTTATTCAGTTGATTAATACCTGCAATGCTGTTTCCATGTATTTATTTGATCTATACCTGCAATGCTATGTTTCATATACTATTGTATACCTGCAAATACAGGATTTGTATGTCTGATTCTGTTTATTTGATATATACCTTCAGTGCTGAGATCACAAGTGAATTTCAGTTGATCTATACATGCAAAGCTTGGTTTGTGTGTTAATGTGTTGATCTATACCTGCTATCGGCAACTGGGGCTAATATTAATATATATGGGCAGCAGGGGCATCAATACACAAGGGGCAAAAACACTAAGGGGGGTAAAAACGACAATGCAGTGTGAAAAATCCATCCTGATGTAGATGTCTGTGACGTAGATTGTGTCCTGCTGTTTGTGTGGTTTTGGTTATCAGTGTAGCAGAGCCCGTCCTCGGGTGTGTGTGTATAGGTGTTGGTGTGGCAAAGCCTGTCCTGGTGTGTGTTTGGGTGTTGGTGTGGCAGAGCCTGTCCTGGTGTGTGTGTTCAGTTGTCAGTGTGGCAGAGCCTGTCCTAGGGTGTGTGTTTGGGTGTCAGTGTGTCAGAGCCTGTCCTGGTGTGTGTGTGTGTGTTTGGATGTGGGTGTGGCAGAGCCTGTCCTGGTGTGTGTGTTTGGTTGTCGGTGTGGCAGAGCCTGTGTTGGTGTGTGTGCCTGGGTGTTGGTGTGACAGAGCCTGTGTTGGTGTGTGTGTTTGGTCATCTGTTTCCTGGCACTTAACTTACAGTAGAAATTATGTAATTTATATTTATCCAGAGATAAAATGCCCTCCTGAAGTTGTAGTGACTTCAGGGGACAAAATGTTCAAGGCCTTGAAATCATTTAGTGGAAAAGTTATTTATTGTGTTAGAATATTTATTTCAAGGATTAGTCGCACTCAATTGTGGCTTCAGGCTTCCCATGTTGAATGATCAAGTATTATTTTAGCCCAATAACAAAAGTATAATTCCATAGCACATTACTTTTGGAAATTATGAATGCCCCCCCAGTTTGACTGTGGTATCTTGTGTGCCCCCCTATATATTGTTTCTAGAGTCGCCACTGTGTATCAGCAAGCGTGTGTTGGAGGAAAATGCTGGTGGCTAGAACCTGTAAGGCTGGCCCTGACCTAGGCAGTTGCTCAGTTCTCTAGGCATTTACCTAGTTTGTCCAAGTGGTACATCCAGCCCTACCTCTACACCAATAAAATAAGTTTGCCTCTGCTTTCCTTTCATTTCTTCATTCTTGCCTTAACATGTGGTCGCAGATTGGTTTGTGAAATTTTGTGTCTGCCCATGTTCCAACACCATAACCAACTTTACACATGGCTGCTTGTTCTAACATATTTCAGCACACACAAGGGAGACAGTCTGCAAACAATATGACAGTTTCTTTATGCTGCTTTTCTTAACATCATCCAATCCCAAGGGATTTAGATAAAAGAAAATGAAAAACACTTCCTTGTTCTAAGACTAACTTTACTGTGATCGATGATAAAATTTAGGGATTTGGTTGAAGCTCTTTCAACTATTGAAAACATCTGAAAATGAAGGATGGCAAGCATTATTATTAATTATAATAGTTTTACATAGCATAATCTCCATTTTCCCTTTAAATGGGGTGTTTCCCGCTGGTGCTTATGCTATGAATAAATATCACAAGATAACCTACAAAGGGATCGCTCTTCTCATTTTCACAACTTTTTGTAATGGTTTTCTCATGCTTGGTTTTACAAAAGCAGAGAACAGAATGTCACGGCTGCTTTCCTTCTCAATCCTCACTACATGAAATCCAGACCTAATGCCTTTTAATTTCATGCGTATCTCTGTCTCATTCCTCCACTCTGATTTGTGTACATTTGTCTCTGAACACATACACAGTATAGTTAACTATGTAGTTAAAGATCTTAATTTTTTAGACTATTTACTTTTACCATAATGGAACAGCATGTCACTCCTCCATCCAGGTGCATAAATATGGAATGTTATTTCAGTATGAGATAGTCCTGTATTTGAACCCTGAGAACGGTTTTGGTACATACTACTGCTCCAGAGATACACATAATTTAATGCAAAAATGTTAGTTAAAATATGGAATATAGAATTAAAATATAGAATTTTATAGAAATGTACAAACCTTTCAGTGCATCTTGTCTTCCCTTACTAAGGATGGGCTTGGCCAGGCAATCAACAACATGGAGAACATAGTAAAGGACCATGTTGAACTTTCTTTGTTCTATGGGCCAATTAGGCCCACATTCGGTTTCTTTCATTTTAAGACATTTTCTTGGGCTCACTTGGCCCTCGGTGGCAATTGACCAAATGCTGTATTGAATGGACTAAAATAGCAAATCTGGTCTCTTACAAACACCTATACCTCTACTTAAATTGTAACAATACTTTAATATTCTAGTAATTCGGCTAACAAGTATGTTCTCTCAAGAATATCAGTGCCAAAACCGAGGGAGGAAACTGAGACTTTTGAGTCACAGCAAATTTAAGTCTCTTCACTTTGTTTAAATTAAGCTGTAGGAGGCACATCTGTTTTAACATAGTTCCATGAAACAAGTTACTTCACGCTGTTGCAGTACCTTACACATCCCTTCTTTGCTCAATTATTCTGTAATTTGATGCATAGTTCACAAGCTGTTACGATTTTACTATAATCATGCAAATCGCTGACCTAATGCTTTGTAGTTGTATGTAAATTGAAAAAAAGACACAGTTTAATGGACTTTAACAACCGGCTGTTTTTCGCAATGACCATTAGTTATATACTACAACTTTTTAACCAACTTGTTCAAGTCTTTAAGACAGCCCTTAAAAATCACTTGTGGATACATTCATTATGCTATAGAAATTCTTGTGTTTCAACCCTCTGTGTATTCGTGCATATGCTTAGACACCCCGACAAAGACGTAGCATGTTCTGTCTTTTTTATTACGGCACAATGATTTTCCTTTGATATGAATTCTGTGAGCAGTGGGATTCCATCCTCTGGCTTCGGTGTTCACATATAGTAATGAAGGTAGGGAAAAATAATGAAACGTAACAATGGCACAGCAGAGAAGCCTAGGATATTACTTCAATCACGCTCAGAGCACACAGAATGCTATTGTTTGCCTGCAGATTAAGAAGGAGAATGGGATATAAGACGGGGAGGTGTGACTGAGCAGAGGTTCTTTCATCAGTGGTTTTATGGGAATGATGGAAAGTCGTGGCACTCAATGGCAGGGTCTACTTGTCTCATTGTCTACTGACCTGTCTGTATCTGCATGGAAGCCTTATTCCTATGTCACCTTTGTTTTCTTTTCCTTCATTAAATTGTAAGTTGGCAGGAGATTTGTAGTTATAAAGAAACATCCCTGGCAAATTCATTTTCTAAAATGGCTTATCTGACCCTCCATAATGCATAGTTCAATCAGTGAGGTGAGCTCTCACCAATTTAACCGTTTATTAAACAGGGGCCAACGCAGCTTTTCCTGCAGCAGAACCTCAACGAATACACCTTTAACTTGAATGCCCACTTAACTCCTATCAGGGTGTTTTTCATTAAATTTACACACCCTGATATCACAGTGCTAAGATGACTCTGTATAATGCGTAATTAAATCAGCTAAAAGTTTATTTACATGCGTTTGCATCATTTACGGTCAGCTCGGCTTTTCTTACAAGAGAAGCCCACTGGGTTTTGAAGAAAAAAAATAAAATACACAAAACAGACATTTCTTTCTGTGTCATATATACCGGTATATACATATATATATACACACACACACACACACACACACACACACACACACACTCACACACACACACACACACATACACACATACACATACAGGTCATTGGAAAAGTGAAGGCCACAGCGCTTTATTGCTGTGACAAGTGCAAGAAAATACATTCAAAATAAGAGATAGGTTATGCATCAATAACATGTAAATAACCAATAACATTTTGTAGGGATATCCCGCCAAATTCCAAACGGAGACCGTTGGGTCGGAACACCCTACCCCTCAAATTCCCCCAGGGACTGAACCCGTGGAGAAATTAAATAAAACATGAATGTTGGTATAACAACCATTTGTAAAATTCAGCATACCTATCTCAGGAATTCTGCCATACAAATAACAGACAGATAAACAGGCAAAACTTTTTTTTTTTTTTTTTTTTTTTTTTTAGGGAGGGAGGGAGGGCGGGAAAATCTCAGGTTTATCTCTCAGGATAAAAGTTTTCCTGAGAAGTGGCGGGAAAACGGTCCCTAAATAGCCACACAAAACCCCACCCATAAGAATGTGGGACCCCATAGGATGTCCCCTAGATGACCCCAGACTGGCCAGCAAGCTCATAGTTAATATAGGCCCAGTCATGCAGCCCTTCCTCTTAGTATCCAGGGCTTGTCTTGACTTGGGCACTATTTATTAACATACCGCAAAACATAAATAAATAAAAACACAGGAGACTTGAGGTCGTTGGAAAAGTGAAGGCCACAGCGCTTTATTGCTGTGACAAGTGCAAGAAAATACATTCAAAATAAGAGATAGGTTATGCATTAATAACATGTAAATAACCAATAACATTTTGTAGGGATCTCCCGCCAAATTCCAAACGGAGACGGGTCGGAACACCCTACCCCTCAAATTCCCCCAGGGACTGAACCCGTAGAGAAATTAAATAAAACATGAATGTTGGTATAACAACCATTTGTAAAATTCAGCATACCTATCTCAGGAATTCTGCCATAATCTACGCGTTTGACCTACTTATACGCGGAGATTCCGCCATAAATCAACAGCACGTTCAATACCAGAAGCGATTTCCAAACACCACAGATCGGCACCCAAATCGCTCAGGTGAACTCCATCGTCACGAAAAAACACCGGGACGTCGGTCGTAATCTCCGGGTGTGAAACCACCAGCCCACCTTGCAAAGTCACGAAACGAGCGATAGCTTTATTAACGTTCAGGCGAGCCCTATGGATTCCAGCCAACGACCTCGCACCTCTCCAAAATAGCCGAGGAACGATCTCGGACCACAGAATAATAACGCCGGGCATGGAAGCCTGGAAACGGACGATATCGCACTTAATGTCTTTTTTGAGGTGCCGTAATGGCACAGAACACAAATCGTTCCCACCCACGTGAAGGACCAAAATCTGAGGCGGCCTGTCAAGCCTGATAGCACGCTCCAATTCATGGGAGACCCCCTCCCAGCGAAGGCCCCTCACGCCCATCCAATGAATCGCCACTTCAGGTGACGGAAAACCCAATTGACGACCCGAACGCCGAAGTACCGCTCTACGCTCGGCCCAAAACACGAAGGAGTGGCCTACTATCCACACCAAACATGTCTTGCAAACTAAAGAAAAAGGACACAAATAATAAAGCATTGACCAAGCACAGGGCGAAAAAACAAGCAGGAGAAACCAAAGCAAAATCATTTGTCTTGGTTTTTTTTTGTGTTTTTTTTTTATTTTTTATTGTCATTTATTCTTTTTTTATTTTATTTATTTATTTATTTTTTTATATCAAAAGGGGGCGAATATAGGACTTAAAACGGGCTTATTCCCAGCGCCCAATCCTCTTGATAACGGAATCACCCAGGCCCCATCTGGCAGCCTGCGTCGCCGCACCAATACGAAATGAATGCGAACAATACTCATGAGGCGGAAGAAATAAAGCGGATAAGCATCGCCGAAATACGGCAACAAATTGAAAACGGGAAAGGAAAGAGCCATCCTCATGAATTAGCAACGGCCCAGCACCGCGAGGCCTTACTGCCAAGTAGTTTTGCAAGCAAAGCAGCGGGCAAAGATCGCTACCCTCAAAACGCGCCAAATGCACCATAAAACCTTTACCGCTTTTATCTGTTTTGGAATGACAAATGCGTATGCAAAGGACATCCAGATCTGGAAACACATCACAGTAGCGTAAACCCCCAGGCAGGCGTCTGCTCGGGCAAACTAATTCAGAAATGCAAAAAGCCCCCAAAAATGCAAGTGTGAAGCTCAGCCGGAAAAGCGTTTGTTCATAAACCGATGAGCAAACAGAAGGCAAAACGAGAAACAGACGCTCCAACAAATCAAGCGTAACAGGGCGCCGAGTATCACGCTGATAGCACCCCTTCTTGTAACCCCGTAACGCCTGCCGAACCAGAAAGCATTTGGTGAGGTCCTTGGACCCCATAAGGTTAAAGTAAAAAGCCAGGGCAGCAATTTTTCGAGAAATACATGAGGCAGACACACCTCTGGAGTAGGCGTCCCCTAAAAACCAAAGCAATACCGCCAATATCTCATCCTCCAACACGGGGCATCCGGCGGCGGCCAACGTAGCGGACCATTCTTCCCAAACCTTAGAATAAGCAGTCCACGTGCTAGCAGCCACAGAGCGTCAAATTAGGGCCATCGCACTATTGTACCCAAATCCCAAAGTTCTGCTGGGCAGTCCGCTCCTTCCGCATCCGCCTGGGGAGCCAATAACCGGAAGCGTTCCAGCTGAAACCGAGACAGAGAATCCGCAATTTCATTATCAACACCAGGCAAATGCTGAGCCCTAATATATAGATTAAAACGTAAACAAAGTAAAACTAAATTACGCAACAACCGAACTACCGGAGGGGAGGATGCAGTCACATTGTTGATGGCCTGAACCACGCTCAAATTGTCACAATAAAAATGCACTTTCCTGTTACGCAGCAAATCACCCCAAATATAAACAGAAACCACTATCGGGAAAAACTCCAAAAAGGTTAAATTCTTTGTCAACCCATTGTCATGCCAACATTGGGGCCAGGCCCCCACGCTCCAATGCCCCTGGAAATATGCACCATACCCGGAAGAACCTGCCGCATCCGTCCAGAGGCAGAGATCAGAGTTCGAAACCTCCCTGTCCAACCAAAGCGTTTGGCCGTTAAAATCACGCAGAAAAACACCCCACACCCGTAGGTCATCCTTATGATCAGCAGTCACCCTGATAAAATGATGGGGGGCACGTGCCCCAGCCGTGGCTAACGACAAACGTCTGCAGAAAATACGACCCATAGGAATAATCCTACAAGCGAAATTCAGCTTACCAAGGAGAGATTGCAACTCCTTCTTCCTGGAAAGAACAGCCTGCACCGTAGACCTTAATTCGACAACCTTGTCGAAAGGGAGATGACAACACATAACACGTGAATCAATCTCGATCCCCAAGAATTTAATAACTTCCGAAGGTCCCTCCGTCTTCTCAGGCGACAAAGGAACCCCAAAGGAAGCCATGACGCGCTGCGTAGTTTGTAAAAGAACATGACAAACCCAGGAGTGCGGAGGGCCAATGCATAAAAAGTCATCCAAATAGTGGATCAAGGAGGGAATCCCAGATTCCGTCCTGATGACCCACTCTAAGAAACAACTGAAAGTTTCAAAGTACGAGCATGAGATGGAACAGCCCATGGGGAGACAACGATACACAAAAAATTGACCGTCCCACTTAAAACCCAACAAACGGAAACTGTCCGGATGGACCGGAAGAAGCCGAAAGGCGGCCTCTATGTCAGTCTTTGCCATAAGAGTACCAGCGCCATAAGATCTAACCCAGTGTAAAGCCCGATCGAAGGGCGTGTAAGAAACAGTGCAATACTCCCTGTCGATGCCATCATTTACCGACGAGCCCTTCGGATACGACAAGTGGTGGATTAATCTAAACTTGCCCGCCTCCTTCTTAGGGAAAACTCCCAGAGGAGAGACAATTAGATCACGAAGCGGGGGAAACGGAAAGGGGCCCGCTATTCTCCCCAAATCAATTTCCTTCTGCAATTTCTCGGAGACCACCTCCGGAAAGGACAACGCAGACTGTAAATTTTTAACATCAACCGAACACCGCTCAACCTGACAAGGGATACGGAAACCCTCGGAAAAACCGAACCACAACAATTCAGCAGCTGCCTCGTCCTCATAATGTTGAAGCCACGGTAGCATCGCGAGGGCGCTCACCGGAGTTGTCCCCTTTAGGGACAGCGCCCGTGGCTGAAGCGAACTTAGCTTTTTTAAAACATTTTGATGACGCATGGGAACCCCCGCAGACAGAACACTCGTGCTTATATCTGCAGGAGGCACCCCATCGACATAAGCCCTGGTTGAATTGCCAGCAACAACCTTTTTTATTGCCTGCTGGAGACGCGGCCGCTGAAGCACCACCGGCAGCCCCTGGAAAGGGACCACCCGAAGACCTGGCAGGAGCAGTAACACGGAGCCACAAGGCGATATCCTTGTGGTCCCAACGAATATTTTTACGGACGGACAAACGTTGCCGGAATTGCTCGTCTTAACGAAGCCATGCCATACCCCCATACACTCGATAAGCTTCACCAATGCTATCCATGTAGCAGAATAACCTTTCTCTCCAATAACGCTCGCTAAAATGGCAAAAGCTTGCAACCAGTTAGTAAATGTGCGAGGAATGAGGCGATAGCGCCTCTTCTCCTCCTCCTCCTTTTTACTCTCATCCCCTTTGGAGCCCCTGTCCAAATTAAATTTCTCCAAGGGAAGAAGGGAAAAAATTTCAACATACTCGCCTTTCCATATACGCTCCCTTACCTCCTGTTTAAGGTGAGCCCCAAGAGGACCTTCGAAACACACATATACTTCCCCACGCGCCGAATCACCAACCCTCTCAGACTTGTCAGAACTTTTATCAACAGCTTTGTCCCCTAACGGCGCCGACGGCGCAACCGCAACAGGGACGGACGCAGGCGTAGCGGACAATGAACTAGTACCAGAACCCGAAGGATCAGGCAAAACAACAGCAGACTGAGGAGAATAACCACTCCAAACCGCCTGCGGGCACGAGCCACCTGCCCTAACCCTGTCCTCACACTGCTGCAAGAACGACCGAAAACCGGAAAACAGATCCAAAAAGGGGGAATTAGCCGAATGAGGAAAAGGAGGGGGTGCAACGCTAGAAGCAGGAGGAGGACCCCCAACAGCAGAAGAAAAAGGTATAGGGGTATGTGCAGTGTGTGGTGCAATAGGACCGGAATCCTGAACATGCTCACCAGAACTGCTAGGATGCAGGGGAGCCATTCCAGACGATCTAAGATGTTCTGCAGCAGCCAGCGGAACCGGAGCGGAACTGTCATCAGAAAACAGGACTGGAGACCCACCGGAACCTTGTCGAGGCGAATCCCGTCGATCCATAGCCGTATCGGGCACAGGAGACGCTCCACGGACCCTACGTGAGCGTGAAACATCCTGGGAGACATCCTGGGAGACATCCTGGGAGACATCCTGGGAGACATCCCGGGAGACACCAAAAAGATGGCCGCCACTGACGTCTACACCTCGGCGCCCCGTTGACGTCACCGCCCGCGACGACCTCTGCCGGCCATGGGAGACACGAGGCATGGCGGCGGCCATATTAAACGGAGATGTGCTGCCGGGACACCACAGAAGAGACGGGACGCCGAGCGAGCCGGACAGGAGGAAGAGAAGCACCTCTAGAAGAGGATGACCGCTGAGGGGTAGGTGGAATCTCGTCAGCCGAATCGCCGTCCGAGTCCGGCGCCACCGTGGGTACAGGAGGGCAGGGAATCACCGGAGCCCTCCTCGAAGGGTTCTTACGGCTAGTAGAAGCCCTCCTGGATGTCCCATCAGAACGGGGAGCTCTGCCAGAACCCGGAGAGGCAGAAATTCTGGCCCGTCTGGCGGGCCTCATAGCCGGTTCCGGGCTAAGCCTAGATGGGGGCCAGCTCCTGCGGGCCCCGGCCGAAGCAGAAGGGCCAGCCGGCATCGCAGGAACTAATGCTGCAAATCTTTCTTGCAGCCACGAACCACCATTAGCCACCGCAGCAGCCCTGATGGCTGTCAGCATTGCTTCGACGTCGGGATCAGACATAGCAAGGTAAGTAGAGAAAATTGAAAATCTCAGGGTTATCAAAATCTCAGGTTTATCTCTCAGGATAAAAGTTTTCCTGAGAAGTGGCGGGAAAACGGTCCCTAAATAGCCACACAAAACCCCACCCATAAGAATGTGGGAGCCCATAGGATGTCCCCTAGATGACCCCAGACTGGCCAGCAAGCTCATAGTTAATATAGGCCCAGTCATGCAGCCCTTCCTCTTAGTATCCAGGGCTTGTCTTTCCTATATGCATGCATCGCACAATGACGTCGGGAACATGTATAATGCATATTATGTATGCAGGGGCCTTGTATCATATTAGTTGAATCCACAAATGCATATACCCAGAAAATTAACTGTTTCTATAAGCACTTGTCACCATTTTTTTCAATGAAAATGTAAGCCTTTTGAGGTTTGCCAAGGCAGGTTGTTGTTTTTTTTCTTATCTCTGCGGTTTTTCCTCTTTGTCTGAAAAATGCTTCATTTGTGCACTTTCCCAATTCCTTTACTGGAAATAAAAAGACACTTAACAATACTCCACACATTGTATTTTATCTTGATTTTGCATTCCCACTCATCTTACGACATCCTTATGCTGCACACGTACACAATTCTTTGTTTTATGTGCTTTGCAATGTTATCTAAGATTACCCAATTTACTATATATTTCTAAATAAGATAGAAATGGTACCTGAGGGTCTCCCTCATCTGCCAAATCAAATAAAAGTAAATCTGAAAGAATGCTTTGTGAACAAGGATATGACTGTGATATCAAATCAGAATATTCATCTGCAAAGCTGTATGAAGCAATTTGAGATATAAACAATTCAAAAAATATACAAATTCAGACACACTCTTACACTGCTCACCTGGAATAATTATGTCTATTGCACTTTGTCATGGGGACCTACAAGAAGACAAGACTTACATGGATCACAGTCAACCCAGTTATTGGTAGCTATGTTCACAAGCCTGTGATTTGTTTGTTGGGTAGCATTCTGCTGTAATGATCATTCAAGATCTCCATGTTACAGACGCTTGTCGAAGAAAAAGAAGAAAATCTGGTAACAGTTGCTTCTCCCATGAGCCTGCCCCATGTCTATCCCATTGTCCCACTCCTTGCTCCACTCATCCGACCACCTTAAGATTCTCCCATAATCACACTTTATGAGAACAGGTGCAAGGGCAGGTTTAGTGGCACCTGGGTGCAGTATGTCTTCAAGGGCCTAACACGCATGCATACTAACATGCAAATTCACTTAAATACCCACTCACTCTACCACTGTGCACTTACATACACACACATTATTTTTCCTGCTCCTCCTCTCACCCTCCCAGGCGCAACCAACCCTATGCTTACCCTCGACACTCGCACACCATATGCTGACACAAAAGCTCACGATAACATCATATGCTGACATGATCACACACATGCTAACACCAAATAACACCTTACACTTACATACACTTACACACTCTAAAGCCATACTGAAACAGACACACACATTCTAAGATATTGTACTTACAAACATTAAGACCTTACAGTAGCACACATACGCCAACACACATGCTAACACCATACACAGGCATGCTAACCCAATACATCAATATACACACGCTAACACTAAATGCAGATATACACAATCATGCTAATGCCATACAGTAGCACACACAACACCATATGCGCACACACTGACTCTAACACTATTGCTATACAATACATATAGTGTAGTGTTAATGTATGTGTATATATGTATAGGGTTAAAGTCTTTGTGTATATTATATATAAACAACACACACTGACTCTTACACTTTACCTACATACTAACTCGAATACAACAGCCTAGTACACATGCATACATACACACACTTCTCCCCCTCTTATCCTGTCTTCCATGCAGCTGACACTTTTGTGTTTTACATTTTAGTAATTAAAGTAATAACTAATGAGAGTATTTCCAGATGAATCTTAGGTAATGTCCATCTTTGCATTGTTCAACATGTCAGACCCTTAAATGTAATTACATTAAAATACATTTTATATATAGAGTGCCAGCAGATTATGTAGTGCAATTACAATATGGGAGAATTTAAACTTACCAATAGCATTAAGAATTACAAAATACAAAATAGATGTGCAAATGGTCCAAAAACGATTCGGACAAATTTTTCGGTTTGTTTTTGGCCCATTCATTTTTGGGCAACAAATTATATTCTCTGCCTGTTTGGTTAAGATTAAAATTTGGGGTAATTTTTTATTTGGTAACAAAATTAGTTGCCAGTGCCCACATTTACTCTCACTCTCACTTGCTCTCTCACACTCTTATTCTCGTGCACTCTTTCTCTCTCACGGTCTCTAAATGTTTCCCTACCTTCTCTGACGACCACTCCTGCTTCCTCATCTTCTGTCTTATTTCTTTTATCTATATATAATCTACTAGCTCCTATCTTTGTACACATTCCTGTTGACATAACCTGGCGGGAACTCCTGCCAAAACGGCAGCACTTGCAGTGATGTCCTCTCCCTGATTGGAGGTATGGGGAGAGGATGACACCGCCATTTTGTTAATAATAACATGGATATAATAATGTGGATATAAGACATACTGGTACAGAAGAAGGAGGCCCTGCTCTTGCAAGCTTAAAATTCATATGTTTTGACATCTTGTTTAATCTTTTTACTCTCTTGTATGGAAAGTTTTTTGGCTGCCCTATATGGCCAGTCTTGAATTCCAAGAAAATATTTCACAAGTTTCGAGGACTGTCACAGGACCCGGGGCCATCCTCGTCACGACACTCGGGACCATCCCTGATGTCTGATCCCTTACCCTGCTCACGGGGACGGACTCCCAGGTGCCTCTTCGAGGTCCTGTCACTCTCAGCAAGGCAGTGGGGGTGGGCCATTCCTCTTGTGCAATCCGCCGGCCATGCTCAGAGTCACTCAGCGCTTGTTGTGCACACGCTCCCCCGTCATGTCATCACAGGAGGATGGGGAGGACACTTCCATGATCCCAGAAGGCTACCCTGGGAAGGGTATAGCCCCAACTTCGACTCTGCTTGCCCCCTTTGGACTTGTGGGCACTTGAAATGCATTATTTCTAATGGTGCAAAAGCACCAAAATAGGATATTGCTTCTTTTTGTATTCTGCAAATGAAATGTTTCTGTAAAGTATAATATAATAGTGTACCTACTATGAAATCAGCCTTGCTTTGCTTTCTAGATGTGCTTCTCTTTCTTAGCAACCACTCCATTTAGATGACTTCTAAAAATAAATTACAAGCTTCTTGAATTGCTGGGTACATTGACTCTTGCATCCTTCCCATATTATAAGAGCAAGCTGGCCATTATCCTGTATGGGGGAAAAATCATTCAAGACAACAACTAACTGCATTACGCTGGTCTGGAAGCTAATCATAGACTGAGATGACAGCTGCAGGTTATGAAGACAATAAATTAGAGTAGCAATATATTAAACAGATACCCTATTTGTTCAAAAGGGCATATTTCCTACTATGCAGTTTATCTAGATGTTATTTTTTGGGTGGGCTAAAGGAGTTATGCAGTTGTAGCTTAATGTTTTTTTTTTTGTTAACCTGTTGTGGGCATCTGCAATACATATAGTATAAAGTCTCACATAAGCTTGATAATTAAGCTATACACGCAAGTAATTGTATCAAACTTCCAAAGGGTTTAAAGACATAAAACAACAAGTAATAAGAACCTCCTCCTGATGCTATGGCAGTAGCCCTTTGACCTACTGGAAACCATTCTTGTTATATTACTGTAGGTTAGAATAAACCCGGTCTCCTTTTGATGTGACCTTATGATTTAAACATCACTCGACTGCCTTACTGTATACTACATCACTCACTCATTTCCTCCGAACATAGGATATGATAGACTTTTACATTTTACTTGTTCTGATTCTAGAGTAGGCAAGTATTCCAGGCTCTACAGAATTACTTCTGAAGCTGAATTAGCAGAGAGGCATAGATGTATTCCTTCGCTTACAAATAAGCCTGTTTAGTTTATCCATGGACTTTAATCTCTCTTGAACAATGAGGCCAGCCTTTCTGGCAGAACGAAGCAGAATCATCTACATTCCTCTTTGCACAACGTTCCGGGGGTTTAGACATCGGAGGAGTTGCATATTAATGATGTTTTCCTTGGCCCTGTGGTCACTCAAGCCAACCTGCAAAAGATTCATAAATGAGAAAGGAATTGATAAAGCGTTTAGCACCTCTTCATTCAAACTGTCGATGGAGTCACGGTGAGTGGTCCAAGGTCTCAATAGCAATCAGAAGCTTTGCTCGTCAAAATTTCATCCTCCAGGGCTTTGGATTAAAAAATGTGAAACGTGGATGTTTAAGGTTGCAGCGACAGAAGGAAAGCAACTGTCTATGTAACATCTTGTTTTCTTAGTCCTGTGTTTGATTATTCAATGGTTTTTAAGATACCAGTTTAGTAAGAAGTATCAGGCAACAATAACAGAAACAGAGTGGATACCCTGCAGCAATATATATTTTGTTTTCCAGCTGGTCTGTTCTAAACCAGACCACTGATCATATGAGATTCGTTTAACTCCTTTTGATGATGTAAAATGTGAAATGCAACAAAGCATCAGAAAAGGCAAGTAGGATGCTGTATTATACAGCTAAAGACATTAGAACCAGAAAGGTAGACCTTCCACTTTACAGATCTCCTTTCAGATCTCGCTTAGAGTGAGACCCAATCTCCAGAAGGATATGGACATTTTGGAGAGGGGTACAATGACCAAAGGTATGCGGACACCGCTCCTCATTATTGAGTTTAGGAAAATGCCAGGAGAACAATGACTAATGGAATGCATAGTACCTACTGCATACAAATATGCCAATTTCAAGCCAGGCCTTCTCACACAATATCAGGGCCAACCTTACAAATGCTCTTTTGCAGGACTGTCCACTGAAGCCAGTGGGCGTTTCCGCTGACATCGCAGGAAACACCCCCATTTAAAGGGGAAATGGGCAGGAGTGGGGGGTGTTAGGACCCCGCTCCCACAACCTGGAGAATTTCGGACCAGAAAAGCGACAAGTCTCCCAAAGTTCTCAGGTATGGTAAAATGGTAGGCCGCCAACATAGTCCATGCTGATATTTTTATACAAACCATTTCAAAATATTTCAAAATGAATGGTATTTACATTTTTGAAAGAAAAACTCAAGAAACATATATTTCTTAAAATGACCTTGATTACAACAGGAAGCAATGGTAGCACATTTGATCTGGCCAAGCCTGTGATGCTGAATATTAATAGAATGTTCATTCAGCTGTAACGTTCACCCTTCGCTGTATGGACTTGTTTAAACTTGGTGCTACTCATTTTACGTTTCCAGCCACTAGTGGCCGCCCTTGTCACTCAGAACCACTCAGACTGATTATCAGGTCCAGCTGCAGTTGATTACCTGATCAAGACAGCCTTTATAAACCTGCCCAGCCCTGCAGTCTGGGCCTTGACATTGACGTTATAGGACGGCCTGCTTAGGTTCCTGCTTAGGTTCCTGCTTAGGTTCCTGCTTAGGTTCCTGCTTAGGTTCCTGCTTAGGTTCCTGCTTAGGTTCCTGCTTAGGTTCCTGATCTGTTCCTGCTTTGTTTCCTGATCTGTTCCTGCTTTGTTTCCTGATCTGTTCCTGCTTTGGTTCCTGATCTTTTCCTGCTTTGTTTCCTGATTTGTTCCTGAGTTGCGGCCAGCGCCCCACTAAGTGGACTCCCAAGTCGAGTGCCCTGCAAGTGGGCAACCTGCCGTGTGCCCTGCAAGTGGGCAACCTACCGTGTTCCTGAGTTGCGGCCAGCGCCCCACTAAGTGGACTCCCAAGTCGAGTGCCCTGCAAGTGGGCAACCTGCCGTGTGCCCTGCAAGAGGGCTTCTAGTCGTGTGCCCTGCAAGAGGGCTTCTAGCCGTGTTGTGTGCCCTAGAAGAGGGCTTCTAGCCGTGTCGTGTGCCCTGCAAGAGGGCTTCTAGCCGTGTCGTGTGCCCTGCAAGAGGGCTTCTAGCCGTGTCGTGTGCCCTGCAAGAGGGCTTCTAGCCGTGTCGTGTGCCCTGCAAGAGGGCTTCTAGCCGTGTCGTGTGCCCTGCAAGAGGGCTTCTAGCCGTGTCGTGTGCCCTGCAAGAGGGCTTCTAGCCGTGTGCCCCATCCCGAGGGCTTCCTGCCGTGTGTGCCCCATCCCGAGGGCTTCCTGCCGTGTGTGCCCCATCCCGAGGGCTTCCTGCCGTGTGTGCCCCATCCCGAGGGCTTCCTGCCGTGTGTGCCCCATCCCGAAGGCTTTCAGCCAAGAGACTTTCCTTGTTTGTATGTTGTACAATCATCTACAATACAACTCTTAATCCTGATCTTCTGTCTGTGGTTTATTTCCTACGCCTGTCTGTAACAACCCCAGACCATCATGCATCGTGGGGTACAGACAGATCCCCTCGTATCCCCTGCACCTGGGCTCCTATCAGACCTGCTCCCCCGATTCGTGACATCAGCATTATGTATTTTCATTGTGTGTTAACTTAACTGGTTATCTGGTTACAAATATAGTATCCTAAAAAAACTTATTTTCGAGTAAATTAATTTTCAGGAGTTCATTATTTTATAAAGCAGTTTTGCAAAATTGTGACATGTCAGTGTACGGAAGAAATTAATGATTTGTCAAAAATAGATTGTTCTGCACTGGCACACAAAACAAAAACAATAATCTAGCTTCTCCCTGTCATTTTTCAAATACTATTTTAACAAAGAAACATTCAGTTATGAATCCGTGGTATGACATATGCACCACTTGGTAAGCTTAGGAGTGAGGATGATAACATTGTTGAGTTAAAAATTGTCCAAAAAATATTTCTGGTGTCAATGAGGTTAGAAACAGGCATTTGGTTATAGGTTTCTAAGTCGGACATTTATTGAGATATCCTAAATTTTGGGAAGACATCCTATATTTTCAGATTTTCCGGGGACTTAATGCATAAAGTAAAGTGGAACATGAATCAGTCAGCTCCAGACTCTGTGACCACCCCAATTTTTTTAGACTTAAAGAAAAAAAAAACTAGAATATAACCCCAAGGAAAGAAATGAATGATCAAACATCACAACAGTATCTCTCATCCTTCATTTCTAAATGCATACCAAAAATTGTCTAATTGCATTTTTCTTGTAGTGTGCAATACTTGGTTGTGCGTTATAATAAAAATAATCTTGCTCTAAAGAACAGTTGGGGTCTTGCTTGCCTCAGGTTGATTAGCTCTCCTTGTCTACTTCAGAATATGTTTGCCAAGCATGATTATTTTAACCTAAATATGCCATTGATAGGAACCTAATCTAATCGCCTCAGGTGCCATATTGTTCCGGCAATGGCTGAACATTTATCAAGCAATACTTGCCATAGGCTAATGATGTAGATTTTCCGAGGTACAGCTGACCAACTTAATTAATCCCTTTCTGTTATTTTATTAACAATCCTTAAATGATACACTTTCATCCATATTAACTGTGCTGCACAAACTACTATATTATAAAAAATATTATACTAATTATATGATAATGTTATCTATCTTTTATAAATTCAGGAATCATATTAAATAATATGTCAAGTAATGCTAACAATTAACTTTTTGAGAACTTGAATTCAGTTTTGTGTAAACTTAGTCAAATAATCTAAGTAAATTGTTCCACAAAAATAATTTATTTTTATGGCAAAGGGGAAAATATATATTCCGTTTATGTTTTTCTACCTACCATATTTGCTATGTAAACATCATAAACATCACTTATTTTGATTTATAGCCATTCACCACTGTGTGGATCATCGTTTGTCGAACAGAATTTTCCTCTGCCTTCTAGAATATTAGGAAGATAATCAGTCTCGAAATGGGTTGTAGTGTGAATTTATCACCTGCTAAGAGGTTTTCATTTAAAATAAACTGCTGCACATTTGAACAAAAAAACAAAACAGGGGGGGGCAGATTCATGTTTGTATGATAAAACAGGGAGAAAAGTAAAATAAAAAAAATAAAAAAGACAAATGAAATGAAATACAAAGCATGAAAGAAGTGTAAAAAGATTAGTTATTTTTACTGGTTACAAGAAAGTTTGTGCACCATTCTTGAGCAGAAACTTTGAACCCTTTCATTGCCAGAGAAGCACAATAAAAAGTTGTCAATAATAATGTGACGTGATAGGGAGGAAAGAATGAAAACCTGTGTTATACAGGAAAGATAACTTAAACACGAGTCAGAAATGCTACAGACACAGTTGTTTCTCTTGCATCAAACAATAGCAAGTAGAGGCTGAACAGATGTTTTTCTCTGACCTCTTTCTTTTACAACTGAAGAACAGATAACTTTAACTCATCTGAGGAAACTAAACCTAGCAGTAGGGGAGCTAAATTATTACAAAATAATGATTCGCAAGAGGATTTACCCACACGCTCACAATAAAGTCATTGGTAAATCTGTTTAACAAGAAGATTAAGCCAATCTAGTGACATGTCGCAAAACCCTCTGACCAGAACCAGCTGCCTAAAGATGAACTGAAACTTCATATGTGTCTACAACGACTAACATCAAAGGTATGCATTAATGGAACATCATGGAGAAGATGGTGGGCATTTGGTGCAGAAAACAGAAAACTTCCACCAGTATATTCTATAAACTAATACGATCTATGTAACATGTTAGCTACCAGGGGTATAACATAGGCCCTAAGGCCCCCCAAAGGTTTCTTGATGCTAATGACATTAACTGCTAATGAATTGTGTATTTATATATGAGTAGAAATCTTCAAGATGTTAGAGTATCACCATACCTGGGAATTCTCCAGGCTTCACCCAGAGACTCTGGATAAAGCATCACTTCTTCGGTTCTCCGGATTACTGTGTTCATTAGACATGCCCACTCCCAATCCTATTTCCTCCTAACTTCACTTCCATACTAATTTAAGGTTTTTGGGGCTAGCCCTGTCTGTCAGGAATTGACTCCACCTGAAGTGGAAGGGCTCCAGGTAGCCAGATTGTATAAATTCCCAGGAATTAATATCACTGCCTCATTTATTAACCCCTTAATGACAAAGCCTGTACATGTACGGGCTCAAAATGCATTGTTTTCAATGGGTTTAGGGACCGCCCATTGTCCTTAAGGGGTTAACACCACCAATGGTGCACATCATTGAATTCTAAAATCCCACATTAGGAAAGACATATTCAAAGACCCAAATAAATAAAGGCTCCAGGCACTCAAGGGTTCCAGCTCAGGCAGATTTATTGAAGGACGACAGCAACACCGTTTCGACCTCACAACTTGATAAAGACCTCATTGTGAGGTAGAAACGGTGTTGCTGTCGTCCTTCAATAAATCTGCCTGAGCTGGAACCCTTGAGTGCCTGGAGCCTTTATTTATTTTGATCTACTGGGGAGCTGGCCCTTCCTGGCACAGTTAAGTTCCTTTGGTGTGTGTGTGCAGATTCCTCATTCTGGTGACTCGATATTCAAAGACCCAGGCATTATGCAATAGGATAGAAATGAGGAGAGGGAAATCCCGAGTTTTTGTCAGTTACCCTTATGTTACCAATCTGCTTCACAAGTAAATGAAAGCACCAGTGTATGATATCATATCCTGACACCATCTTTTACTGTTACACCAGAGCCAGAAAGTAAACCCTCTAGGAGAGGCCATGAAACATGCCATGAAACATGCACTAGAACCCCACTTTTTGCACCCATGGTAAATAGAGAACTGGATAATGGTGGTTGTAGACTCTAATACTTTCATCTAACAAATAACTAAATAACCCAGGTGAACCTTTGGGCCAAGATCATAACATGGACAACACGTAGTCACACAACCACCGCATAAAGTGCTGAAAACATGGGACGCAATATAAGCAGGTGTGAGGTAAACCACACAGAGCTGCTTTTAGTAAAAATGGAGCCCCAAACAACCCTTTGCTAGTGTGCCCCTACACCTTCTTTCCTGCTTCTAGCAGCATGTTGACATTGTGCATGTTCACAACAACATCAGACAGGTTGGACAGAAGAGAACATAATCGGCTTAAAAATTACAAAGTAGCTGTTGACAATATCCAAGGGACAGCTGCTGTGGGCCCCTAAGGTAAGCCTAGGCACATGACAGCTGGTCTTTTTATTCTTCATTAAAGATGGCCCTGATGCCACTCGACCCTGCCTGATAAGAGGCTGCTCATTATTAGGTTGTTGAATCCACAACGTTTTGTTGTAGTATCATGTTGAAAGTATAAAAAAACTATAATATAGGCAAAAGAATTTGATAAAAAGAAAACCAGTTTCAATATGCTGAGGTCTAAAAAAATAGGAAAGTTTAATAAATGTTTTAGTACAGCCATGGGTTTTCTCTTTCCCATGCGTTTTAAAGTTTACTGGTTAAACGGAATAGGACTAAATAGTTTTGACAGATGAACGTGTTTTTTTTTTACAAAAGGATCTGTACTTTTTGAATAACACATCACATGCAGGATGCTGTTAGGTCTTGCTGTGCTGTGATTGAATGATCATCCTCTCATCTTTACTTCTTTATTTGAAAGGCCCATTATTTATTCCCTGCTGGCTGAAAAATCCCATTGTTCTCCTTTAAAAATTTACACATATCATATACTGTAGGTTCTGTATATGACTTTTTGATTGCTCATAAAACAGTGTAATGCGGTGTTACTAGAGTAACCACATACCCCTACACTTAAAAAAAAATAAAAATATATATATATTAGAAGGCTGAATAAATATCATTGTTATCCTGCTTAAAACAAGGATCTCTTCTTTCTGTACCAGTATTATTTGTTCTTGTTATTGTTAAGACTAAATATTGTTAATTTTATTATTATAGACAGTGTCTAAATGGCACAGCCTACACAGTGACATTGCACCGCAACTCACATGCATCATGCCAGAACATGACATCATATCCTGGCGCTCAGCATGGTAGAAGGTGGCCACAGAGGTAAGTGGTAGGGGCGGCTGTGGCTTGGGTAAGGCCTAAGGTAGCGCCCTGCCACGATACGTCCTCATATTAATAGTGCTATAGAATTTGCTGGTGCTCTATAAATAAAATGTATTAATGATACATTTTTTATGAATGAATCAACGTATATGGAGTACTTGTAAGGTTAAAACTAGATCTACTACAGGTCTTTTTTCAATCAATTTAAAGGAACATCCCAACCGTAATACGGACATGATCCCCCATATACATTTGTGCATTTGTCCCTTATCCAACCCCAAGTCAGTGGCCTTCAAATTATGTAATTTGAATACCAGCAGGATATGTGCAGCCACATGTTACATGTTTATACTAACGCAGTTGAGGCATCCCATATACAGCTGATAGCCTCAACCTGCAGGACCAGACCTTCTGCTGCCCGTTGTGCCATGTGGCAAATTCTGGCCTGGCCCAACTATTTTCCATGCAGGAAATGTGTTCGGCTGAAAAGTAATGGCTCAGTGAACTTTGAAGGGGGGTCTATTGAGATTTCAATGTGAATGTTTTCCTGCCACTGATTGGGAGCTTTAAACAGCCAATCGGTGGTAAGGGTTTCAAATTACTGAGGATGCTGGGAACTGCAGCTCTAGAGTTTCCACTTCTACTTATGGTATGTTTTTTAAATAATGCATATTAAAATACTCACAAAGTACTTTAATATGCATTGTTGTTTGTCAGACACAGACCCTTCATAATGCTTGTTGGTTGTTGAGCTCAAATTGCAACTATCACATAGACTTAATCATTCTGCGTAAATCACATATAGTAACACAAAGTGCATGCTCTTTGAATCCTTGTGAACTCCAAAATGTAGTTCTCTTTTTCAGGGTATGGTATCTGTGCTGTTGGAGACACAGAATACGTGGTCAGCCTACTATATCACCCAAAAGAGTGTTTCGTTAATCTAATGTAGAATTACCTTTACTGGAAGGACAGATAATATTGTACACTACTCTGATCACAGAAACAGGGCTTTAAATGATAGCATGGCCAATGGCCAAGGCTGTGAAACCAAAGTTCACTGTCAGGTGGATAGTATTTCTCCCAAAATTGAAAGTCCTAGAACGTTGAATCTCATGTTATATAGTGGCTTATCAGACTATCTATCAAATAGGATACTATTCTGATGTGTTAATCTGACAGAATGTTCAAATACTGAAATAGGCAGGAAAACAAATGCAGAACATTTCAGCATAACGTATCGGAGGAAAACAATATGTTGGCAGACATGCTTGGTGAAAACAGATGGCATTAACACAAAAGGTTGTGTAAGTTCAGATGTTCAATCAGATAGTAAAAAGAATGAATCACGTAGAAATATGTCTGATAAGTACAATAGAAAATATAAATATATGTACCGTATTTGCTCGATTATAAGACGAGGTTTTTTCAGAGCAAATGCTCTGAAAAATACTCCTCGTCTTATAATCGAGGTCGTCTTCTAATCAGACCTCAAATGAGGTCTGACTATGAGACTAAGATCCAGACCCCCCAGAGCGCCGCAGGGGACCTGGATCCTCCTGTCTGGTAACCTCAGCTGCTGCCGGCACTTACACCGGGCATCTATCACCGAGAGTAGCGGAGGTTGTCTACGCGCATCACGCATAACTTCTCCGGCTGGCAGAGAGGAGAATTCCCTGCAGCGCTGCAGGGAATTCTCTTTTCTGCCACCCGGCGAACGTCTGCTCGATGAACGCAGACAACCCCTGCTACTGTTGTACTTCCGCCGTAGCTTCTATGACGCAGCACCGGCGTCACATGACCTTCCGGTGCTCATAGAAGTTCAGGCGGAACACCCGCTGCCCCCACCAGACACCAGGGAGTCAGAAGCACTGGTAAGTCGGGGGGGGGGGGGTGTTGTATGGGTGGCATAAGGCTTTTCTCCAGAAATGCCTTATACCCCCTTATATGCCACTCTGTCCCATGATATGCCTTTTAACCCCCTATATGCCATTTTTAATGGAATATATAAATTATTTAATATAATTTAATGACCATACTGACATACTGTACTTTTGCAATGCCAAAATAGTAAAAATAAAGACACAACCAGAGCATGTTGGACATAAAAAGCAACTGACTGTGACCATTTAGTTTAAAGTTAGCATATTATAATAAAATCTATAATAAAACTCATGAAACTTTTATGCTTGAACTTGCTGAAGAAATCCTTTTCACTAGGTCCAAAATGCAGCAGCCAGGCTATGCACAAATCAGCCCGTTTATGCCATATAACACCTATTCTCCGCTCTCGGCATTGGCTTTCTATTAAATGGAGAATCAATTTGAAGGTGGACTTGCTGACATTTAAAGCCCTCAAGCACCAGGGCTCCTGTTACCTGAAAGAGTTAAAAACACTCTACATCCCAACTCGCCCCCTTCGATCTACACACCTTTCTGTTCTTTCAGTGCCCAGAGTGCGCACAAAATCAGGCTCCATTCTGCCACCTTCTACACTCTGGAACACATTCAGTCAGGGAGGCCCCATCTTCAGAGACATTTAAAAAAGACTTAAAACTCATCTTTTCTCCCAAGCATTCAGCTAGTTCTACAGTCCCACTGGGAGAATAGCGCTCTATTAATGCCTGTTGTTGTTGTTGTTGTATAGGGTCCCTTTGAGTAAAAAGATAACATTGGTTATGCAGTTATGTCCCTTGCACAACAAACACACTACTTGTTACGCCAAAGAGGCCCAATGCCATCAAAACCATTCATGTTATACTTCTCACAATCCCTGCTTATAAGAAAACCCTCTGTGAACCCTTGGCACTGTGAATGTTAATGATGTTCCATGTCGAGTCATTCAACCTTTAATTAGTTCTAATACTTAGGTTGGTTCTATAGACCAAACAAAAAAAAGTTTTATCTTTGCTTTCAGGAATTGCAGGCTTCCACTCTACTTATTGTAGATCCTCGTTGCAGAACGGGTATAGGAGCAGGAACCGGCAGGCAAGTTAAGGTCAGATACCAGGAACCAGCAGGAGCAGGAGGCAAACATGATCGCCAGGCAAGCCAAGATCAGATATACAGTAGGATATGATAGCGTCCAAAAAAAGTACAAAAATCAGGACAAAAGATCATTAATGCTGGTGAAAGGCAAACACAGCTCTATGACGTGCAATGGTCTGGACCCAAAAGAAGGTCAAATGACGGACACATGGACCTGGTGAAGCAAGGTGCTGGAGATTTGCCAAGTATGCACCTCAGTTAACAGATTTTTTTGTATGGTGGCATAGATTCTCACCCTTACAAATGTATAGTACAAGTTTTAGCAGGGGAACTGCTGCAGTGTGAATCTATAAATGCTATTTACATTGCAGCTGGGAATTTCAGACAGGGAAGACCTCCAGTAGTGCATCCAGATATAATGTTTAAAATGTCCATCTGTACTGATCAGCGCTCTGATGGCGTACTACACAGCAGCTCAAAACAACTAGCTGCACATTTCGTCGTTAAATATGAATAAATATAACCCCCCTTGATAAGAAATGCCTTCACACCAGTTTGTGTAAACGTGTTCCAGTGGTGGATTAAAATATTTCTTCTGATGTATAATCTGTGTGAAGAAACACCCTTGGGTAAATTGAAACAAATTTCACAGGTTAAGAAAAAAAGATTTAAAAATGATGTGCGTATGTGCATGTACGGTATACCCAGACACATGTAAGTGGTTAAAAACATACCATAGGAGTATATTTATACATACATGCATTAAATGCTATAGAATTAGTGTAAAATCAAAGAATGTATTCATTGTCCACGACGGATTTTTTCAAGTGACAAGACTTCCCAAAGCAGTAACTAATTTATTATTAAAATGCATTGTAGAATATGTACTGTGATGGTGACATCATTGAGGTCATTATAATTTTATTACATTTGATTTTATTATACTTAGAGTTTTGGAAGAGAGAGAAAAAAAATACCTCTGTAGTTGATGCTCCGCAGCCACACATTTCTGATTGCAATGTGTGTGATCAGCCAGCAAGGGGTAATCAGACATCCCAGTCAGGTCAGGACAAACACTCTTGGGTCTTTGCTCCTCTTGTGAGTCCCTCTGGGGGTGTCAGCTGCTGGAAGGAAATGCCAGATTCAAACATTGAGGGTGTACCGCATTTTCACAGAGCACATAAGAGTACAGCTAGCTAGTACAGTAACAGTAGTGCTAGCTCTAGCTGACAGATCAGCGTCCAGCCTCATCTCTCATGTATTAATAATACTTCTATAGGATCCCAAAAAGGTTAAATTGGGTGTTTTTGTAATAAAATGTTTCAACCAAAATTAATTGTTGGCTTTGTCGATATTTGCCATGGAGTATCTTGGGGGACTACAGGCCAAAATAGTTAAGAGTTCTTGTTCTTCTGTGTTGGGAACTCTACACATGATCTACATGGGCTGTGGCTAGGGGGCATGGCAGGGGATGATGAGAACAATAAAGGGGCTAGAGGGGCATGGGAGGCTAGTGGAGATAAAAAGGGGCTGATGTGGATATGGTAGGGGCTGGGGTGGACATGCATGGCTGTTGGGGACAATACAGGGGATGATGGAGAAAATACAGGGGCCGATAGGGACATAGCAGAACCTAGCAGGGACATGACATGGGCTGGTTAAGACATGGCAGACGCTCAGGGAATCATGACAGGTGCTGAGGGTACATGATAGGGGCTGGTGGGGACAATACAGGGGCTTGTGGGGACATTACAGAGGTTGCTATAAGATGATCTAGAGGAAGATAGATAATATGGAGGCTGGTGTTGGTTATATGGTAGAAGGGGACATGATACGGAAGTTCGAGCCTGTGACTTGGTTAAAGGAAACAAAATATGGAGGTTAATCTAGAGCATTTGCCCAGTGTGTCAGATGGCCAATCTGCCCCTGTGTAAAATATAAGGTAACACAAATGTTTTCGTTTTGAATGATTGTGTGGAATTCTAGTTTTTTTCTTGATTAAGCTATCTATTTGGCACTTTTACCATGCTTTCCTTTATCAACAGATTCTCCTTGTATGGACCTATTGAATCACCCCCAGTGACTTGTACCATATCAGTCTATTTTTCCAGACAGCGCCCCTACTGGCACTAACCTGTGAATTCTTCTGTTCAGGGCCTACTAAATCAGGTGCACCACACCCAGGCATCCCTATAACGGAGGTGCTCAGCTGGATCACGCGTGTCGGTTTGCCCAGAGAGTGATGGTCTTGTGCAAGGTAAGCGAGTATTTGGTGTTAAAGTGTGTTAACATAGGGTGTTAGTGTGAGTGGCTGTGTGTTAGCATGTGGTGTAAGTATATGATGTTCAAGTTAGTTTATGTGTTAATGTAGAGTGTTAGAGTGAGTTTGCATGTTAGTATGTGTTAGCCTGTGTGTAAGTGTGTGTATAGTTCTTGTCAGGGGAAGAAGGGTGCCAAAGAAATCCTGCATCCAGGAGCCAATAGCCCTAGATTCACCCCTGACCAGTGGAAACTCTCTGATACATGACACACCTTATCAAACAGTCAAGGCTTCATACAGCTGAGAAGTCTTTATTTTCTGAATCTTGACTCTGTAGTAGAAAATGAAAATACTTACATTGATATTACCATAGAGCAGATAATTAGCAGCTTTGTTGTGATCAGAAAATACTTTTGACTGACTTGTTGTCTGTATATGGTCCACTATGAAGCTACATAATTGTACTATTGATAGTTAGGCTTGACTTTCTCAAGCTTCCAAAGACTATTTTTTCCTTCTCTAGTGCAGACTTGGTTGTATAATTAATTTCTGTCCTGGATAATATTTTTCAGACTGATGTCTGAGAATAAAGGAAGGAAATATAAGATTGTGTGGCTGCAAAGGGACATTCCATATAGAACTCCCAATGGGGCAACACAAATTGATCACTGCTATACAATGTCATGGTGTTCATATGAATGTGCAAATTGGATTGCTACAATATCTTATACCTTGGGACATCTAGTGCTGTTGAAGAATGAAAAAAGAGAGTAGTGTTAGTTAGAATCCCAGTAAAATTTGCTACTGTCCTATAAGCTGTCCAAATATTTCACACCAAGCTTCTTCTGGATAAATCTTAGAGACCTAAAATCTGACTATTTAATGAAGGAGGCCTTAAGCAAAATATATTAGTTTTAGTGCTTGCAGTTATGACTGTCTGTCTCCAGCCTACAGGCAGTAGGGAGCAGTTACCGAATGACACATGTAAGTGATTACAGGATTATAGAAATGGGCAGGTAGCAAGATTTATGACCAGATAGGAATACGTGTCATATAACTTTATTCAGTAACATTGTGTTACAGGAAAGGTCCTACAATCTTATTTTAAAATGTTTAAATATCAGAGGTAAGGCAGAGGTAGAAAATAAAAACTATCCTATCTGGCATGCGAGGGATTTAGAAACTCTGTATGTTCTTGTCTGTATACAACAGGCAGAAAAGGTAGGTGGCTGTGGAGTGGTAGATAAAGCATTCTATTCATTATTATATTTACTGAACTAACTTATTGAACATCAAATAATTGTAACAGATATATTCGAAGATACAGTTAAGATAGATATCTTCTGTGTTGCACAGAGACCAGCAATTCTGTTCTTAGTCTAGCCATGTACAGCCAGCAGTATGGTGTGTGTGTGTGGATGAGGGTATCTCACCTAGCAATGGTGATAGATTTGAAAGAATGTGAAACCCACAAAGCAAGGAACTGGTGTATACCCAGCAAAACTATTTATCTGAAGCACATATGGGGCTATTCAACAACCTGTTCACCCAGGGCTTTAGTGCAGATGTCTCTTCTCTTGCTTCTTGCCAGTAGGGGTGTTTCTATGGACTTCTGAGGGCTTCTCAGTAATCCATGGCGTGGTGAGAGAGATAATGAGGGTGATTATGTCTTCTTCATCCCCCATTAGGCCACCTGGCTATCCCAGGATGCTATAACATTGTTTTGCACGGTACTGAGAGGAGACTAGTTCCCAGCAATAAAATATTTATGACTACATAGACAGAGATGACTGCTCCTTCTTGTTTTTGGCTGGCCACTTTACTCCTCTGATTTTGCATTTACTTAAACTTTTTTAATTACTATTTTTTTTTTAGAAATAAATATTGTATTATTGTATCGATACTTGATTTCATTTTGATGACTTTAGGATGAAAGCCCCTAATTTGATCTGGTAAGAGCAAGCTACCTGAAAGTACTGCTGACCATAATCCATTAAAAGTGCAGAAATTCTTCATCTCTACTTTGTATAAAGCAATCTCTACTTAAAAGAAACATTTCATTGCTGTACTTTTGAATGAGTATACCTTAAACAAGAGTTGGCACAGTACGATGCAAGTAAATATTAATGCATATGCAAGCCAAAGTCAACTACAGTTACATCATGTTTAATATAGCTCCGTGTCTGTCTGTGGCTAAAATGGCAAGGAAAAAAATGCATTATTTTATTTATATTTACAAATTAATCATATTTTAAGTATACAATATTTATCAGAAAGACATCAGGGCCAGACTGGCCCACCGGGATACAGGGAAATTTCAAAGCATTCAAAGCGGCCGTAAGTGTTGTAAATACACAACACATGCGGCTGCAACGTAAGACAGCCGCTGAGCGGCTGCGAGCAAGCTTCAAAGCGGCCACAAAAGGGGTGGGACGAAGGCCATTGGGTGGTGCGTTGCGTGCACAGCAACCGCTTTAATTTCATCAGTGGCCGGTGGAGGCGAGCTGATGGTGCAGCAGCTCTTCGTCCCACCTTGCAACACATTCAACACAGCCGCTGTGCGGCTTCGAGGAAAGTTCAAAGCGGCCATTGCGCGGCTGCCAGTGTGCCTCCACCGGCCACTAATGAAATTAAAGCGGCTGGTGTGCACACAACGCGACGCCCAATGGCCTTGCTGCTGCTCCATTGGGCGGCGCATTGTTTTGAATTTTCCTCGCAGCCGCTCAATGGCTGTCTTACGCTGCAGCCACACTGCGGCTGTGTGGAACATGTTGTGGGGTGGGACGAAGAGCTGTGGCACGGCCATTGGGCGGCGCGGTGACACTCAAGGAGGCGAGCTCAGCCTCACAGAAGTGTTCCTTGTGACAGGGAAAGGATTATCACGTCGTCGAGGAGAACAGGACAAAAAAACCAAAAACACAAAAATGTAAGTACTGGTATTTGTATTACCAAAATATAGTAATGGGGTTAAAGGGGAAAGCAGACCCATATTCAAGGGAGAGGGGTTTGCCTTCATTAAATTTTAAAATTAAATAATACAAAAGGAGGGGGTGGCTGGGAGTAATACACATGGCAGTGGGGGGCATCAATAATAGACAAGTGTTCTTCACAAAAGTGTTAGGGGCATCAAGGGAGTGGGTTAGCGGGGGTATCACATAAATCAATGCTGGGGGGCAATACCCAAGGGTGTGGGGGAATAAATGCACAAAGGGGGCAATACCCAAGGTTGTGTTTTTAGGGGAAGACAGTAATCAATACTAAAGGGGGACCTGGCTGGGGCATCATTACACAAGGGGATTAATGACAGGGGGAGTTAATGACAAAGCAGTGTAGAACATGGTGTTTTATGCTTCAGTATGGCAGAGGCTGTCCTGGTGTGTGTATGTCTGGGTGTCGGTTTCCACTGTACTTACTGTACTAATAAACTGATTTATTTAATGTTTACTTATCCAGAGATAAAACGCACTCCTGAGTTTGTAGTCACTTCAGAGGACAAAACATTCTAGGCCCAGAAATGAGTGAGAGGAAAAGTAAAGGCATTGTGTTATTTACTCTTATTTTAATCTGCATATTTTATCACAAAGGATTAATCACAGAAACTTGAATGGTGGTTGGGATCTTCAGAGTGAAACCCAATTTAGTTTGTTATTCCCTTTAGTTTCACAGTCCTTCCCCCTTAAGAGAGGACCTTTTACTTAAACATACTATCAGACCACTTTGCACCATGAACTGTGTGCATTAAAAAAAATAAAAAAATAATGTATCTGGGATGAGGTATTCATTGGATGATGCAGCGCTAGAACAGTTGTGGTGGTATTAATAGCCAAAAGTTTCTTACAAGAATATCATGAAAATATATTTTTTTCACTGAATAATATGTTTTGTTTCACTGAATAAAATGGAACTTTTTCATCAGTAGCAAATGTTTTGATTTCATTATGTCTAATGTATTTAATTTATTAGGGCCTTTTAACACTTGCTTTCTGGCATTTTAATACAAATAATGTGATAAAAATAATGTTTTAAAGCTATTTCTATGGCAAATAGTGTGATGTGGGTATGTATAAGGGGTGCATGTGGGTATGAGAGCTCGACCGCAAGATAAACTTTATGGGGCTGGTCTCCTAATGTTTCCAGGGCTGCTTTCCAGTCCCAGTCTGGCCCTGAAAGACATGATACATTTTGCTACATAAATAAAGAGATGTATACAAATTACATCCTTTAAAAGAAATAAGAAAAGTTATTTTGTGGATAAATATTGAATTTCCTAGATTGGATATTTCTAAATGTTATCTATATCTTTATGGAAAGGTACTGCAATTTCCTCCTCTCCCTTGCACCACTAATCTTAAACTTACCCCTGATCCTCTAAAACCATATTTTGACACACATACTCACCTAAACATGGTAAATGTAAGGTGCCACTCTGTAGCCACCCTATCACAAGGTCATGTGATGCACATTACAACACCCAGCTGAAAGCCTCAGTTACTGGGGCGTCTGGGCTTCCATGCACCTGCAGCATTCACCTTAGCACACGATTGACGAAGGGCAAAGCCCAGTTTTAATTTCTGCACAAAGATCTAATTATCAGCTAGGCTGCAAGACAGTTTCATGTCAATAAAGAGTGATCTTGTTGGTAGAACAATTATATAAGGTGAAAAACATAATTTAGCTTGATGAATAAAGATGGACAGTGTAGTCAATAATTTTGTCTGCCTCGAGATTAACAGAGTGTACACAATTCTTAATTTATCGTCTTTTTATATGAATGTTATGTCCTGTTAAGCCTAATTGACCATGCACTGCACAGGATCAATTATATAATTAAACATTAACTATAAACAATATACTGCAAAAACAATTTTTGGTTGGAATGAGTTTTACATAACTATTGATTTTAGTTACAAGTGGAAATATATCTTATACTGACAGTGGAATTTTAAAAAAACTGACCTGATGGCATTCATTATATGCATTTGAAGACATATTACTCAACAGAACAAATACGCTGTGTACTGGATAAAAGAAGAGAGCTGCAGCAAGACAGGATGTTTTTTTGTTGTTTTTTTCCCCAAATATCTTTATTGAAAAGTAATAAAATAAGATACAACACAGTTGTACAATGTATAAAAATGCAGTAAGGCACATCATAGAGTAACATGGACATAACATATCACAGTGTAATCCATAAGACAGGATGTTTTTTGACTCTGTTTATTGGAAATGAACAAACAAATTTGTTCATAGATATTTTATAATAAACTTTTTTTAAGAGAACTGGATATAAGACTACACATCCTAGGGGACAAAGTGGGAAGCCTGGCATTCAAACTCTGATACAGTCATGTTACAAATTCAACCGCTTAGGGACCAGGCTGTTTTTTAACTTTTTGTACCCTTTGGGACCGGGGCTGTTTTCTCCATCTAGTGTACCCACACAAGCTACATATTGTTTTTTTGGGGACAAGAAGGCCTTTCTTCAGATACCATTGTTTTGATCATATTATCTAATTTCCTATAAAAACAAATAATAAAATATGATGAAAAATTTAAAAAAACCACTTTTATTTGAAAAATCTTTCACTCATCCAAAAAAGCTAATGAAAAAAACCTTCTAAATAGATTCTACTATTTGTCCTGAGTTTAGAGATACCCAGTTTTTATGTTTTTTTGCTTTTTTCTGCATGTTATTGGGCAATAAGTACAAGTAGCGTTTTGCCATTTCAAAACCAATTTTTTTTCAAATCTGGTCATTCTTCCCCCATGTGCTATTTCGGGTATCTTTAAAGCCGGCCAATGCAATCTACCCCATCAAACCATATATTTTTGAAAACTAGGTACCTTAAGGCATTTCAAATGCTGGTATTTTAACCCTTTTCATGCACTAATTCTACTACCACCCTTTGTCAAACTTTGTGGTGGTTACTTTCAAACAAGACCCCAATATGTGTTCATCTAAATCAGTGATACCCCCCATGCATGGGTTTGTCGGGTTGTTTGGGAGGTAAAACGCCACATTTGGGAAGTGCGCATTTTTTAACTTGGAACTTTTACATCTGGTCCTACTGCCCCCAGGGTTTTTCAAATGCTAGTATTTTAACCATTTCCATGCATAAGATTCTACCACCAGCCTTTGCCAATGTTTGTGGTAGTATTTTTTTTTTTATTTTTTCACACAAATGGTACTTAGGCTACAGGTATATGTCACTATCAAGCATATCCCTGAGCAACATATCCCGAATACAGTGATACCACCTATGCATGGTTTGGTCTGGTGTTTGGGGGCTAAAAGGCCAAATTTAGGATGTGTGCCCCCCCCCCATTTTGGTCAGTCTGTGCCTATGCCCTATCTTTGAACCCAGCCACTCCAATTTACCCCATCAAACCATTCATTTTTTGGGGTATTTGAAATGCTTTTACTTTTTAAAAAAACTCTTTCCATGTCAAGATTTTTTGGAAGATACAGCGCTAATTTTCGCACTTGCCCGTAATAATAAACTTTTTATTTTATTTATTTTATTCTTTTTGGACTTTTATTTACGTTGCTCGCCTCCTAAACTTTTAAAGCGGGCTTCCTCCACCATACAGTGTATGGCGGATGTTGACGCCCCGGGGAGGGGCCAATCTTGGTGTTGCTTAATGCTCTCCTGCAACCAGCAGTCATTTTTTATTTCACTGCTTTCGGATGCAAAATGGATTATTATTTTATTAATATTTTTATTTTATAGAAATTACTAAACTTTCTCATGTTCATGTACAGGGTTAAGGCAGTACAGTATCATGGTAAAAGTTGATTTACAACATTGTTTTTTTATTCTGTAGAGGGTATATGGAAAACAAAAAAAAAACATTGACAATAGTCTTGTATGTGTTATCCTGAACTACTATGAGAAAGTTCTTATGGTGGCCTCCAAGCAATGAGTGTAATACATCTGCAATTCATATACAATTCCAAGGTGGGATGCAGAGGACATTATCATTTGTCCATGCAATGAGGTTCTTTGATTCTTGCTTTTTCATATTATTCTGTATATGAAGCACAAGTAAATTAAGAAGTCATTGGTTCATATGGAGCATTTCCTGAAATGCTCACCACTAAGTCCGCTGCTGTCCTGAACCTCTCCTGTTTTTGATCATTGATCCAAGTACAAGTCTAGTGTATGGTACTAACCCTGTGCAGTCTCTGTCATTAACTGATATAGACACTACTATCTGTAGATATAGATCCGAAATTTTCTTCACCTTGATTACTCAGTTTTTTCTGTCTTGACTAGTGAACATAGAGAAATCTCCCAGCTCCATGTTCATATGATTGTATATCCAAACAAACAAACTATACCAACACAAGCATAGTCATAGTTTCTGTGACAATGAGAGGGTTAACACCAGGTCATTGTTTCCTTCTTTCATCCATCCGTCCTGTTCCTTGGTTTAATTACTGCTGAGCACCAGAGTATTGCACGCTGTGGACACATTAATTTGCTGCTCCCTCGCTTTGATTAGACTTTGAATTGTTTACTGTTGAAGTAATTACTCCTTCACATATTTAATAGGTGCAGAAGATTGTTATCTTTGGCACAGGAAAAAAAAATACTTCTCTGTAAACTTAAAAGACCCTTCAACCCAGCAACATTCATGTCTGCTGCAGAGACCAATTTGTGAGCAGTCAGTCTGAAGTTAAGGCAACAACAAATGGATTTCTTTTATTATTATTAATACACAATTACAATCAGTGAGTCTTGTGGTGGGGAACAGTCTAATTTGTTTCTGTAATTTGGTTCCTTAGGTAGTGTGGAGGAGATTTGCAAACTCTTAACCCCTCAGTACAAATGTGGAGCATTGAATCACTTTGTCATCCTATATCTAAAGGTTCAGGTTTTCAACAAAAAAAAAATAATTTACTTACAAATTATATTTGATAATGCAGGAATTTTTGTCTAGTAGTCTAGTAGTGTGTATATGTATATACACAATGACAGCTAGCTCTAGTGGTGACTCATAAGACTTCAATGGGGTATAATGAGACCCCCCCCACACACACACAGGAACCTTTTCCTACCAATGATTTGATATTTTAAGCAGCTGCAACTGGCATGACATTCAACATACTATAACAAATAGCCGAAGATAGGATCCTAGGAGCATTAAGACTGACGATGGAACCAAATGGGAAGGAGGAAAAAGAGTTGGTAGCTAGGCCGTGTCAAAACCAGAAACTGAAGCCTCTGAAACTAAAATATGAGTGAGACCTCAAAGCTTCCCCTGCAGGCTGATCGCAGGTACTGTAATCAGTAATGCAGGGCAATGGAACCCCGCTTACTCTGTGATCAATAAAATATAAAAATATATAAAATATATAAAAAATTTGAAAATACAAATGTAATACAATTTAAAAATAATAAAAACGTCAGTGATGTCACCATGACATTATAAGAGGAACCATCCAGTTACAAAAAAGAAACACAAAATATAAAAAAAAAAAAGTAAAAATAGGTGCACACACATCTTGGCCCTATATACATAAAAAGTGCTTTCTTGCCCCAAAGTTCAAAAATAAGAAAAATAGTGTAGAATGTAAGGGGGCATTTTACCTCCTTATAAAAAGCAATATGCTACTTGTAATTATTGCTCTGTAACTTGCAATGAAATCTAAAAACCTTGGGTATGATGACGTGATGACTTGTTGATGAGTAATAGATTTTTCAAAATTTACTATACTTTTTAAATTATAATACATGATATGATCAAAATAATGTTATCTAAAGAAAGCCTTTCCTGAAAAAGAAATTTATATTTTGAATGAGTACGGTAAATTAGAAAGAAGAAAATTACAAACACAAGCACTGCTTCTGTAACCGCAAAGGGTACAGAGTTTCAAAATCAGTCTTGTCATGGGGGTTAAGGAGCCAAGGAAGACTTCGGCCTACATTTATCTTCATAAAACCAAAAGAAAAAGTCACAATGAACACAATATTATTAACATAATTAAAATTCAGCACAAAAAAAGAAGAAAATATTAAATACCAGATTAAAACTAAGTGTATTATATTTTTCTCAGTGTTAAAACAGAAATATATAATGTTAAATAAATAGGTCATCAAGGAACCTTGCACACAAACATTTAAGCAGTTCATTTATATAGCGCCAGTAGGTTCTGTAGTGCTGTTTCAATTACATTAAATATATATATATATATATACACACACACAGAGGGAGAAGTTGACCCTGCTCTTGAGGGTCAATATATTAGACATAATTAACACCATACCTTGGAAGAGTCCCTATATAGTAGGGGAAGTCCATCTTTGGAACACGCATCCCTCTGTCTCTCTTTTCTCCCCGGATTCTTGGGTTTATTAAGACGCAAACATGGCATGTCTTACCACCAGGACTGAATCAGAGGGGCGGGGGCAATATGGTGGCATATTCGTCCTATGGATATAGGTACAAAGCAATGACAGCCTTTACAAGGTCCAGATTACCCTGTTGGGTCTTTTTTTGCTGACCAGCGATGTCTCTAGGTGTACAAAATGTTTGCTGGGTATTAGTGTCGCACAGTGTTCTACAGATCTTAAAGTCAATATAATAATGGCTAGAACCAGCAAGAAATGTGTTTTAAAATTAAATAGTGTACATCAAATATATTATTCTGCTGTGAAATAAGTAGATACACTTAGACCTGTAAGTCACTTAAAAAGTCATAGCAAATTCAAATCCCTTAGCCATACCTCTAACTACACCCCTTACAACAATATTGTCTCTCTGAACATACCAGGTGTTGGGGGATATTTTTTCTTAACTGATCATAGTTATTCACCTTCTGCCTTGTTATAAGACTCTTCTGTGTGTTAGTCTGTTTGTCTCCAGTGTTAATTGCTACAACGTAACTCTATATACATGCCTTTCAACATTTCTTATGGAGAAATAAAGAGCACTAGACGTCCGAGGATGTGGGTACAGACAACAGGCTTTATATAATTGTTCCACATATCCATAGCTTTTACACAATTAAGTATGACATTTAAAAGGGGAATATTGTATTTTTGCACAATGTAATTTATAGGAATTTGCTACTTGCATACACATTATTGTGTAAATAGGACATCAAGGGGATACCGTGTTGTATTTTTTTGGTCCCCATTTACTATGCATTATCTTGGGCATGATTCACTGGGTTATTATGCTTCTTTGTCCAACTCAAGAAGCAGGTGTGTTGTTTCTTTCTAGTACTGAAAGGACAAAAGTGTTGTGTTAATGTGACACAAAGAGGAAGTAATATCATCATATGGTCAAGTGTCAAGATGCACGCATGTGTGGATATTATGGGGACAACACACAAAATCTCTTAAGGATAATAGCATGGAAGAACGATGACATCCTATACATTCTAGTGGCGATAGTTTAGGTATCTTCCATGCCTTTACTATGTCAACTTACCAAAAGACAAAACTTCTGACCAATAACTGCATCTAAGTTTTTTGCTACTTTCTATAGGAAAATACTTTCATTTAGGGGTGAAGCAAAAAAAAATAATTGTTATTGCTTATCTAGGCAAAGTTCCAAAACTCTGATAATACCTGTCCAATCTCATTACTTAAAGCACACTCAAAGAATATTTAATCCACTCAGAGCAATATTACATTAACTGCTGTGCCCTGATCATCTAGTTTTTTGGGACAGGTGGAAGTATACAGCTTAAATGTCATAATCTGGACTTCAACTACACCTTGGTTCTTAACACATATCTCTGAAGTGTCACTATTTGGGGGGGGGGCAGTGCCTGTTTGTTTCCTCCCCCGAAGCCCCCCTTCTCTCGGACCTTGATATGTTTGGTGTATTACTGTGTCATACAGACCACAATATTGTGTATACAAGCAGCAGGATTTAGAATGTAAACTGTGTAAGTAAAACAAATTTCTTCCAAATATCTCCTAGCCATGCATCTCACCACTGTGTGTCCTTTGATATCTTATTTATTAAAGGACATATTAGGGGTCAGGAGCTTTTTAATCATGAACTGAATCAAGAAAATCTGCACCAGAGACTCCAATGTCAGATTTGTGGTTCACAAGGAACACACAGCAAAAAGACAAAGTTGCTTGCATAAGACAAATATACAATGTATATACACATAAAAATTGGCCAAGTAACCCAATCTTCCATTTTTGTAAGATAAACACAAATTCATATGTAAAACAGTATGGATTCTGTTGGACAGTTTATTGTTGTTCAGTTTCACCTCAGTCTGTTACAGTGTCCAAGTGTCCAAGTGAAGGCAAAACATAGTGACCACAATGAACGAGGTGTACCAAGATACACAAAATACAGACTTGTTGTGAAAGCTGGTGGGAACGCGAACAATGTTGCTGTTTTTAATAGAAGCAAACACAATGGGATGTTCTTTATATTATGGTTAGCTTCAGGGAACTTAACACAAGATTCCCCCTTTTTCACATCTTATTTGACGTGCTAGATTTACATTGATGGTGAAGACTATTGTGTACGAAATATGATTTTATGGAAGATCAGATGGTGGAAATTATGTAGCAAAAGATTGATACTTTTAATTTGATTTACCAGAATATATCTAATTCATTGTTAGTCTGTGCTTGGGTTACATTGTAGTATTTGAGGCAGGGGGGACATCCCCCCTAAATAAAAGCAGAAAATGTCATGTAGAGCTTCTTGAAACCCTGTTTTTTTTATCTTGTGTTAGAATTGTGTGAAACTCAAGGGGGTTAATGAATGGAGATCAGCATCATCTCAATTTTACAATTTCAAACACTGAAATTCCATTTGTGAAAACAATATAGTTTATACAGATTAAAAGATATTGTCTTCATAGCTCAAATAAAAAAAGCAATCTCATGTTTATATCCTTCAATTCTATATCTGGCTGAACAAATATAAAAGCAAACAGAAAGTGTAGAGACAACACTATTTAAATAATATACTACCATAATGTGTGTTAAATTGAATTAGGTAAAGGCATACATTTGTATACAGCAGTTCTCCTACATGCAACAGAGATCTTGAAGGTGCTATAAAAGAGCATTAGAAAGATATACAATAAAATTATCATTCTACGGTGGTTGCAGATACCAAAATACATTAAAATAATTTGTAACCGCATTGTGTACTGCATTTAATCTCATAACCAGGGTTATGATCAAGTGGGGCCCAGGGACCTCAGACATAAGCTGGGGGGGCTACCATGCAAAGCAAAAAAGTGGACAAGTGCTTTTATCACTATAGAAACCAAATGGAAACATGGAACATTCTGTTGGTTGCTACGGTGACAAAACCATGTTTTAACCCCCCCCCCACATTTTATACTTAACTCCCACAGATAAAACAGTCCAGAGATGAATATACAGCATCAATAGAAAATGTTTCTTTGGAACTATATTTAAATTTTGATGATTCTCTTTTTGCTAGTCCCACAGGGAAATGTTGTATTACTAAAAATCAGTAATTTCTCTGTTGTTTTCAGCCCCTAATACAACTTTTTGCAAACAGCTTTCCAAAATTATGGCATAAACAATGTACATGACGGAAAAATAAATCACCATCACCAACTCCCAGCATTTCAAATGGCCAAAGTGGGACATGTTTGTTTTAGTGGGTGTAGTTAGAGTTGTGAAGTGGGGTTACAGCTGTACCCAGGCCTTTTGTATGTTATTTTAGCCCATTGGTGGCTGTTTATAAAGTGTTTCTAAAAAAGAATGTGTTTTCCTTACCCAATGAAATATAAAAATGCATGTTCTGCCATTAAGATCCATATTAATGTGAATTTTTGGGTGATAAGCTAATGTTTACCAAATATTCTAGAAAATAGGCAGGGAAAGGGGGACCAATGGATTGGTGTCCAAAAGAGGACTTAATGAGGACTACAAGGAAGCTATACATTCTAGACACTCAGTATGGTAAAATACATCATTTTTGACAAGTATCAGTTGTTCTTCTTACTGATTTATTACTGCCTTGCTTCACTCTAGTTATTATTAAATCTACTGGTGATTTATTTTCCTGGACGGATATTATTTAGTTATTCCAGGGTCTTGTCAGGAAAATGGACCTCACTGTTCCTTCGCCTAAAAAAATATAAGAAGCACTGATGTTCCATTAGCACCTTGGATCAGTTAAAAGCCATGTTTCTTTCTTCAGGTGCAAGATGTGCTAAGCATGTTTATTACATATAAATGCTAGTTACGCTATCAAGATATCAGACAGGCTTGCTTGTCTAATATATTGGGCATATTCATATGGAAATCAACAGACTTTTAGCTGATAAACAAAGCTAATGTTATACTCGGCCTGTCTTATCCTGTTAACACTGCAAGATTAAGAAACGTCCACAGGGTCAAAATTGAACTACAGGATTGTTTCCTTTAACTGCGGAAGATTTGTTGAGACTTTGAGAATATTAAGACTTATTAGGTCTATGTACTCATGTCTCCAATGCAATTCTGTGCTAACAACAGTCACCTATTACTTTCTAAATTACCCAGACAAATTCTCAGAGAAGAGGACATCAAATAGTTTAATTAGGAGACGGCTGGATTGTCAGACCCTTCACTGGTTTTCATTTATATCCCCTCTAATTATACACATGAAACAGAAGAAAGGTAACATCTTGGAATAGTAGGGGCTTTAATGGAGCAATTAAATGAAGGAAGATTTAAATTACCTAGAATCTACAGTACCTATTGAAGATGCTTTAAACTTGTCCAGTGGGCATTTCTCCCAACCAATGAAGAAATAAAAGGTGAGTTAGGCACTCTAGGGGCTAGTTGACTTTGCATATTGATTGTACATTATAAAGTGTAAAAGAACAGAGTTAAAAACAGGCAGTTGCAAGGTTATAAATAACAATACATTCTGTGTAATCAGTCACAGGAAGTGATTTGATAATGTGGTTTAGAATTCAATCAAAATGTCTACAAAAAAATAACTCAATCTTACTGACTTTTCATGTCATCTTTTTACTGAAACTCAAAAACAGGTAACTTAAGTGAAGTTGAAATTATATCTGCCTTCCTGCTCTAGACAGCCTAACTTGGTACTTTGGCATATGGAGCACCACGGACGATTTCCCATCGTTCTTCAGCAATAAGATGTCTAAACAATGTGGGCTAACATTTGTAAGATATCTCTTTTGAAGGAAGCTCAGATCAATGCCCTTTCTGCATCACTGGACACCAGGAATATGCTCTCTCTTGCTGAAAAGGAAGGGTCACCTTCCCTCTCACTCACTTCCTTTGCCTTTCCTTTTAGGCTCTAGCTACCCTGTCGTGGGCGGTCCCACTATTGTTGGCAGGCAGCCCTGCTGATGTTGGTGGTCGTTTTTGCTGACTTAGTGGGCGGTCCCGCTGACATCAGTGGGCGTTCTCACCATCAGTGAGTGTTTCTGGTAATGTCACGGGCCACCTACCCATTTAAGCAGGAAATGGGTGAGGAGTGGGGCATGACCCAGAGGATTTGGGTAAACACAGACAACCAGACAAGTGGTACTTTTACCGAAGTCTCCATGCGAAACCCAGAGAGTGCCCAGGTATGTGCATAGTTTTTACCCTCTAAAGTTCCAATATTCTTACCAAGACTCATATCTTCTCCAATTCCCAGCATTTCACCATGTGCACTACCTATCCATTTCCCCTCCTACTCCCCACCCCCAGCTCACACCACCTCCACATACCTGGAACACGCCCCTTACAAACCTGCTCCCCCAGCGGTGTGAGTGTTCTGGGTAGCTTCCCTGGTGTGGTTATAAAGAGGTTTTCAAATTTTCAATTATGGTTTGATCTCAGAAGTACACCATATGTAGTACGATCTATAATATATCTTCCAAAAATGTTAAAAGGCTTACAGATTTGTTTTAGGTGATATGGCTAGAGGTGTGCCTAGGAGAAGTAGCTTTCTTATCTCTTTCTATGTGATTTTTTTAGAAAATAATAAAGTATGTTGCACACATTTCCAAGATCAATGTGTCTGTGGAAAACTGATATACTCATTTTTCGTCCAAGAAAAAAGCAACTTCAGTTAAGGAAAGATGAGTCCCATACAAGGAATCTCCCTCCAAAACACGTAGAAGAGTGTCAGGGTCCTCAGCAAGGACCCCAACGAAGCGACTCACCCGAGTACCCGCCAATGGCGGGCACCAGTTCCCACGCCGCTGCCGTCCTCACTGCTACTCCGTCGGCTGCTTCTCCGTCTGAGTATAGACGCGCGCACGCGCGCCCCCACCTCTCTTTGTGGATTCCTGAATGGAGAAGGCGGGGAACGCGCGTCAACGGCATTACGCACAGAGGCGGGGCGACCCCTGGTCAGTGCTCAGTTATTGTGCCTAATGGAGCTCTATGGAATTGCTGATTATTTCTATTGATTCCTGTTGCTGACCCTTGGCTATTTGTACACCGTTTATGCTGACTTCTATGTTCCTGACCCTTGGCTACTAAATACCGTTTATGCTGATTTCTCTGTTTCTGACCCTTGGCTATTGAATATCGTTTATGCTGATTTCTCCGTTCCTGAACCTTGGCTAATAAACACCGTTCACGCTATTTTCTCCAGTACTGGGCTTTGGCTATTTATTCGTGGACTTGCTGAATTGCCATCTATCCTCACCGCTGTGAGGTAGCCTGTATAAAGAGGCCACAACAAAGTGTTCCATAATGTCTTTACGTCAACTCTACGCTATTGAATTGTCTGTTTCCTTCTAATGTGGGTGAGCTACATATGTCCAAATGTGGATTAACTAATAAATCTAATAATCTTCAACTAGATGGAACCTGGAATATTTAGTTCTCGGACATCTGAAAGATGCTGTTGGTCTATCCATTCAACAGTAGAGTCAGTTTTATATGTGTTCTTTTGATACAACTCCTATAATTCCCTAAAAGTAAGTCCCCAACTAAATTAGCACCAGTTGGCTACTCCCGTATTAAAGCAATCCCTACAGGTCTGCAGTGGGCTAATGTATGTTCTATTTCACCTTGCTAACTGGCTTTGTATTCCCTTCACTACTAGGTATTGGATAATGTATTGCCTGCACCTCTAGGACAGAAGGTGTTAATAAGATGACTGTCTTCCTTTATCTTTCAGCACATATTAACAGAGAATGTAGGATATTAATTAGGAAATCAACATCACAACAAGTGAGGTCATTGTATCTCAGTGGAACAGACACAATCTATTACTTTCTGCTGTGATATTTGATGGAAAAATCAATATTTCACTTGGCAGAACCAAAAACCAAAAAAAAAAAGAAAAATCAGAGCAGGAGATACACAGAGACCAATGTTCCCTTTTAAATAAACCATGTCCAATCGCACATTTTCCAACATTGAGAGCTATTGAACCAAAAATAAGTTTGTCTCTTAATGGATATGCAGTCAGGGGATTATATTAAATATTTAATTTATATAAGAATTGTTGCTCTACATAAAGATGGCCTAGGCTATAAGAAGATTGCCAAGACCCTGAAACTGAGCTGCAAGACCAGACAGCAGTTTCACAGGACAGGTTCCACTTAGAACAGGCCTCGCCATGGTCGACCAAAGAAGTTGAGTGCACGTGCTCAGTGTCATATCCAGAGGTTGTCTTTGGGAAATAGACGTATGAGTGCTGCCAGCATGGCTGCAGAGGTTGAAGGGGTGGAGGGTCTGGCTGTCAGTGCTCAGATCAATCGCCGCACACTGCATCAAATTGGTCTGCATGGCTCTCATCCCAGAAGGAAGCCTCTTTTAAAGATGATAATGCACAAGAAAGCCCGCAAAAAGTTTGCTGAAGACAAGCAGACTAAGGTCATGGATTACTGGAACCATGTCCTGTGGTCTGATGAGACCAAGATAAACTTATTTGGTTCAGATGGTGTCAAGCGTGTGTGGTGGCAACCAGGTGAGGCGTACAAAGACAACAGTCTTGCCTACAGTCAAGCGCGGTGGTGGGAGTGCCATGGTCTGGGCCTGCATGAGTGCTCCCGGCACTGGGGAGCTACAGTTAATTGAGGGAACCATGAATGCTAACATGTAGTGTGACATACCGAAGCAGAGTATGATCCCCTCCCTTTGGAGACTGGGCCACAGGGCAGTATTTCAACATGATAACGACCCCAAACACACCTCCAAGACGACCACTGCCTTGCTAAAGAAGCTGAGGGTAAAGGTGATGGACTGGCCAAGCATGTCTCCAGACCTAAACCCTATTGAGCATCTGTGGGGCATCCTCAAACGGAAGGTGGGGGAACGCAAGGTCTCTAACATCCACCAGCTCCGTGATGTCATCATGGAAGAGGACTCCAGTAAAGCTCTGGTAAACCCCATGCCCAAGAAGGTTAAAGCAGTGCTGAAAAATAATGGTGGCCACACAAAATATTGAATATTTGGGCCCAATTAGGACATTTTCACTTAGGGGTGTACTCACTTTTGTTGCCAAGGTTTAGACATTAATGGCTGTGTGTTGAGTTATTTTGAGGGGGCAGCAAATTTACACTGTTATACAGGCTGTACACTCACTACTTTACATTGTAGCAGAGTGTCATTTCTTCAGTGATGTCACATGAAAATATATAATAAAATATTTACAAAAATGTGAGGGGTGTACATATATATACACACATATATTTTACAGATATTTACATTTCTGACAATGTTATAAGTTGAATTGGTGCAATAATAATTTGATGGAAAGACAATTATACATTATTTTTTCAGACTCCATGTCCATCCCTGTAGACATTAAACCTACACAGGAGGTAGACTGTGACCCTTAGAATCCAGCCAGCATTAAATTTGCGCATATGCAAATGAACTTGGCTTTCCTTAAAATAATCTATTTGACGGCTATGTTTGGTTGTGTGAGGTATAACTGCATAAAATACATTTTAGCCAGATCCAAATAGCATTTATTCAACGCACAGACACTCATACAACTCACACACACACAACCAATGGTGTATTTACCTGACCTAGGGCAGAACCCCCAGCTGCCTCCTCCACGGCCACCATCCTCACTGCAGAGTGTTGACATATGTGAATAGCACCTTTTACTGCATAAATTGGACAGCGTGCTGGCTCAGCACAGTCTTCCATAGTGAAGACAGTAGTGAAGACTTAAGCGGCATATTGAGCAGTGGCACACAGAGGAGGCCTGATGACAACAAAATGACAATCTGCCCCTCGGTTTTGTGTCCAGGAAATGTCACCTTAAACCTAGTCAGTCAAAGCCAGAATACATTTTTGCACACAACAACAAAACTTAACGTTTAGAGATGGGTATTAAAGAATACATGAATCACAACATTCTGCTACAGCGCAAGACAAGAACGAAGCTCATACCGCTCACAGATATGCACTCTGTATGACAATACTGATAGGCACTTATACAAGAACACAACTCACATTACTCTAAGATATAATTTATGGCACTCAGATACTACCAGAACTCACTCGCAATATTCACAGACACTCCTAGATATCTTATGACTATATCACATAGAATATACAGTATCTAGGTAATAGCTCTCCTGCTGTTGTACAACAGAAACTCCCCTGATTAAAAAAAGACCATTGTCTGTAGAATCATTGATTTGTAGAATCTCAGCAATTGTTAGCAATGTTTTAATAAGACAGAATATTACAAATTGTTCGTGCTTTGGCGATGTATACTGTGTATACAGTGGTTCATAATCTCATCTGCACAGGCTGTAAATTATACTATGCCATGCAGGCTTTTTCCAGATATCTAACACCAAACTGTCAAATGTCAGCATCAGGCTTTTACCAGGCACGGTACTCATAAGAACTGTGCAGCTGCTTTTCATGTTTGCCGCTCGGGAGGTTGGCCAGCGGCACCCAGCTGTTCCTTGTTCATTAATATGAAGGGCAGCTGAGCAAAGGCTGGTGGAAGCCAGTCGTGGATCAGCAAAATCCTGAGCTGTTACTGAGTTAACGTCAACTACTATTAGACAAACAAGCATTATAATATGATGATCACAGCATATAACCATGCGGAATATTACATGTACAGCAATAAACATGTCAAAAGCAAGGAAAGATGCAGCAACACTATCTGATGGATTGGTGTTTCATAGAACCTCTTAATGAGGATGGCTCCACATTGTTTTAATGGCAGATTGTGGTCCATATACCAAGGGCAAGTATGAAGACTCCATCACAATGAAAATTTGTTGTCACATATATATTGAATAGGGTCCATTGGCCAAAACAGGTAGAGTAAGCTAAGGTAATGAAGACTAGACTTGGGCGCCGGGCAACACTTCATGTTCGTCTTCGTGGGGAAAAAAATGTTTGTATTCCATGAATATTTGCCTGTTCCTGTGTTCGGTTCAGGCGAATATTTGTGTCTTCGTGTTTGGTTTTTTTCTTCGTTTTTTGCCGTTTTTTCTAGAAGGGATTAATGGTACGCAGCAGCTTTGGCGCCAGGTTTTTAAAAGTCTGTACTAGCGACTCTATTGGTCGCCAGCAGGGGGCTCGTCTGCCATCAACCTCACATGGAGCTTTAACTCCTCACGCGAACCTAATGATTTCTTCTCCCGTTAACCTCTGTGATGCTATGAAGATAAGGTAGGCTAGATGGGAAGGGACCAGGGAGATTAGTAAACGAAGAAGAAAATGAACGTTCTTCATGTTGTGTGTCTTCGTCTTCGTGTACGTTTTGCTACCGCCATATTCGTTTCATCAGTATTCGGTCTGAACAGCGAAAACGAACCCTCCGTGTGGCTATAGCCTTCACCAGAAGTGGTAGAGGCTAATGTACGAAGGGAATGTAAATATTCATTGGATAGGCATAACACCATCAAAGTTCTGTAAATATATTTTAGTTTTCACTAGGGCAAAATCATAGTGTAGAAAAGGGTCCTTACACATATACTGCATTTGTTTGTTTATCTTTAACGAGTATTCCAGAGTATGACAGTAAAGGTATAAACATGATGACGTGTTATCATGCACATGAAAAACACTGATTATGTCTTGCCAGTAACACCTGTGAGTGTAGCTGTAGATGCAACTCTCTAGATATTATCAGTTCTTCTGCTTCATAGAACATTTATGAGTTGCAAATAAATACAAAGAGAAGTTTGATCATGATCACATGCAGCAGAGATGGCAAAATACACTTGTGAATACAGTAGCTGAGTATCTGCATAAAAAAGGAATCCCTATCACCCGTAAGTTAGCTGTGATATACTTACCTATAAATATACAGTATTTAGATGCACGATTGTGAGTCACTGCATAGAGATTAAAATAGCTCTGATGTAGGCAGAGTGTTTGTATCTTTATATAAAACTAGATTTCAGACAAGACTGTTGGGCTAAAAACGTCTAAAAACAATCTTGCTCTTAAGCCATTGAAATGCAAAGTTTCTAATACACTTTAAAAGGTTTAACGTCTCTGACACCCCATTAAAGAATAATGTATACTGAAGTACCTCTGTATGCATTTGAAAATGTATTCTTCAAAACAAAAACAGACCCCCCCCACTTATCTGGCTTAGAAGTGGACTTGTTGCAGCAGCTGCCGTCCTCCATGGTCTGACTCAGTAGGAGCACTTGCTGTCCAGGCACACAGGGGTCTGAGCAGACCCCGCGCCTGCAGCATTCCCTGAGCCAGAGATAAGTATATCACCTGTTCAGCCAAACACATGCATGTAGATCAGTTGGAGGGTCGGGGAAGGGGCAAATTCACATGGGCATTCCACACCTGCAAAAGCAACATCATGAACATTTAAAAGGGACTATGCATTCAACTGCATATGATGGCTGGGACAACCCTTTAAGGATTCATGGTGTTGCTTTTGCAAATGTATTCTGCATGGAGACATGTGGGTAAGACATAGGATGTTTGACCATGCCTGGAAACTACCTGGAGTATTCCCTTGCAGGATGCGGACTGGGAAGTCCTACTGACGTCAGAGGACGGTCCCTCTGAGGTCAATGGGCATTCCCGCTGACGTCGCTCCCATAACCCTGAGTTTTCTGGTAGCGACCTGGAGACCCAGAGGAGCAGTGTAAAACCCAGAGTTCTCAGTTTGACTAACCTTTAACCGGTGTTAACTGTGGTTCAAAATACAAGGTTAGCAATTTAACTACTACCTAATGGCGATCATGGATTCTAGACAGAAGCTGCTAAAAGAAACCTACGTTGAAATAAAAATAAACTGCTACTAAATGTTTTGATGAGTATTAATATGCCTTAAGTGGATGCATTATAAAAATACATTCCATAAAAAAAAGTCTATACTTTTTTTTTTTTAAATCAACAAGATGTGAATCTCAAATACAGCCTGAAAATGTAGAAAAACTCTATATTAGTGACAGTTTACCTTTTAAATGCCAACATGTCTAAAACATGCAGCTGAATTAGAAGCTATACCATTCACAGTCATTTCCATAATATTTTCCATATATTTCCATATATTTTCACTTTTAAAAATCCTAATAAGTGGTGGAAAAAAAAACTACCACTAACTTAAAATAACACCCGATGTGTAAAGAACAAATTTAATAGTCAACAGTCTCAAGTTCATCTTATCAGGATCAGTACTGTTGGTAAAACTTCAGAACAAATGTTGAGAAATCTGATTTAGTTGACAGAGGATACTGTCTAGCATGAACAGGATATTTGCCCCATTAAAGAAAGAGTTCTTCCTACTGCTTAAATCATTATTATTTATGCTCGATGTCCAATAATATTATTTTCCCTGTTATTAAAGGGCATTCAAAATGTTATCATGAATATTGATGATAAAATTCCATCTTAGTTTGATTAATACAAATGCACAAAACTAAGTCATTACTTTCTTATGACCCTATTCTTCAATAGCTATTTGACCTTAAAATCTGAAAGAACTGACTTTTCAAAATTTTACAGGGTACAAAACAAAACACTATTTTTTTATGTAGCACAAGTCATGAATAATTTAAATAGATCCCTATAGTTAACAGATCATCTGAGAGTCCCCCATTACAGTGGTAATGTAATCACAAAGCATTGTATTTGATTAAGCTGGGAAGGATGAAGCATGCCCAATTTCAATGTGAAATGCGCGCATCAAGGAAAGAACGTGCATGTCAAAGTCTAGAGTCTGACCTCAACATATATCCTTCCCTTTCCCCCTTTCAGTTCTTTGGAAAAAGAGGCGTAATTCTTCCATCAAGAAATAGAATGTTTCTAAAGAACATTGGCAAGTCGAACCCACTGGAGGATAGAGGACAAATATCCACCAAGCAAGGATATAACAATCCCTTAACAGCATTCTTAAGGAGATCACAAACCAGTGATTCTCGCAACATTGAAATGTCTTCTGATAAAACATCCATGGTCTTAACATCAATTTTAGCTGAATTCATTAAGTGTTCTATTCTTATAGCAGAGCTAAAAACACATTACCGTCGTACAATGGAAATCCATTGATAATGAAAGCAAAAGAACAATTTGCACCAGCTATTTGAGTTCATACACCCCAGCATATAATTTCAGTCTTTTTTTATTAAAAACAAAGGCAAACGAATCTGGAGATTATCAAGGACACACTACAAGGGTACGTGTTTATATGATAACAGGAATTGCCTTTATATTTTCTCTTTGGGAAATATTTATTGTTATGGAAAATAATAGTTACTGTATGAGAAACCTAGCTCATACAAACTATAAATAATAATCTACCCTTCAAGAAGAAGGCATGAGTCATTATTAACATGGATTTTCATTATGCAGCTGATTAAAAAAAGAGAAAATCTATTCAGTCCTGTAATTTTAAATACGCATATTTGTTGATTTGAAAACAAAATTCACAATTATCTTTTTCATCTCATTTCTGAAACATACCTTTTCCCTATATCAGTGTAGTATGCAAGAACTAGGTATATAAGGGAGAAAACCTTCTCTGGATTACTCTAGAATAAACTATTGCAAAGGTACACTGTATTATCCTCTTTTTGGGGGGCGGGGGGTTCCTTCATGCTTAGTAATATTGAATGATCTTTTTTCTTTCTAATTTAGCGTTAAGATCTAACATTAGGTTTCCAGCCATTAGCCAGCCGATAATCACAAAAGCAACTTCTTGGAGATCAGTGTTTTGATTACAGATGTTCTACCACATTTATTAAATGAATCACAAACAACCCCCCAAAGTCATGATGTTTGTGGGATTTACTAGTGTACAATAACCGGGTTCAATCTTTCCTAAAATGTGTACTTTACATTTGGTTTTGCCCAGTTTTAACTGGGATCACAGACCATACTTAGACCTTAGATACTTAGGCCTTTCTTAGAAGCCACTACCACATCCTATCCAAACGGAAAATGTAGAAATCCATAGTCTTTGACTAAAGTCCAATCATCAGCTAAGGGGAATTAACTTCAAACTTCCTCCCAGTCCAAGAGCAAATCTTAGAATAACTGATGTAAAGTCACTTGTCTGGAATCTCTACCTATCCCACCAAAGTTTGTGGCCCCTTTGATAAGAAGACTTTTGCGAAAGGGGGACTGAGTTCTGCTGTTATGCAGAGAGAGATCACGACTCATTGTATTCACTAATGTTAGCATGCCTTGCATTGTTATACAAAGTTTCCCAGGGACTTTTATTAATATAGGGCTTCATACAATATTAACTTGAATATTTCTTTGTTCTCTCACAATAGGTCCACGCCACAATGAGCTATTTCATTTTCCTTGATAAATCTCTTTTTAGTCATCTAATCATAACTGGAAATAAATGATCTTATTCGCATTCACTCTTCTGTCTCTGCAGGTGGACTGCCTCCTGGTGATTTAATGGTGACTCTATTTCTAAACTAATTGCGTGGTCTACAGTCGTCAGAAACATATACTTCAGGAGAACAGACCATCTGATCACAGATATTGTTATACAGTCTTCTTGAAACTTTTTATGTGGATTCAGAAGCACATAAATCAAAACCACAAAAACCAAACAGAAATAAAAAAAACCCTCAAACCGCAGTTGAAGACCTTTCAGCTTCATTAAGAAGAAATTGACTTTTACCTCTAGTTTTATAACACTTTGTATTTCTTCTGTACTAAAGCAGCAGATGGTTTCAGCATATTCTTGCTTATGTAGAGTACATGCTTTAAATAATCATCTGCAAAAAAAATCACAAGCTGAATGACGCGAACACCTTGTATCTTAACATTAGGAGTCAAACAGGGTGAAGACGCTGGCCCCTTTATTTCCAGTCCCAATGCTGTAACGTGGATGCTAACATTTCTGGCACATCTTATATTTGTCACTTCCTATTATAGCATTCGATGATATGAGCCATAATTAGAGCAGACAGCTTTCTCTAGAAGGAGAGGTAAATATACTTTCGAGTTCACACTTAACTCACAGCATGTGTCAAAATGGAATACGCTATGGGCAAACTCTTCTCGTCCGCCTGCATCACAAGACACCCCTGTGCCATTCTAATTGGTAAAGCGTTATAAGCAGGACACTTTAATGAGACAGGAAATATTAGATGTGGAATAAAAAAAAAGAAAGAAAGTGGTCATTTTACAGTTTGGCTTTTGTCAGTGAGTGGAAGGAGGTAGTGGGCTGCTATGAAAAAGCCTACAAGACAAGTTTGCTTTCAAGTGATGCTAGCTTGCAAAGCCTTGTACTTCTACCCAGGCTCGGTCATTTGCATTCAACATTGGCAAAGGAATCTAATCCTTTCTTTCAGTTAATTAAATCTTTCTTGTTACAGATGAAAGTAGCGAAGGGGCTTTGATCCTACAGCAGCCGATGGTCAGATATCTTGGCCACAGAATATTATTAATCAATAGTTTAGAACTAATAAAAAAGGATCGGAATGTTTCTAGCTCCATAAAAGCTTCCGCCTTTTAAAAAATATTACTTTATGTTAGTAGCATAAATTTATTGTTCCTCTATTATCGATCATGGTGCCCCACAGAGCACATACTGAAAAAGTGAATTTGTCTACAAAACAAAATTAAATTAGAGACAGCTGGCAAACACCAGTCCTCTGAGGCTGTGGATATAATGCTAGTACATATTGCTTAGTGATACACAAAGTTAATGGGCTAATTGCATGTTGGCTAAATAAATACTGACTCCCTGGCATGTAAATAGAGTTTGAAAAGTATCTAGGAAAGCCTTGGGTAAGGAAATTAAGACGAAACCGGAAGAAAGCCACAACACTCCATATTAAAGCATGTGTTAAGGGTGTTAAATGGTTTAAGTGTATTGCAATCAGTGATTGTGTTATTATTTTAAACATCAAGGGATTTTTTTCCAGGTATATGCTAAGGTCGGGGAATGGTAGAATAGAATATGAGTAGAATAGAATAGAGTTGAGATCTGTTTCAGATACAAAGCAATGGGAGCAGGGGTGGATCCAGAGCTTTGGGAAGCCACTCATACTAACACACCCAGACACTCACACACCCAGACACTCACACTAAGACATCTGGACACTCGCCCAAACACAACCAAACACTACCACACACTTACACATAATACATAGCAAAGAGGTGCTTCCTTATACAAAATAATTATTTAGGCCCCTCTGGCATCACCTCTCACGACTAAAGTGTGTAATGCCTGGGATATATGCAACCAAAAGAATGTTATAATTGAAGAATGCACCTACCTTTCTCCATTTTACAGAAATATAATGTAGAATGCATTGAATGTATTTGTGAAAAGTCTTAAAAGAAAAATTTTACACGTGTTTCCCTTCATATAAAGGTAAATTAATTTGTGGTTTTGCAATACTTTGCATAGCTCTCTGGAGCTTAAAGGGTTACAAGCTGCCTATTCACATGAAAGAGAGAAGAGGTTTTGTTGCAGAGACGACTGCAATTAAAATACAGCAAAGCAGAACTTTCTGTCAGAGGCAAAAACTGAAGCTCATTCATTTCAAAAAATTAACCTATTCCCAGGACTGCCCGCCATTTGCATACTCAAATCGCATTGTTATCTAAAATTTTAATTTTATTGGTTTTTGTTTTTCTTTGTGTTGTTTGATTAAGCAGAGACACTCAACTGCATTCTGTTCCCTCCAAGGAACGTGCCTGTTCTCAAGAAGGTTTTTTATCATTATTATTATTATTTTGTTAGACTAATTAGGGAACAGACAATCTTGTGCCTGAGTAGCCTTGTGTTTCCTATTTGTTATCAGAGATAATATTTCCTCCCCACTCTTCCAAGAATGCAGTGATTATCCACAAATGATCTAGTAAATGATTGATTTCTTAAATCTGAACTGGGGTTTGGTTCTACTTAACCTTTATTGGGTTTGGCTAAGGGGAATCTCTTTTTACTCAAGTAGTTAGACTATCTGGTCTAATACTCCAACCACAGATTTCAGCTTGGTGGAGCAAGACCACTCCAATGATCCAATGTCTCATGTGGCAGTAGGTGGAAGAGCATGTCAATGTTTTCATCTGATAAAACCAAAATTGTGTTTAATGAGATTTCATTAACTGATATTAGCAAAAATCCAACACTGGTTTCTTAAATATGTTAATAAAATCTGCTCCAATGGTTAAAAAATGTTTAACCTGGGGGTAAATGCCAAAATGCCCTCTTGCAAGCCTGCCTTGAGCAGATTTATTTAGCTGATTATGTTCTTCATAAAACAGTGGTAATTCGTATTTTTAATTTGATTTGACTTAATATAATATAGTATTACATCTCATATTATAGCTTCAAGCAGTTTACCCATTATTGTTAGATTCACTGGTGTCCAATTTTACTGTTTACTTTTTAAATATTAGGATCACTTTAGCAATTCCCTTGTCCTATGGCACTCTACTTAAATCTTGAAAATAGAGGTTTTTGAATAATCTCACCGATCTTAGAAATAGCTCTTGACTGATAGCTCAAGGCCAAGGTTATTCTCTGGTTTTTCCAGTCACCTTCATTCACTTACCCGGTGGGGGTCTATGAGTAGTCAATGTAACCTCATTGATATAATCAGGCTGTGGCATAATGTCTGATCCCCTACATAAAAGCAGTTCCAGTGTGTCAGCCAGCTGATTTCACTATAGATCAGCTGGCAACCTGTTGGTACAATTTTTTGAACATTTATTTTTTATTAATGTTTTTAACTTTTGATGCCATCATAGCAAAGAGCGATAGTGTCTGCTCCATACAATAATCTCTGCTTTTAGGGGCAATTATTTTTTATTTAATTTTTTTTACTTTTCTGAGGCTGACTGATCAGCAGCACTCACTACACATGAATAGAGCATCATGCTCATTGTAAACATGAGGCTTCTATTAATTAAGGAAGTCTCATGTGATCAGGTCATCCTGGAAGACCAGCGTGGGGAGGGTGAATTCCAAGGACTGCTTCAGGTGCGAAGGAGTTCCCTGAACCGAGAACTAGCAGGTAGCGGTATTCATGAAGTCATGAAGGTTTTAAGTGGTTAAACACATTTAATGCTGTTTTAGAGAAACATTATTGTGACTTTTAGGACTGTGAAACATTGTGATACACTCATACCCCACAAACATTCTGAGCTCCTAGAAGGGAAGAGTGACCCAGAAGGTCCCAATAGAATGAATCTAACCCTAGTAAAGGCTTACTTTGGAGCTGTCTCCTTAGGAAGAGTATGCCACCCTTCTTCAGGCATGGTACTAAGACATATCCTGTGTGTACCCTATTAACATATCTGGGAAGCTCCAGGCTGTGGCTACCCGGAGCCCTTCCTCTTCAGTTTCCGGATGGGCGGGTTCATCAACATGAATGAGCTGGTCCGCTGACATCAGTGAGTGGTCTGATGATGTCGGTGGATGGGTTTACTGATGGTATTGGGTGGAGCCAATGGCACTCTGGACGTGGCTAGATCACAATATTTAAATTGTATGGGGCAGGAGGGGAAATGGACGTGGAGTAGGACGTGCCTAAACCCCGCACCTGTTACCTGGAACGTTTCTGCAGTTACCGCGAGAAGCAACAATTCGGGTGAAAGAAAGTTCCCAAGATTATTTGGTGCTTGGTCACTTTAATTAGTAATTTTAGTTCCATAATTCTGGTGCACGCCACATTACTGTCATAAATATATACATACAAAACATTAAGAAAAGTGATTTAATATATTTTCAGGGATGGCAGCGTTCAAATGACTGCGGGTTTGTGGCCTTTTTTATTTTAGTTAAATTGGTCAATGAAGCCCTCATTGTTGAAGGTGACCTTCTGTGCTGAATGCAGCAGTTCACTTCAAGCTGCCCCTGGTTTTAAAATCCAGTTTATTAATAGTGTTGTAATTTTCATTTATCTTCTTAATTATACTTATCATCTAAGTCAACAATGTGCCTGTCCCCTGGGTCACTGTGGCGATGCAGTCAATTTATATTAATGTCTTCGGAAATAATACAGTGACAGTATGAAAGGAATGTAAATAGCAGGGCATAAAACACTCAAACTGTGAGGGGCCACAGATACTGTTATCATGCAAACAGCTGTCAAACGGAGTGGGGTCTGGTTTTCACTGTTATTAACTGTAAACTAATAGTTCCCTAAATCCGCAAAGCTTTGGCTCATTGAAAGGGCCACTTTATTCAATAGGTAATACTGGCCTTAGCTCAGAGCTTGGAATCAAATGTCCCCAAAGTAAATGCCAAGTTAATTCTTCTGTGAGCCAAGGCATTTTTTTATTAAATTGTTCTTTTAGTCTCGTTTTACATGTTTTTTTTTTAATATATCAGTGAAATTAAAATGCAGTTATACGTGAAAGTCGCCCTTCTACTTAAAGGAGAGTAACCATTTTATTTAAGTAAGTTGTATTAATAATAGCAAAAAAAAAATTCTGTGGAATTCTGTTGAAAATCAATGTTAGCTTTATTTTCATTGAAAATGAAATACTTTGACTGTTGCACATGTTGCCTCCTGATGCTATCGTTGCATAGATCAACTTCTTGATCTTAGCAATTCTTCAAATAGCTTTAGCATTATTTATATGTGCATACATGTCTATTGTTCCACTTGCCATAGGTATCCAGTATACCCTTCTTTGTTTTCAGGGGTCCAAAATGTCATCTAAGGGGCCAATATCTATTTGACTGCTGTAGAACTGCTCAGTTTCCTAATGCTCACCGCCAGGAAATCTTTAACCCTTTGAATAAATGTATTTGTCTTGTTACAAGGCTCCACAGAAAATGAGCTTAAAATAAACAATGATAAAAACTCCCAAGACATAACAGTTTGCCCAACTAATCAATATTTTTTTATTTGAGACAATCCACTATAACTGATCCACAAGTTTCATATGGTCGCCCCCAATATCTGCAGTCATAAGCTTGCTGGGTAGTAAATCCCTGAGCTTTACTGCCTTGACTGTAAATAATCACTCATCATGTTTAAAGGTGATGCGCTTTTTCTAATTGTTGTACGATACAACACAATCAGATCATTTTATAAAAAAACCCCCATCTAATTTCAAGCTGGTTGCAATGGGAAAGCTCAGCGCGCATTGTCTTTTTAGCATCTAATTGAAGCTGTTTGATTCTGAACTTCCTGTGTTTCTCACAAAAGGCCAACAGGTTCAATTAAGAGTAAAATAGTCGAGATCACTCCAAGTGATAATCTTGTCATGCTTTGTTACCTTCAAAACACTGCAGGTCTTTAGAGAGTCAGCAGTCATATTTTATCATTTTTTTCACAGCTTTAGACTCTAAAGGAACTGCTGAATGCCTCCGAAATTGTGACCTGTAGGGTGCGGAAAGAAGCTGTGAGATGACCGAGGAAGGAGCAGCTATCCCCTAAAGGAATGCAAGTTTAACAGCCAAGATGGGTAATTCCACAATCTGAACATCTGCTGGATACAATGATGTGCGGGGATAACAGTTCAGATACTGCACATTGTGGAGATTTTAAGGAATAGACTTTATTAAGCTCTAGTAACATTTCAGACATTTGTTAGATATCTTTGCCATCATTGGGTGTACCTTCTAATTAACAAAGAGATACTTTGGGTCTACAAAGGTCCCATGAGGATCTGTAATCATGGTGCACTGCTCTCTGATAAGTAGTGCAAAAGAAAAGTAAAAAAGAACACCAACTCAAAAACATAAAGGTCGCATTTTGGCTATTTAATCTTCTCCAGTAACATGAAAACATATGTATGTGGGCTATTACTGTACCCTTGGGATGCTGCTGAATACAAATGGTCTTTTTTCAGTAGTTTGTGGAAGATATCTTAAACAAAAATGCAAAAGAAATGTTTTTTTTTGCAATATATGTCAGAAGAGAACGAAGGGGAAATGCCTGTATGAAATAGCTTAGGTTGCCTGATTTTCAGAAACATATATTTTTCTGGGGAAGTTTTGACATTTGTGAGTGCTATTAGTCCCATCATACTAAATTCATATTAAAAAAAACCCTGCTAGTTTGGACAAAGTAGTGTACATCTTTTAATACTTGTCTACTTTGTGTGAATAGATTTAATATGACAGACATATTAAGAGCAACTAATGATCTAAGAGTTCCAGCTTGAGAATCCACCATTTGTGGACTCTGTCTCACTTTGGGGAGCAGTAGGGATCATGAAGCAGTTGGAGAGATCCTCTCTAAGCGGCACAGGGAGCTGTAAAATCAATGGACGTCTGTACTGTTACAGAGCCCACATTGCCACCTTGCAACACGTCGATAAATTCCATGATTGTCAGGGCTGCTTTTGTATTACATGACAAAAAAAAAGATGATTAAAATATTACTTGTGGGTAAAGTTTGGGCATCCAATGGTACCAGGAATGATGTTTTCTAATAAGGCATTTAATTCTAAATGTTACATTCAGAAGAGTAAGTGGAACAGAACTTTTAATTTAATCATGCTTTCAAAAGCCTTTCGTGGTTTCAGACATAGTTAATAGTAAATATTGATTGAAAAATTCTTGTAAAGAGGCAGTCATCCATTTTTTCCATGGATTAACGGATCAGATAATGTTGGCCTCTGTCAACTCCTGGCAACCTGGTCCCAAGTACATTTCTGTACTTTTTATCCTGGATCTGGCAGCTCTGCTGTGAGCTTCTCATAGAAATCCACTGCTTTTTTAACAACTAAATTTTGCTGTCCCTGGACATCTATTAAAATAAACAATAATGCAGGCTTTATACGATGCTAGAGTACCCTTCCCGCTCACTATTTTTCAAGCTACCAGATAAAGTTAAGTGGAATTTTCAATTTCCATATGCTATTCGAACGTCACTGCAATATATCAATTTAATGCAACCTTTTAATATGTAGATATGACAAGGTGTTTTGTTTATGCTGAGGAACGCAGCGTCTATATGTTTGGGTAAAGTTATTAGCGGGCAGTTTAAGTTCGTCCTAAAAACAAATATATCCCCAATGCTGAGGAACCAGTTAGTAACTACCTTGTCATTTTTATTGGGTAATCATTCTGTCTCGGTGCTGCTAATTAATCAGCTACATAATTACCCATTTGTGCTTAGACAGCCCTGTAATGCGTGTGCCTAGTGGGTAATTAGGCTGTTCAATTACACGAGGTGATCATGTGACTTCAAAAAAACTTTTTGAGAGTATGCAATCTGCCTTTCTTTTCTTTTTTTTGTATAATAGTCGACTGACTTCCCTTAGCTTATTGGACATATGTTCTAATTCTAATGTGCTGCAGAAAAATCCATGGTTAACTTCTTGTGATCATTGTGTCAGGTAGTAATTAATCTTAGTGGGCCAGTGCACAGTGTACTGTGGGGCTGCAAACCCCATAACCCTTAGCATTTGACAATTTTGGGTTGATATCTTAGTCATTTAGATTTAAATTACCTTTATTGTTCACTGATGCAAGGGAAGTGCTGTCCAAACATATGTAGCATTCATGTGCTCACAAAAGGGAATTGATTGATTAATTAATCAGCTGCATATACAGCATGTGCAGTATACCTGTTAGATATTTGTTTAAAACTTTTCCGTGACCAAAGAGCAATCAAGACCACAGCTTCTAAGACATCTTAAATAGGTTTATTCCTTGGAACAAAGTAGTATACATACAGTACTAATTGATGGCAGATGGTGGCTGTAGGTACTTTAGGCTCTGTACTGGCTGGCTCGCCAATTTGTTAGCTATTAATTTGTCTTAACTATCTAAACTTTTCTGTGACTAAAGAGCAATCAAGACCGCAGCTTCTAAGTCATCTTAAATAGGTTTATCCGTTGGAACAGAGTAATATACATACAGTACTAATTGAAGACAGATGGAGGTTCTAGATACTTTAGGCTCTGTACTGGCTGGCTCGCCAATTTGTTAGATATTCGTTTGTCTTAAATATCTAAACTTTTCTGTGACCAAAGAGCAATCAAGACCACAGCATCTAAGTCTTCTTAAATAGGTTTATTCGTAGAACAATGTAGTATACATACAGTACTAACTGAAGACAGATGGTAGTTATAGGTACTGTAGGCTCTGTATTATTGACAAGATGGAGGACAAGAGACCTTGCCCAACTAAGCATGTGTTTTTATACCCCTTAACATCCACAGTTAAGGTATAAGTTCTTACCATATATGGCCATATGCAAATTATAGGAATCCTATTGAACCATTGAAATGTACCTAGCACTCAGGTTGCATTCAGGCCTAAAGTGTGTGTATATATATATATATATATATATATATATTGAAAAAATAAAATAATGAAAATTATTTCTTACAATATTTACCATGTATACCTGATCAGACTGAACAACCCTGATTTGGAACTTGTATCCAACGCAGGAAATTCAGATGTTCAGATTCTCTTGGGACCCTGGACAAAACAATGGTTATTGTGTGCACAACTTCACAGTGCTCCAGAAGTGGGTTTTATACTAACTATACTCACACATCTCGTCATACAGGAGCAGGAACAGTACGATGACCAGGGGTAACCTGGGTCCCTGCAGCCCATGTGGTGCAAGGGGGCACCAAGTCTTGGATGGCACCCAATACTTAATAGTGCAGAAATAGACCATTCCAGAATGAAATTTATGATACATGTTGCCAGTTATTTGGGCAAATATTCATATTTAGGCATGGGCAATTTGTTTGTTATCCAGCAACTGGCTTATTTTTGTAGAAAATCCGTGCTTTAAGATGTATTTCACAGACAAACAGAGCACACATAAATGCCAATAACAAACTCTTGAGTTGGTGATTGTGGACTCACTGTGGTCTATTCACTACAGCTTCAGGGTATGTACGGTAGAAGTGAAGTCTAGTTCATGACGAAAATCATACAATGGATGTTTAGTGAATATTTAAGTTGCAAGTGCAAGCAAGCTTCAGTTAATTTACTGCTAATTATGTCCACCTTGGTCCAGGTGTCAAGGGCACATAACACTAAGGAAGCAAGCCAAGATTTGAGGCAGAAAAAAAGAAGTTGAAAAATAGAATCCTCAAAAGAATAATTAACATATTCATCATACATAGATTCAGGATAATTGAAAATGGTTCTTTAGAAGTGAATTTTTTTGAATGGTCAACAAGCCAGTATGTGATATTTCATAGAATAGGAATTACAAATGCTTAGACCTTTAAATTTGATGGGTTTTTTTCTCTAAGCTATTGTTAGGTCTACTTTTTAAGACTTTTAGTATTTAATACTCCCTGTTGGAATGTGATGGGCACTGCAATCTAATTAGCAAGGAAGACAAAGTTGGAGTCAAAGCTATGGCAAAAAAAAGAGTCAGAAATTATACCATGTTAATTTTTTTATGCAGCTTTGGTAAGAAAAGCATTTTATTGTAAAAATATATCTGTCTTTTTGATTTGATTTTTGGGGATGATGGCAATGATTTGTATTTTTCAAGTGAATCAGGTCTCAGTGGTGGTATATATTGTATCATTGTATGATTACTTGCAGATTATATGACCTTCTGACCACAGATGATGCACAAGAGGACTTTATTTTTCTATTGAATTTCAAACACTGTCCTGCAGAAAGATTTGCATTTTGTGTCAAGCCAACGTAAGATCATTTCACATGTCTATTTAGTTTGCAGTCCTCTTGTCCAGAATATCTAAAACCTATGTATTGGCTTCCCTTTGCTCTTGGCCTCTGGAATCTATCCTCATCTTGTGCAAACAAGGCGGAAGGGAATCAGGTCAATGCACAAGATATTTCCAGACACAGTTGGTCGTTTTGTTTCTAATTGGAAAGTAAACATGGGCCCTGGGGTATTATTTCACATCTCACCTCTGTGCTGTACATTCACAGAGCGAATTTCAGATATCCGTCTCTCAACCTTCACATCTTCCTCTCTTGCTCTGCACTGAAATGTCAGTGCGTCCGGATTCCGCCAGCACGCTCCTCTGCTTTTATTTCAAGGTTTCACAGCTGCTCTCTGAGGTTGAAAGAATGCAGAAAAAGTGTATAAAAATCATGGTGGATAAGCTTACTTTTTTAACCCTTCATAGAAATAGTCAGCTATTGGCATCTGATGTGAATTCTACAGGTATTATAAGCCAGCTGATTCAGATGTGATTTTTGTGTTTTATTGCCAAACTATTGTGTATAATGGAAGTTTATACATCACACATATTGCAGGGTAGAACTATAGTGAGTGGTCAGGAACATGTAAAAATGGCTGATATGGCAACCATTTACATTAGCTAAACTAGTCAGCACATGTACATATAACCGGGAATACAAATTACCGGGAAGGCTTTACTGACAGCACCCCAAAAACACTGCTGTCTTTTTGAGAAAGCAAGTAGGATGCAGAAACCCCAAACTTTTTTTGTGTTTGAACAAATGTTGCTGTACATGTATATTTGCTACAGATACCTAGAAACATAGAATTTGATGGCAGATATGAACTAGTCGGCCATCTCGTCTGCACATTTTTTTCTGTAGACATTAATGAGTCCTTGGTCTTAGATTCAGCATTGCTTTATGTCTCTGCCATGCATGCTTAAATTTCCTCGCTGTATTAGTCTCTACCACTTCCAATGAGAGTGTCTTTCATTTATCTACCACCCACTTGTAAGAAATTATGACCCTCTTACAGGGTTATTCTTTTAGGGAATGTGTGACGAATAAAGCACAAATACAAGCGCATAGAAAAATGTATATTGATATTGAACTAGGCTACTGTTACAGGTTATAAAACATATAACATACAGAAAACATTTGATAATAATACAAAACAAAAGGGATACTTAAGCACATTCTTGGGAAACCTCTCTCAGCTCACAGGCTTCTCCCGAACGCCATCTTGCGCAGCTTCGTTCTGAGTCTCCTGACCCAGGACACTTCTGTTCACTGCGCTCTTTCTCTGTCTCTTCTTTCTCCGACTCTCCTTTCTCTCTTACTCTTCTTTCTCCGACTCTTCTTTCTCTCAGACTCTCCTTTTCTCAGACTGCTCTTTCTCCTGCAGCCCCTAACTAGTCATCCCAGAATTCCTTGTACCTCCCAGAAAGTGGTTCACCCAACCCCTCTTTCCAGAGATTTCCTGTATGACCCAATTACGGAGGAGACAGGTAGTCTATGCAAACATGCACACAGTTATGTTAATATACATCGGATTCAGTTGTCTGACCCCCTGTGGGGTATCCCACCTCTGTTGGAGCCTTTGTTCCAAACCCTTTGTAATGCATTACTATGCAAGTTACCTTACATTGTAAAACCAGATATCTCACCTTATAGAAACCCAAATCGTCCCCAAAACATTATGCAATAAATGTAATGTCCCATTTTAAAAGCACCCTTCATTTCTTACAGTCCCCACCTAGAGGGCGAATGACTCACATAGAAAATGAGCCCTCTCAAATAAATAAATGAGTACATTTACCACGTGTGGTTTGAAAGATTGTATGTTTTCACTGAGACACGAGTGACCTGACAACCACAGATATTTAAAATTTAGGGTACTGTAAGGCATATTTTATCCAAATCATAGAGGCACTCACAGTTATAATTTTTCACTAATAGTTTGAATTCCTTCAGCCATATCTTTAACTTTCCATTACCCTCACAGACTTGGCATCACTGCAACCATTTGTGTTCACTCCCATCACTCTCAGGTACCTGTGCCACCAACGCTGCTCCCACCATAGCTTCCTTTAACCCTCAAATTGCATGCCTTGTTCTAGGCCTCTGACCTCTGCCCACCGTGACATCTGGTGTATTTTCACACCAACAGCATTCCCTTTGCTGTTCACTTACACAGTGTATTGAAGAGACCATACCAGAGAGAAACTCGGTTTATTGATTGTGTGTAGTGGTAATACTCGTGAAGGTGTCTGCGCACGTTTACTGAAACCTGTATAGCTGGAGTGGGTTTGTGCTTCAGCCCTTGAAGGTGTTTGATACTTCGCCCATGGCTTCTGGAAATTAAAAGATACTCTACACAGAAAGTGTGTATTGTTATCTTGCCCAAATTACTAGTGGTTCTCTTATCCTTCTTGTCTCAGCATTAATATCTGGTTTTACAGATCTAAAACATTGTAAACACATAAAATACACAAAACATACATACAGTACATAACAGATACTAAAATACTAAGACTTCCCATAACAGTAACCTTGTGGTGTCTTCGGCATCCACTTTGAGAATGTTAATTTTAACCAATCCCTACGAAGATGGAGAGAGAACAAAAAGGTGACTGAATGCTACCATTACATTCACAATGTCTTGGCAGAATGCAATCTATATAAAATAAAATATAAAAAGTCTGTTGCCATTCAGAAATATGAATAAAAATCAGATTGAGGCTATATTTTGTTTGTAACCAAAAATTAAAACAAAACAAAAATCTAGAGCAGCAAAAATATATACTGCTGAAGACCAACAATAATGTTACATAATCACATCTCTCCACTGTGATCAAAACATAAACCCCATATTGGCAACAATTCACCTAATCTATGATTTTAAATGTATTTAATCCAGCAACAAACAAAAATTAAGGTATCTGTAGCTGGCAGTGCAGGCGTCCTAAACTAATAAAACAAAAATCATTTGAAATTTTGCCCACCTGACTGTACTGAACAAATTTAGAGGCTTATCCTTAAGAAAAATAAAAATAGATATTAAGGTCCTCTATTAATATTTTGAACTTCCTGCAAGAAATCACACGTGTTAATGTCCCGATCTCCTCACAGGTTTGTCTCCTTTCTTTTTTCCTTTTTCATTTAGTATCGTCTCTTTGTCTGAAAAACAAAACTTTAAACAAATAAATTAGCATCATATGTTACAACAAATCTAGAAGAGCACACTAGTTTTCTTCTGATTTAGCTATCTTTTTGTTTCCTAGCATTTCTTTTATTCTGGACACTTCTGTCTTTACAGTGTCCAGTTCCTTCATATACTCTGTTACTTTACACTGTAGCTCATTTTTCTCTTTTTCTACTCTTTCTTTCTGTGCCTTAATAACATGGTAGGGAACCCAGGGCTTCATGTAGTCTTTTCTAACACCATTACCTCTTCCCTGAGATCCCCACCTAGTATAATTAAAACAAATCTTATCTCCCTGCCTCCAATTATCAACCATGGCTCTTTCCTGAACATGGTGTTCTTTGGCAGAGCGAGAGTGGCAATTTCTGGCAAAATGCCCTACTTTACCACAAGCAAAACATTTAAAGGCTTCCCTTTTACCTATGGGTCCTTGATTGTTTTGGAGCCTGCTTTGATATAACTGTCTCTGAAGCGAGGGGCTTAATATAGACACAGGCTTTGCAATGGTTTTGCTGTGATTTCGGATGACTTTATGATTAGCATTATTGTGCTTCTCATCTAAACCTTGCCCATCTATTTCATTCACATCATCATTTTTTAACACTTTGACTGCAGCCACAACATCATTTCTTTTCTGTAGCTGTACATTTAACTTGTTACCATTAGCTGTGCAATGCACACGATCAGCCTCCCTCTTACTGCAAGCTGCCAGGGTCCTAATCTCCCCCTCTGCATCCCTTAGCCTCTGAGTAAGCCGCTCATTTGCACTACGCAATTCCTCATTTTCCTGCAAAGTCTGCTGGTTGCTTACACATAAAGCTGCAGCATTCTGTGCAAAAATCTTACACTTTTCAAGTTCAATGTTCAAACTTACAACTTTTGCTTCCAAAAGTTCTTTTTGCTCTTTCATTGATTTGTACTGCTCCGCTATCCAACGGGCAGCAAAATCCAGAACAGTTTTCCCCTTTGATTTGGATAATTTCTTTTCATAAATTGCCTTGGCCACATACTCCTGAGCTTGGAACCATGGATCTGAGGTTCCTACTATATACTGAATAATACCATCGGGGTTTGTGGCCCTAGCAACCTTTTTCAATAAACCCTCCATCATTAACAAAGCAGAATTCACTGAAATTTGTATATGCAAAACCCGAACACTATCCCAATTCAACACACAATATATACACTTATAAATATACTCATAAATCACACTAAATCCCTCCTACCTGGCTCGCCAATATGTAAGAAAGTATGACCCTCTTACAGGGTTATTCTTTTAGGGAATGTGTGACGAATAAAGCACAAATACAAGCGCATAGAAAAATGTATATTGATATTGAACTAGGCTACTGTTACAGGTTATAAAACATATAACATACAGAAAACATTTGATAATAATACAAAACAAAAGGGATACTTAAGCACATTCTTGGGAAACCTCTCTCAGCTCACAGGCTTCTCCCGAACGCCATCTTGCGCAGCTTCGTTCTGAGTCTCCTGACCCAGGACACTTCTGTTCACTGCGCTCTTTCTCTGTCTCTTCTTTCTCCGACTCTCCTTTCTCTCTTACTCTTCTTTCTCCGACTCTTCTTTCTCTCAGACTCTCCTTTTCTCAGACTGCTCTTTCTCCTGCAGCCCCTAACTAGTCATCCCAGAATTCCTTGTACCTCCCAGAAAGTGGTTCACCCAACCCCTCTTTCCAGAGATTTCCTGTATGACCCAATTATGGAGGAGACAGGTAGTCTATGCAAACATGCACACAGTTATGTTAATATACATCGGATTCAGTTGTCTGACCCCCTGTGGGGTATCCCACCTCTGTTGGAGCCTTTGTTCCAAACCCTTTGTAATGCATTACTATGCAAGTTACCTTACATTGTAAAACCAGATATCTCACCTTATAGAAACCCAAATCGTCCCCAAAACATTATGCAATAAATGTAATGTCCCATTTTAAAAGCATCCTTCATTTCTTACACACTTCATAAAGTAAAACATCCTTACAATACTTTCAAACCTCTGACCTTTTAGTTTTAATTTATGACTTATTATTATAACATTTCTCCTGTAGTTTGTTAAATCCATTTAACTATTTAAATTAGACTTGGGCGCCGGCCAACTCTTCGAGTTCGTCTTCGTGGGGGAAAAAGTCTTCGTATTCCACGAATACTCACCTGTTCCTCTGTTTGGTTCGGGCGAATATTCTTCGTGTTCGTTTTTTGCCGTTTTTGTAGAAGGGGTTAATACGGGGTTAATGCAGTACACACTACGCAGGAGCTTTGGCGTCAGGAATTTAAATGTCCGTACAAGCAACTCTTTTGGTCGCCGGAAGGGGCCTCCTCTGCCATCAACTAATGAAGTACACCTGTACTCGGACAGATTTTTAAAATCCTGGTGCCAGAACAGAGAGACAGGCCAACTTCCCCGTCAGGAGTTAAAAGGTCCGTGCGAGTGAGTCTATTGGTCGCCTGCAGGGGCCTCCTCTGGACTGAGGAGGCCCCTGCAGGCGACCAATAGAGTTGCTTGCACTGCCATTTAACTCCTGATGGGGAAGTTGGCCTGTCTCCCTGCTCCAAGAGTTAAAGGTCTTTAACGCCTGACGGCGAGCCTACGGATTTCCACTCCCGTTGTCTACGGAGCATCACCTGGGTTAGCGGAAATCTGTAGGTTCGCCATCAGGAGTTAAAGGGCCATTCAGGCGACCAATAGAGTCGTTTGTACGGCCCTTTAACTCCTGACGGGGAACCTACGGATTTCTGCTCCCGTTAAACCCTGCAATGCCGCGTAGATAAGGTAGGCTAGATGGGGAAGGGACCAGGGAGATTAGTAAACGAAGACAAACATGAAGATTCTTCATGTTGTGTGTCTTCGTCTTCTTATATGTTTTGCCGCTGCCATGTTCGCATGTTTGGTATTAGTGCTGAACAACGAAAACGCACCCTTCGTGTTTATTTTCGTGTTCGCCCGAATACGAATGCACAAGTCTAATTTAAATGTTTCCATCATATGCCCCCTCTCTCTGCACGCATGCATACATAATATGTATATAACGGAGAAGCCAACACCAGTTCATTCCTTTTTCAATGACTTGAGGAAACAAAGAAGGGTTTGCAATCAGCTTTGGATTCTTCATTCTAATTTAAACAACTAAGTAGGATTGGTGTTTTATTAACATTAAACACAGCCCTAGATTCAGAATGATTGGTAAATTAGCTATAATATTTGTATATTCTTATAGTCTCCAGTTTGTAGGTTATATAAAAAAATATGTTTAAAAAGATATACTTGGCCCTGGAACAAAATCCAGTGACTGAGCTTCACGAACAGCCTTTAATTTCATAAGAGAGGCAGAAGGCAAAGCAGTATGAAAAAAAAATAGAAAATCCTTTTTTTTTTGCTGGAAATTTTATTAGCCGTCTGAAGTAGAAATGAGCACTTATCTGTATTTATGTCTTTATTGTGGCTCAGTGGGGTGCTAGTGAGGAGAGGCCACGTACACAAATAACACGGGATAAATACCATTATTAAAGCTGCCACTGAACCTGTAATTCATTTGTATCACTTCACTTTTCATAAAGAACATTTTAAAGTCCTTTTATGTTGCCACAAATGATTAGCTCACCCAACAGCAAGAAGGTGATGTTAATGAATTGCAGATGTTGTGCAAGCCCTAATGAGGAAACTACATTGATACTGTTATCTTAATTATGCAGGCAGGTCTTTTCTGTGCATGTACCAAACTTTAACTCATCTGTTGCTGGTAGGTTATCCTTTTTTTTTCTTTTTTTTCATCAGTGGAGTGATAAATGTTTTTATAGCCTGCCTTCTGCTTTCCTCTACCAGAGGGGACTGCAGTAATGAGGTCTCAAGGGTGCTTGGTGCGCCACACTTTAGTAACGCTGTCAGTGGGAGAATAGACTTCAAATCTTCCTTTTATTTCCTCCAATAATTCCACAGCGTTGCTTTCCATCAATTCCTTGAGGCCTTTCCGGAGGGAGCTGAATTGTAACTCTCCTTTCGGCTGTTCTGTTACAAATTGCCATCTTCCTGATTTTTGGAGGCTCAAGGCAACAGGTGTATTATGATGTCTTCTACTGAGTCCATGGAATGGATAGTTCCTGTGAGTAATCCACCCTTGGGTTGATGGAGCGGGAAGGCAATTCTAAACAGGATACATCTTGATTAGATTGTAAGCTTACGGGCAAGATTCTTACCACATATTGTCTCAATTTGTTTACATGTCAAATTCAGTGTTCATTCTATAGGTAAATGATAACTGCAGCTATAATATTCCTAATCAAATTGCACAGATGGAATTAATAAGGCAAAGGTTAAGACTTTTGCTTGGTTACAGGTTAGCACCAGGCATAAAATGTACTATTGCTGTTTTTTTATTTTTTTTTTAATAAAGTTCTGACTTATACCATGGCGTAACACACTAAGGTGAACTACTAAGTGGCTATGAAAACAAGGGCCTTAGTGCTTCAGACCGCCATCAGATCTGTATGTAAAGTGTTCTTCAGAGACAAGATATTATATAAGAAGAATATACCACATGAAACATGCATCACTACTATAGACCAGGAACTGGACAGGAAGACAGGAGGCGGCCATTTTAGTTTAAAAAATGAAAGCATACTGTGACATGATTTTAGTTCTATTGTATAGCAGACCTTATATTTAAGATCTAAAATGTGTGATAACATTAGATAAATATATACAGGGCCAATATAAAGAGCTCTTCCGTGACCTGTTCATTTACAAAAAAATATACAAAGAACAAGAGGTCAACTTCTGAGACTGGAAGAGTGGAGATTTTCATAGAAGGTTTGGAATTCACTGCCAAGGGAGGTGGTGTTATCAAATACATTAGATGCCTTCAAAATGGGTCTGGATATTTTTTTTGGCATGACATACAAGGCTAATTTGGAATAACATTAATATTTTAGAGCTTCTTGATCCAAGGAGAAATCTGATTTTGGAGTCAAGAAGGGATCCCCCTCGCCCCTGGAATTCGAACTAGCTGAATTAGGGCTTTTTCTGCTTTCTTTTGGTTCAAGGTTAGATAAAACGGTTGAACCTGATGGACTTAGGTTTTTTTTCAACCTTATTTACTATGTATGTAACTATGTATGTATCTGTGTTCCCATAATTAGAACATTTCACTGACAAATCTTTACTAAGTGGCAGAGATTTGTGGTTTCAACTCCCTCACTTGCCTTTTCACCATGAAGGACCAACATTGGTAGGTTTCTCCCTCAATAATGGCTGTGTTGCCCGTGTACAATTTGACAAGTAAGAAAATCTCACTGATTTAACTATATATGTGTTATTGCGTGCAATTTTAAAGACGTTCCCCTCCCGCCCGCCCCTCTATATTGGTCATGTATATTTTGTGTTGTATTATGTATATTGCTTTGTTTTTTCTTTCCTGTTTGTTCTCTTTATTGTCACAGCAGCGGTCTGGTCCCCTGGCCAGCGAGGTAATTTCAGGCAACCTGGATCATTTGCCCATAGCGGGCTTGGGGAGGCGTGTCCTGCGGGTGGCTCATGGCACCCGCAGGGCTGGGACTCTTGGTACAATCGGTGGTAATTTAACTGCCTGTTGGGCCTAGCGCTCAGCAGCTGGCAGGTTGTTTTCAGATGTGTATGTTTGGTTTCCGCTGGCCTGGGGAATGGTTTTAATAAAGCTGTGGCCAAATGCCCTATCCCACTCAATGGGGTCTAGTGTCTTTATTTCAGGGGGTTGGGTGGGGTTATTTGGTTCTTCTTGCTTGTTCACCTTGCTATGGGTTTAAGCAGTCAAGTATTTTACTGTTTCTCATTGTAACCGCACTACAGAATCTGCTGGCTCTATATAAGTAAATGTAATAGTGAAGTAAATGAGCTGAAACACAACTCTCCCTATAGCGAATAGATGCCTAAGTGTGAACTGTTTGATGTGCTGCCCATAACCCCGCACCCGCTTTATCGTTTCAAGAGAAATCTGGCTGTTTACGCATACTATAATGAAGAGAGTGGCATCAATATCTCACGGTGCTGCTTATACCTTTTCTATATAGCCAAGCATCTTACTGATATACCCCACTGATTTTCTACATTCTTTCTTACCGCTAACGACTCTAAATAATAACTCCCAAGTCCCATTATCCATGGTTTACGTGTAGTGTCATTAATCCTATAGACTGTCTTTGGATTTTTGTCCTACTTGCATTATTTTGCATTTATTTGCATGAAACAGTAATTTATAGTCTTGTCCATTATTTTGACTTTAAGTAAACCATTAATCTCTTTGGTAACTTTCTTCTTGCAATGTCACCTTTATTTTAGCTTTATTGAAGGTTTTGGGTATGGGACCATATTATTACCAAATGGGAAAAAAGGATTTGTAAAAGGCATATCAGCCTGAGAGTTTGTAGAAGTATTAAACAATTTGTACAAAATTACCTATATATCTGGAGAATATTTTATCTCGAACATATTTGGATCACGAAAAAATCCAAAGGATTTGCATATTATGCTGTTGGGTTCAGATACAGAAATGATAGAGAAAAGAAAATTCACTTTGGGAACCAATATCTATATACTATAGAAAATACTTTTCCATAAATATGATCCTGGTGAGAAAAGAAATAAATGTGCCCTGCTCCTTTAAATTGTCTGAATATAACACACAATTCCTTTGCCTGTTCTGCACTTGGCCTTTTCCTCATTTCGTATACATAGCCTGATAGATTTGGTTTATGCTCCAATAACCTTAATTTGTGTTCTGCAACATGTTATCAGTCTCTCATTGTGTAAATGCCTTAAAAGATGAACGCGTAAATATTGTTCTGCTTTCGTGAGCAAGCCATTAATGGTGTTTAAAACACGTCTGAGAGGCCGAAAAGGGCCAATTTGATGTTTATAGCATTTTTGGGTAACAGCAGTTATAATCCCATAACACTACCTGCTAAAAGCAGACATCAGATGCCTGAGGATTTCTTGCTAACAAAGGCAAAAGAATAGGCAATATTTTCCAGCCGTGCAGATGTGACTGGAATTAAAGATACAGTTGTATTTCTAAGGATAAAACTGCACAAAATATGATGTTAATACATAGATTAGACAGAATATGATTGAATGAGACCTACTGTATAAAAAGTTTCTTTAAGTAACGATCTGATTATATTTATTTATATGTATTTAGCTAAGAGAAATATTATGTTTGATTAATGACTGCTGTTAAAGGAGTAGGTTTACTGGAATTTCAGGCTAGAGGGCAGGGAGCATGATACAGTGAAGATTTATTATTTAAAAAAATGATGATGTCTCAAATCTAAATCAGCTATTGAAACGTAACTTTATTCTGCTGTGATTTAAGCTTTAAGGGGCCATGGTTTAATGCATATATGTGTTCTATTGTAGCTCTGCATTTTGTGGCTGCGGTGGACAATGAAATGATGGCGCGCACCATGGATTTTATACTTTAACTAAAGTTTGTGTGAAATACCTAGTAGCCCATGTTAGTATTTCTACTGCCATCCTGCAATATTAGTAAGACCTTCATATGCTTCCAGATAGCCAACTATTATTCCTTCCTTCCCTGCTGTCAAATCCTGCTAGGTGCCACTTTTGTACCTTTCTGTGGGCCACATACCACTTAATGTTATAAGAAGAATTAAAGAAAATAGTTTCTTTGCAGTCTAATTCAGAATTAATGTTCAGCAATAATTCATTTAAAAGATAGTTTACCATCAACGATGTTCTTTCCTTGAGCACTAACCTAGACTTGATCCACGGCAATGTGCCAAGCTGTCCCCTCCATGTATAAGTGTTAGTCACTGTGTGTTTATACACTCACTGACCACTTTCGGTACACTTGTTCAATTCCTTGTTAACACAAATAGCTGATCAGCCAATCATATGGCAGCAACTCAATGCATTTAGGCATGTAGACGTGGCCAAGACAACTTGCTGAAGTTAAAACCAAGCATCAATATCGAGAAGAAAGGGGATTTAGGTGACTTTGAACGTGGCATGTTTGTTGGTGCCAGACAGGCTGATCTGAGTGTTTCAGAACCTGCTGATCTACTGGGATTTTCACGCACAGCGATCTCTAGAGTTTACAGAGAATGGTCCAAAAAAAGAGAAAATAGTCAGTGAGTGGCAGTTGTGTGAATGAAAATGCCTTGTTGATGTCAGAGGTCAAAGGAGAATGGGCAGACTGGTTTGAGATGATAGAAACACAACAGTAACTCAAATAACCACTTGTTACAACCAAGGTACGCGGAATACCATCTCTGAATGCAGAACACGTCAGACCTTGAAGCAGGTGGGCTACAGCAGCAGAAGACCTCACCGGGTGCCACTCCTGTCAGCTAAGAACAGGAAACTGAGGCTACAATTCGCACTTTGCCTTGTCTGATGTGTCTCGATTCCAGCTGTGACATTCAGGTGGCAGGGTCAGACTTTGGCGTAAACAACATGAAAGCATGGATTCATTCTACCTTGTATCAATGATTCAGGCTGGTGGTGTAATGGTGTGGGGAACATTTTCTTAGCACACTTTGGGCCCCTTAGTACCATTTGAGCATTGTTTAAACGCCATAACCTAGCTGAGTATTGTTGCTGACCATATGCATCTCTTTATGACCACAGTGTACCCATCTTCTGATGGCTACTTCCAGCAGGATAATGCACCATGTCACAAAGCTTACATCATCTCAAACTGGTTTCTTGAACATCACAATGAATTCACTGTACTCCAATGGCCTCCACGGCCTGGTGAAGTTGGGGGGCCCCAGGGGAATTTTTGCACCAGGGCCTGGTGGTTTCTAGTCACACCCCTGCGTGCATGCATGCAGGTCACAAAGCAGATGACACCTGATCTATAAAGATCGGGACACAACCCCAGTTGTCTAGATTAATTAATGGAACTTTCCAGGAATGGGCATTTACATGGGAATTCACATAATTGAACAGAAACGTGAAAAGACTCTGTACTTATTGTTTGTATATTTTTACCCATAGCTAACACAGCAGGGAACCGCTATAATCATACTTAATTAGCTTCCCTATTCACTGCTGCTTTTGTAGCCTTATTGAGCAATATTTTATAAAACATTTTATAAAACATAGCAGGTGGTTTCCATACATGTTTTCTACTTTTCTGGGTCAAGAAGGTTGGCTCTTAAAACTGGCTCAGCAGGGAGACTGTTATATGTTAAGAGATGTATGAATCATCTTCATGAGGCAAAAGTCAGCCAACGAAAACAATTATGGCACCCAAATTATTTACAGATCTGTTGAAATTCAACAGCAAATGTAAATTAAATCGGTACTTCATATGATCAGTCAACGCCAAGAGAAAGCAGATACCCAGCCAAGATGTACTGAATTCAAGTTTGCAATAAAACACAGCATGTAAGTTTAAAATCAGTCTTAAGAAAAATAATTGATATTTTAAATGGTGTTTAGTATAAAGGTTCCCAAAAGGATCCAAACAACGTATATTGGGTGCATCCATAAACTACAATTTTATTTAGTATATTTACCTTATATGTAGCACAGTAAGTACTCAAAAGAGGTTTCTAATAGGAGAGCTATCACTGTATTATTCATAGAGTAATATGTTGGTGAACATAAGAACACCTATAAACTCTCCAGGTCAGTCTATTCTTTCTCCTGGCAGAGGAGCAATGTTTTTGACCATATCTACTTCCCATTTTGGACTTTCCATCTTTTAAGATGATAAAACGTATCATCTTAACATGCCATCTTCCTTACACATATTTGGAACACATTCATATTTAGCAATCTTTGCAGTTATGGAAGGAAGGCTGTGAATTGGTTAAAAAGTCTATGCAATGGATTGAGGAGAAGAGAGATTGTTAAAGGAAATATAGGCGCTGTTTAGACACCAGGGGGCGCAGTGACTCTATATTTGGTCTCCTTGTACACCATGAACCTCCATAGATCCTTTCTTATGAAAGCATCAACATATTGTGACATTTTTAACACACAAACCAGACTTTGTTTTTGTAACCAGTTACAGTGGAAAGCTCTCTGTTTCAGGGCTTATTTTTTAGGATACCAAGCAATGGTCACCTAGTAGTTTACTGCAGTGTCACGCACATATAAGAAAATCCTGACTTACAGAAACTGTTACTTATTTTGGTTGATCGTGTACAATAGTCTGTGAAATGGAATCTCTTCTCTTAGATGCAAGACAAACATAATCCTCTGTATGATACTATACCTCACACAGCTACACACAAAGTTATATAAGTAAAAATACAATGTATAACTTTAGAACAATCACAACTTGTTAATATTTTGATGTAAATGTTTGGCTACAGTACATTTTTTAAATTTTTAAGCTATAAAAACTGTAATGTTTTTGCACCTGTGATGTTGGGAATATGTGTATATATGATGAAAAGTGTGAGATTTGTAAAGCTCTGTAGCTCTGGAGAAAAATACTCAAGGGTTTCAAGTACCATATATGGATGTTTTGGAAGTATCCATATTTTTTAATAAAATGAAAGGTTTGGATGAATTGCATGAATAGACCCCCAACAAGAAAGTAGTGGAGTGCAGTGGTGCAAAATATCTAATGTAGCTCGTAATCTTAATGTCCTGGATGTTCCAGATTACTCCAGAACTGTTCTAGTGAGCACAATGGCAAAACCATGCCTGTTTAGGGTACTCCCAAAGGCGCTATCAGCAATATTGGAGCCCCCCCAGTGGTCTGCCCCCCCCCGATGACCCCCACACATGACTAGAATTTTCTCTTCTGCTCTTCTTTTTTGGCCCCATTTGAATGGAAAGATAGCACAGGCAGACTGGGGGCATTGTCAAAGATGAGACAGGAAAGCTGTTTTGGGGCACTGGCAAGCTGTTTGGGGACAAAGATAAGCCGTTTGAGGAGCAATGACAAGAATTTTGGGGACAAAGATGGCGCACAACAAGCTGTATACCAGGCTCCCCTCTGTCACTGTTGCTGCTTAGCTTTTTTTTTTAAGAGATAAAAAATGGATGGTGACTTTGTCTCCCAGAACGAACCCCCAGAACAACCAGGCCCCTTACAACTGTACTAGCTGCACCCCCATAATGGCGGCCAGTTGGAGATGTCTCTACCAGTGTTATCATAATGTCATATACACTGTTCAGCCATAACATTATGACCACTGAGCGGTGAAGTGAATAACACTGATAATCTTGTTATCATGGCACCTGTCAGTGAGTGGGATATATTAGCCAGCAATTGAACATTGATGCTTTGGGCAATGTGCTCCTTGGAAACCTTGGGTCCTGCAATTCATGTGGATGTTACTTTGACACATACCACCTACCTAAGCATTGTTGCAGACTATGCATGGTACACCCTTTCATGGACACGGTCTTCCCTGATGCATTGTCCTCTTTCAGCAGGATAATGTGCCCTGCCACAAAGCAGAAATGGTTTCAGGAACACAACAGTGAGTTCAAGAGGTTCACTTGGCCTCCAAATTCTCCAGATCTCAATCCAGTAAAGCAAATCTTCCTTACATTAAGTAAAACTTTTCAAGTAAAAATGTATTACATTAAATAAAGGTAAACATGTAAGGGGTTCTGTGGATCTCAAGCTACTAGAATCTACTGCTGTGTGAGCAGCACATGATTCCCCAAAATTAAGAAACAGTGGCCTGAATAGAAAACTAATGCTGCCTCACTCAACTGCCCTAAAATCTGATATAATCCTAATTAAACCACAGAAATTAAACAACTATCAGAAATCCCACATGATAATCGGATTATAAACTAATGGTTTCGGCCTGGCCGTCATCATGGCTTCTTCTCATCCTTCAAGCTATGTAGTAAAGCAAGGATTCCATAATATTTCAGGGCAGCTGAGTGAGGCAACATTTATTTTCTTTTCATGCTACTGTTTGTTATTTTTAAGGAATTGCGTGCTGTCCTCACACTAGTAGCAGAAACTAATATTTCAAAACTAGTAGAGAATGCCTGGAATTGTTACTTTTATTTAATGTAAGGAAGTCTTACATAATGTCAGGAAGAACTTTTTTATTGAGTGGGTGGGGTAGAAGTGGGACAACCTCCCAGGATAAGTGGTAGATTAATTTAAACATGCATTGGACAGGGATATGGGTCCTAAATCTAAGACAAGATAAAACAATAATTAATGTTTGAGCCTTTACAGCAGGCCTCGATAGGCCAAATAGGTCTTATCTGCTGTGAAATCATTTTTTATGTCTCTCTACAAAATAAAAAAAAAAAGGAAAAATGCCTTTTTTGTCACAGGGTAGGCACATCTTTCCATAACACCAGGCACTGGAGTTAAACATACATATGGGCATGTGAGCAAATGTTATCAAACTAATACATCTTAGGTAATTTTTTATTGTATTTTTTATTTTTATTACCTTAATATGCAAGTGACAATTAACCAGTTCAGTGGCTGTAATGAAAGCTGTGCACTAATTTACCTCTACAGACAAGAAAAACGTAGGGCAGCTTCATTTTCAGGCACCGTGTACCCTACACGTCCCCCTCCCCTCTCTCATGTCATTTTTTCGTGGCAACTGCATACTCTCTCACATATTGACTGGTTCTCGCTCCAATCTCTCCTGTCATTTATTTTCTCTGCAGCTGGACACTCTCCCACACACTCCCCTCTCTTTGCTCTCTCTCTGCAGAGATCAGAGGAGACCAAACAATCACTGGAGAAGGTGAGGGAGTAGGTGGAAGGCAAATAGAAGGCATGCGGAGACGGCAAGTGGCACACAGAGAGAGGGCTATTAGTGTGCAACAAATTTAGTTTCTGCATAAAAAAAAACTGTTGGAACCAAAGGTGTAGGAAACACAATTCATTGTCCAAGAACAAATAAGCCAAAACAGAAAAAAAGTTTTTGTACAAAAGCCTACCAGCCAAATAGCAATGCCACTCTGCCATAAAAGCAGACAGGTCTAATATGGTCAGTACAAGTACAATATGGAGAACTCACATGCAAATTATGCTGCAGGTTGACCATGGATGGGACAGTGCAGCCCTATGATACTTTTATGGTGGTATAGTGATATTTTTCATGATATCAATAAAATTACAGATGCACTGTCGAAGTAACTGTAGAACACAGTTATCATCCTGTTATATTTTGTTGGCTAAAAACATTGACAGACACACAAGCTGACATCATCTCATCATCAGCACTAAGGACACAGGTTTTATGGGTAGGCAAACTATGGAGGTAAGTATAGATTATGCATAGACTAAAACTTGTTATGTTAAATTGTGTAACTACAGTTTGTGTTGTCAAACTAGAATTATCCTTAAGAAATTAATTTAACAAGATGACTGCAAAAATTATAAATTAGGTAATTATACCTACTGGGCTACCCACTATAAGTATGATACATTTTATGTCACTTCTCCAGCCTGGAGAAAGCATTCCAAAATGAAATACAAGGGCAAGGGCATAACTCAAGAGTTCTCAGTTATGTTTATCTGCTTCCTTATTGTAGACTTCATCCATAGATATATAACATATCAAACACATGTACAATCAATTCTATTGATCTACACAAAATTCATTGTACTCTGGCACAGACTGCAGGTTCTGGTACCATTTCGGAGAACATTTTATTGAAACATACTTAAACAAAAAAACAAAATGTGGATAAGCAATACACCATGTAGGGGCATATGTTCTACCGCAGCCAAATTGAAATGGTATATCTTTTTTTAGAGGTTCTTAAAATTGTATCATGGAATAGTTCTGGTTTTTACAGGTATATTTTTTAACACACTTTCATCTTAAATACCAGTTAATTAGGTCTTTGTCCAATGTGAGAACGCATTTTATTTTCAAAGACACTTTTCAACAGCACGATTACACCACACATGGACAACCGTGCATTTGCTGCAATCATATAAGCAAGTGGGACACCATAAAGAACAATGGGTTCACTTACCATGGCTAATAAAGGCAATCCATTAAATTATAAATCAGGGTTGTCCAGCTCTAGTCCTTGAAGGGAGCAGACACATTAGGTTTGCTGCTGAGTAATACTGAGTGATACAGAAAGTTAATTGGTTAATTATATGTTAATTAGAATACTCTTAAAACTCTGGCAGGTTAATGTCCCTCAAGAACTGAACTCAATGGCACTGCAATAAATAAACAGTATGCTTTACGTAAGAGAAACAAAGAAGAACTTTACAAATTAAGGGCAAGGAAATCTGAAAATAAAAAGGAGCTGAATTTTCCTTTACTGTCTGTTCTCTGGGTGAAATCGGCAATGAATTCATGATGAGTACAGCACTAGGCCTGTCCCTGGTCAGTGTCCCACCCCCTGTCCTCACTACTGAGTCGAGTAACGCATTAAGGAGGTTCTACCGCATCTGCACAGTCATCTATAGCAGTGCTCCTCAACCTTCTCCTCAAGGCACACATAACAGTCCAAGATTTAGGTATTAGTCTGGTGTTGGAAAATTAAAAAACAAAAACACCAAGTGCATTAAGAAAGGCCAGCTTAACATGACCCCCTAATGCTGGGTCGGATTGCTTTGCATTCGAGAGGCTGTGCGAGAGAGACTGTGTGTAAATGAGAGATTGAATGCTTGTGTGTAAATGCAGATTATATGGAGGGCTGATTTAGAGTCGTTTGGGGTATGGGGGCTCCTTTGCTTTACTTGACTCCCTGGCCCAAAGTTGCCAGCTCTCTCCTCTCTGAAGATAAGAATGTTCTCCCAGCAGACAACCTGCTCCTTGAAATGAATACATTCAGTACATTAAATATTGAATATCTCTCCTTTCCTTTAATATCATGTGCTAGTTCAGACCTCAAGGTCCGTGGAAAGATTATGCAGAAGCCAGCATCAGAGAGCAGAGCTATTAAAACAACTGTCACTTCTATGTGAAACTCTGAATAATCCAAGGAGATAATGTATTCACGCAGTGGGGTTAATGGGCTATTTCTAAGCCAAATTAATGTTTTTCATTACTAGCTAAGAAAAAAAAAAACAGGTAATATCATTGAAGTTCAAATATCCGTTTCATAGGGATACATTCAGTGTCATGCAAATTGCAAGAACTTCATTAAAATAATATTTATTCACTCGTCACATGAATAAAATTGCAGTGCAAGTGAATTACTTACCTATTAAGGTAATATGATTTCATCACTACATTAACATGTATTATGTTCAATGAAATATAGACCTACTATTTATCAGAAGTAGGACAATGTAGTGCTCTTATGAAAATAGAAAAAAGTCTTGCAAGATTAATACATGATGGAAATTATATTATATTATATTATACACTTATAGTTTAAGTGAAAAAGTAGTGTATTAGTAGAATAGCTTTTTAACATTCTGTAGGACCCTAACACAATATGGTACTTAACTTAAATACAAAGCAGGCAATAATTAAGAATTGTCTGAGGTTTCACAATGTATCATGGAACCCGATAAGGTGGGCAAACTTGTTATGATCCGTTAAATTTTCATTTTGCCTGTTTTAGCCATTGTGATCAGAAGCTGGGGATTTGAAAAGGCATTTTGCCTTTACACTTCTAATGTTTCATTATCACTCTCTGCAAAGTCTTCTCTGTTATTTTCTTCCACTTTGTTATATCAAGATAAAATAGATCAAAGAAAACCTCTCCTATGCTCTCATGCTCCATTGTTCTACATTAAATAGGATATTTAGTGGGTGGGCTTTGGTGTCAGTCTGCAGAAACTGTCTTTAAAATCGGTAAGGAAAAAAATGAGGTTTCTAGACAAAAAAAAAAAAGAACATATCACAACAGTGAAAACCGGCTGAATGTGGTTAAGTGTAACTCAAAAGTTATAAACCACAATGAGCACGGACGCCATCTTTGTGCATGTAGGGAGCCATGATTGTTCTACATTTAATGGCCTTTGTTGATTGGGGAACTACAGGGAGGTATGGTTAAGGCATATGGAATCTTCAAAAATTAAACAAGAAGCCAAATCCCATACTTTGGACATAATAGACTAGAGACAACACTCCTTAAATCTCTAGCCATATAGTTAACTTGTATTAACTGGTTTTGTTTAAGAGTTTTTGAAACATTTGCAACTTTTTGTCTCTTGGTTCTGTTAGTCATACTAACAGGCACATGAGTAAAATTACAATGGACCTCCTAGATCCGTCTACTGTATGCTTGCAAACAATCCAATTATGTTATTATCAGCAAAGTCTGGCTACAAGACTTAAAATGAAAACATTATTTTCACTCCGGCTACTGTGAAGAAAAAAAAATTCTGGTTTAGAAGTTCATAGCCTAGAATCTAAGGAATGTGTTGATCTTAAATCTATGAATGTTACATGCGTTGAATGAGACAGAGGGTTCTAACACGTCTACAGTATCTATATCTTGGTTAAGAATATTGACCTCTACCATGGAAATCTGTCTGGTGTTTAAAGCTTTATATGTGACAATACCACAAATAGAGTTGAACCCTAAACATTTTAGAGTAGTAAGAACTTCTTGGTAGTCAAAGTGTTAAGACTTTCTTCACAGCATAGGCTGCTATTTTTGTATATACTGCTACTGACTTAGCACCATAGTTGGCTTTTAGCAGGATGAATTGTTTTCTTTCTTTACCTGCAGGGAAAATGCCTTTGTCAGAGCATAGTGAATTCTGGATCTGCTAGAGTACAGGGAGCTGGGGGTCTGTCTATAAATTCGCCTGTGATGCCCCGAAATATATAAATCTCGCATTGCACAGGCAGGCTGCAAAGGCTGTATTATTCATCAGCAGCTAGGAGACTGCCAAACTGATAAATTTCCTGGGATCCAGCATACCAGTTCCACTGCAATATATGTGCCAGACCACTTGGCACATCTGATTGCTTTGCCTGAGGTTCTACTTCCCGACAAACAGGAAATGAATTGCATTTCATTTTCCTGTCACCACGCATCATTTCACACCAACGCTACCCAAATCTGCAGCATTGTCCAGAGATGTACAAAATATTCTCACTGGTGCGTCCATGCAGATCACACGTGTTGTCCCCAACCTTCTTCCAGTTTCTCGAACATGTGGTAATGGCACATTTTACACCAATATCAGTGGGACACTTCAAATTGCCCCAGCACCTGTTCTACAGTCTCTACTATACACATATATTGCCCGATGTACTCATTATTTTCCTTTGCCTCTGGAAATTGTGGTAATTATATATATATATATATAACTAAAGGAGTAAAAAGGGGTACTGTTTTGTTTTACTACAATTTTGAAAGTATTAAGAAAATAGTAACTTAGAATTGTGGAAGGGTTGTACCTTTTGGCTCAGAGGCAAAGTAAAGGCAAGTGAGACACTCACTTACACATACACACAAACACACACAAACACAGTAACACACAAGCACTTTTTGAAGAATTTGAGCCAGCTTGGCTTGGCAAACCACAGGGGAGGATCTACTCAGACCCTTATGCTCATGTGAGGAAAGTAATTCAACACGTTCCTGCCATTGATCACTGGATCATGGAGATTGAGGCAGTTGTACCTGCAGGGCTGGTGCTTCTGCCTAAGGTAGAATAGTACTTTCAAATGGATTCTTTAGTATTATGTGTGTATTTTAATATACATTCTTCTTTAATGAAGGTGTCTCTTTAACCCTTTGAAATGGCTAATCAATTGAATGAAAAAGCCTCTTTAGTCTTTCCCATTGAGGGTTACCTGAAAACTTGATAATGCAACAGATTTGTTTACTTACATCTGAAAAGAAATAATCACTGTCTGTGAACCTTATAACAAATATGCAGAGCCAATCTTTCTTTGTTTAATTAAAGTTTCAATTCCTTCAAAGGAAAACACCCATTGAGATGTATTTCAGAGTACAACACAGGGACAAGAAAAGCAATAAACAGTTAAATATATATGTTCCCAACTTGGGCAATCCTTCCTTTTAGCATACATCTAACAGGTAAACATGTTATAAGTAATTTCAGCTGGGCTGCAAGATCACAGCTGCGCTCTGTTTAGTTAAATCGGTCACTCTCTCAAAGGGTTACGAAATGAATACACAATAATAAACCACAAAACCAAAATAGCCCATAAAACTTTTAGCACTATTCATTTATTCAAAGTACTAAATACCTGTTCTTTTTTCAGTCAATAATAGTTTTTTTATGATTGTTGAACAAAAACTGTTTCTGTTAAAACATTTTGAATACTATTCTCATTTTATTTTTAATGTTCTGTTTTTAGACTTTATTCTTATCTCTTTTTCCTGACATCATATCCACCTACACTAAAAGTGTAATTAGAACATTTCATGTAAATTTTTCGACATTTCCTTTGATCAATGATTCACTGAAGTTTACACTTACTCAACATATCTACTGTGCTTTGTGTGAATTGTTTTTGCAGCCTACATATAAGAGCTATGAACCCCTTTTTTCTGTAAGGCTATCTGAGGCTAGGGTAGCAATATAATCCTGTAAGGCCCCATTCAGGCTGCATTCGCCACAGTTCCCCTGTCTCGCTACAGTTCCCCTGTCTCGCTATAGTTCCCCCTTGGCTGTAATCCATTCCGGGATTTCCTTATGCTCTGTTCTGAACTTCTGATTCTAGAGTTCCAGTCCTGCTCTTAGCTTTAGCCTCTGTTTGTTAAGTTTGTCTCAGTCGGCAGTCTATAGGCATGTCTTTATATTTGTTCTGTATTTAGATTTAATGTTTAGTTTCAGCTTTAGTGATTTAGTAGGCGGGGTTTAGCACTAGGACCCACTGAATATTGGCGTAGTGGTAGGCTAAGCATACTATGGCCATAAGATGTGACTGAATCTCCAATTGTTATCATATAGTCCTAAGCTAGCTCCTGTATTTATGTGTGTTTGTCTTTTATGTACCTTTCCCCTCTTTTCCCTGAATCATCTGAGGATCTTGGTTCCTCTTTCTTCTCCCCATGTCCCAGTTCAAGATATCCTATCCTTACTTAAAGGAGTAGCGTCTGAGGATCTCGGCTCCTCACTGCATCCCTTGTGTTCCTTGCCTTGTTCCCTGTCCTTTATTGTGTCCTGTACATGTATGTCTTTCTGCTATGTTCCTTGTTATGTCCCCCTTGCTCGCGCTGTCCCCCTTGCTTGGTATGTTTCTGCTGTTACTCTGCTTAGCTTCCCTACTCCCAGCCTGCAGCATCCTGCACATTTCTCTGTTGAGCTATGTCTCATACCTGCCCCAGGGTGACTGCAGGATATGACTTTGTTTTGTTCTGGACAACATCTGCTGCTTTGCGTCATGTCATGGTCCTGGTATGTGGCCGCACAACCCTAGGTGCTCAACACTCGGGAGAGTGCAGTTGCCCTGCTCCAGGCCCTGTCCAACTGAGCAAATAACTCCTGAATACCATCATTGGGTGCTCTGCGTCTTTACAGTCGTCTGTATGGACCCAGTCCGTTACAAATCCCTTCTGTGACAGTCGAATATGTGGTAAATGTTTGGAAAAAAGGCCCATGAAAAAAAGCCATTCTTGTCCCAAAGGAGGTGTTTGATTTAGACATCTGAAATGGTGTGTGTGTGTGTGGAGGAGGGGATGTATACCTGTGAAATTATCACCAATTCTATAAAAAGTAAAAAATTTAGTAAAATGGGTGCTTCCCTGTCTGGAAAACTGACCCAGAGAAGCAGGGCTTCACCCGGAGGGTTCCTAGATATGCAAGCAGTGCTGGGAATAGGGACTCAAGGGGCAGTAGCATAATTAGTGGCTGCAAAATCAGGCTTGGGTGTCAAACTTACATATGTAGCACAACACATCATTTTTAAATTAACTAAGACTGAAAATAACCTGTTATGTGCTATAGGAAGGCTTAGTTCAGTAGCAGTCCTCAACCATACCTCTCACTTGTCCTTTGGTGGCTGATTTAATGTGGATGCAATTTGAAGCAAAATACATGCATGGTTGGAAGTTTTGCTTAATACATATATATATGTAACCTTCAGTTATTATCTCATTACTTCTTTGCTTTATCCAGTCTGTTGAGCTATAAAATATTAAGAACTCCATAACTCAGATAGACGGAGCGAAAACACCCCCTCGCTTTATAATTGAGGGTCCTGCAATGAATTTCTATACAGCTGCCATCTGCACAGGAGGGAGTGAAGTGGGATTATTTTCCGACAAGTGACACTGATTGATCCTTTCCTAACACAAGGAAATATGATTGCAGGGTAAAAAGTATTAGTTTTTAAGAGACTAATTTACAACCCCTGCCAGCCAATTCTAGTGTATTATTGTTCTGTTCTAGGTCAGCCAACAATCGTGCCATAGAGTGGAACACATGTGTTTTATATCATGCAGCCCAGCTGACCTTGAAAAATAATATTATTTCTTGCAAACTGGAGAATATTAGTGTGACTCTACAAAGCATGGGTTAAGTTCTACTGGTAGTATAAATAATGTATTTTTATTATTGATATTGTATCATTAATGACCAGCAGTTTTTTTTTTATTATTATTTCCAATGTATTGGTGAGCAGTGTAATTTGCAAATAACTGTGTTATGAAGACCAATTATTAAAGAAGTGAATAAAAGTGGGTACATAACCATTTATGTTACATAGACAATGGGTATTGAGGAGAATTCCCTAAAGGGAAAGTTGTCAGGACAGTTTGCAGGAGAGATGTAATTTCATCTCACTTAGTTCTCCATGGGTCCTCAAAATAGAAGACCAAGGACTTCAATGACCCCATAGCGTGGAGGCTCAGGTGGAGTCTAAAAGGGTATAACTGAGCAAAGCCAGTGTGGTGGTACCAGATACCTCTAGTTAGGGGATGTCACAGGTAATATAGGGAACAAGTAGCACCTGGATGCCAAGTCAGGTATACAGGAAAGGTAGTGAGCCAGTGCTGGGTATGGTACACTAATTGGGTAGTCAGACAGAGCAATTAGTTAGGTAATCGCTAGGCAGAGAGTAGTCAAAAGAAGCTGGGGTCATAAACAAGCATAGGAATCAGATATGCCACGAAATAGGAGCAGAAACACCAGCACTTCCAAATAAACAAAGGACCATGACAGGGTGCCTAAATCCACGCATCGAGGGCCCCTAGTGCATGTCACAGACCCAACGTGACAATAGATCCCAGTCTGGGAAAAGACTGAGTTTAACATTACTTACCTTCCCATTTTATTTGTTTGTTACTATTATTTATTTATTTATTTTTAATGAAAATAAGGAAATGGTAAGGGTCAAAGACAAACGTTAGACAGATATTGAAAAACCGATGAGAGAGTGGCTTCTTGTTTAGCGCCAACATCTGTTTTTACATAATCCACATTGTGTAAAAATACATGTCCACCCTCCCTAGAGTCACCATTCCTATGAACTTCATGGAGCAGACTACCCAGAACACTGTCTTCTGAGGGAGTGACTTTGCAGTGGAGCTCGGCTTGCCACACATCATGAAGGACCTAGCCATTCAAGGAGCATCTCTAGCCATGGACAGCACCAAGTACCATTAAATGGGTTGGGAGTAAGAGGACAAAAGATGGGGAGCACACCCTACCTACAAGCAAACATATACTTCCACATTTTCAATGGGTATACAACAGAAAAAAAACTAAGTCTCTGTTAATGTCCTTCCCTATCACCATGGCAACTTCTATGCATCTTGGGTTATCCACAAATATTTTCAAGTACTAAACTATTTTCAGCTGTTTTGGCTCTCCAATGCTACTGTGCTACTTTTGCCTTAATGTAAACACTCAGAAGATCAACGCTAAAAAATACGTCAAAGGAAAAATGTTTCCATTATTGAGAGAATTTAAAGTTGAAGACTAATTTAGCCCATAGAAAAGGGTCAGTGGTGCAATGTGCAATACAAGAATATTTTTTTTTATACCTATTAAAGTTTATGTCTTGATAAATTTTATATTTTCTGTTAGGAAATGCATATATACTTTTGTGACTGGCTAGCATGTTTGGGGAATTCACCAACCTGTGCTTATGTCTAGGCAATCTTCCATGATAAATGATGCAAGCACAATTCTTACAAAAAAGTACAACAATTGCACATACACAAACACATCATATTACCATTTTGTCTATTAATGTATGAAAGCCGCCGTACAGAACATCCACCCCCACAGCAAACATGCATACACGCTTACACACACAGCAACATTCTATTTCCTATGTGTCAACATTTCTCCTTGACCTGTGCTCCCTTCTGTGGTATGAAAAATTAATAGTTTCCTTATGCAACCAATAAATAATGACAGCCCATGACAGCTCTGTTCACAGCCCCCCCCTTCCTCTAGATTTATTCCTGAAATCTCAAACACAGTAAAGCTCATCTAGATGGATGTTAGACTGATATTATAAAGGAAAAATGTAATGCTGTAATCGTAAAGGGCATACTAAATAAGTTTATACTTACTATTTTTTATAGTACCCAACATTCTGTGCACAATTAGTGTTTTTATGGTTAATTCTGCTATTTATCTCCTGTATTCCAGTTCTCCAGTGATTTTTACATAATGTGTGCATTCGTCCCAATGTCTGAAAACGAAAAGGGACCCTAACGAAACAAACAAAAAATGAACACAACATATCTGATTATTTGTTATGCTTTTGTTCCTTCATTTGTTCATCTGTTTTGGCTCACGTCCTTCTTTCCTCTCTTTATCTCAACCAGTTTAACCCTTGCTCAGATTTTCTGAGATCTCATTCAGCAGTTAATTACCACTTGTTACATTTTATTAGAGTCATAAAATCTAACAAATGCTCATTAACTGTGGGATAAAATCCGATTCTGGTGGCCATGCACAAGTCTACCGGAAATTACAGAGCCATAATAAGATCCATAATAACAACCCACAAAGAGAACTTGAATGACTAAATGTCACAGACATCCTAGTTCTTGTAGTCCTGTGCCCTTGTTCATATGTACCTTCCTATATGTGTCTTGGTGCCGAGATGCTTTTTTATTATATATATATATATATATATATATATTTTTTTTATTTTTTTTTTATTTTTTTTATTTTATATGTATTTAATCATATTGTTTAATAAAGATTTACTTTGTATGTACCTTTTTTCCTTACGTGCTCTCCTTGCATTAGGTTTTGGTGTTTATTTTAGCATGGGGGAAAAGTCTAGGGATGCATCGGTAAGTCGGGGGGCAAATAGGAGGGGAATAAAGCAAATCATGGGGGCAGATTGGCAAATAGGGGGATAAGGCATATCTGGGGGCAGAGTGGTAAATAGGGGGGTATAAGGCATATCAGGGAGGGCAGAGTGGTAAATAGGGGGGTATAAGGGAAAAATGGTGCGCTAAGCTAGTCTCATGCTCAAATAAAACAAATGTGTAATATGGGGCCTACCAAACAGGCATGAGCATGCTGTAAATGCAGTGTATTGGCTGCAAAAACCGTCTGAACTTTTCACCCTAATAAAGTTGGTAACAGATATATAAATATAAATGAGAGGTTTTGGTTATATGAATTGGCCAAAGCATAAGTTAAAGAAGAAAATACTTGAATTTCACCCTTTACCTGAAACAGTATACAGTGGATACTTACTTATTTAAGCAGAGCTGTTGGTTGTTACTGAAGGTACCAATTCCTGGGTTTTGGAGTCCATATTTGTAACACAAGTTGACGAAAGTGCCTTAAAGTAGCATCCTAGTAAGTAGAATATAATGATTTATTTCTCAATGGAGATGATACAGGCATGATCATAGCTCCCCTGATTATTACTGAATATCTGATAGCACAAATTGCTGCTCCTCTTAAATCCTATATTTCAGGGATTTAATGAACGACTAAGAATAAAGCAGGGATAGTCAGGAAGTGCTGTGCAAAGCATGAAGCAACTAGCGCCGAATATGTGTTACTCACAGTATAAAGCAAAGGATTCGTAAACGGTCAGTTTATAATGCCCTTAAACTACAACAATAAAAGTAAGTAATAAAACCGAGCAGCATGTATATAAAATTACTGGAACGCGGCCCCCCATGTCCCCCTCCCTATGCTGAAGGATAAATCATTCGTTTCAGTGCGTTGGAGTGACCGCTTGACTTGCTAGTGGCTTTAATTCACTCTACAAGCTGTTAGGGATAAATCATGCTTAGTACTCCTGGGAGAGATATTGTCTGTATACATATCCATATCTGTCAGTAGAAGGTGTCTAGGTGGCCATTTATGGGGAGTGCGAGACATGAGTTATAGGTATCGGGCTGGATCGGTCTGACCTGGGCAAGTCTGTCTGTTTCCAGTAATACCAGCTTGCTATTATTATACATTATATTCCATACAAAGCAAAAACTATGTTTGTCTGAAATATGCTTCCATCAACAAGTGATGTACAGTTGCAACTTTCAACAATAAATACAACAACCTATGTTGTGTCTTGGGGGATAACATCTGTCCATAACTGTCACCTATAATTCTTAGTGTTGCTTTATATTAACCCTCTATAAATCACCTAAAAGGCCTGAATGTTCCATAAAACCCCTTTATTATCCCATATAACAGCCATAACTCCTTATATTGGATATCCACATATCTAAGAGGGTAACAGTAAAAATCACTAAAGGGGAAATTCAATGGAAAAACAAATATTTTGATATATGCATTAGCCATTGTACACAGTAATGTAGAGACCTCTTCTCCTCCTCAATTGCAATGAAAAACGAAATTCCCATCCGCCATCTCTAAATCTCTCTTTCTTTTCCCTGACAATCCACCCTACACACCCCCTTGAGCGCAGAGATGCAAGACTTACCATGATAATGCACTATATAAGCTGATAGACAGACAGACAGACAGCCAGATGGTTGTATACATGATAGAACTTAATATTTCATTATTTTCAAGATTTATTTGAAAAATATCAATCATCATCAGCTATAAAAACAGAGAATATTTTTGCAGAATATTTTGCATTTTGTTCATGTGTATAACATCCAGTACTCGTAGAATATCTTTGTAGCTGTTTTTGTGGGTGGCTTATTAGTGGCCAGAACATTTCAAGTGAGTGATTTATTTTTCTCTGGCGTGTCGTAAAAGACAATCAAGATGGCACAGAATGTTTATTGTGAGTGTTTATTAAGGAAATTGCCAGTAATTTACTAAACGTCTCATTGAAATACAGTCATCCCCACATATCTCATTACAATGGTACACTCGGGTCAGCTTCCCAATGAACCTTGCATACTTAAGAGCTGTGTGTTTTAAGATACATTTAGTTAAACAAATAGCTAGTTGTCATGTGTCCCACTTTTCAGAATTCAAATTGTCCAAATTTGGCAATTTTGTTATCTCATATGAATGTTTGAAAACGAGGAGGGACCCCAACGAAACAAACGGAAATGAAACAGAGGGCTCCTTTTTATTTTATTTGCTTTGGTTATTTTATTACCTTCACTCACTCTCTCCCACGCTTTCTCTCATGCTATCTCACTCTCTTTCTCACACTCACGCTAACTCCCACGCTCTCCCACTCTCTCAATGTCTCCCTACCCTCTCCTCCAACAGCTTCTGTGTGCCTGTCTCATTTTTCCCAGCTCTGCCTCTTGTGTTGCATCTTCTTGCTGTTCTGTCTTCTGTATTTTTTCTTCTGTCTTCTTTCTTGATTTGCTTCTCCCTTCTATCCGCTCTGTTAACTTGGCCTCCAAGGATCAGCAGCATGTGTATGTGTGGCTCATAATCAGGGTTTAGAGCAGGGATGCGCTGTTCATGTCAGTACTGCATGTCCCGGGCGGGTGTTTTTTTTCTTTTTCATTTATCCTTGCTGCGGGTAAGCAGCAGGGTTAGGATCCAGATCCCCTGCAGCGCTGCAGGGGACCTGGATCCTCCTCTCCGGCAGCTGTGGACGTCTGCACGATGCGCTTCAGCAACTTCCGCTGCGGCACTTCCGCCGGGACTTCTATAGTGGAGCACCAGCGTGACATAACCTTCCGGTGCGCTACCATAGAAGGTAGACAACCTCCGCTGCTGGCACTTACGCCGGGGCTTCTATGACGGAGAAGTACTGGCGGAAGTGCCAGCAGCGGAGGTTGTCTATGTGTATCACGCAGACGTTCACCGGCTGCAGGGATGTGCGTAGACAACCTCCGCTGCCGGTACTTCCGCCAGTACTTCTCCGTCATAGAAGCCCCGTCGTAAGTGCCAGCAGCGGAGGTTGTCTGCGTGCATCGCAGTCTGTACAAGCAGAAATCCGTAGGTTCGCCGTCCGGAGTCAAAGCTCCATAAAAGCAACTCTATTGGTCGCAGGCAGGGCCTCCTCTAGCATCAACCAATAGAGTCGCTCGCACGAACCTTTAACATCTGACGGCGAACCTATGATTTCCGCTCCCGTTAAGCCCTGCGATGCTGCGTAGATAAGGTAGGCTAGATGGGGAAGAGACCAGGGAAATTAGTAAACGAAGATGAAGATTCTTCCTGTGTGTCTTTGTCTTCGTATACGGTTTGCCTGCCGCCATGTTCGTTTCTTCGGTATTCGGGCTGAACAACGAAAACGCACCCTTCGTGTTCGTTTTCATGTTCGCCCAAATACGAATGCACAAGTCTAATATATTCTGTGATATAAACAAAAGCATTTGTATGGTTTATTTATATGTCAATGTTGTATACTTACAGAAACATATTTCCTGTTTCGAGCTACTAATCTCAAATGCAATACATGAAGATTAAAAGATTTATGTTTTGGATATCTACAAAAGTTTATTTAAATTCTCTGGGTTTAAAATTAGTCACAGTCAGACAAAGCTACGTTTTCATAAACAAGATAAAAACAAGGAAAACCGGCCAAAGTATGGGTTAGGAAAAATGCAAAACTCTCATTGGCTTGAGTAAAAGTATTAGTGATTGGTAGGGATCCTTCATAAATATACCCAAAACAGCAAAGTTATTTAATGTTAAGAAGTGTATATAACAAACTGAAACATAAATAACATTAAACTGAAATGAGAGACAGCAAAACCTCCTTATTTTTTCACACTTATTTATATATGGGTGTATTGCATAACCTGGGTAGTTCCAGGAGTATTGAGTATTTCATAATAAAGGGCTATTACTAGTGATATTTTTCTGCAAGTAGAGCTCCTTTGGATCTTCATAATTCAAACTGATATCAAGGAGCTAAAAATGTTAAATATCACCAGTGCCAACATATTGTTTGACACGTAATAGCATGCAAACAAAACTCCTATATAAAAGTGATAAAACATGTAGGGTGCAAGATGAATCACAAATGATTCTTTGAAACAAATCCTTGGACCAACAACGAATGTGCCCTTTTCTATCTTTGTCACCAGCCTGACACCCCCATATTTTTTTGAGCCTTTTTCAATAATCTTGAGGAATCTTTCCTTGCTTCTTTTTTTGTAAAAGTATCACCTAAATTACATTTTAATTTGTCACTAAATGGCATTTTGATTTGTTGAATTACTATGTAGACTGGGTATTAACAGCGGTGTGTACGTCACCAATTTTTCTATATACTGTACTTTTTTTTTACTGTACTTATATACTGTACTAACTTTTTTTTATTAGGACCTTAGGGTTAGGCCTAAGATGGCACCAGCAAGAATGCTATGACAATGTCTTCTATGAAGGACAGATCTCTGTCATGTTGTGTAGAGATGGGATATGATATAATATCCCACAGATCTGGAAGATACACAAACCTCTGCTTTGACCTGTTGGACCACTGCATAGCATCCCGTTCTGTTAGTGAAATAAATTGGGTGGGTTTTGGGGCATCTAGCCAGCACCCACCACAGATATATTGTTACGTCCCAACACATACTAGGTGCAAATTATAATAAGGAGAGATTCAAATAGAATGTTTCTGATTTACATTCTTCTTTGGCGGGGGGGGTTGGGTTGGGTATGTTACTTTAAACTAGCCCTTTAAGATAATATAACAGATAGAAAATAATATAAACATTGATGGAAGTTTCCACAGCTGACACTGATACATGCAAAAAAAAAAAAGAACCTATCACTTGATAATATTTTGTGTAATCATATAATGATAGATAATTCTAAAGCGTTAGTTCTGTATTAATAACTTAGAGCAAAAACAAAGGGATTTCTAATTTTTCCCCTTCCACTTCCCAATTTCATCTCTCCCCATCATTCAGTTGTTAAATGAATGTAGCGTTGTCCTTTTCATGTTTTTTTAAAACTCTGTAGCATTTATATCACAGATACAAGAAGACGTTGACAGACAATAGGTCATTGTGCTGTTCTCGAACCAATACAAAATCTGCCTTAGGTGAAATGCAAAATACATTGTGACTGAATACACAGACAGCTCAGTGAAATGGTCTGTGAATAGAATCATAAGAGCTTAACTTATCACTATCAACAAAAAAAGACAGAAAATGCCTGTCTGAAAATTGTATAAATTGAGGGAAATGGTGGGTGGTTTGAAAATAATGGTATACAGGACAGGAGAAGGTGTCACTCATTTGAATGTAGGGATCCAATAAACTAGAACCCCAAAGACTATAGGAAAAAACTCACATAAATAAATTTAAATAGAACTTTTCATTGAGATTACAATACTGCAATAATACTGATTATAATACTAGTAAATAATCGTTTCTAGTAAATTACGTGCAGTATATTACCTTTCAGTGTGAAGAAAAATAAATTAAATGTAAATTATTATATAAATAATTGTAGTCGTATAATAGCTATATATAGATTATTAAAACACATGTACATATAATTTTTTTTTTAAATAAAATTTATATAACGTTTCTGTATTTCTATATGATATTTGCCATTTACTTAAATAATCATAGAACCTCAAAACATAGCTAATTAATAACTTGATTCATGATGCTATAGGAGTTAAATTATTTTATTGTACATGAAGAGTAAATATAGATATCTGACATATCTCACTAAGAACAAATCATGCCATAAAAGTTTTTTGGGAACATGACCAGTAGATTTGTGCACAAGAGCCAAAATCAATTCAGGCAACTTTTTCGATTGGATTATGCTATTTCCTTCTCAAAAGGACATCCATATAATTAATATATAATTTGTATGAAATATTAATGCTAACCCAGCTGGGACCATGTACAATGTACACAACATTTTAAATAAAATCTGTGTTTTTTGGTAAGATGAGAAACCTTCCATTGGGTCTGATACCACTCATAAAAAGTGTTTTTTCCCCTACATAAGGTTTAAGAATTAATGCATAGTTAGTTTTTAATTAATGGGTGAACACTTTGTACACTCAATTCCACTTTAAATCTTCATGTGGTGCCCTGTAGTAATGCATAGGCATTCTACACCCACGTTCAGCTCCACTGGCTCAGTGAGTGTTCCGGGGAGTCTGATATATTGTGTAAGAGTTAAGAACTGTATTGTCTCGGTCCAGCTATGTAGTATTTTGTGGCGTACACAGAATAATGTTAGTTTACTATATAATTTAGGGACCATAATGCAATTATACATCTTAGAAGAGATCCCTAAATAGTAATAAATTAAATTGCATATCTAGTACAATAAGGGGAATGGTAGGATAGGCATAAAGGGGAATGGTAGGATAGGCATAAAGCAATCTTAGTAAAGCTTTAATTTTTAAGGATGCAATAAACTCTATCCATGATCATTCATAAATATTCCGGGTATTTAAATATTATTTAATTTCTTCCCCTACCCTATCTAAATGTTACTTGCAAACATCTGGACGTTTAAGGATTTGTATACCAAGTTAAAAAAAATATTTTCTTGGTTTTTAAAAGGATACTCTACTAAAAATGCATTTTTTTGGTGATGAGTTGACTTTAATTGGCAAGACCCTCTTAAGTACCATGACTAAACCCCTCTACCAGCCTAAATAACCAGTCTTTCTTATCAGTAGTTACGTGATTTGACAGGGGCCCAGCAGTTATTATTTGTTATTGAGTTTGTTTCTTCCCTTCAATTGTTTCTGCCTCTACTAGCTATGCCAGTTGTTTTTCAGTGTCTGTAACACCTCAGCTTTATATGAAATTCCATTTGTTTCCCCGTGTCACAATGTCATTGCTGTAACACACATGCAGGGAATGAAACTCATCCATCACCCAGCATGACGAGAGGCTTTAGACAGGACTGGTGCTGAAATTGAGGGGCATCTGTATAGAGTGTGTCTCCTGCTAAATATAGATCAGGTTGATCACAGTGTGTGTGAAATGGAATGCCACCCACTGTAGAGGAACCAAAGGAATCCTACACTGCATCGACAACAATATTATTATTTATTTTATACAACTTTAAAATATGGTTAGCAGGTGAACCCCTTCACTTACTTTATTTGATCTTGCTTATCTAAGATACATTATTTATCTAACCACAAGGCTGTCCAGCTGTGGCCCGCCTGCTGCTGTTGGGCTAAAACTGCTACAAACTTTCTAAAATGTTAATAACCTAAAACAGCAAATATAAAAATATCTTAATAACCAAAAACAGCAAATAAAAAAATAAAGGAGCGGAGCCCATCCAGAGGGACATCAAATAAACAAACAATGGGTGGCAGCACTGTTGTGGGAGATTACATAAACTTTGTTTATCAATCACATGTGAACAAGAGACCAGGAATAACCTTGGCTCATTTTTTGTATTAATATATACCATAGCTTTTCTCATTGCAGTCAAATAGCCAAATAGGCCCATGGAGCAATGTGACAAGTGAAACATTTAATGAAAAACATTAAAACGGCCGGCATGCTGTCCACTGATCTATTATAGGGAACAAAAATCCTGATCCCTACTTTCACACAGGGGTCAAAGATTTTGATATCACAGATGCCCTTACTCTAAACATAGTTATACTAGGCAGCAGGCCCGAACTGGGACAAAAAATAGGCCCGGGCATTTCAGACTGAGCAGCCCATTTTTATGAAAAAACATATATGTACATACATAATACTTGGTCATTCAACATGGGAAGCCTGAAGCCACAATTTAGTCCGACTAATCCTTGAAATAAATATTATAGAGTAAATAACACAATACCTTATCTTTTCCACTATTTCAGGGTGATTTCAGGGCCTTGAATGTTTTGTCCCCTGAAGTCACTACAAATTCAGGAGGGCATTTTATCTCTGGATAAGTTAAATGAAATAGTTCCCACTGTAAATTAAGGAAACAGATAACCAAACACACACACCAGGACAGGCTTTTCCCACACCGACGCCCAGACGCACACACCAGGACAGGCTCTGCCACACCGACACCCAAACACACACCAGAACAGGCTCTGCCACACCGACATCCAAACACACACCAGGACAGGCTCTGCCACACCGACATCCAAACACACACACACCAGGACAGTTAAAGAAAGAAGAAATGTTTCAGCACTCAACTCCCAGGAAGCTGGGAGCTAGCAGGAAAAAGGGCAAAACAAAAACAGAAAGCAAAGTTTCGGCCAAACAGGGACGTTTGAGCTTGACAAAGACCCTGTTTGGCCGGAATGTTGCTTTTTTGTTTTGCTTTCTTTGAGTAAAGTAACCTAAGGATTGGAAGCTGATTGGAGTGCTGGGGTTCTTTTCTGTGTTCGTACACACACCAGGACAGGCTCTGCCACACCAAAACCCAAAAACACGCACACACACTAGGACAGGCTCTGCCACACTGACACCCAGATACACACATCAGGACAGGCTCTGCCACACTGACACCCAGACACACACACCAGGACAGGTTCTGGACAGGCACACCGACACCCAAACACACACACCAGGAAAGGCTCTGTCACACCGACACCCAAACACACACACACAACAGGACAGGCTCTGTCACACCGACACCCACACACACATATACACCAGGACAGGCTCTGCCACACTGACACCCAATCACAAACACCAGGACAGGCTTTGCCACACTGACACCCGCATCCGGAGGGTTTCCACAGACGGTTTCACTCAGTCTGCCTGTGGCATCTTTGCCCCATAACAGCCTGCCTGTGGCAACTTTGCCACCAAAACAGCCTGCCTGTGGCAACTTTGCCACCAAAACAGCCTGCCTGTGGCAACTTTGCCACCAAAACAGCCTGCCTGTGGCAACTTTGCCACCAAAACAGCCTGCCTGTGGCAACTTTGCCACCAAAACAGCCTGCCTGTGGCAACTTTGCCACCATAACAGCCTGCCTGTGGCATCTTTGCCCCCCCTTACACATCCATGCTATCACACACACATATTCATTCACTTGTTCACAAATATTTATTCACTAATTCACAGATAATCATTCACTCATTCAGATATTCATTCATACATTGATACTCATTAATTCCCTCATTCAGATACTGATTTACATATACTCATTCACAAACATTAATTCACTCACTCCTTCACAGATACTCATTAATTCACTCTTTCATTCAATCTCACATACACCATACAGCCTCCCTCACCCCCTTACCTGAACCGATGATGCACACGCCGCTCGCAGACTTCTGCGGATCTGCACAGGGGAAGCAGACGCACAGCAGGGTCATGTGACATACGTCACGTACGTCACAAGGCTCTGTTGGATTCCTGCGTCCCCCTGGCCGTGGAATGGACGCTGCTCGCGCGTGTCTGCCGGTAAGTAGCGGGCCCGGTTGTAGTTGCTGCAGGCTTAAGGGGCAGGTGCCCCTTTTGCCCTGCGTTAAGGACGACCGCATAGGCCCAGTCAGGACCGGACTATTTTAAGGTAGGGGCCTGGAGCTGCAGCTCCATTAGCCCCTAAGTCAATTCGGCCCTGGCTGGCCCGGCCGCGGCCCTGCTCCGATGGCCAGTCCGGGCCTGCTAGGCAGACATTAGTTTCCAGATGTTCTGCTCAAGCTCTTGTGAAGCTGCACAAAGAAACAGGCAATGTTGAGGACTATAAACGCAGTGGTCAGACAAGGAAATTTAGAGCAGCTAATCAAAGACACCTCATACTTACATGCCTTCACAATTTGAAGATGTCCAGCAGTGCCATAAGTAGGGTGACCACATGTCCTGGATTGCCGGGGACAGTCCCACATGCATTGTCCCCGAATGTGAATTCTGAGTGAAGGAGGTCATAGCTAATCAGACATCTCAACTTTCCTGATTGTCTGAGAGTTCAGAAGCCTCTTCTGATCTCTCTCCTTCACACTGAGCTCAGTGTAAGCTGCAGCCAGCACCGGTATGTTTGTATGTGACTGTGTTTGAGTGTGACTGTGTATGTAATGTCTGGTAATAGAGGGGTTAATGACTCGAATCTGCTCATGTCTGCTACTGGAGGGGTTAATTATCTGAAACTGCTCATGTTTGTAAATCAACATGGTTCCAAAGACTTCCTAATCATTTTTATAAAATGCATTTTATGTGTGTGACGGTGCGTATATGTGAATCAATATGTATGTGAAATATTTATAATATAAGTGTATTTTAAAGTGTATATATGACGGTGCGTATATGTAAATCAGTGTGTATGTGATATATATAATATACACACCTGTGTGTGTAATCTCATCTGCTTCATTGTGTGCGTCTGGATGCCAGAAATAAAATGTGGTCACCTAGCCATAAGCTCAACATTGGCAGAAAACAGTGAGTCCCTGGTACACCCATCTACTGTCCGAATGTAAAGATACTATACGATGAATCCCGTGAAGCAGAGTAGGTCTGATGCGGGTGAATCAGGCAAGACAGGCAAACGCCACCGAGGTCAGTCAGGCCAGGTCAGCAACAGGACGATACGGAAAATGCCAAAATCAGGAGACAAGGAGCAGGTAAAAAACAAGCCCTGTAGGCAACAGGAGAGCACGGTATAAGCCAAAATCAGGAAACAAAGAGCGAGGTCAAGCAGTCCGGGTCACAACGGGTTAACAAGATCAAACTAGGCAGCAATACAATAGATGTCTTACACCAACCAAGGGTAAGGTATTAGTAAAGGTTCTGTGTTTAAATAGGCAGCAGGGGTCAAGAACAAGGCACAGGAGTTCAGGCAGGGTCATCTGAGGTCATAAATGAGTGTCACTCCAGTACACGCGTAGACGTGCCATTAAGTGACGTGGTCTGTCGCGTGGTTGAGGAGGCTGCTTCATGCCGGCGGGGATAGCAGTCGCCGGAGCAGAGAGGGACTTCGTGGGACGCGAAGCCAAGTAAATCCTAACACCGAAGAAGTCTGGTCAGAATTGGGGTTTCTGGCAGACTTGTGACCAAAAAGCTGGAGAGCGGTACAAGAATGAGTGTTTGTAGGCAACATGGTAGGTGAAACATGGTAAAGGTTAGTAGCAAGTTTGGGGCTGCATTTCTGCAGATGGAGTTGGGAATTTGGTCGGGTGTACTAATAAATTTGTCCATATAGCGTATATATAAAAATAGAAAACCACATCTACTGGATAAAGGGTGGAGTGGGAGTTTTTCAGAAAATATTTACTGTTTACTATTACTTTTACTATTTGGTTTTGATTCTGGGATAAATACTGTAGGGGAAAAATGTTTTTTTTTTGTGTGTTATTGTTATGCAATACACATTTTGCCCTGAACTAGGTACCTTTCAATGGCTTGTCTTGTTCTAAATACACTACATATTCGGTGAAGAAGGGGTTATTAAAGCAATACATCTTCTATTTAATAGCAAGTTAACTGCACCCCGTACTCACAGCAAAGATGTGAATTGCAAAATTCTCTTTGCACAGAGCCTATTAATATCACTGCTGTACTATTGTTTTGACGGCTATAATAGAAATGCATAGGTGGCTAACCATGCCCGAAAGATTGAGTTATGATTATTATTCTGAAAGAGGAGTCATAAAAGGTAACTTCTGTTCTATGAGAGGGAAAAAGAATGAGCTTGCAGTTATCCTCAGGTTATCTCATAATGCTGTACAGTTGTAGGAAAGTTAATATGGCTGAATTTTTTTTTAATGTCTAATCCCATACAGTAATTACCGGCACGGCTAAAAGGCAAAAAAAAAAAAACTTCAACAGGCTAAAATGCCATGTAGAGGACACACATTGAATAATCAATGAAATAGTTTGACTAATGAAATTTACCCCCGATTAAATTACCATAAACAGATGCTTTAAGAGATTATAAGATCTCGTGTATAGTTTCTCCAAAATAACAATATCTGATGGAAATTGTATTACTTTTATTTAAATCTGCGTAAAATTTAAATTCTAACCAGAGAAATACTTTATTTTTTTTCCCAAAGAGGGTTTTCATTTTTCTTTTTTGCATATGCTTTAAAGAGCACCTCCTGAGTTTCATTCATATTCAAACTACATCTAGTTTTAGATACTGCTTTCTGTATCGCAACCTGAAATCTGGGGCAGACTCGCATTGCTTTCACCAGTACTGAGTTTGATAAATGCTCAAACACCAGTTTGACCTAAGTTGGCCTGCAATTCAGAAGATATGTAAGACCGTAAACATTGGTTGTTGCATTTCAGAACTACTGCAGTATGTTGAATTTCCTATATCCTTTCTCTCCTTACCTTGAAACAGGAGACATTAACTCTTTTTGCCAAAATGAAATGAGCTGATGAAATCCAATTTACGTGGCACTTAAAAAAAATAGTAAATACTGGTAAAATATACACAACTCTCTTGTTACAATTTTTTTTTCATGTTTTAATACTTTGAATGTCCTTGCATCCAACACTGTGGCTTTTCATTTATTTAAATGTATTTTTAATAGCCATAGCCAGTTAATGCTTCATTTATCAGTGGATGGACTGTGAACATAGAGTAAGCGTTTGGAAATAATCACCTTCCACTACATTGAGGGTCATGTATGCAACGACCCCATAAGAAAAAGAAAAACCTCACTGTATAATTTGTAAACTTCCATATTTTGCAAAACTACCATCTTATTAGAAAAAGAATACATTTTTGCATTGCTGGTAATATATTGTGTTCATGTGCATATGCTCCATTCATGTAGGTCTACGGCGGCCACCTTGCGTGTGGCACGGCTGCTTGCAAGGCCCAGCCAACTGAAGTAGTTGCGGGGGAGCTGGGGAAGGACCGCGTGGAACACAAAGCAGAGGAAGCCCTCCTCTGCACAACACCACAGCCCCAATTGCCAAGACAGTGGTCTAACCCCAATGCTGTAGCATCAAGTGGGTGATATAATTAGAGAAACTTTTACTTTACTGAGAGCATTGTAGATAATGGAACAGTCTCCCATCAGAAGTGGTGGAAGCTAATATAGTAAGGGAATTTAAACATGCATGGTATAGGTGTAAAACTATCCCGAAAATATATACAAAATATAGTAGGGCACAACCTAAAAAGCATAAAAGACATACAACATTCAGATTGCCAGGTTGCTGCTAGAATAATAATGACCAATGCTTACACAAAGCAAGAATTCAGCGAAAACTATTCAAAAAACCAAGGAATAAATATTGGGGATTCCATCACACTATATGGCCATATATTGCTTAGCCTGCCACTACGTCAAATTTGAGTCCTATCTAATTTTTCACGGCTATACCAAGGAGCAAAATCAGTGGGACTCTACTGTATTTTAACCCAAAAAAGACTCTCAAGCTATTTAAAGCCTTCTCTGAACATGACTAATGAGGCACCTGTGTGGCAGGAGGGTCGCTCAACCCTAAGGTTTGGTTAGAACCTGCAAAGTACAAAAAAATACAAATTAAGGGGAGGGCTAAGAAATACATGGCCAAATAGTGCGACGAAATCCCCAATATTTATGCCTTAGGTGATTTAGGAGAATGCGCTGAATTCTTGCTTTGTTTTACAATATGTAAAGCTATCCTGAATCTAAGACAAGACTGATGGACTGACCAAGGATTGATGAAGATCTCTACATCAGGAAATATGGGAAGACTAGATGGGTCAGATTATGCCATCAAATTCTGTTTGTAAATTATTAATTTTGACTCACTACATCAACCTATCATATACCTTTTCTCCAAGCTATCATCTTCTCTAAGATGTGAATATAATTCAGAACTGTAACGCGTTCATGGGATAATAATACATTTTTATTTTACAGTTTGCTACAGCAGATGAAGAAGGATAGGATTTTGCATAAAAGTTACATTTTGTCATGTATAGAGTAGTTTGAGCCCATGAGCTCAGTATTGTGTATTACAATAAATGACTAAAAAAAGTCATCTAACATTAACCTGTGGTGGTCAGAAGAACAATCTTTGAATCCCATACCGAGAGATTAATAATTAGGGTTTTACTTCAGCTTCGAACACCATGAACTTTTCTTTTTCCCTTCTCATGACAAAGGCCTTGGAAAAAATATTTTTTACACTACTGAAGGTACACAGTTCTGTTAAACCATTCTATAGTCTCTCTGTTTCTATAAAAAAAAATGTGAGCAAGGCTGGTGCCTTTCTAGTGGATGATGTAAAGATACCTATTTAAAAAGATCAGTGTTCCATGGTTTAACAGGAAATGAGAAACACAAAGCAGAAACACAAGCCATGGAATGGACCCCAGGACTTTGCTGCACAAAGGAAATGTTAGTGTCTAATTCTTTTCATTTGAAATAGAGGGATGGATAAGGAAGCAAAAGCTACGATGGAACAGTCTGACATCAGATGGTCCATGGATCAGAGTCTAAAGTCTAATATAAACTCTTACTGCGTTGCGTGACATGAAAGGAAGGGTAAATTTAGGAGTTGCACAAAACCAGAGTAGAGAAGTAATGAGTATATATATATATATATATATATATATATATGATATATAAGCCTTTAATCTTTTCTTCAAAAACCATACAAAAATATTCTGCTCTCATGGATATCAAACATAACACATGTTTATATAAAAAAGTGAAATATACAGTATGTGTGGTACAATTATTCGCACCCTTATGAATTCATATGAGAAAAATATATTTGAAGTATATTTCTATTGATATTTTAAATTTTTTAGAACACCTGGCTGACTAGGAACAGGAAATTGCTCAACCATGACTTCCTGTTTCACAGGGGTATAAATATAAGTTAACACATTAGTGGAGGGCACTGTAACAACGTAATCATAGAGCATGCAGATGTGCACACCTGGGGACTCTCCAGGTCTTGCCTGGGGACTCCGGGTAAAACACCCCTTTCTCTGGGTCGCCAGCTGATGCTGTATGTAGAGCTAGCCCCACACGCAATATCAGCAGACTGCCCACTGATCTCAGTGGACCGCCTAATGACATCAGCGGGACCACCCACCCACATCAGCAGACCGCCCACTGACATCAGTAAACCCGCCCACCCACATCCCTGAAAAGGGAGGTCTCTGGGTAGCTGAAGTTTGAATGTTCCCAGCTATGCAAATGTGTTGTAAGTTAAGTGTACATATATATTCCACGTAGCATCAAAATATAAACTCAATTTTGCTGTTTTCATGCCATGTCCTGAAGTAGCATAACTGATCCAAAACAGTATTGAGTTACATCCAGAGGAGCAAACTTTTTGACGTTTTTTCCCAACTTTGACCAATAGGTAGTTAAAATATCTTCCCAAACAATTATCCCCAACGCCAACTTTTACTCCAACATGTTAATAGTAAATATTTCCTAGCAACTTTATATTTCAGCGGAATTCAAACCATGGAAAAAGGCTTAAAAAACTTGGCCTTTCTGTCACGCACAGCGTATAATAGGACCTGTAGTCAGGTAGAACAGCGTGTGCAAGTCCAATAGACAGATCACAAGAGTCCAGTACAGAATAGCCGATGAGCAAGCCAAGGTCAGGAAGCCGGAAGTCAGGATCGTTGCAGGAAAAGCCGAGGTCAGGAAGCCAGAAGTCAGAATCGTCGTGAGGGAAGCCAGAGTCAAACGCCAGGAAAACAGGAACAAGCCGAGTCGGTAACAGGAAATCACACGGGAACGCTTACTGAGGAGTAGACACTATACAAGATAGGTACAACCATCAGAAGGCAAAGCTGGAAGGTTTCTGAGGCTCTTAAATAGGTAGAGGAAGTCCAGGCACTAATTAGCGTTTTCCCGCCAAATTTTCAAGTGCCGTTACGTCACTTCCGGTTCGCGGCCATCTTGGTATTGGCGAGATCGCAAGTTCCTAAAAGGACCGGTAGTACCGGCTGGCGCCACTAGGTGGCGTGCAGAAGAACGCGTACACACGGCGGGTCCGGAACAGGTTCCAGTAGGCGGCGGCTGCCGTGTGGAGTTGCGGGGTCTTCCCCATCCTCGCAGCGGCAGAAGCTGTCTCGCGGAGGCGGGAGGTCCTCCTCTCCTCCGCGGTGGTTGCGGCTGCTGTGGTAGGGCGGGGGGTCTCCCCCTTCTCCGCGGCGGCTGCAGCTGTTGCGGCAAGGCGGGGGGTCTCCCCCTCCTCCGTGGCGGCTGATGCCTCTGTGGTGAAGCGGGAGGTCTCCCCCTTCTCCGTGGCGGCTGACGATCCGCGGACCCGGAGGAACCGGCAGCCAGGTACGTTACACTTTCCATGTTAAAGTCTGAGATGTGTTACACACGTGTAAAGGTTCCATGCAAATAAGGAAAAAGGATTTAATTATTTAACCGTTTAATTGCATTGTTGCATGTTAAAGTGTTAAAAGAGTTCAGCGTGGACTTTGAGCTTACTTGTAAGGAGAAGCTTAAGTGTAGTTGTATGGTTTTCTTACTTCTTTCTGTAGATTTGTTTAGAAAGTATTCTTTTCTTTTCATGTTTTACTTCTGACTGTTGATAAAGAGATCAGTTTTCCAAATTTGCTAATGATAACGTTCCCTTTTATCTGGTCTTGACAACTAAGACTGAGTGATTTCAGACAAACTGCTGCTTGTTGACAGAATAGATTATAGCTGTTTCGCTAAACAATTTGTGTTGTTATGGTTAAATAAAAAATGGTTTATTGACAGAGTAGGCAGCATCAAAAACGGTAAATTCTTTAATCTTTAAAGATTGATAAAAACATTTATCTAACTATCCCTCATTTCCTTGACACCTTGGAAGCTTTGCCACCGTGTAAGAGAAAACATAATATATTTCATCAGCGGCAGGGAAGAGTGAGCATAATTCACATGTGTCTAGAGCTACATGTCTGAACCGAAATTGAAATACACAAGTTTAAGCTTTACCTCCTCTTTACTTCAGTGAAAAAAAAAAGCCAGGGCTTCTTTTGCTTCGGTCAAGCCAAGTGGATTACCACGGCTGTGTTAGGGAACAATAAGTTTTCTTCATAAGGGGGAGCACGTAATTGTACCGGTGTAGCTTCTCGATACGTTGTAAATTTCCCAGGGCTCTGGAGCAACATGCAATAGGTTTTATTCAATAGAGGTCAATGGGCAGAGAATAAGGAAAAGAAAGTTTGGGAACAGACAGGGTGAAAGAGGGAAAAGGACCTATATGAACGCAGGGAAAAGAGGGCTGTAAGGAAAGTAAATTAACGGGTTAGACTTTGGGGCAAAAATGTTCGCGTGGGTTATAGCAGACCCACGCCAACAATAATGTATATTTTCAAACTAAAGTGATAAGCTGGCATTGTTATGTGTAATTAATAATGTTATTCTTATTCACATTTGATCCTTTAACACGAATAGTTTTTTGCTGGCAAAGGTAGATTACTCTTAGTCTCTAATGTTTGTCTGATGCGTTTTTCGGTGATGCATGCTTAGTCCTCAAACTGTTTAGTCCCTATTTTAGCATAGCTAGTAGGGGAAGAATCTGTAGTTTTCCGATGGGGGAAGGAACATGTACCTAATCTCACATGCATCGTAAACCAGTTCCACAAACGGAAAACGTTAACATGAAACACTCTCAGTAACCAGAGAATGAACAATAAGACAATTCATAAATAAATTCACTAAAATATATTATACTCCTTTACAGTTCCTCCTACAGTTTTACTGCATACAACATGTTGCATCTGTCAGAGAACTTCCGAGAACTTCTACACCTTTGGTTTCCAAATTATATATCTCTTTTAAACAAAGATCCTTTGGATGCCTCAACCACAAACCACCAAAAGAAAGTTTCTAACGTACCAATAGATTGACAATAACATGTGCGTTATCTACTGAAAGAACATTCTGTACCAATATTCTTTCACATATCTTAATGCTAGTTCAGGACTTGTTGACAAAGGGTACCTTATTTATGCTACTTTAAAAACAACTAACATTGTCTAGCCCAATTTATTTAAAAAAAAAATGCATTAAAAAAAACAAAACAAGAAAAAGAGTAATACTTTTATATATCTTACTTGTTTGAAAGCAAAGCAAAGAGATTACTTAGAATATTAACCAAATATATTTTGGATAGTGGAAACTTTACTTATTCTTAAAATTTAAGTAAAAAAATTGAAAAACAGTTCCATTAAAATTAAATGTCATTTTTAATTTATATCCTGTCATCCATAAATGCCTCTTCCAGGAAGATTAGCTTAACATGATTTGTGTTTGGGGTTTTAAATGCAGTTCAACCTAAAATAAAGCTGCTGCACACTCATCGTGATTCATATGCTCCTTTGCAAGGACTTTTATTTGTTTTCCATTCTTTCATCTACTCTGCAATCTACCTGTGACCTATGGCTCACCTCCTTCCGCTCACGCTTACCAGACAACTTCTTTGGAAGTTAAATCCACATAAACCCAACTCTCTGCTTCTCTCCCAACATTCAAAGAGTCATCACCGGACATGGTCATCCTGTTTTCCACCGGAGTGGCTCCCACTGTCCTCTGTAGACATCATCATTCACCTCATTCAATTTTCCATTGACCAAGAACTTCCAAGTGAATAACTGAGGATTGAAATGTCCGCTCCAAATGGTTTGTGAGAACATCTCCAAACATTGTTGATCAAATGTATCATTCAGGCACAGCTGTTGCTGGTACACTATAGCGCCTTCCAACATGACATCTGCATGACACAATCATCCTATGACACAGCATAAAGACTTCACATTGCATGATGACAGCATATACCCTCATGTCCAGTGTATCAGTGTATCTTTCAGGCAACGGGCATTGTCTTGCATACACTCAACAAACACAGATTTTATTCTGGAGGTCACGAAAATATTTGGAGATTACAAATCGGTTCTCTTTGAATCACCGTTGTAAACTGTAGGCATGCAAGGAGTGCTCTTTCTGTCTGATATATATCGTTTCATGTCTTTTTAACTGTTTTAAAAGTTTTTTAAAGACTTTATGAAGTGTTATGTTCTTTGTAGGCTTTACTTAAATAGGTATTATTGAAGTACCCCTACTATGTTACCATGTAAAAAGTACATTTAAACTGGGCATCAGCGGTCGGCAGTCTGACATAGCAGATATCTTGCTCTAAAAGTATGACAGAAGACTCACGCTGGCCTCTGTTCCTGCTGTTCTCTGCCTTATCTTTGCTCAGTCTACCTCCCTCCTCCTTTCACCCTTTGATATATGGAGTTTCCATAACGTTCTATTGCAAGCTGACGTTTTATCATTCTTTTGAAGGCACCGATTGAATCCTCACAGACAAAAAGGGCTCCAATGACAGAGAAAGATTCTGTTTGTTGGCAAACACATTGTGTTCTCTTGACTATATTTTGATGAAATGCGTTTTATTGACAGAAGGTTAGAAATCTCCAAAGGCAATGGGAAGATAAAAAAAAATATATGTATAATCTGCCTGGATGATAAGACACTTTCATCTGTACATCCATCAGCAGTTCAGGTTTCAAATAGAGATTGATTTATAAGTAGGAAATTACAGAGGCCGGGACATCCAGTATGGAATCACTGCTCATTCTGAGAGTAGAATACTTCAGTACTTCTGAAATACCGATAGCAAGTACTTATCTAAAATCCAGTTGATGTGTAAACCTTTTGGGAAGAGAGAATTCAAATGAAAATGTGATAAAAAAAATCAGAAATGAATTAATTATGGTCATGAGCACACAAATATATATGTAAACACAAAAAAGAATACGTACTATAAATCTAAAGTATTATTGATTTAGTTTTCTGTGTCTAAACTGGGATATTAAAAATCCTGGATTTTTGAGACCCTTGAGGCTTAGACTTTCGCTCCAAACCTAAATGTTACAAGGGTGCAAACTCTTTGAAGTTTCAACTTTAAAAATGTGTGTTGTAGTTGTGATATCATATATATATATATATATATATATATATATATATATATATATATATGATAATGGGTGTCAATTGGGTGATAATATGTTATTACATAATGTTCCATGGATATTTACACAACTGTTGTATGGGTCTTTTTGGTCCATACAAACCTGCTACTGGTATGCACCATGTCTTGGCAGATAAATCATATACCCAAATATAGATTTTGCAACCTTCTTATTAAATGTATAATCTACCGTAGCAATGTGGTACCTATCGCACCTTTACTCCAAACCCTAGCCTCACTACCTCAGACGCAGTCTACCGCACCTTTACTCTAACCCTAGCCTTACTATAGCCTATTACTGCCTCAGACGCAGGTAATATATGCCAACTTGGGCAGCCTTTTGTGGTTCATTCATGTATGGGGATTTGTATTAAAAAGTGATGCAAAAACACAGTGAAACTCTAAACACACAAAAGTGGGGAAAGTTATTTTTCCCTACAGTTAGAGGACATGTTGGAGGTTTACAGGGACCGAAACAAAATGTCTTTAAATAATTAAAGAAAATTGCTTTTTTTGTCCAGGTGCTTGTTCTAGATTAGTCTGTCTTTAGGATGATTACAGATGCCAAACCGACAGGGCCTGCTTTATCAGGCAGTCGCAGGGCTGTATACCGTTAGAATCATCTACTGTAGAAACAGAACAAACATGATATATTTGTATGACAAAAAAGAATCAAAAACATATTAAAACATTTTAACAATTACAAAAGGTCATCATCTAGGACAAAGTCCATTATCACAACCACATCTAAGGATAAAAAGCAAATATAAGCTATAGAAATTGTTAGCACGACTACATTTTTGTGCAGAAGGTAATTAGATGTTGTGCAAAATGTTGTGTCTACCAGGGATGCAACCTTTTAAACGTAGACAGAACTGACATATTCCTTTGGTGATATTTATAAAGCTGGATAAGTAATTGTAAGATGCGCCCACCGCGTGACCTTATTTCACTGCCACTTTCTGATGGTTTGTGCTTTTATTGCCACCCTTTAAAAATGTCCTCTGTCACTGTCAAGGGGAGCGTCTCCTATCGGCATAGGCCAATTAATCCGCTGTACACGTTATCGCTGCCACAGCACGGATGCTTGAGCATCTAAAAGAAAGATGTGCGGGGCCACTGAACAGGAGACAGACTTTAAAAGGGTTCACCTGGAAAATGTCCATTGCTAAACGTCTAGGGCAGTGCCATGCCGTATGCCATCCACAGGCTTTGCTGACAGGTAGACAGAAATGGCCATAAAGAATTGTATTCATGTTCTCTTTTTATTTGGTTTGTTTTATTCCTCCCTTAGAAAAAAAAAAGTAAGAAAAAAAAAAGAATTGTATTTCTATGCGCTTCGCAAAAGGCAAACTTCTATTAAAAAAAAAAAAAATCTAGAGCACAAACTTAATGTATTAACTCTTAGCACCTGTGAGTTAGGAACGTCTAAAAACTCACATTGTATTTGAAAATGCAATAAACCCCTTGAAAATTCTGGATATGCTAGTGTGGCTAAACAAAATGTATTTGGTATACTAATATAGATGGACCCTATTAATCTGACATTTCAGTAAATTTAGAATATGAAGAACTATAAAAAAAACATTTTTTTTTTTATAGTTCTTCATGCGTAGAATACGTAGAATGTAAAATTAGTGTTTTGTGGCATTCGGAAGTGATTCTAGATATAAATATGATATGCCACGTATGTGTAGATATATATATATATATATATATATATATATATATATATATATATATGTTGTTATCTACACATACGTGGCATATCATATTTATATCTAGAATCACTTCCGAATGCCACAAAACACTAATTTTACATTCTACGTTATGCCAGCACAGTGTCTTATCTAGCACCATGAAGGAGGCAGAGATCTTCAGCTCCAGAGTTGCAGCTTCTGTCTAAGGTACATCTTTTATTATTTTTTAACCTTCTTAAAGAATGCATATTAAAGTACTCACAATGTTAAAGTAGGGTACTAAATATGTCACTACAGCCTTAAACTGCAAGCTTATTATTGTTCACTAAATGTACCGTATATTCCGTCGTATAGGACGACTGGACGTATAAGACGACCCCCAACTTTTCCAGTTCAAATATAGAGTTTGGACTATACTCGCCGTATAAGACTACCCCTCTACCCAGCGTACAACAACCAGCCAATCACGGCAAGCGATGTGCCTTACCGGTGATTGGCTGGTTGTTATACAGACATATACATACATACACTGCCCTTACACACACACACATACATATATATATATATCTCTACACATACTAGCATACGACTGTCAATACATACACATTTATACACTGCCCTCACCACACACCCCTGCCTTTACACACACACACACGTATATATATATATATATATATATATATATATATATATATATATACACCAGCTAACAAACACACTGACCATCTCACACCAACATACATAGACTGCACTTACACCCCTTTCTCCCCATCTCTTACCTTTCTCATCTTCTATCTTCTTTCTTCCATCCAGTTGTGGGAGCGCGAGGTCTGTCATTTCAGACCTCTGTTTACTGCTCCCTCATCACTACGCGCCGGCAATTGATGCCGAGCGCCCGGACATGACGTCATCACCGCGCTCGGCATCAATAGCCGGCGCGTAGTGATTAGGGAGCAGGGAAGCCGAGGTCTGAAGTGCCAGACCTCGAGCTCCCTAATGTCGGGCTAGTTAGAGGGAGGTCGTGATCTCCCCAACCAGCCCTGCTGATCAGGGCTAGTTGGGGAGATCACGATCTTGCACCTACCTCGGCGTGGCCCTGAAGACCGGCCCAGGGGAGGCGGCTTCTCCACTCGCCCCTCCCCTAGAGATTTGTGGCTTCGTGGGACTCTCCGGCTGGGTAAGTATTCGGTACTCGGTTAGTACCCGGCGTATAAGACGACCCCCGACTTTTAAGAAGATTTTCTGGGGTTAAAAAGTCGTCTTATACGCCGGAATATACGGTAGTTAAATTTAATGTATCACAATGGGAACAACTAAACTGGTTATGAAAAGAGCATTTCAGGCCTGTGTTTCGAAAGGCTTTGGTAACTAAGCCCATGTAATCTGTTGTGTTTTATACCAGGACTTTTACAGCTAACAAACAATTTGCTTGTTTTTGTAACTGAAATATTACTTTAATTGCGCTGGATGTTCTAAGTTTATTTTTCTTGTCACTAGCTTCGCCGGCAAGGAGGATGTTGACACATTAAGTTATTTGGTTTGTGACAGAAAGGATTTGCATAAATATGTTTTTTTGCTGTCTTTTTAATAAACAAATATCTCTAGAATGTACAAACTGTCACTCGATGGGGTTTATTCATTTAAGTTATAGTTTCACCTAACTTTACATAAGGCACGCGGTCGCCAGATGACATAAGTGTGGTGAATGGCTGCATGTGAGAATCCGCACATTTATGCTCACGCGGCTTGCAGCTGGGGATATCCAGACAGAGGCCGCAGACTGCAGCACCCCATTTGCCGGTGGAGTGGCAGATCAGGCGAGTATGGAGCGCTCTCTGCCAGTAGCCCACCAGGCATTTGCCCAGTGTGCCAGATGCCAGTCTGGGCCTGATTTACCCAGTGACAGTCTGCTTCAAGAATAGCTTTGATGACCACCCAGCCATTCTTATATATCTAAGCTTCCAAGAGAGCAAGACCATCTTTTTCTTTCTGCACCAGGATGTCTTAAGGTGTGTTACATGAATAAAAATACATGAATCTTCTAGAATGTGTAACGAAACACGTTGGTGTCATTTTGAAAAACTCTTTGGTAGTATCAAGGGTATCATCACTGATGTCATTGTGAAAAACTTTTTGGTAGTATCACGAGTATCATCACTGATGTCATTGTGAAAAACTCTTTGGTAGGATCAAGGTTCTCATCACTGAATAGTCAATAGACAAGTAATCCCTCTCGTCACTCTTTTCTGTCACTGTCCTCTTTTCTTTAGATCTAGTGGGACATGCCCGCTATTCTCACCATGTAAAGTAAAAGTAATACTTAGGAGGTCCAAACATCAACACACATTATCATATTACTCTATAATACAAAGGAATCAGATCCTAATTTAATTGCTCATTCACTCATAGAAACGGAAGAAAACAATAAGGGGAGTACTGTTAGCAGGTTTTTATTTTATTTTTTTGCTGTCCAGTCTCAAACCTTTAATGAAACTAAAATAAAAAACCTATTCTGATTTCTCCTTTTTTAGCAGAGCCTAGGGTGGTTCTTCTCAACCCTTCAAGAGAAAAGCGAACAATATCTTAAATATCCTTGTAAGGTTTTCCTTTTCCGCACACAGAGAGTTACATACAGAAATATAGAAACAGAATTGACTGCAGGTAAGAACCATTCGGTTCATCTAGTCTGCCCTTGTTTTCTGACTCAAACAGTCTTTGGCCTTGTCTTTGATTCGGGATAGCCATATGCCTATCCTGTTCATGTTTACATTCTCTTGTATTAGCATCTAACACTTCTGCCGAGAGACTGTTCCACTTATCAACCACCCTCTCAGTAAAGTAAAACTTAGATACATTATATCTGAACCTCAAAATAAAAGGCCATAATCTAAAACGGAGGGTTGATTTCTCATCCTTTTTATGAACTTGAACAAATGATGAATCCTAGGCTTGAACAGTTCTAACAACTCCTAGCAAGGCACTTAACAAGGGGGTATGGGTGAATACAATTTTTTAATTTTATTTTCTTTTAAACTAGTTCTCCCTTGCTGTTGTGTAGCAGTGTCTGAAGCTGGTCGACCGCTGGGCTCACGCGAAGAAATAGAGATTGGATTACACAGGGACTTGTTTATCGCACATGTAATGGCCTTAGTGTTCAATGGAAGAAAACAGCACTAACCTACCACACATCAAGCTGGAGGCTGCAGGATATTTAACTGCCATCATGAAAACACTCAGCCAGAGGTTACATGGTAACAACTCTCATTTTATCATTTTAGAAAACTCCCACAGAGCGGTGGTCCTGATGGGCACGTGAAAATTACCCTGCGCAATTCAGCCTGCAAGGTGGTAAAGCTTGAACATGATTAGTTTTGTCATTTCTCTCTTTGACAGCAATATAGGAAATGTATACAGTATATTCAATATATTCATTACTTACAAAATAAATACAAATAACTTAAAAATGGAGTACCTTAAGGCTCTTTAAAGCAATAAATACAGTTCTGTAAGGTATTTATTATAAAGACCTTACTCTTTTTCCTTTCTGTGTCTGTTGTATTTTAAATATGATCTAGTCTATAAAAGGAACAACTAAAGATAAAAGATAAGATAAAAGATAAAGATAAGATACTATATAGTATATATATATATATATATATATATATATATATATATATATATAATAATTTATTCAAAATTGTGTTAGAAGTGTAGCAAGCTACTTTGTCTCCAGTTTGATTTGTGGTACAGGGGAGCAATTGCTATAAGAGGTGGGAGCGCAGGCTCCATATAAGTGTAAGAGTGTGTTTGTGGGTAAGAGTGTGTGTCTGTGTATATGTACATGGGAGGGTAGAGGCCTGGGGCCCACTTGGCTTTGCATGACTTCTCCTGGCCAGACATTTTCATTTCAAGTGAAATTAGTTAAAGACTTGAAATACATATAGACATGGCTTGAAATGCATAGGTCGTGCAGGCTAATAGCACACTATTTTGTGAAAATTAACACTTTTATACCTAAATATAGAAATACAATTGAATGAGAAAACCTATGTCAAAATCATTTTTCAGCTGGAACATTGCCCTGCAGAATAAAAGATTTTCCAAATTTTGTTGTCCAGTAGTAATTCTGATGGGGCTTATGTTTGGGGCCCTCCATATGATCATTGTATCGTGGCAGTGGCGTACCTACCGGGGTCGCAGGGGTCGCGACTGCGACCGGGCCCCGGCGGCAGGGGGGCCCAAGCCAAGGGGCCGCACGAAATCGGGCCCCGGCGGCAGAGGGGCCCAAGCAAAGGGGCCGCACGAAATCGGGCCCCGGCGGCAGGGGGGCCCAAGCCAAGGGGCCGCCCGATACCTTTTTATGTTTTTTTTTTTTTGTTTTTTTTTTAAATAAGGCAAGCCGCGCCACGGAGCTGGCGACGGCCGCCTAATCATTGATGCAGCGTGAGGGGCGAAAGCTCCGCCCCCTCACGCTCAGAGTGTAGGATCACCGGATCACATAGAGCATGAGGGGTGAAAGCTCCGCCCCCTCATACAGACTGCAGGAGCACTGGATCGTGCCACAAGAGCTGCATGAGGGCTGAAAGCTCCGCCCCATCACACAGACTGCTGGAGCTGGAGCTATCACTCCATCAGCACTTCATCAGGGCCCCAAAGTGGAAGGAATAGGGAGGTCGGTACAATAATGTATTTTAAAAAAAAATATTGTATATGGCATTTAATTATTTCATTATTATTTCAATTATAAACATAAAAATAAATATATGTGTGTCTGTGGAGGGGGACAAAACGCATAAAGTTTTTTTTTCTTAAAAAAATGGAGATTTCTAGATTTATTTTTATAAAGATATACATATATAAACACTTATATATAGATTAGACACACAAGTTCAGCTCCCCAGTGTCACCTTTGTCCCCATCCAGCCAGGCACAGGATGGGCTGTTTGGGGACAAAGATGGCAAACCCTACGTGTGTTATCTGGGTGCTGGTCAGGTTCTATGTGGGCAGTGTGGAGGCCAGGGCTGGTTTTGGGGTGTGCAACCTGTGATCAATGCCTATAATTTAGGGGGTTTTAAATATACCTTTAATGCAGAGTTTTTATGTGAATTCTATTTGATCTATATCTGCAATGCTGGGTGTGTGTGTTATTCTGTTGATCTATATCTGCTATGCTATGTTTCCATACATTATTTATGTATTCAAAGAAAAAGGGGCGCATGTACAAAAGGGGCCCTATGTACATGCGCCCCTTTTTCTTTGATTATGTCCTTTGTACATGCGCCCCTTTTTCTTTGATTTTGCCCTATGTACATGCGCCCCTTTTTCTTTGATTTCGCCCTATGTACATGCGACCCTTTTTCTTTGATTATGTCCTTTGTACATGCGCCCCTTTTTCTTTGATTACGTCTGGTCTTGAACATCCTGAGGAGTGTTTTGTCGGGTTGCTGCAGTGCATTGCTTGAAGAGTCTTGTTTATTATTATTTTTACTTTTAATTTTCACTTTTTAATTTGAACACATATCACGTGATAGAGTGATCTATATTTCTTAAGCATTATTTATGTATACCTGTAAATACAGGGTTTTTATGTCTTATTCAGTTGATCTATACATGAACGTACTGTTTACATGTGTTGTTTATTTGATCTATACATGAACTACAGGGAGTAAGCAAGAGAGGTATGGTTTAGTTAATGAGGGACAAGGGGACTCTGGGGATGATTACGGGGGAGAGTACCATGGTCAGGGTCAGAAGGAGGGAAGACTGCACCCTAATGTTAGGCATTTTTTTTACTTTCTGTAGGAATAAATAGAACTGTGTAATTTTTATTTATCCAGAGATAAAACGCCATTTCTGAATTCGTAGTCACTTCAGTGGACAAAACATTCTAGGCCCTGAAATCAGTGAGAAGAAAGGTAAAGGTTTTATGTTATTTACTCTATTTCAATCTGCATATTTTATTAAAAATTATTAGTGGCACTAAATTGTGGCTTCGGATGTAACATGACTTTTTTAGTGTATTGATGTACTCCCAATCCCATCACAAAAGATTCTATCTCATACATCTGCTGAGCTCTGAGGTCATCTTTATCTAGCATACATGGATGGTGAGGAGTTAATATTCTGTCTATTCCCTGCTATTTATTTTGGCCTTTTAACACTTTTGGTTCCTGTCTAACATTGCCATAATTGCCATGAATTTCTCTTGGTTTTCTTATAGAAATATACATCATTGACAATAACTTCACTAAATGTATAAAACAGGTTGATTAATGGTTGTCCTTTATATTTGCAGAACCACACCATCAATGGCTGTTACGTGTCACCTTTTACCTGTCCTGAATGCTGCATTGTTGAAGATAAAGTACCGTATTTGCTCGATTATAAGACGAGGTTTTTTTCAGAGCAAATGCTCTGAAAAATACCCCTCGTCTTCTAATCGGGGTCGTCTTCTAATCAGACCTCAAATAGAGTCTGATTAGGAGACTAAGATCCAGATCCCCCGCACCGCTGCAGGGGATCTGGATCCTCCTGTCTCACCCCCCCCCCCCCCATCATACACACACTTACCGGTGCTTCCTGCTGTATTGCCGGGGCAGCGGGTTGACGTCTACGCGATCCGCGTAGACAACGTCCGCTGCAGCCGGAAGGAGGTGTGGCTAGCAGCGGGGGTTGTCTGCGTCCGTCGCGCAAACCTTCCCCGACTGTCAGAGATCAGAGTTCCCCGCACCGGTGCGGGGAACTCTGATCTCTGACAGCCGGGGAAAGTATACGCGACGGACGCAGACAAACCCCCGCTGCCAACTCCACCTCCTTCCGGCTGCAGCAGAAGGCGACGTCAACCCGCTGCCCCGGCTGGAAGCACCGGTAAGAGAGGGCTGAGAGGGGAGGGGAGGGGAGAGTGTGTGTGTGTGTGTGTTAGTTAAATGGGGGTATAGGGTGTGTGTGTGTGTGTGTGTGTGTGTGTGTGTGTTAAATGGGGGCATAGGGCATTTCTGGAGTGGCGTTAAGGGGGCATTTAATAGAGCACTCTGCCTCCTGAAATGCCTTATACACCTATATGCCACTCTGCCCCATAATATGCATTTTAACCCCCTAAATGCCAGAGTGGCATATAGGGGTATAAGGCATTTCTGGAGGCAGAGTGCTCTATACAATGCCTTTTAACTCCCTTAATGCCACTCTGCCTCCTGAAATGCCTTATACCTCCCTATATGCCACTCTGCCCCATAATATGCATTTTAACCCCCTAAATGCCAGAATGGGATATAGGGGTATAAGGCATTTCTGGAGGCAGAGTGGCATATAGGGGTATAAGGCATTTCTGGAGGCAGAGTGGCACATAGGGGGTCAAAAGGCATACCATGGGGCACAGTGGCATATAGAGGGTTAAAAGGCATATCATGGGCCACAGTGCCATATTGGAGTGGCAAGCCTGGGGGCAGATGTGCGTAACTGGGGGACAGGTTGGAAAATACAAGAAATAAAAACAAAAAAAATATTTTTCTCAATCATAGCTTTTATTAAAAAAAATAGTTTACATGAATTAACATTTACTGGTAAAACTTTTTTCCTTTAGGGTCGTCTTATATTCAGGCTTTTTCTTTTTTTCCTAAGTTAATATTCAGATTTTGGGGGGTCGTCTTATAATCAGGGTCGTCTTATAATCGAGCAAATACGGTAAGTTGAAAAAATTTACAGATATTATTCGATATGTAATTTGTTGAAAAAAAAATTGTTGGGTAAAAATCATGGTTTTTTTTGGGGGGGTGAGGGGGTGGGGGGGCCCTTAAAAGATTCTCGCACCCGGGCCCTGAGGCGTCTAGTTACGCCCCTGTATCGTGGCACACTATGTAAGTGCAGTTGACAACCATAAGCTAAATGAGCGTCATGGGATTAGGCACCGCTACCTCTGTAACTTATTAAATCAATGACAACAAATCCATCATTAGAAACAAACATTTTGTATTGTATAGTTAATAATAGCCGAACCATTTGTTTATTATGCCACCTTTTTTGGCTACAAGTAAGAGTAACTCTGGTTCAGTTAAGTAAAAAACAGTTCACTCGAAAGAAGCGTTTATCTTTTAGCCAATTTCAGTGAGAATCACTCTTGCAGATTGTCACAGACCGGGTCCAAACAGATGACCCAGCGCGCCCAAAGATTGTGTGCAGGAGTCACAGTGCAGTAGTGGAGATGGACAGGGCCTGGTTGCAGGGCGACCACCCTCACCCAGGTGTTGAGCACCTAGGGTTGTGCAGCCACATACCAGCACCGTGACATAGCAGCAGATGTAGTCCAAAAGAAAAAGAAGTGATATCCTGCAGGCACCCTGGAGCAGGCATGAAACATATCACTGGAATCACATGCAGGATGCTGCAGGCTGGGAGTATAGAAGCTAAGCAAAGGATATAGCAGAAACATAACAAGCAAGGGACAGGGAGACCAGGCACGAAACATAACCAGACAAGACATACATGATACAGGGCACAACAAAGGACAGGGAACAAGGCAAGGAACACAAGGGAAGGAGTGAGGACGCTTCTCCTTTAAGCAAGGAGAGGCCATATAAACTAGGACATAGGGAGAGGAGAGAGGAACCAGAATCCTCAGATGATACAAGGAAGAAGGGCAAAGGTACATAAGAGACAGACAATTATGAATACAGGAACTATGTGATATGGCCATAGTATGCTTAGCCCACCACTACGCCAAACCGGTGGGTCCTAACTCTAATCCCTGCTGACAGCGGTACGAAACAAACCAAACATGTAATCCAAACACATAGCACTAAGACATACCTTTAGACTGCAGACTGAGACAAACAGAACACATGGGTGGAGCACACCTTATAAAGGAAACAGAGCTGAAGCAAAGAGCTGAAGCAGAAGCAAGGAATGGAAGATCAGAACAGAGCAAAAGGAAATCCAGGAATGGATCTAAGCAAAACAGGGAAACTGAAGCAAGAGCGAGATATGCAGCTCCACAGCCTGGGTAGGACGTGACCCAGATGTCTGTAGACTTAAACCTGGTAGCATCTGCTGCTAAGAAATCCCACTGTGGTCAGTTTTGGAGGAGTAAAGCTGAGTTCAGTCCTTTAACTAAATTGAATCTTTTAACTTTCAATCCAGAGGTGAATGCTTAGATTTGCGGAACCATTAATGATGCTTTAGAGAAGACATACCCAATCACAAGCTAAAGAGAGGAGGCATAGGCAAGGCTGCTTTAATTCAGGAACCAAGCTTTTTATAAAATCATAGCAGGAAGCCCAACAGTACTGGAACTATTTTCCCAACTGAACTGAAAGTAGTTGGCAGAGAAGATAGTGGTAGTGAAAGCATGCACATCTCTGATGAAAACTCATAGCTTTTTGTTCTGTTTTCGTCCATTTCGCAGAGGGGTCTGGACTCTTTTTCAGAGTTAAAACGAATTGACGTGAATCAATGAATCAGAATGCACAAATCTAGTATAAAATATTATTTTGTATTCTTCATAAAATGCTCCCCTTAAATGTTCTGTGCATCTTGCCTCCTACAGTGTATACGGCAAGGTTTGATGGGCACTAATGGAGCCACACAAATCTATATGCAGTTCAAGCAGGTGGCTTCCTGGGTCGCTTAGCTGGTAGAGGATGCCACCATGAAGTTATTTTTTCTATATCAGCAATCAAGAGAATCCAGGTAGGGGGCACTGGAAATCTTTTGCCAAGGGTCTTAGAAAAAGTAAGACATTCTAAGGCTGACCCTGTGCAGGTCACATCAGCTTAGCTGTGCAGGATAAGACAGTCAAGCCATTCAGCTGGTACACCGGCCATTGTGTTCCAAAAAAGCAATACGTATTGGATGGGTGAAGATTTTCTATACAATTCTATTAACTAGCCTTTACTAAAGTAAAACATTTTGCCCTACATTTCTTTCCTTAGGTTAGATGTACATGGATGACACATTACTTGATTGCATGCCAAACATTCTGTTGCAGTGAAAGTGTTAAACAAAACATTGGAAACTGCATGCTATTGTTAACCATGTTTTAGCAGTCTTCTCCGCTGGATATCATTTATCAGTTGTTTTGAACATTAAAGACTTTCCTGTAGGACACAGTGGCAATTCCGTTATTGGAATAAGACACCCCTGGGTTTCTTTTATGCAGTCTTCTGCCTTAAAGGGACTAACTGCTTCTCTTCTTAAAGTTCATGGCAAATTGAACATTTACAACTACCAGTTGCCCTCATATGGGTAATCCTAATGGCATAAATACAATTGTAGACAATGGGATCCAGTTGCCCAATGACACATTCATTTTTAATAAATGTGATGCTGGAAGGAAATTAGAATGTAAATAGGTCTGAATGCGATATGGAACATTCTGCAGGAGAAATGATGAAGTGGGTGAAATTGTCTTTGTGTAAAGGAATCCAGCTGTATCTAGAACTCTTTTGTTCTCAGACAATGTAATTAATTGCATCATTAACAAAATGTATCCACATATTTCAGAAGCTACTGAATAACACTGCGGCAGTAATATTAAGGCCATACTAAACCTCAGTTGATTGCTAGGTACAGTTCCTTTGGACCCAAAGCATAGGTCGTGGTTATGAGAATAGATAAGACCAAACAGCAAATGCCACTAATTTGCTGCCACTTAAACTTGAGACTAACTCTTCTGAAGTTAAAAAAAAACTTTTCAGAAAAATGCTTAATTAACCATGTCTTTTTAGAATATACTGAAGCAGAAAACATTAATAGGTGATTAAATGGTCATAAATGGTGCTACCATAGATATTTAGTTTAAGTAGATCTCCCATCTATTATAGTTCTATTAGCCCAAGGGAAAATTGTGTCTTAAGTAAATCAGTAGCTATCAGCAGATGTCTGGTGGACCAGTATGGCATCATACTTACTGATACTGCTGGTCATTTAGCAGCTGCCTTGTCCATGAATGCCACTAGTTCCACTCATATGCAGTCCTCCCTGCCCTCACACTTCTACCTCTCATAAGGAGTTAGAGGGCTAGGAGGAACAGACCTGGAGGATTCTGGAGTCTCATGGGACTGGTTGTCAACTTCATAGGTGATTGCTGACATTGGGTGAAGTGGGGCAATGCCACCTGGGCTGCTCTGACTTGAAGATCTCGAGTCATTGTCTGAAGTACCTTTGTGTGTTTTAGTCGCAATTCCAGATAAAGCCACTAATACCTATAAAGTACTTAAACTTTAGAGGTAATGTAGATTGTGACTAGATTGTTATTGGCTGCTTATGTGTTTTCTAGAAACTTATAGGGGTATGTTTTGGACAGACATTGAAAGGGCATAGTGGCACTGTGCCACTTAATGCGACTTGCTCCCCTGCAACTCCATCACCTTGCATGAAGATCTGTGTTCCCAAAAGCAAAGATCTCTTATCCTTTGAATGTCCTCTGGTTTGCAGGTGGCTAGTGACCTATAACAAACTTACATTAATGCGACTGAACCAATACCTTCCTCATACTGTTCTATTTTGAGACATAGAGCAAATCTTTTGTATGGTGTTTCTGCCTTTTTAAGACAAACATTTCTCTATGTAGAATGCACTGTTAAAAATTTGAAATGTTTACTATAGTGCTGGCTTATACAAAATATAGCCTTTAAAGTTACACGACACATACCGTCTTCTGTTTTAAAAACTCAAAAGAACTTTCTCCAAATAGATACCTAGATAGGTTAAGTTACAGAAATCCAGTTGTTTTTTTTTTCTTGATAACACACGGTTATTCTGAACATCTACATATTATAAATATAGCATTTTCCACATATCTGCATTGGAAGGAAGTTAATGGGGTCTCAGGAGATACTGAGATCACTGTTTTATATGCATAGGAATGAGGTTAGAGATTTTTCTTCGGCAAATTCTTTGTTCTACTAAACTGAGTGAATGACTTATGGAACAACCAGAATGCATGGTATAAAAGCTGACGGATTTCGAAATTATACAGAGCCATAAATGACTTTCCAGTAGATGTCAAAATTATGGCAGTAAATGACAGCTTTTCATCTTAATGCTGTTTTTCTACCCATGAGAAATAATTGATCTGCATGGAAGAACTTTGCAGAACTCTTCCACTTGAGACCTGTTTATGCCTACCATTTCCTATGAAATTAAATAAATCACAGAGCTTAAAATAATGTCACTGAATATTGAAGTGGCACAGTCCCTAGGAATTGTTATGTCTCTCTTGGGTAAAGTCACACATGCTACTGCTAAAAAGGGGGCTTGAGAGTGCAAATAAGTTAATGCCAGTCCAACACATTTTAAGCCAGTTTGTCACTGTATGTAATATTTTGCCGTTTCTGTACCGTTCATTGAATGTCCATCTATTACACTAGCAAACAACTGTCCAATTGTTTGTTAAAGGTACTGTCCCACCTACTCTACTGAATGTAGCATATTTGAATTAAATGCACCATTAGAAACACATGGACAAAAGTGTTGGGACACCTGACAATTACACCAACAGGGACTTTTATGACATTGCATTCTAAATACATAGACATTGATATTCTTGTAGGAAGGCTTTCCACAAGATTTTGGAGTGTTCCTGTAGGAATTTTTGTTCATTCATCTAGTAGATAATGTGTGAGGTCTAGTGTATGGTGAATCACACCCAGGCACAGGAAATTAATTAGAGATAGGCACCATAGTGCATGGTGTTAGTGTGCAGTGTTTTCTGTCAGTGTATGTGTTAGAGTGAGTGTGTATGGAGGTGTCAGTGTATAGTGTTAGACTGTGTTGGTTGTCAGTGTACCGTGTTAGAGTGAGTGGGTGTGTGGGGATGTCAGTATTCAGTATTAGACTGGGTAGACTGTCCATGGCCAGTGTGCTAGTGTATGGTGTTAGACTGAGTGTGAGTGTGTTTGCATTAAGTGTTAGAGTGTATGATCCAGGTAGATGGTGTAGAGAGCAAATCACTGAGCTGTATAGAAGCTGTACAGAGAAGGGGGCAAAGCAATAATTTCCTATGCCTGGGTGTGATTTTTTCCTATGTACCTGGCTCAGCTGCCCCTGCATAATAAATACTTGTCCTACACCCTACTCTTTATATACTATATACTGCTTCATCCTACAGGGCTAGGGGTAGGCACCAACATTGCTCATGGTGGATATTTACTGGGGTCTGTGGTAGACAATTTAATAATTTTCTATGGACCTTCACAAACCTTACCATGGACACTTTGCTATGCAAAGTCTGTGTGTGTTAGTGATTGGATATGTGTCTGTGGTAGTAACCTTGTTATCATTTTAACTATACTTTTAACCTTAGTATAGTGACAATCATATTGTAATACTTAATGTATTATATTATATATATTATACTAGTTCTGTGGGTCCCATGGCAGGTCAGATGGGTGCTATAGCAGGTCCTGTGGGCACACAATGGCAAATCCTACAGGCACCATAGCAATTCATGTGGGTGCCATGGCAGGACCTGAGGGCATGCAATGGCAAATCTTGTGGGGATGCAATTGTGACTGGGTGTAGGGGCAAGTCATGTGGGTGTCATGGCAAGTCCTGTGGGTGGGCAATAGCAAGTCACTGGGTGCAGAGGAAAGTACTGCTGGGTGAACTGGCGAGTCAGTTTGTGAACTTGGCGGTATAATCTGTATCGTAACAACTAGGCGGAGATAATTATGCTAATTGTGTAGGTTGGGCAGAGTGGGTTGCACTTTGGGGGCAGTAGTAATTTTCAAGTATTTGATCGCTGTGCTGCAAAGCCTCCATGTCTTTTTTTTCCTTCAAACTGTGCATATATGTGTATTATAAAGATAAGCCCTGAAGTTACCATTCCAGCCTTCTGTTATTGTTATATTTTTTTTTCTTGGTGTTTGCTATCCTAGTGCAGTATTTACACCTAAGTAGATCTTGACACCATCTCTTCCCCAAATATCTATACGCTCAGAGCAGTGAATAAAGGGTTAATGCTGCATACGTCTGAACTCTGTGTGTTTTGTGCAGGGAATGAGGTACATTTGTACGTCAGCAGATGTTCAGCAGCACGCTATTGATCCACTTTGAGTTGCCATGAAATTAAAATCAACTGAGTTTTTATAGCTTGTATCAGAAAACCCAGGTGAACAAAAACTGTTGTTAGTTGCATCAAACCTTTATGTAACATAGTGTTTCAAGGACAGAAAATGTCAAAGCAACAATATTGATTTGGAATAACTGGATATTCAGGGTAGGATTCAGGGTAGGATCCCAGTATATTACTGAAAAGTTTATTCAGGAAAATGATGAATGGTCCATATCATATCATGAAAAAGAAATAGTGTGGATTTTTACAATAAATTGTGTAGATGCTCATATATAATAAATTATTGCATGATAACAGGCAGCTCCAGGTTTCAATATAATGCTGCAAGGAACAAGCATACAGTATTCTGCATCTGCAGTGTTAGATTATATCTGTGCAATGTACCTCACTGGTATGGAGAGGCTCCTAGGCACTATGCACAAGAGATCCACTACTGTAGTTAGCTACGAGGGGTACAAATATTGGGGCACATTTTTCCCTTGTTTTCGTCTTCTGTTATGTACTGGTCTGATCTCGGATCACCTCTATATTCCTCACACAGTGACCAAGAAGCAGGGCTCCATAGCTCTGAAACGCTGATTGCACTGTGTGATCAGCCAACATAGCAAGGTAATGAGAAATCCCAGCAGAGGCTGGACATTCACTCCTTGGTCCCTTCTCTCCTCCTGAGACCTTCAAGCAGATGTCAGCAGTGAGAACTGCTTGAAGAGAAAGCCTAATTGAACAATTGGATATTCAAACAGTGAAAGTGTATCGGTTCTGTATGTAGAGCGCTGTTACACTGGACCTATAACCACAGAGAAAGAAATGTTGTCTCATGCTTAAACCACTAGTTTTTGAACACAAAACAATAAATCATTAATACTGATGATAAATTAGGCAGGGGAGGGACTGTGCATTGAATGCAGTGTGTTTTATGCCTGAATTACTGTTCTTGAATTAGTCTTAAGACCGTTCCATGTACCAGCAAAACCTCTAGTCTAAGAATTCATTAATATTGGTGACAATTTAGGCAGCACAGGGTGGGGTATGTGCAATGCATGCAGTCTGTTTTAAGTTTTGATATACTGTTCCTGAGTTGGGTTTAAGTTGCACTTTTACACTACCTGCTAAACCTCTTAATTGTGAACAACAGAAATAATAAATAGTGGCACCAGGGGCGTACCTAGAGTATTTGGCACCTGGAGCGGATCCTGTATGTGGCACCCCCCCCACTTTAAAACTGCATAGCTTCTACCGTTATATACCGGCGCAGACACTGAAGGTGGTACAGCATAACACTTACTGTTATCATTATATACTGAGGCAGACATTGACGGTGGTACAGCGTAACACTTATCACTATATACTGAGGCAGAACTTGACGGTGGTACAGCATAACACCTATCACTATATACTGAGGCAGACATTGACGGTTGTACAGCATAACACCTACCACTATATACTGAGGCAGACAATGACGGTGGTACAACATATCACCTATCACTATATACTGAGGCACACATTGACGGTGGTACAGCGTAATCCCTATCACTATACATTGAGCCAGACATTGACAATAGTGCAGCATAACTCCTATCACTATATACTAAGCCAAACATTGATGTGGTGTAGGCCTACCACTTCATTAGTAGTAGGGATGCACCGAAACAAATTCTGGACTGAAACCGGAAATGCAGCATTTACCTGGCCGAAACCGAATATGACCCCCCCACACACCATAAAAAAAAAATCTAACACTTTTATTTAAAGTAAGTAACACACCAAAATAGGACAAAACAATTAAATAACAATATTAATATATATATATATATATATATATATATATGATTGTTAACAGAAATCACAATCCTATCATGCCCAGGAATACCCAGATTCCAGGATGTACTCGCAGACTTGGCATGATAGGAGTATGATTGCCCTATCTACCCCTTCTCACTCCCTTTTGTCCTACCTACCCCTTCTCACTCCCTTCTCCCTATCTACCCCCTTCTAACTATCTACCCTCTCCCCCTTTGAAGTTCACTTACCTTTCAGGAGTCCTGCGGTGGGGGTGCAAGGCCACTGTCTCCCAGCTCTGCCACTGTATGGAACAGTATAGAGTGATGAGAGTTATGATGGAGGGGTGCCGGGTGTCGGCAAGTTGGCACCCCCTGATGAGCGGCACCCGGTGTGGACCGCCCCCCCCCCACCCCCCACTAGGTACGCTACTGAGTGGCACATTCGGCAGGGCTTTAGACTTTTTTCCCTTTAGGTTTTTTTCTTTTGCATTTAGCGAGTGTTAGTGTAAGTATGAATGTAAGCATTTTTATCTGGTGTGTGCTTAGCTGCCAAGCACATAGCCAGTCTCTATTTGGAACATTTCTTTTTTTAACACAGTAATTATTGTGAAACTTTTGCACCAATTTGCACCAATTACCGGCAGCAGTTACTTTGAGGTGATCATTTTTTTTAATGTTTTTAGAATATTGTGGAAATTCCGTCTTGCACCAAGGGGCTGCATGTGCCTATCTGCCAGTGCCTGCCCACGCCACATGCTTTACTGCTGCTTTACTGCTGCTAATCTATTCCTTTCCTTGTTCTGGGATGGTAAATTTTTTTATTTCTTTTTAATTCCAATATTGGAGAAATGCAGTCCTGTACCAAGTAGCTGGATGTGTCTCTCTGCTTGTGTTTGCTCTGTGCCCTGTCTCTGTTGCTGCTGCTCAATCTCATTCCTCACTCATGGGATCAATCCTCCTCTTTTTCTAATACTGGGGGGAAATTTAGCCCTGTATACAACCCTGTACATTTGGGATATGTCTGCCCTGCCTCTGCGCGCCTGTGTCTTTTCTTACTTGTTCTTGTTCCTTTTTCTAATATGGGGGATTCATCTTGTAGCTGGAAGTAAGAAATCCATGGTTTATTTATTCTGAATATACATTCACACTAGGTAAAAGTGAGTGACAGGAACATGTGTTGTAATCACAAGACTAAAGGAGGCTTTATGGAAGATGCCATAATAGTCAAATCTTTAGATATGACCATGTTGTAAAAGCGAACCACTTGGCCAATATAGAAAAAGGGTGTAAAAACGTGTTTGTCTACACAGAGACCACCTCTATCCTCTTCCATTTTCCCACCGCCATTATTTTAGGAAGAACAGCCTACAGCACTCAAAGTCCATCATCCTGTTGCTATAATCTGTCATGGATTGGTGCTGTATGCTTAATAAATTAACCTATAAAAGAAGTCTTAAAAGCTGTGGTTTTGACTGATCCTTGGTCACAGAGACTTTAAGTATTTAAGCAAAACAAATATCTAACACTGGATATGTCTATCTGCCAGTGCCTGCCCTGTGCCCAGCCTTGCTTCTGCGGCTCAATTCCCTTACTCCGGGGATCAATTCTTCCTTCTTTTTCTAATATTGGGGTAAGTGTAGTCCTGTACAATCTGGTTTGTGTTTGTCTGGCAAAACTTGCCATTTGCCATGCCTCTGTCACTGTGACTCAGTCTCTTTCCTTACTTTGGGGGATCAACTCTTGTGATGTTTGCCCTGCTCCTCAATCTGTACAATTCCAAAACTCTTTGGAAATTCCAATCCCTTATTTCTTTCTGACTCAAAAAGTCCTCTGAATTTAGTCCAAACCAATGGATCAGAAACCAAAACTGACTTTGTTTGATATGCACAACTCTGTTCCAGACTATCTTCAGAGCCATCTTGATTCTGCTGCAAAAGAGGCTGGACCTACAATTATGTCGGACTGGTCACCTTGACATCCTTTTTTGTGGGTAAAATACTGTAGTACGTCTATAGGGGCATTAAGGGGTTAACAACATGCATAAGTAACCAGACAGGCTCTGAATATTAGAAAATTTGTTACAACAATTATACTTAATTCTATGCTTGGTGGGAATATAATGTATTGTTATGAAAAATACATTTATTTATTTAAAAAAGGAGCAAGTGAAAACAAATTTATTCTCTGGACCTCATGATAAATTATACCTATTAATAACAATGATTTGAAGATTTCTTGGGTGGTAGTGTTGTTTAGAATTTATAAGCAGGCTAAATCGGCTCCTCTGTGTGTATAATGAACATATATTACTTTCTTTTAAATTAAACAAATGCATTCAAACAGTAGTGTGTTTTGAAATATAGACAAATCATACAAGATTACGTTCTTGATTCTGGCAACAGCTTAAAGAAACTTAATTTATTTTGGCTCAGGCTTATATGGAAGATTTTTCTTTTTTTTTTTTGCTGTTAAATTGAAAAGCAAGCAGAAGTTAAATGTATCGGAACGTAATTATTTTAACATGTGGCTAGTTTCCTAAATAATGATAGAAAAAGATAATCGCATAATTGAATTTATAAACATTACATTTTAAACTGCAAGAAAATTCAGTTTAACCTTTGCGTTGTATATGTAAATGTAATAATTTTGTAATCATTTATGCACAAGTTGACAGATGTTAACTCATTGAACGCTGTGTCGCATTAGTAATGTTTTTCCCCCCTCAAATAAAGGGTTAATCCTTTATGTCATATGTTTTGGCATTCTCCCTCTTCCCCTTTGACTGCTCAAAGTTAATGTAAAAACAAATATGATCTCTGTAGTGCAATGGGGCTGCTGAGCTTATTGGGCGCCCTCTCGTTAACTCTGTACATGAATGCCTTGCATGTACAAATGTAAGGCATTGGACATAGAAAGAAAAGCATTTCTCTGATACAAATGAAAACACTGATCCCTGCTTATAACTAGGTACTGAAGCAGGGAACTGGCTTCTTAGTAAAGCTGCTGCTCTTTACATGGTTTGCCATGTAGACAAAAAAAAAGATCTTGCATGCTGGCAGTGCATCTGTTGTTACATGCAATATATATATATATATATATATATATATATATATATATATATATATATAAAATACATAAGCCCACTCTTAACTATTACTAAGGCCCTTAGCCAGAATTATAAGAGCCATTGGAGCAGTAATCCACAAAGTCTGCAGCAGCAGAGGTGTAAAAGGGATGTCCTAAATTTTAGATTGTGAGTGGCACTTAGTCACATGTGTGCCTTCCCTGTAATATATTGTATATCTGCAATCACGTATACTGTATACAACAGTACAAGAATTAAAAAAAAATATATATATATATATATATATTTGGTTTGCCATATATAGGGGAATAATGAAAATTATTCTAAATGGGTTAAAATTATAAAGGAATGCCTATAAATAAACCAGATCTAAAAACATTTTTTTGTAAACCTCATCCCTAAGAAAAAAATCCTAAACAAATTGATGGTAAGAATTGTATCATTATATTCTCCCTTTAAGGAAACATTTCTAAATTATTACACATGAGCAATAAAACTTGATGAAGAAAAGAGCTTAGACATCTATCATTTGTTTGTTAATGAGCAATATATTTTTTAAAAGATTGGCAATATTATTAGTATGAGTGAAGAAAAACAATTTCATGCCACACAGAATTCAATGAAACTGCATAGTTAAAAATAATTTCCAGCACAGGAGATTACGTAAGTATCTATGCAGACAAATAATTTATTGTACAAGCGATACAACCTATGCCAACAGAATTACTGGTACTTTTTTCAATCATATTTCTTTCAAATTTTGTCTTGATAACAAGGATTCAGGTATACAAATATCAGCAATTAGGAATATCAGCTATACCCCTTTGGCTGTTATCTGTAAAGATTACTAGTTAAACTAGTTACAGTTTTGTTACAGTGGCTCAATGGTGTTAAATTTAGTGCATTTCTTCTAGGTTTTATATAGCATACAAAGGAGAACATCTTAATCTTATCTTTAGCCTGCAGAAATGTTACATCAACCAACCCATCTTGGTACAGTTGGCTGTGGGTGAGGTGCATGTATAATTGAGCTTACACCACAATGTTTCTGCAATTCATCAGCAGTTACTAAGAAACTTGTTCCAAAGCGTATTAATTTGTTTAAGTAATTATATATATATAGATATATACACATATATATATATATATATATATATATATATATGTATACAATCTCTTCCTTTTTGTATTTGTTTGTATATATATATATATATATATATATATATATATATATATATATATATATATATACATACACGCATACAGTCGTGCAAAACTACACTCTCTTTGCATTCTATGGTTTTACATGTCAGGACGTAATAACAATACAATACAAAAAATAAAGCCAAAATGGAGAAGCTATGTGTGAAAAACTAAGTACAGTGTTACTGCTTCCATAGTAATTAAGATAAGTTGCAGACAGATGCTGCTAATCAAATGCCCTTTATTAATTTATCATCAGGAAGCATGACAGTTTGCTGGTCTGGAGCATTTAGGTGTGTGTTAACATAATGCCAAGGAGGAAAGACATCAGCAATGACCTTAGAGAAGCAATTGTTGCTGCCCATCAATCTGGGAAGGGTTATTGATACAGAAACATGGGAGGTCTGATCAAAAACACTGGATATAGTAAGCAGTATACTGCTCACTAACGAGCAAGTGCAATGCGTCTTTTATTAATGCATGCCTATTTTGATACATACTTTACAGGAAAATGCAATTTATTCAGTTTTTTTCCATGTGAGGTTCTTAGACTTTGTAAAGGAAACTGTAAACTTTTTGCTACAAAAGCAGCGATAAGTTTGAGGTATCTATATTTTGCAGAGTGTTTCTACTATTTGACATTATTTATTGAGCATATTTTAGCACACATTTTTATTTTTCCATTTTGTATATTTTTCTTCTAGTTGTATGCCACTAGGGAAGCTTGTGGTGCTTTTATACGCAGATGAGGCGTGTAGTAGACTTGTGCATTTGGATTCATATGAATTGCAAATTTACAGAAGTTTGTAAAATTTGTTTATTCATACAAATAAATGACAATGACGCCAAACCCCCATGAAGCAGACAAAAACGAAGCAAAACGTTCAGAATTTCATCCGAAATTCACAGGCCCTTTCACTCACACTCTCATTCTGGTTCCCTCTCTCAAGCTCTCTAAATGTTTCCCAACCTTCTCTACCGACCACTTGTTCTTTATCTTCTATCTGCTCTCTCGCATCTGCTCCCTTCTCTTAGAGGCTTAAATGTGGCAGTCAAAACAAATAACAAGCAGACGCTAGTGACACCAGAATGAATGGTGAATAAAACTATAGTATACATTTATATAAAACAGGCAGAACAATTTAATAAAGTTATCAGTGGGCATTTACTATTAAAAAAGATCTGTCACTCTAAAATATTTTTACTTAATATACTCATGTAATGGTGTTAACAGATAATAAGCAACATGTAGTCATAAAACATTTAAAAAAAAACAAACCATATTCTAAGGATCTCCATGTTCATTTCTTCTCATTTGGCTTTGGTTCAGACAGTCTCTGTAAGTGTAGGCAAAGAATGGAAGATAACTTTAGAATAACAAATTGATACACTAATTCTGCCATTAAATACCACTGAATTTAATGGAATTAAATTATGTTTAAAGCTGCACTAGTTGCATTCCCCTTTATTTGTATCAATAGGGATAGCATCAAACCACAACTATAAGAGGTACAAATATTTAACAATAAACTACAGCTAAGGTACCTTTTAGTCACTTTAGAAACGCATTTTTTTACAAAATTGTTATTAATAGACTCTATCCATTCTGCACCTTACACCTGGAGCCTGTTTATTTCCATTTTGATAGATGTTACTAATTTTGCAAGACTAGAGGGAATTGACAAGTGAAGAGCCATCACTATTCTAATTTTTGATAAATATTCCTCTTAGTGTATCTTTATGCATTCATTTATGTGAATCATGTATCGATACCATTGTTGAGCAAGATGAAACCTTCCCTTCGTTAACTGTCGATAGGACAATACCTTTGCAGTCCCTGATGAATACAGTTCTAAATTGTCACTTAATTTACCGAAATAATCTTTATGTCAATAGCTCTCAACAATAACACTTAATCAGACAAGCTACGGGGACCCAAGGAAAGAAACGCATGTCTTTCTTTCATGTATTATGCCCTGTGCACCTTTAAGAATTACAAAGCACTCATGAATTTTGAAACTAAATTCTTAATGTGTATAATCTGTCCTTCAGAGTTCTAAGATGTTTTTCCTCATTGGCGAAGGACACAGCCAATTAACTCACACCCAAAAATATATATTTTATTTCAAGGGTAATTAACCATATTCTTACCATTCCTGCATAGGCAGAATATAAGAAATATTCACTGCTTAAAACAACTTTCTTTTGACTTTGGTAAAAAAAAGTCAGGAGGGTTCACAGATACAAAAATCTACGCACAATTGTTTAGAAAGGCCACCAAGTTAACCTTAAGTAATTGTATGTGTCAGCATTGGATGAGACCAAGAAAGCTTTGGATACTATTTTACTATTTAATAATCCCAATGTTCTTATGGTAAATACAATGTATTGATTTGTTTGTATACTCTTCTTTTTTTGTTTTCAAAGTCCATCAAGTTCAACCCTTCAACCTATCCTTCCTGCTTTTGATCCAAAAGAAGGCAAAAAAACCCTAATTAACTTAATTCAGACTTAATTCATTTGCGACTCCAAACAGGCAATCAGATTTTTCCTTGGATGAAGAAGCTCTAAAATATTAATTACTATTAACTATATCACTGTATACCGTATTTGCTCGATTATAAGACGACCCTGATTATAAGACGACCCCGCAAAATCTGAATATTAACTTAGGAAAAAAAGAAAAAGCCTGAATATAAGACGACCCTAAAGGAAAAAAGTGTTACCAGTAAATGTTAATTCATGTAAACTATTTTTTTTAATAAAAGCTATGATTGAGAAAAATATTTTTTTTGTTTTTATTTCTTGTATTTTCCAACCTGTCCCCCAGTTACGCACATCTGCCCCCAGGCTTGCCACTCCAATATGGCACTGTGGCCCATGATATGCCTTTTAACCCTCTATATGCCACTGTGCCCCATGGTATGCCTTTTGACCCCCTATGTGCCACTCTGCCTCCAGAAATGCCTTATACCCCTATATGCCACTCTGCCTCCAGAAATGCCTTATACCCCTATATCCCATTCTGGCATTTAGGGGGTTAAAATGCATATTATGGGGCAGAGTGGCATATAGGTGTATAAGGCATTTCAGGAGGCAGAGTGCTCTATTAAATGCCCCCTTAACGCCACTCCAGAAATGCCCTATGCCCCCATTTAACACACACACACACACACACACACACACACACACCCTATACCCCCATTTAACTAACACACACACACACACACACTCTCCCCTCCCCTCCCCTCTCAGCCCTCTCTTACCGGTGCTTCCAGCCGGGGCAGCGGGTTGACGTCGCCTTCTGCTGCAGCCGGAAGGAGGTGGAGTTGGCAGCGGGGGTTTGTATCCGTCCGTCGCGTATACTTTCCCCGGCTGTCAGAGATCAGAGTTCCCCGCACCGGTGTGGGGAACTCTGATCTCTGACAGTCGGGGAAGGTTTGCGCGACGGACGCAGACAACCCCCGCTGCTAGCCACACCTCCTTCCGGCTGCAGCGGACGTTGTCTACGCGGATCGCGTAGACGTCAACCCGCTGCCCCGGCAATACAGCAGGAAGCACCGGTAAGTGTGTGTATGATGGGGGGGGGTGAGACAGGAGGATCCAGGTCCCCTGCAGCGGTGCGGGGGATCTGGATCTTAGTCTCCTAATCAGACTCTATTTGAGGTCTGATTAGAAGACGACCCCGATTAGAAGACGAGGGGTATTTTTCAGAGCATTTGCTCTGAAAAAAACCTCGTCTTATAATCGAGCAAATACGGTATTTTGTATTTTCTAAATATCTTTTAGTCTCTCTTCATAACTAAGATCTTCAAATCCCCTTATTAATTTTGTAGCCCTCTTTTCCACCTTCCGTAGCTCCATAATGTCCTTTTTTAAAGGACCAGTGCCCCAAACTGGGCAAAACCTCAAAGTGAGGTCTTACCATTTTATACATGCCGATATCTTATTGGCCTTTGCAGCTGCTTTTTTTGGCTATTAATTCCACATATTAACAATCCCTACTGTAAAATTATTATATTATTAATATTAACAACTGTCATTTCTTATGGTGACTATGATATATGCCTTGTTATATCTGTATTATTGTGTATCAAAAGATTCCTAGGTTCCAGCCTTAAATATTTTTGCATTTGGTAATCAACATCTTGCAAACAAACAAAGTGTGGAAGCTTTATACTTGTAACCATATTTTGTATGCCAATAACTAATGGTCCTTTGCTTTACACTGCTATATGGTCTTTCTTAAACTGGTGCCAAATGGAGAAGGAGATGCAACCAGCTGATTAGACCAGGAAATCTGGAACACCTAAAAGATACATAAGCAAACTTCTTGTGTGTTTCAGTCTAGCGACCCTTAAACTTGCAAGTCCGAAATGTCAACACATATTTAAGAAATAAATAAAAATAAAATAAATTTGTGCTGTAAAAAGTAATGGGTGGCACTTTTTTAATATCCAGTAAGGTTACTGAGAAACATGAATAGAGCCTGGGTCTGCTTAGTCCTATTTGTTTTTAAATTGCTTGTAAATGATTACACAAGACTTACTTTGTGAATGTTAATTGCGTGAACCATTTGAGTGATTTGAATTCATTTAATGGTTATGTCTTTGACCTTGGTCTAGGACAGGGTTTATGGCCAAATATAGAGCACAATATTGATAAAGAAATAAATGAACACTTTGTGGTGCAGCTAATGGCCAAAAGCATTTGTTAGGATGATTGTAAACATCATGAAATATAGTATGTGTGTGTATGTGGGGGGGGGGGGGGAGATGGTCTATACAAAGAATGAAGCAAAAAATAATGGCTATTGGTTATGGTGTCCAATGCCTGAGCATGGATGTTCATTGCAGCCATCACTACATATCATAGGTAAGTTCTGTCACTAAAAGCACAGAATTAAAAAAGCAAAGTTACTCTTTATGTATCTAAAAAAAGATTAGTATACTAATATTTAGGATTGATTATAGTTATTTTTACAGACAAGTGACCACCAACAAATATGTTAATTCATGTACGTGAGTGGGCCATTGGGATTTAGGACTGGACATCTCTAAACATTTAGTTTGTTTGTAGATGATAGGAGGGTATTACGTGTTTAGGTTAACTTTTTTCCTGTCCATGTCCTGTTTGTGTAAACTTAACTCCCAGTATGTGGTAAGGGGAGAGGGTCATTGGACATGTCCTCCCACCTTGGTTACTCTTCCTCCTTTAAAGCACATCTCTTTATATATATATATTTATCCCGCTCTCTAGAAGAGTACCGGATGACGTGTTCATCATATTAAATTGGGGTTCCTGTAGTCCTTGCCTTTGTTAAGCCAGCCACGTTGATGAAAGATGCACTGAAAACTTGGGAGTGTTTTCTAATTTATAACCAATTTAGCTTTAGTAACCTTTAGGGACCTATTACCTAGTTAATGGAATGTTAAACTGTGTATTGTGTATCAGCTTGCTCCATTTCATGAATTTTTAATTTGCATAAAAGGAGCAACTTGTGGCTTTACACAGGTCTGAAAAAGGTTTAATGAAACCAGTGGGCATTTTCTATGTTAAAATTATACATAATATTTTTTATACATTTAAGTTGTTGTCAGTTCCTAGAAAACAGGGCTATTTGAAATATATGCAGTGCTTGGGGTTTTCTGCAATATTTTTAGTTTTAAATTTCTAATCATGTTACAATGTATGTGTATGGAATGCCAGATTTCTGAAATTGGGGGGATTGTGGTGGTCAACACTTGTCGGTAGTTTAAATGGAATACTCTAGTGTCCCATGTAGCATATTAAAGTACTTTGTAGTTTGCAATGCAACATCCCCCTATGGCCATGTTTTCCAGTGCAAGAAAGCCCTTCCGAAATGCATAAAGGCCTTTGTTAGACTCTCCTACGGAATCCTAGCAGAGCTAAAGCTGAAGTTGACTGGTGGCGAGTTTATCACAGACAGTAGGAGTGGGTTTGACCCATTTCCTGCAAACCTTGGAACTGAACGGCAGTGATAGAGGCAAATACATCTAGGGATCCTAAAGAATCCATCAATGCATTTGCAAATTTAAAAAGTCCCACTCAGCTATACAGAAGAAGACGGTCTTATCAACATGGTAAGAAAGTTCTGGTTGAATGGGGCCTATTGATCGCTTACTAGTATCGTAAACATTCTTCTAGATTATAAATGACCCACTGCCCATTAAATGTAAAATTTAACTCTATACATGGTTGTTTGATTTAAACCATTTGATTTTGTTTTAAAAATCATTGATTTAAATCAGTTCTATTATAAGGTTAATTACTGTAAATGCATTAAGTTAGCTATACTTGTAATAAGCAGATATAGCAAACAAACTAAACAGGCTAATAAAAAGAATTGTAGATTAAAAATGCAGAGTGTAGTCTGGACCGCAGCTATTTTTTCTGACAAGATGGTTTCTGGTGCATTCTTATGCATGAGATAAAATGGAACCAACTTACAGTTTAGTAGATCCTGTCCTTAACGGAAACACCACTACACATGAGGCTGGATCCTTATAAAGTCCTTTATTAGCAGGTATAAGATAAAAGTAGATTTGGGATGGCCTGAAATATGGGTTGTTGGTCAAAACTACCCCATTTCCCCAGACTGTTTCCACCAATGTGGTAAACCATATGTGTCATGTCTGGAATTGTAATCATACACTGCCTTTACTGTATTTTTGAGCTTTCTGTTAACTGAATATGTACTGTACGCGTATTGTACTGCTTATCGTCTTTCTGATTTCATGAATGCTTGTATTGACATGACGTTTATTACATATACATAGGTCTTTTTTCAACCTTATGAACTATGTAACTAAGTCCACCAAGTTCAACCTTCTACCTTCCTATTCTTCTATTGATAATAAACTACCAACACCAAACAAACCAACCAAAACTCCAACTTAAACTTCTAAACCGTGATTCCACCCCACCTTACTCTTTTCAGCCCTGCCACTGTGACACTGACAGAAAGAACTAAATATGAGAGGGGAGATGGGAAGACTAAGACTGAGCCTGAGAATGCTCACATCTGGTAATAGAGAGGGTTCATTGTCTGAGACTGCTTATGTCTGTTAATGGAGGGGGTTCATTGTCTGAGACAGCTCATGTCTGGTAATGAAGGTGGTTAATTGTCAGAGACTGCTCATGTCTGGTAATGACTGTTTGTATATTATATTATTAAATCTGAAATCAGCATTGTTGCCAAGACTTCCTAATAATTTCTATAATATAAAAGTACTTTATGTGTACGTGATGGTGTGTGTGTATATGCGTGTGGGCCCCAAAACTTCTGATGGCAGCCCTGTTAGTTGACTCTCAAATTGCAATGCAACTTGCACACCCCCTCACCTGAGGAAAAATAGTAAATATAAATAAATGGTTCACTATATCCCCTATTAAAGGTGCTGAGTGCTGGTATATTTTTTGTAATCCTATGCACGTTGGAGTTCATAATTTACACCCTTCCTCCCTTCTCACTTCCATAACTTATAGGGCTGCATGCGTGTTAAATATGCTGAGATATGGAGCCCACTGGTACCATCCCTCTCAACCCTGATCCCATGCCCAGTGGAATGGAGGTTATTAATATAGGATAACTCTTTGGTATGCTGCCCCTCTTCCCAAGTGGTGTGGGAGGTTAAGAATAATATTAACCTTTTGGGGAAGCAAAGTACACAACCGCTACATCCAATTTGCTACAAGATAGAAGAGGTTAATTATTACAGCCATAAAAAATACAAAAAACGAACTAGAATAAGTATAACCCCTACCTATCCATTGTCTGAAGGTTGGACACTGCAACTCAATGGCTGCCAAGTAACACTTGTTATCACAACTTGGTCATTGAGTTTGCCATTCACATTGGTCACGTGTGCCAGTGCTCTAGTCTATCATAGAAGTTTTTCAGATGAGTTGTCATATGAAGTTGGTTGTTGATATTCTAGTTAGTTGCCGTGTCTTACAGTCTTACTGAATTTATTAGGGTTCAGGTTATTTGGCCTTTTCTGAAGGGGTCAAAATCATTTTCTTTCAGACAGGGGCCTATCTCAAATTGACTGTCAACTAAAATCGAGTGACCAAACAAGTTGCTATACTCTTTCACAGCCGTTAAGCATACAAGTTTACTTGATTTGCTTTGACTTGAACTGTGATAGAGTTGGGTTTGCTTTAGTGTGCAAACAAGTCTTTCAGTTTGCCAGAGCAGTTTGATTGGGACTGTCAACCATTTGTGTACATTATTATTATTTGTTGTTTTATACATAGCGCTGTCTCATAGCCTTCATAAATACACAATATTTCTAATCAAAATTATTAGAAATCGTGTTCCATATGTATTTTTGAATGCCAACAACTCATGCTGCACCAATGCTTATGCAATCCATTTAAAATGTTTATTAATTTTTCTTACTTAGTCCATTCAAGCATCCCCAACCACACAATGACAAACCTTCTTCACATTCTTCTTGAATGTTGTATTTCACATTCCTTATTTCAATTCATGTAACAAGAAATGCTTTCTTTTCTTTTTTTCTAGAAATATAGCTTTACTCAGTACAAAGACTCGCTTCAGTTTTATTTTAAAAGCTTTAAGTACACTGTGCTATTTTATACGTGATATGTCAAGGAGCAGAATATGTGCAAGTATGCCACAATGCCAAATGCTAGCCATGTAAAAAAAATGGTTACTACGAAGGCTTCATGGGAATAAAAGTGTTGCTAATGGTGGACTAATATGCACCATAAAGTCCATGCTGTGATGAAATGAGGATTTTATCCTGGGTGTCCCTGCTCAATAAAGGGGACTTACACGGATTTATCTCATTATCTCAACAACGGTAGTGTCCTGTGAACCGCAGTACCACAAGTCAAACCATTGGAGTGCTTTAACGGCAGCCAAAGCCAACAGTTTAATTTTAATTCTGATAGAACACAAGCTTTCAAGAGTAAGACCTTCTATCTTTATTGGTATTTGTTCATATTATTGTATATTAAGCATTTTAAGGTTCCTGCAATACTCATATTCTCCCCTGTAATAGTGCTATAATCTGCCGACTATCTATAAATTAAATGTAAGAATAATTATATTAATAATAAAAGCAGTGTGCTGACTTGCCCTGTATTTGTGATTATGTTACAATAAGTAACAATAAATAACATTTTATAGTGTATCTCCTCTCAGGGCCGGCCTGACAATGGAGCCGAGTGGGGCAGCCGCTCCAGGCGGCACTTTTGAAGGGGCGGCACTTCGCCGCCCCAAGCCCTTTTTTTTCTTTCTTTCTTTCTAAAGCGAAAGAGAGAGAAAGGGGCGCCGAGTGGTTTTCGCTTACCAAGCTGTCAGTACCCGCTCGGCGCCCCTCTCTCCTCTGCGGCGAGTCTTCCTGTTCAGTCAGACGGAGGGAGAGGAAGGGTAAAAAAGGGGGGGGGCGGCATTTTAAAATTCGCCCCAGGCGGCATTTTGCCTTGGGCCGGCCCTGTCTCCTCTTTATGTTATCACCTCAAACTGTCTATTTTTGTAGGTTAGTTATACAGGTAGGTTGTCAATGAACGAAAACTTAGACTACACAACTAAGTGTGGGAAAGTCACAGGAATCTTACATTGACAGCTGAAGGCCTGTAGCTTGTCCACCTTCTCCTTAGCGAAGGTATACAATAGATTAAAGTAGGCAACCTCTCATAGTTGCCTACTCTCAAATTTTGCAGTTTTTGCTGTAAACGTTAGACAAAATTGTATATTTTTACTTTTTTTTTTAAAGGTTTTTAGGAAAGATAAAGAGATAAATGATGAGATCTTGAACCTTATTTAATCCCTTAAATTATTTAAAGAGGGAAGTTTTTTTTATTAAAAAGAAAATGTAAGAGTAAGAATGATGATTTAAAGTTGGAAAGTAAGAAAGTTCTGGAAGTAGTAAGGAGTAAGAAATAAAAAGGGAATTCAGACATGCTCAGAATATATATAAAATGATCTTAAATAATTTAAAGGCAGGTAATTCAACCTATGGTACATAGGCAGCATAGGCTAATGAATACTTTATCGGTCAACCTGAGTGTGCATGTTTTCTCAGCTATATTAATTATGTAACCACTGTGCTCAAAACTTAAACATTTGGACTGTTCTTTCTTCTTTGTCTCTGTTCTGCGACTTAAATTATTGGAATACTGAACTTGGTTCTCTCTGCTATTTATTACATGCAGCTCCATTTGCATGCAATTTACTTGTACTTGGCATCTGCTCAGCCTCTGATGTTAATGAGCGGTAAAACTTGATTCAGCTGTCAGGGCAATAAATGGAACATCATTCACAGGGGTAGCTTACAGGCTACATTTGCTTTATAGGAGCATAGCTCACGGAGGGCCCCCACAGGCTGGGGCGTCTTATAGTAACATTGTCGACAAAGGGTGAAGTGGATGAATGGTGCCTTGGAGAAAAAGCATTTCATTTGGAGGCTTTGGTACCCTACAGGAACATCACTGACAAGGCCTGCATCTGATGCTAGTGTCTCTTATTGGATGTCTATAATGGAACCGTGGCTTGCTAGTTCTGAAAGTGAATGCTTGGATTATGACTTAATAAAATCATACAGTAGGCCGCCATCATATGCATTTTTGTGAAGACTTTCAGCAGATCAATCTCATTCTAGTGTATGTCCTACGATCTAGACAGAACATGGACATATCCATCCAGCAATTTGATCTAGCTGATGTCATAGTATATTAATTGCAGTTTAGTCCAGATCCAATTTTTATCCCGATATCTAATCTACTGTCTTCATTTAACATTGTAATGTTTTTCACATTTGCTTCAATATTCCATTGTGTCTTTCTTCCAAAATATATGTTTAAAAAAGGATTTGAAACATAAGGGCTACATGTTTCTCCTCTAGTCATGATGGGATGTAGTGCCTTCACACTCTGTGTTTGTATGTGATACATTTATCATACAAAATTCTTTAGTCATTCTATTTTTTAGCTGCATGACCAACCCTCCTACAAAACTGAAATTCATAATTTCAAAGATGATGGAGCTACCTTTTGAGCAAGCATAAAATCAGTGAAACACTAGCTCTAAAATCCCACTTGGAGACCAAATGGTTTGTCCATCTCTACATCATTGGACTATATTATGTATCTCAAGGAGCCTGTAACACTTAATAAAATACCAACCGCTTAAATTTGGTAGACATATCTTCACAGACAAAATGGCATTGATTTATAAGAACAATGATGTGATTCTCTGCACATCCTCATGGGACAATGTCTCTAATTAGCTTCTTAATTAAGCTTTATTTTCTAAATGACTATATGCAAAACACATGGGCAAAATGCATTAAAACACATAAATAATTCTAGGCTGTCACTATGTTATCTCCTTGATCTGCCTTAAATGCAAACTCTGGGTCTATAGATTCATTGTTGAATGAATCATTGCCAGGAGTACTCTCTTCTATTGACAAATGGTTTTGTACAAGAATGAATAACTATTTCTTGGAAGAGTGAAATCCTATCTGATATGTTCAAAAATACAAGAAGCAACACAAATGCAGACTAAATTATGTGCAAAGAACAACAGGACCGGGTTTCAAAATCAACCTGTCGAAGAACCACAGCAGTTAAGATCTCAGTTTTACTATAGAAGATTGGCAAGTCAGACAGCCATTGTAACTGACTATACTATGAATAAAGAGGATCTGTCACTTTTCCCAATCCCTGCAACCTAATGTGTATAACACTGTGAAATGTATCTTAAACTTCCTTTTTCATGGATTTGCATGATTATTCCATCCAAATAAGTTATCTCTGCCTGCTTGTTAAACTGCCGATTACTCTTGATTGGTCTTCATTTTTTTTAATATAATGTTAGGGTATAAAATGGATTTTAAAAAAGGCACTCTACAAAGTAAAAATTGCTTTTATTGATGTACAAAAGGCAAAATAAAACCCACTTCGGCATAAAAAAAAGAATAAACATACTGTTAAGGTAAGCATAAAAAGCATTTCCTGTAGAATGTCTATGAAATGAATGTCTAAAAGCTTCTTGCCCTTTACTTCGAAATTTTAATTGTATGTACAGCGGCAGATCAAGTTCAGATGGGGCAGCAATGTTACAAGCGGCCCCTCTAGAGAGAATCACTTCGAAATGTCCTTGTTTTTCAAAGAAAAGCCAATTTTGACCATTAAAATAACATGAAATGGATCAGAAATACCGCACAGACGTTGTTAATGTTGTAAGTGACTATTGTAGTTGGAAACGGCTGATTTAATGGAATCTCTTCATAGGCGTAAAGAGGCCCTTTATCACTCTCATCACTCCTGTGTTCCAATGGCATGTTGTATTCCAAGTTTAAGTTTAAAAGGCTAATTGATCATTATAAGACAATTTTGCAATTATGTTACACAGCTAGAAATATCATTCTTTTCTATGAAAACAGCTAAATGACCCCAAACTCTCTCTATATACACACATATACATGCATATACACACACACACACACACATTAGGGTGCATTAGCAAGCCATGGCTCAAGGTAGCACAATTACTCCATTGCTTTTGTACAGTCCTGTTACTTTTTTAGTTGCCCATAGACAACCACAGCACAATTCCGTGCATTATCAGGAACTGTTAATCCGCCCCGGGTACGTCCTTCACATTTTTCCCTGAGGCCCTATATATAGTGAGTCGTTACAGGGCTTCCATGGGTGTGTTTGCCCTTTGCCCACTACCCCCCTAGTTCTGCTCACCCCCAAAAAACCTCAATTGTCCTGTATAGGGCAAACCCTGCTTTCTTGACCCAGCTTAACCTCTTTTCATCTACCATACGGAACAGGAGGATGAGTTCTCGGGGTCCAGTCTTAGTGTAGTTCCCAGATATTGAATATACTTCACAATTATCCATTTGTTATTATCCATTTACTTTACTCAGTCAAAGTAGAAATAAATAACTCATGGGGATTACCTCAGGGGCCCATGGCAGCTGTCATTCTGTAAAGTCTTGCCCTGGTACATGTGTAATGTCAGTGAGCTGTGCGAATGAGGAAAGAAGGCTGCTGGAGGATGAGATAGCTGGGCTGATGAAGGCCAATGGAACGGGGCACTAGGGGCGGCTTGCCTGATGTCCCTCAATTTTTTAAGATGTCCCTGCACAACATAACTTTTGTAACACTAGGCTATTGGCCTTTCCTGCTGCAGATGTTAATCCTTTTTTCGCTGGATTAATCAGAGGAGAACAAACTAAAAACTTGGTACAGATGTGATTATTTTTTTGTTTGCCTTTTTCTTTATAGGACACATGAAAAGAAATGTCATCTTTAAGATGTATACAATTTTTAAAGAAGAAGTAGAATGGTATACAGGTAGGAAAAATACAACAGTGATTGTGTGGAATGGATTCACAGAATAACATGCCAGCACTAATTATATGTTTCAACGAAACAAAACACATCCCTGCGTCCGCCACACAAAAGAAGACAGTGATATCAAGTGCCAGCAGAGATCCATAATACTGAAAGCACTACTGTGAAAAGCTTGCATGGGACAGGAGAGATGATGAAGCAGCATGGATAATATCTTTCACTCGAGCTGCCACCACTTCCTCTGAATCATGACGTGCTACCATGCCAACCGGCGAATTCTATAGCTAACCATACCACGCAACTGGCTGTTAAAATGGCAGTTTGCAAAAATACACGCACACAGCAGAAGCTAATCATTAATAGCTTGTGTTCATGTATCCTACGGCCTAAGGTTTTTACATCAAACAGAGTTTATTTGGGATTCTGAGGGGTTGATAAACAGCCCCAAAAGATGCTGTTTGTTATTGACATAAGACAGAACAAAAAGCGTGTAAAAGAAGATTGCAGCGCCATTTAGAGATAAATCAGAAGAAATCATATGAGAAACAGGGAAAAAAAAGTTAAATATTCAAAGTTCTTTAGGTACACATTTCTCCTTTTCAAACAAAGCACTAAATATTCAATGTTTAAGAATGTGGAACCAAAAGAAAAAAAAAAAAGGTATTAGGAAAACCATAAAAAAATATTTTGGATGCTACTGCTGATATAGAAAACATGACGAATTAAGGTGAGATAATAATAGGCTTTGTAAAGAAAGGGAAAGAAGATAAATACCTCCAACACAACTATGCACATTCAAATACAAAAATGTGCAACCTATAGATTGTTTTGATAAATTAGTTTTGCTTAACGCTGTGAATGTGACAGTTTGAGACTTAAAGCGAATCTAAAAGCTGCGTGACAATATAGAAAAGAAGTAAACAGCTTGACATTCCATTTTAACGCATTCTCTCCATATATAGCCCACCGATAAAACACAGGGATTAATAATCACAAGTTTCAGTAGGTTTCTCTTCTTGTGAAAAGAAAGGTCTTTTGAAATTCAGGATGTGTATAAAATCTGTAATTGTTAGATTGTTGTATTCTCCTGTTCTCTGGAATCACAGTATTTCATAATCTTACCACCCTTGTTCACCTTAAATCATAGACCTGTCCATATGATTCTACCTTCCCGTAAAATTCGGCACAGAAAAAACAGGATTTTATTTAGTATTCTGCATAATTGGTTTCATCGTGATCATTATAAAAAAATATATTATTTAAAAAAGTATCCAGTTAGAATCAGATGGCACATAACAGCTTTCATTGTTTCTGCTTTACGCCTTTATTATTGGGGGGCTTCTTTGTTTATAACGTTGTCGACTTTGTTAGTCTTTTTCCTTTATCAATTACACTATTTGTCCCTAGAAGCAATCTATTAAAGATCAATGCCCAGGTGGACATTACTACATATTGCTTTATTATAAAGCAACGTTCTATTGTTTTTCCTCCTTTCTCTCAGAAGACAGAATCACTTTTCCTCCAGCCAGTACATGAGGTCCCCAGGGATGCCATTCATATAGATAATGTGATGTACAGGTGCATATTTGTTAGGGTTTATTTGTGGTGGAAATATTTAAAAGGACGCTGTGTCCCCAGAATGAGTTCACTAATGCCTAATGTTGGGTTCAGCAGATGTCTGCTTACAGATTTGTTATTTTGATAGCACTCAGGGGTGGGTTTAGTGAGTCGGAGAAGGCTGGCAGTTCATCAGCTCAATATGTCCTCCAGCAAAGAAGTATTTCTTACAGCAAAACTTTTTTTTAAATGTTGTATGCCTTTGACGATAATGCTATTTAAATAGCACCATGTGAAGCCAAGGAATACATTGAAAATGCATGGATAGTATACTGCGGATGAATGCTGCTAGATCGCTTTGGTCATAAAGGTACGCGCTAGCCATCACATCCACTTTAATGCATATGATAGTGGAGTTGATCCTGAGGTTACCTTTTTCTAATGCATAGAGGGATTTATCAGAATCCTCTCTAGCATTTGCCCTGTTACCCCATCCCTCTGCTATTTGATGGGCAAAGGATATGTTCCATCAAATGTATTTCCTTCTCAGCATTGTACACGTGCAGATACTCATCTCCACTCAGGTCCAGCCGTGGCTCCAACAAGAGTTCCAGGGGGGCTAACGTGACCTCAAAGCATGTTCATTTGGCATGCGCTCAGGCCATGATTGACTGCTGCAAGGGGTCTTGATTAATTCCAAGTGTCTCTGTTTAGGAAAAAGACACTTAATTGAAATGTGTCTATTTGAAAGGTATGAATATATAAAAAACATTTACAGCTCTGTGGTTATGAGATGTAGATGTGTTGATGACAGTGCTTTAATTTATTAAATGTATAATGGTTAAAAAAAAAACTCCACCTCCTTCAACAAACAATGAATTAAAAAGACAAACATGAATTTAAATACATTCTTATAATGGGATAATTAGCTTTTTTGCACTACAACTATTACCTAAATGGGCTTAATTAATTGATTAAACTAGGTATCTGAGAATAGCATATATATATATATATATATAATTATATATAACTACAGCAAAATATAAAAATGTTCACTTTATTTTTATTATTATTAATTGTTTTATATAGCACCATCAAGTTCCGTAGCGCTGTACAATGGGTAGACAGGACATAACAAGTAGTATGTAACATAACAAATTGACTTACAGAGACAACAGGTGAGTAGGGCCCAGCTCAGACGATCTTACAATCTAGAGGGATTTAGTGTGTATTACACAATTGGTAAAAGGTAAAAGTGCCATTGTAAAGGATGGAGCAGCAACAATACTGTAAGTATTGCATTGGAGGGACTAGGAGGGGTGTTAATGTGCAATATTATAAGTGTCCTTATAGAAGTGGGTCTTGAGGGATTTTTTGAATGATCGAAGGGGGAGAGCATTCCAGAGGATAGGGGCAGCCCTGGAGAAATCTTGTAAGCGTGCATGAGAGCAAGAAATCAGAGGAGAGGATAGAAGGAGATCATTGGATGAGTGGAGAGACCGGTTAGGAGTGTATTTAGAGATGAGTGAGGAGATGTAGGGAGGGGAACCGCTGTGAAGATCTTTGAAAGTAAGAGTGAGGATTTTGAAATGAGTCCTGAAGCACACAGGCAGCCAGTAAAGAGACTGACAGAGGGGAGAAACGTTAGTAAAGCGATGGGAGAGGAAGATAAGTCCGGCAGAAACGTTCATGGTGGATTGTAGAGAGGCGAGATGGTTGAGAGGGAGACCAGCTAAGACAGAGTTACAGTAATAAAGACGGGACATAATCAGGGCATGGACAAGAGCCTTAGTGGCATGCTGTGTTAGGAAGGGACAGATGCGGGCTATGTTTTTAAGATGGAGACGGCAGCTTTTAGAGACAGACTGAATATGGGGGGTGAACGAAAGGTCGGAATCAAGAGTGACACCAAGACAGCGTGCATGAGTAGACGGGGAGATGATAGCACCATTAACGTTGAGGGAGATAGATGGGGGAATCTTAGCGTTGGAGGGAGGGAAGATGAAAAGTTCTTTTTTGGAAAGGTTAAGTTTCAAGAAACGTGGAGACATCCAGGCAGAGACAGATGCAAGGCAGTTAGTTACACGTTTTTATTAAACATTACCTTTTTAAAGGATATCAGTGATATTGAATGGTATCAAAATTACTTGGCTAAGCTATGTTAATATAGTTATAGTTAATATATTATTATTATAATAATTATATTTAGTCTTCCTTACAAGAAGGTGCTTAAACAATTGGTACGATTGATATTTCTTACTTACACATGGGTAAAAACAGCCGAACAGGCTAACGTGCCAGCAAGCTTTGCAGGGCTATATAACTTTTCAATGAAAATAATACATTTAAAATGACATGTTTAATATTCTTTGGAAAATCTTGGTATCATTTGCAATTCTTAAAATATATTATCTCTACAGGAATGTCTGATTTCTAACAATGCATATACTATGACTTTTTGCACTCACATGTTCACATATTTTATTTTTTTACTTGTTTGGATTTGGTGAAGATAAGGAGATGCAAATGAAGATGGCATTAATATTTATTTGCAATTTGCTGACAATGTGCAGCTGTGTAAGCCTATTTCTGCATCTGTGTGTATGTGTTATTTTGATGCAGTCTCTCTGTCTCTGTCAATGTGCTTGTAAATATGTAGATGATATTTTTAAAGCAAGCAAAGCTACTTTTGCAAATATATTGTAAACACTTATGATTCATATTGTAAATAGTGTTGCCTCTACATATATAAATTAACATTTTATATTTTTCAGCAATAGTAGGAGGATGCTATATTTACTGGTTTTATAAAGCATGAATAACAATAAAACCTAGATTTGTGTAGGAGAATATATATATATATATATATATATATATATATATATATATATATATATATATATATATATATATACACACACACACACACCTTCTAAAAGGCATGTAGAATATTTACATCTAGATACTTACTAAGAGTAAAACATACATATTTACACAGATCTAAAACTATACGCCCAAAAGTATGTGGACTCCTAATTATTGAGTTAACGTGTTTCAGCCACAACCATTGCTAACAGGTAAGGTCACGCACATAGGCAGCCATCTCCATAGACAAACATTGGTGGCAGAATGAGACGTACTGAAGATCATGATTACTTTAAAAGTGGAATTATCATAGCATGCCACCTTTGCAACAAGTCAGTTCAGGAAAGCTGTCCTGCTAGATCTGCTACTGGTCTACTGTAAGTGCTACTATTGGGAAGTAGAAGCATCTAGGAGTAACAGGAGCTCAGCCACGAGTGGGGCTGCGAATCGCTGAAGTGCGTAACACAAACAAAAGTGCCTGTCAACTGTAGCATTGCTCACTACAGAGTTCTAAACTGCCTCTGGAAGAAACCACCGCACATGCACTGTGCATTGGGAGCTTCCTGAAATAGGTGAAGATCGCTATGTACAATACAAAGCGTTGGAGCCGGAGTGGTGTAAAGCACACCTCCGCTGGACTCTGAAGCAGTGGAAACGTGGCGTCTAAAGTGATGAATCATGCGTCACTATCTGGAAGTCTGATAGATGAATCTGGGTTTGGCGGATATCAGGAGAATTCTACCTAACAGAATGCATATTGCCTATTGTAAGTTCCAGTGAATGTTAATTCTACAGTTTACAAAGACATGTTAGACAATTGCATGCTTCTAACTTTTTGGCACAAGCTTGGGTTCTAGCATGACTGTGCCCCAATGCACAAAGCAAAGTTCATAAAGACATGGTTTGACCAGTTTGGTGGCCTATACAAAGCCTCGACCGTAACCCCATTAAACACCTTTGGGATGAATTGGAACGCCAACTGTGAGCCAGGCCTCCTTGGCCAACATCATTGCCTGATCCCATAAATGTTTTTTTGGCTGAATGGCACAAACTCCAGGATCTTGTGGAAAGCCTTCAGAGAAGAGTGGAGGCTGTTATAGCTGCAAAAGGGGAAGGGCAATCCCATTTTAATGGCTATGGTTTTAAAATGGGATATCGAACAAGCTCATATAGGTGAGATGGTCACATACTTTTGCTCATATAGTTTACATGCATGTATAAACATGGCTATACATATATAAATGTCTCTGCTAGGGTTAGTGAGTTTGACCTCAACTTACTGTATATACTTTTCAGAGATAGAGTATTCCAAGATAACAGTACATTTTAATGTATTCTGTGGGCAAAATCTATGTATTTTTAGATAGAATGTAATTTTTAAGTTTGTTTAATGTTGCGAACATTATGTAGCCAACATACATATGGTCAATTCTCACCATATGAATGCTTCTGAGGCATATCAACATATACCTGAGGAAGGATTATTTTTTTCAGAAACAAAGAACAAATCTAGAACCATGCAGCAAAAAGATGAATACAGTAGTGCCCAAGCCAGCAGAACTAGTTTAAGAGCCATGCAATGCAAATCTACTTGACATGGGTATAGTGGCAATACCAGTACCAAGGATTTTATGGATCTCGCCATAAAAAACATTATGCTTCTAACCAATTATACTCACAGGTTTTCTAGTCTTTACTGACCAAGGTGTTGCTGAAGGTGTGTTGGAAATCACTCTTACCAATGGTAAGAAAATCCACTGTTCAGAATGCCATGAGGTTTCCTAGCACATTGTTAATTGTAAAAGAAAACACAGCATAATTCATTCTGATTGCACGCAAAAGCTGATTTAAACATACATTAGCAGCTGCTTTCCTTCAAACAGACTGCAAACGGTCCTGCTTAATCACAGTTACTGTACAGCTCATCTTCCCTGGTCTCCTATATTACTTCAAGCTTAAATCTTTACTGTAATTACCGCTGCCTCCTTACGTGTTCAGGGAGATCTCAGAATGTTGCGGTATGTGAAACGAGGGTTAATTTACACAGGGATGACAGAAGAGGACCTTTTCATTTTTAATCTAGATACTTTTGCTTTTGTAAACACAATTAGGTATAACAATATGCTTCATTATGCATTATTAAAAAGTATTTACATAGGCTTCAAGATACCATCTTTCTTAATAATAGAAGATAAATTCACCACCCCGAGCCCTCTTGTGTTATTCTGTTTCTCTATATACCTAGGAATTTATAACTACATTCAAATTATCATCATAAGCAGGCCCAGACTGGCCATATGGCCGGTGGTTGATGGATTTGTACATTTACCTTTACTGCTGCACTAGCAGTAGATCAGTGTTCGTGCAGATCATGCACCGGCTGGCTGGGTACACACATTCTGGCAGGATATGGATTCAACATTGTAGCGTATGGCCACTTGTCTCTAAACATTCTATTGTATTGATTGGCTAATGGTGGCAACCTACTCAGGGCCACCATCAAAAATTTCAGGGCCCAGTACGGAGTTCAAGCCTGGGCCCCCATGCCTTTCCTATAAGCAGACCCCATATCATCACTCTGTCCCACCCATCAGCCCACCATATGATCCTCCCATAAGTACCTTTATAAGAGCAAGAGTAAATTTGGGGTTAGTGGCACCTGGGTGCAGTATCTCTTTGGTGCCCCCCTGTCAATAATAAACAAGCAAGGCTAGATTAACCCCTTCAATCCCAGGGGTTTTTGGTACCTCAAAGCCCGGAGCAATTTTGCCATTCAGAGATTATTCTCTTTTCCTGTGAATAGTGTACCCATGTAAACTATATATTGTTTTTTCAAGGAGAGATAGAGCGTTCTTTTGATACCATAGTTGGATGATTAGCTGAAAATTTAGAATGAGAAATTTAGTAAAAACTAGCGAAAATTAGAAAAAAAATATTTTTAAAAATTTTTCCCTCTGAATCCTCACAAAATTAGGTAAAGTGATGGAAAATCCCCTCCAAGTTTATCAATTCAGGTGTCCTAATACCTAATTTATATAGAGTTCATACTTTCCCAGCACCAGGGAGCATACTATAAGGTGTAAATTTTTTATATAATTTTTATCTCTATGGCTTAACGGGTTTGGGGGTTGTGAACGGGGGCAGGAGGGTTATACTGGGTAAATGTTATGCTAGGGCAATGGGATGTAAGGTTTTAAAAAAAAATGTATATATATTTTTTTTTTGTATTTTTTATATTTTTCTTTTTTTTTTACACAAAAATGGTTAGAGGTCCTCTTAGGGACCTCTTGAACATGCCAGTGATGTCACAATGACATCCCAGCTCAGATTATTATAATTTTTTATTATTATTTATATTATTATTTTAATGATTTTTTTATTATTATTATTATTTTATTTTTTTTTATTTTTTTTTTTGGAAGCCCGAGGTGCGTGCTCCATTGGGTGCCGCATTCTGTGCACAAGGCAGCAGAAGCCAGACTACGATACCGAGTTCCCTCACAGAGAACTCGGACAAATTCCAACCCCCCCCCATGGGAGGGTCGGATCTTGAGTCTCACCCCGAAGAGTGAGACTCCTTGCTGGTTTTGTGAAGAGAGGAAGGGGCCAGAAGGCTCCCAATCCTCCTCCAGCAAAGTCCAGGCTTCACTGCCTCTTAAAAAGAAAACAGTGTCCAAAACGTGGGTACAAAATCGTGTGCCAAGAATAGTGAGGGCCGAGCAGTGAATTTGAAAACCGTGAATTCAAAGGGAGGCAAATTAATTGGCACTCGTAAAAACAAAGTGAATATATAAATTAAAGAAGAATAATTTAGGGACAGGCCATTGCTGGCCTGCCGGATTCAAAAATAAGAACTTAACCCCAGGACCAGAAGGTACCTGGGGAAAAGGTAGTGCTGGTAGGCCGCCAGTGAGAACGTGCGCTCACCGTGTGCAGTGGCGTGCATTACCACACACGGTGACTCCAGCATTTCTGCCAGGGCAATTCCACCTCGGGCTCCATTTGCTATCCCGAACCCTAAGGCCAGAGGATCAGCATAGTCCCCCCCCTTCCCAAAGAGGAACTACACTTGATCTTAGCCAAAAGGCCGAGAAGCGATGATTTATTATTATTTTTTAAATGAATAAACGTTTTTTTTCCCCCTGCAGGGGATATCCTGTCCTCCGATGAACTTCAGGGTTACGTCAGCAGTGACGCAACCCGGAAGGGAATGGCTGATCGCGCGATCGGGCATTTGAAAAATAAATAACCATGCAGGACCTACAAATGTCCAATCACAGGGGAAAATCCAAAAGAGAAGTTGGGGTCACAGCAGGCAGCAAACAGTATTGGGGTCACAGTCTAGAAGTCAAAGTAGGTAACAGAAGCAGAGTAGTCCGTAATGGAAAGCCAGGCTTCAGATCCAGGAAAACTTAAATGACTTTTGAACGGGAAGAGGATGTAGCAAGGTTAACTAGACACTGGCAGATGATAGGTACATGCAGGCCCGTGGTGCAGGACTGAATTTCCACAATATCCTAAGAGTTAAAAAAAAAGAAGTGCAGCAGCAGAACACTGAGCCTGGGCAGGTAGACACTGGCAGATGATAGGATCTCCACACTATTATAGGTTATACATATTATATTGTCACTGTCATGGGAGCAGGCCTGCTAATAAAGTTACAATGAGTGGGAGGAGTCACATTGGTAACTGACTCCAGGGAGAGAGTAACAGACAAAAGCCATGACAGACACTGCCTGTGTGTTATCCTAGATGTTTCATGAATAAAGCAGTTGACAGAAGATCTACTGGACTGTATACAGTCACCAATATTTATGAATTAATAAATGATATGCTAGAAAGGTATTAAAAAAATGAACTTGTCCCCAAATTAGAGGTTTGGCTGGTAGCATAAATGGCCAACTGTCTCAATCAACTAAACTCCACTCAGTAACAGGGGACAAATGTCCGCTGCAGTCCCTGTATTCACTACAGTAGCCAGTACAGCTTCTCCAATCCATCCCACAAAGGTACATTTTCTGGACTAAAATAAACTATTATTTAACTTGCAATATGGTAGGTGAGCAACGATCATCAATCTCAGCCTCTGCTAAGCTGTCACTGTCTCACACTCCAACTCCCATCAGTCTGTAACCGCTGCTACCAACAAGATAAAATGAAGTCAGCATATCTAATGCTTCCCCTTCCTTTTCCCCTTCCACTCGTAAAGGCTGATTGACCAGAGTGGGGGAAGGAAAAATTCCCATAGGTGGTTGGTTTAATTGCCTGCTCACAGTGTCTGCTGAGCCCCAACATCTCCACTAACAGGCTTTAATCTGCACTACTGGGCCATCAAGAGGCCAATTTATACCTGCGGGCACCTGTAGCCAATGGTAGAAAGTAGGAGAAAGACATTAACAGACCTGCTGCATGAGACCACAGGGAAGTACATCTCTGTGGTCATGGTTCTATATGGGCTGTAGGCTCAGCTCTTTCACCAATGAATTCATGGTTCTAAAAACAGCCTTTCTGAAAACTACTAGTTTTCTGAAGATATTCTCATATTAAGTAGTCTGTTTTTAAGCAGGGATTATAATTGTTGCATACTTGTGAGAAAAAGCACCAACTGATATGTTCCTGGATAGGATACAAATGTGTTATACCCCAGCTTCTGTGACCCTGACAATCCATCCAATCACTCTGAGTTAAACCCCAATACCTGAGTACCCTAGTTTGCATATAATCTACTTGAACACTTGTCATTATTCTTATGTGACACATACTATAGAACTACAGTGCAAACAAATGTTATATAGTTATATATTTTTTTGTATTATTGATTTGTATCGCACCATAATTTTCAGCAGAGCTGTACAGTAGATAAAATGACATAATGTAGTGCATCACATAACAATTTGAACTTACAGAAACAAAAAGGGCCCTGCCTTATCCCCCCCAAGACAGAAGTAACCGACTTGTGTTATAAATGGCCAACCCAAGTAGGTATCCATTGCAGGATGGGCTGATGACCTTGAGACATACACTCAGTTAAATGACAATCAAGCGATAGCCTTCCACAGCTATTACCACATTCACAGTTTAGTGACTAAACCACAATTGCCAGCCTTCTGCCGATTCCTCATTGTGCTATTTAACTAATAAATCCCCCAAACCCACCACATTAGACAAAGTGTAGACTGGGGAGCTGTTTGTAGATATTCATTACTTATTCATTCTGCATACACCTGCACAAAGTAGAATAATTATTAGCAATTAGATCATATAATGGATGTACATTGGAGAATCTTCTTCCTCATCACCTGCTAGCAGATAGGCTCCTATATCTGAGCACCTGCTTTCAACCAGATAAGGAAAAAAATTGGATCTTCTAGGACTGTCTGTCGAGTTATCTGTTCTCCTGTGCACATTTCCTTGTTGACAATGTAAAGACTGGGAGTTATGAGGTTAACCAGAGGTCATTAAGGTAGATAACAAACAGGGCAGTCACTGCAGATAGTCTTGTTTATTTTACATAATCATATTGATTCAGAATCTCTGCGGAGTTTATTTCATTTGTAACTAGGACAAGAGATCAAAGCTAAACATTCCTGCAGCTTCCAAACTTGGATGCTTTCAGTCCAGTCCATGAATTTACAAAGGAAAGATGCTTAACCTGTTGATTGCCAGCCTTACCTGTAACAGACTATCAGGCTAAATGTATTCTACTTGATTCCACTGTATTGCAAACAAGAAAATGGTTAACCAAATTAGTGTTAACCAAATAAGTTTGTGAGAGGTTAGTTAAAGGTTCAAGCAGGTGACTAAGACACATTTGAAATGTATTACAATACATTTTTACTTAGTTTATTTTTCTGTGCTTCATGAATATCCAGTGGCTGAGAAATAAGAGATGTGTTGAGTTATGCTGTCATAATGAATATGAATGCACTTTAACCAGCAAGCCCTCTGCGTCTGTCAAATCTCAAGGGATAATGGATATTTAGAGATTAACATGTTTCGGGACTATAAAATGTAGATTGGATGGCAATTATGTATTTATGTATATCCCCATTTATTGAGACTCTGAGCTATTAATGTAATTCTCAGTATTGTGTATATATATATATCTGACATGGAATATATTTAAATGCTACCCTGAATCAAATTAATTGAAATTGGTCTAAGCTTAAAGGGATATTACAACAAGGAATGCATATTATGGTGCTTTATGTGTTCTTTAACCTGTTACCTTTAGAAGAAGCTGCAGTGTGAAGCCCCTTCTGTGGTCCTGGTTTTTGCACCACTGAATGGGTGCAAAAAATCTCATTAGACTCCCTGGACCTCCGGTTAAGCCAGATCTGGAGCTGACTGGTTGCGAGCCATCTATCAATTTGCAACATTTAAAGGGACTACACACACGGGCGTAGGAACCGGGGGGGACAGGGGGGATGCATCCCCCCCAGGAAATCATGCGGGGGGGACCGATAATAGAGAAATCCCCCCCCAGGGCTGTAAGTGAGGCGAGTGCCCTCGGTGCACAGCTGCCCGATCAGCAGCTGCAGCGTGCAGGACTGGTTGGGGAGATCACAGATTTCCCTAACCAGTCCAACATTAAGGTAACACTTACCAGTGTGCTCTCTGTCACTGAGCGCCGGGCGATGGGATATGACATTTATATCCCAGCCCCGGCGCTCAGCATAAACAGCTGTGCGCAGCTGCACTGCACTAGAGCGGCAAACCAGAAGGAAAAGAGGTAGAGAAAGCAGAAAGGAAGAAGAGAAAGGTAAGAGATGTGAAGAACGAAGGGAGGGGGTCTGATGTAGAGCCCTGTGCGGGACTGCTTTTTTAATCCCGCTCCCGCCCGCTCCAGCCTGCTCCAGCCCGCTCCCGCTGTTGGCCAATCACGCCCGCCTCCTTACATGATTTCCCGCGCAGTCCCGCAAGGCTGCCCTTGAGTTGTTCCCTCACAGCGTCTCTTCTCTTCCTCCTCCCGGGAACAAGGCGGAGTCACAGGAAGTGATGTCACATCACGTGACTCCGCCTTGTTCATGGGCGGAGCAAGATAGGAGACACTGTAATGGAGCAGCGAGAAGGCATCCTTGCGGGACTGCGCGGGATTACCGGGACCCGCAGGTACAGTGCCTGACCGCCCGCATACGTGTGTATGGGCAGTGTATATGTGTATGTCTGTATGGTTAGTGTATATGTGTGTATATAAGGAGTGTATACGTCTGTGTAAGTATGTGCAAGGGCAGTGTATATTTATGGGGAGGCATGTGTGTGAGCAGTTTATGTATGTATGGGCAGGCGTGTATAAGGGTAGTGCATATGTGTGAGTACTGGCAAGTGTGTATGTGCAGGCAATTGCAGCGTATATATGTGTTTTTGTGGGTAGGCATGCGTAAGAGCAGTGCATATGTGTGTGTATGTCGTACTTAAAGGGAAGAGAATGATTCCCTGTAACACATGTTTAAGTCAGGGGCACCTAGGGTTAAATCCAGGCCTATTTCTGGTTAAAATGAGTGTATGTGTCACTGTATGTAGCATTTGGACACAAGAGAAAATTTCGGGGTGCTACTTGGTCTAGGGCATCACTAATACAAAGCGCCACATATTAAATCTAGAGGTAGGCAGAGTAAGTGAAGGATGTGTTTGAATGCGTGTCTGGGTGTGATAGCGTATGTTTGTGGGTATGTTATTGTGCACATCTGTTTTTATGGGTATGTTAGTATGTTTCCAGGTGTGTTATGGTGGGCATGTGTCTAGGTATATTAGGGTGGGAATGTTTTGGGGTGTATTATTGTGTGTGTGTGTATGTTATTCAAGTGTTTACGTGTGTGCATGAAGTGTTAAGAGTCTTAGATGGTTCCTTCAATACATCATAGTAGTCTCTGTGGCCGTGTCCAGCGGGGTCCATCTGTGGTTGTAAGATTTTTCTGTTTCTGTGGGAATTTTCTCCCATTCATCCAGTAGAACGTTTTATGAGCTGAAGGTGATATACCAAGACATTTTGGACAACACTATGCTTCTAACTTTGTGGGAACAGTTTTGGGGAAGGTCCTTTTCTATTCCATCATGACTGTGCCCCAGTGTACAAAACAAGGTCCATAAAGGCATGGTTGCAAAAATTCCCCACAGAAACACTCCAAAATCTTGTGGAAATCGTTCCCAGAAGAGTGGAAGCCGTTATAGCTGCAAAGGGGGGCCAACTACATATTAATGTCTATGTATATATAATGCAATGTCAGAAAAGTCCCTGTTGGTGAAATGGTCAGGTATACCCTACCAGTAAAACTGCTATCCCCCCAGATTTTTAGGGGTTCCTACGCCCATGACTACACAGCTATCGTATATCTTAAAGAGCATAGGATTCCCAGTGGTTTATGTATGAAGAGCAACTTTGTTGCAAAGTGATAAGTGACCATGAGTTACTATGGGGAATGTACCACTTTCGAGACCAGAATTGCTTTATGTAGTTTCTAAACAGTTCCAGTTGAGCTGGAATTTGGTAAATGGGTTCAAATATTATATATCACACTGGCATTATAACCCTTTACCGCAATTTGCAGTTTTTATAGGCAGGTTAGACACAGGTGGATGGGGAATGTAATAGAACATAAAAATATATTGATTTAACTACCAAAGTGCTTAAGAGGAGTTTATTTCAGTAGGAGTGAAGAATTCAACGGTGGTGTTCAACCTGGTCATTGCTGGTTGCAATTCTAGCAATGCTCTACAGCTCTCATGGTGCTCAGAATTCCATGGCCAGAGGGAATTAGGTCTGACTACTTCATTTAAACCTTTTAGAAAACAGGAGTACATTTTGTTGATATAATGTACTTAAATATGGTATGTTTAAAAAAACAAACTATAACTGTTTTTATTTAAAGGTTTCCATTTTGCATGGCGCCTTTTACACCATACAAATTGGTGCACATATTCATTAGTTATTGGTGTTGGAAGATTACAACTTTTTGTATTAACTGAAACCTTTTCTGAAACCAGGAAGCATACAGCACTATGCTTTATGCACATGTTGATTAAAACTTCCATTCTAACCAGTCAAAACACTGATCGTTTGCTAGCATATCTGTGTGACTATGAGCATTTGTAAGAAGTTTAGAGACTGTACATTTAACTCATTCCTTTTCAATGGTGGAAGTTGTTTGCTGGCTTACATGTAAGAGTAAGGAGAACTGAGGGAAGTTTAATATTGGTGGATCTACATGGATCACAAGGGCAGAAGTTGCAACTGGGTCCCAAGCACCATAGGATGCCTGGCTGCTCTGAAACTCATTAGAACCCTGTCCGTCCACAGACCTGACTGATGATTCCGTATGGGATGCCTGCTTAGACTCTATAGAGCACAGTGGGGTGGGAGGCTTGAGAAATTAAGGGTGAGAGTCCTGCTTAAAGTTCCCATTGTTTAACCCAAAAAGTGGATTTCTGGTTAGCAAAACGAAATAGTTCTTCCTCATGTGCCAACAGACTCTGCTAAGGTAAACCAATTATGCCAAAGACAATAACATTGATTGAAAAATGAAGTGCATACATTTATAGTTACTTTGAAAAATGTATTTAATGATGCTAAAAGCTGTATAGGTGACAGGTCCACTTTAATATTATAGATAGCCGCATGTCCTAAAGCTTCTAGTTTACAATGTTTATGCAGACAATGTAACGGCCTCCATCTGTCATAATTTTGAGATACAGGCTGCCAGTGCCATGATAAATTTGCGGTTTAAAGACAATATTGTTGGAGCACAAAACCTGTCTTCAGAGCTTTATAGTCCTAAATCTCACTGTTTTCTTGGTCCTTTTGGGACCAATAAGTCTTTATCATACACAGATCTTCTGTCTACAGATAATTATTCCCTTGTTGGTATTCAAGGAGCTGCCTGGACAAGACATGTATAGATTGGGATTTGCATGAAGTCGATAAGAAGAAACTTCAGATAATGTAGGATCAACATCAACGTCACGGCCTCCTGCTGTTTGAAATCCACAACATGCTGTAACATTAGCCTGACGTGAATAGGTAGATCAGAGGATGTAGACCAAGTCACGCAACACTCTCCAAACCCTGCAACAAAGCTTAATGGTCTTAGTCCCATCCCTCCAAAATATTTACTAGAACATATGATCAAATTTTTTTACATGTTCAATTATTTGAGTGTTTTTCAATGTAATGTTTATAATAATTTTACTACAATAATTGCAAAACGCTAATGTCTGGCATCTACTATTAGGGTTTGTTATACCTTGACACCTGTAGAGAGGGAGAAACACATACATACTAAGCATATAAATACAGCTTAATTTAAATGAACTTTTTAGTATGCATTTTTCCAAAATGGAGAGAAAAACCCATAAAATTAAAGCTCTGACCCTACACAGGAAGGGCTGCCCTGTTCCAACAGATCCCCCCCCCATGCTCTGATCCATCTTGCCACCAGTTGGCTACTTGACGAAGTCGAGCAAGAAAGTGCTCCCATCAAAATCAATGTAAGAACTTTCCACACATGTGTAAAGGGGTCTGAACAAACCTCTTCACGCAGCGGTCGCCCGAGCCAGTGCTGGAGCTGACTTGAGGTGAGTATATGCCCTGCATAGCATTTAGCTTCTCTAATGGTTTTACAACTTTTATATCTAAATATGATAAGATAGACATTATTCCTGGAACACGTCAATGTCCAAATCCTTTCTAGTAATATTAACTTAATTACTAGCGTTTTATCACTTTTCAAGGAAAGCTTGTCATGTGACACTCAAGCAATCACTGATAGGTTGTTGCTACACCAACTAAAGAAGCTTCATACAAGTTTTAATGGGCTTAAAATGACAGAGCTCAATTATTTGCATAAATGGAACAACACCTTTACAATTTGTGGGTTGAAACCATAATTATCCTACAAACTCCTGCGTTTCCTTCTCAAAGAAATGTCATATTCATTTTCTCCCACTACTGAATATTTTAAATATAAGCTAGGAAACATTATTTTGTTGATACAAAATAAACCCAGTCATCTAAGAGAGTAAAGCTAGAGAAACTTGCGTTCAGGTGAGGTTTATTCATCCTTCTCTCTTTACGTAGATATATTTTTTCCCACTGATGGATGCTTTAAAAAAAGACATCTGTGATATCCTACTATCCAGACTTACTGCATTACACAAATAAAAATAATAATAAAGCTTTTCGGATAGAAAATGCTACAACTAATATTGCATCTGTATTCAGTTCCCCCTGATTTATAAACAGAACGGTTTATGAATTTCCACTTGACATAGCAGTTTAACAAGGCTCTGTGTATTTAAATTGCAAAGAGGTAAGACTTAGTTTTGGTAGCAAGGGGACAAGTAAAAAACAGCTTGGCTGCCCTCGGAATCTCTAAACATATGCGCTTGCTTCGGTGAATATATATGTGTCCTATCAAACATTGAAACACTGCGTTCGGTTCCTCTAATTGGATTCTCTACCCTAATAATTACTACTGATAAATTTGAGCTCAAGATGGTTATAATAGGAACCAAGAAGCTTCTTCAAAATTAATTCAAACCTTCCCGAGCCAGTGGAAACATGTGGTTGTGTAAATTGAAGTCCTAGTCCTTGAATATAAGTAGAAATTGAACTTGATAAACCGAATAGAATAGTCTTTGGAACAGGAAAGTAATAACACCAGTGAAGTATATAGCGGCACAGATTCAGAGGAGTATTTATGAAGGATTTAGTCATTGAACGCTGAAACTGAAAAAAACCCTAAAATGCATTTGAAGTGACCAAACGGTCCCCCGAGCAAGAAACACCTTTGTCACCCCATGCAAATATTTTTATCCATTTAATCTTAATGTAGGCATACATCTCTTGCACATCCCCCATGCATTGTGGTGGTATCTGCTGCACCCCTATTAGGTACCAGCCTGACCTTTATATATTGGTGGCATTTTCTTTTGTGACTGTCAGCACCACATGGTCCAGGCACCACATGCAACTGCTGCTGGTGCTAAGAAGGGGCGTTCAGCATTCCTTGAGTTGCTTACCTTGGCCATGATGATGTGAAGTTTAATGAACAGTGATGAGCCTAGAGTTAGTGGAGCCTGGGTGCAGTATTTCTGCGGTCCCCCACCCCTCCAACTAAAACATATGTAAAAAACAAACTTACACATACACCCATTATCTCCCTTTCCTGTCTCATACCACTAAGCCTAGGCTTACCCCTGACACTCTAGCACCATAAGCCGACACACCCACTCACACTTACACCCCCACACACATGCTGACCATACTGACCACCAAGTACTAATAAACAAACATCAACTCCCACACACACTAATATACACACACTCCACACCTACTGCTAACGCCATAAACACCCCCCCCAAACACGATATACTTATACAAACACTCTAACACTATACATTTACTGTAGTGATGTACACTTCTCTGTCCTTTCCATGACCGCTGTGGATACCCAGAGTGTCATGTGTCGTGCAACACTTATTAAGGTCAAGCAGTAAAAACAATGCCCTTACTGTTTTTGTTTTCTTCCCTTTTAGTCTTAACAGTCTCACACCCCTGGGTGTACACTACAAGGTGATGTTCCACGTAGAGAAAATATTACTTAAGCTCTGTGGTATGTTCAGCAAATAAACCTTTGAAGATGTGTCATTTCATATTTCTTCTGGTGATTTAATAGCATAAAAACAAAAATGTTTGCAAAGTTTTTATATTTCTGTGGCAAAAATATACAAATGGCTTCATTTTGTGTTTCATGGCTGTTAAACTGTCCCTGGGAAAATATGGAAAAATATTGCTGCTGTGCATTTTACAAAGACTAGTAATGATACATATTCTGTGTGTATATGTGTATATAAAATTAACCTTTTATGAACTAGAAATAAATAAAATACAGTACAGTACTATGCAAAGGTTTTATGCAGGTTTTTAAACATGCTGTAAAAAAAACCAAAAATAGACATGTTTATAGCTTATTTTTATCATTTAACAAAATGTTTAAAACATTTGCACAGTACACATTGTACTGTGCAAATGTTTTAAAGATTTTGTTAAATGATAAAAATAAGCTATAAACATGTCTATTTTTGGTTTTCCAGTTTCTTTTCTTAGACATTTTTTGTGCATTCCATACATTTCAATATATAAACCATACAAAATAAATCACTCATTTTGCCAGGTTATGTGACTTCCCAGGTTATCCAGTTTACCATGACTTTTGCACTTTTGCAGAGCTGTCTAAAGGCAACTAATATATTTATGTAATTAGTTTTTACAAACTCTTCGTTCTCAAAATGGAACAAAGTAGAGGAGTCGAGAGCTTGGTAAGTACGCAATTAACTAAGCTGTGGCTCTTCAACTATTAATGACCAGGTGTGGTTGTAGCATAACATCTAAATATAATTTCACAAAAGAATTATACATATGTGCTGTTCCAAACTTAATTTAGAACCTCCATGAGGAAGCTGTGGAAGATTCTAGATTTTCACCTAAGACTACCATTGTTCCCCAAGGTTTGAGCCCAAAGGTGCTGGTGGCCGTTGGGACGTTGCTGCTCACAGAGAGGGTAGGAAAACTAGGTGTCACAAACGTTATTCGGTCCATGGTCAAAAATCATGAAATCAAAATTGGTATACTAAGAATGAAGAGTAAAGGAGCACAATAATAAGACAATGGTAAATTGGCAGATAAGGCTTCTAAGAAGGTGTCATGTAGCCACCAGCTAAAGGGGGATTTGGCCAGAGAATTGTGGCTACAACCCTCACTATACTATTTATTAGGAAGGGTCAACACTGACAGGTTCCTACAGCGAAAAGGGCTGAACTGGCCCTGATATGCTTATTTTAATGGGCGAAGAGATTACAAAGAAATCCCACTGATTTAAATATGCATTATACAGGGCCATCGAGCTCTTCCTGCAGTAGAAGCTCACTAATGTATCATGAAGTCAAGGAGCTGAACCACAACTCTTTTGCAAACTCTTCTATAAACTCTTCATTTAGCAAGTAAGTTGTCTTATCTCCACTCTCCATATTTCCTACATGTTTAGAAGAATTGTGTATGATCACAATAAACATCACATTTGTAAATATCAAATTTTGTGAAAAAAAAATATTGCACAATGGAGATGCAGTTTCTGGTAATGCCTACACATCTTAGATAACTAGAAGCACAACATGAATGCTGCATACTTACAGTGCTAGATTTCTGATACACTTTAACAAACTCATGATATTTTTGGTAATAGTGTATTAATACAGTGGTATCATCTTCTGTTTTTTTGAAGTTCCAATGAATGTATCAATCATTTGATTGTTCTTTGTATTGGGGCTTGACCATGTCAGCAGTATCATTTGTTTAATTTCATGAGACTTGTTCAGGAATTCAATATGTATTATGCATTTTGAAATAATGTAGTGGATTAAGAAAGGCTCCTTTTGAACTGTATTCTTGGTTTGAAATAATGTACAGGAGTTAGTTAATTGTCCTGGAGGTTCGTGGAGGTCTTCTGAACATGGATAGATTCAATAAATGGTTGTTAATTCTGTTCAAAAGGAACAAAATACCTTATTATAACAGATAACTCTGGGGAAATGGTTATTCTTAGGTGATGATGGCTGGAAGCATTTATCTAGTTGAAGAATACCAATCAGAGCTCGTTCACGCCAAAGCATACAAATCAGGTGTCTGACGGGAGCCCAGTGGTGCTATTAAAATATTTTAAAGTGATTTTTGCACTCACTCATTTTTCTGTGGGGAATTTCGACTGGACGTATCCCTTTCCTGAGCAAATAAAAAAATAATCTAATTAGGCACATGTGTGATTTGCTCGTACAGACACAGAGGACTGGAGTTCATTTGAAAGCTGATCAAACTCAAAACACAAGAGTCCTTGGGGGCCAATACACATGTGCCACCTGATTGATAACATACCAGTGGATCTCAAGAAAACATGGAACTGCTTAAGGGTTGCAGCTGGAAGACATGATAAATTATTTGATAGGTTCAGTCAGAGATTAAGGATTAATTACAGAGATAAAGAATCATAGATGGCAGCTAAAAACTAGCTGGCTCAACTACTAACTCTGATGTAAATCTGAAGGCATGCATCTCAACTAGATTATGCATTAAACCAAACCCCCTTATAAAATCACCAAATTATATATCATAACATTTTCCAATTATCTACCACTTAGATGTTTATTTCTTCTGCTGATAACAGAACACTGCATGAACCCAAAACTCAGCAGGTTTTCATGTATTGAGTATTGTTAAGTTAAAAAGTAGAGCTGACTGAAAATTAAATTTTGTTTTCCTATGGGAACTAATGTGGAACAAGTAACTTCTTTCCACAATAACCCAGCTCTAGAGCCACCCAAGGTATATCTTCTTAATTAGTGCCCAAGTGGAAAATAATTGTGGTGGCTTGCACAAGGGGTAGGCATGCCCAGACCCTGACACTCTAAGAGACATTCAATTTTTACTCTTTTACGTTGCTGTCATATGTTCTTATTGAGCCAACAACTCAATGATACACCTACAATATGAAAACATTGCATAATACATTAAGGATTGCAAGAATCACTTGGACAGGTTGTTGGATAATTTACTTTTTTTATATATGCTACCTAATTTACTCTTCAAAATGTATTGACCATGTTCTGGAATGTAGACATCTGTCAAACCATGTTGTGTGACATCTGCTCATTGCTCCATTAGAAACATAGTTTGAAAAAGCTAATCACTAGGTCCTTTGTGTTGTTGCATATCATATATCAGCAAAGGTGAACCCATAGCACATGTGCCACAATGCCAAAGCCTCTATTGTGGTATGTAACCTTGTTGCAGCCACCAGCACTGAAGCTGCATCTGCTGTTATAGAGCACTGAAATATAGGTCTGTAGGAACAGTCCTCATGCTCCCTCTACAGGAATTAAGAAAGGTAAGGGATGAGGAGAAAGGAGACAGATAGATGGTAAGAAAATAGAGAGATAAGGAGAAAAACCTTGCACCCATCCTATTTAACCTATATATATGATAAGAAGGATGGGTGCAAGATGTTTGGTGGCTTCTCAGATGGAACCCATGTGTTGATGCCACAGCCCTTTTCTTCCTTAGGATATGAGAAGGAACAGGTTAAACCTAATGCAGATTATTGTTCAAATTGCTGCATTTGTGTGTATGCACTACACCAGGGGTAGGAAACAACATGCACTTTTGGGTCTGCAACTTGGTTTTGTGCACTTAGCGCCAAAAACTTTCACCGTAACTGCCATATATCCTTCTCAACACTTTTTTAAATTAACTACAGGTATGGGGAGTGCCATTGTCCTTGGGTTCTCTAGCTAAACATTCTTGCTACCAAAGGCTATCAATGATGTACAGGGGATATTTGTTGTTCTATTCTGGTTTTCTATTGCTGTTTAAAAACTGAATAAAAATTAATTATTGAGAGGGAAGTTAACCAAATCTATGGTTTGCATCCTAATCACCGGCTCACTTTAGGCATGATGTTACGATCATGTGCTTATTTTGTATTTCAATGCAAGCCTTGTTGTAGAACAGTGTTCACACTAGGCACCACTTTCCTGTTGAAATAAAGATTAAAAAATCCCAACCCCACTTCCAGTAAACTCAGGATTTTATGTACTCCGACCCCACTGGAAGTTAGTCTCACTGACCTTATAAACTTACTTTAGAGTGCCATTTCAGAATGTTCCTGCCATGCAGCTAATACTTATCGTTTTATCCATTAGTACTTCAGTGTGCTTGAATTATATAGTCATTTTATTGTATTTCTAAAGCAATAGGCATTTAACAGGCAAGTAAAACCTCCACAGAATTTGAAATGTAGATGTCGATTCTATTTCTGCCAATCAACCCTTTACATTCTTAAGTGTTCTCAAGAAAACCATTAGCCAACTGTCATTTATGATACAACTGAATCTGCTCTCTCCAGCACAGTTAAACTGTGGAAAAAAAGTATTATGTGATATCATTTTTAAATTGCTTTACGACCTTCAATGTTGGTCTTGTCATATTTTGTTATTTTTTTTTACATAAGTAGGTACAGAAATTTTTTTACAGAAGCCTAGAATGCAAGATAAGCTGATTTTTAGCCAAATTCAGATACTTATCTTGGGGTTCGCTATACCTGATGCTTTGGCAAAAATACTGGACACTAATAAAAAAGGTTTAGGGATATAAAAGCAATGTGCATTACATGTTTTAACCATGTGTAGCATATCCAAATACTGGCCAGACACAAACCTGACACACTGCAACCATCTCCGCTGTCAACGGATACAAGGGTATCTTGCAGCTCTCATACATAATACTACAGAAAAGTATACAGTGGCTTCCATTAATATTGGCACCCTTTGTAAATAGGAGCAAAGAATGTTGTAAAAATTGTCTTCATTGTTTAACCCTTTGATCTTTGGCACCCTTTTAGTCAATACTTTGTGCTACCTCCCTTTGCCAAGACAACAGCTCCAAGTCTTCTCCTATAATGCCTGATGAGGTTGGAGAATACATGGCAAGGGATCTGAGACCATTCCTCCATAAAGAATCTCCCCAGATCCTTCAAATTTCAAGGTTAATGCTGGTGGACTCTCCAACTACAATTTATAGCTTTCTGCAATCAGATGTTCATTTAATATCTGTTGATATTTGATGAAGTCCATGATGCCATGTATCTTAAAAAAAATGTCCTGTCCTCTGACAGAAAAAAAGCCCCAAAACACTAAAGAGCCATCACCACATTTAACTGTGCAGTACATGAGGGGCTTTTGCATATGGCTACCTCTTTGTGTGTGCCTCTATTTTGGTTTCATATTATTACAGAACCCGATTCCATTTGAAGTTCTAAAGAAGGTTGAGTTTGTTTTTGGATGAGAGTAGAGGCTTTTTTCTCGAAACCCTTCCAAAACACTCGTGGTGATGTAGGTGATGTGGGTTTGCAGTTTTTACGACTTTCTGACTCTGAGATGCAACTAACTTCTGCAATTCTCCAGCTGTGATCGGAGATTTTCTGGCCAGCCAAACCATCCTCTTCACAGTGCGTTGAGATAATATAGACATGTGTCCCCTTTCAGGTTGATTCATAACATTTCCAGTTGACTGGAACTTCTTAATCATAGCCCTAATGGTGGAAATGGGCCCTATTTTCTTATAGCCACATCCCTCAACTTTCGCCACACATCATAGCTATATTCTTTGGCCTTACCCATTGTGATGAATGATAGTAAGGTCATTTGGCATGTGTGCTACCTAATATCTATACCCCTGTGAAATAGGAAGTCATGATTTAACAATTTCCGGTTCTTAGTTACCCAGGTGTACTAAAAAATGTAAAATATTACTGGAAATATACTTTAACAATATTTTTCTCATATGAATTCATAGGGGTGCCAATAATTGTGCCACACATATATAGTTTATTTTTTTTGGATAAACCTATGTTTAATTGTTTGATATCCATGAGAGCAGAGTATTTTTGGAAAGAAAGATCAAAGGGTCAAACAATAAAGATTCCTTTGCTCATTTTTACCAATATTAGCGGAGGGCACTGCACCTATGTATATAAAATTGTTAAAAATTAATTGAATGATAATGATTGTTCATGTGATCAGGAATGTCAGATTTAAGTATTCATATTCTCGTTACATAAGAAGCTTAATTAATTGCTGACAAATTTCTAAGAAAAATCGGTTTCATATCTTTCCTGTCTTATTATGATCAACTCCACTGTTTCTAAGAATAAAAAAAAAAACAATGAACAATTACCATGTGCTAGTTTTTTTTCCTTACACCAGTAAGTATCATAATTTGGTGACTGCTAACAAATCATCTTGAAATAGCAAAATTACTACAAATGAAGAACGTACAAATGTGAAATTTAATGTAACACATTTATTTACATCAAACCCAATAATGAGACACCCAGCTTAACAATTTGATCAGTATTGAATCAGTATTCGGGAGTCTAAAACATTATGATGTAGTAGGTTTTGCGTTTGATCTGTGATAGGACTGACAACCAGCACCACCAATTTTATACTTTAAAGTCTATCACCTCACATTGTAAGTTGTTTTTTATCCACTTGGCAATATAGTAACACCGTCTTCTATGACTGCATAAAGGATTACACCTTACAAGTACATTTGTGAATCGGTCAGTATAGTCCTCACAACATGTGAATGCACATTGCTTGTTCTGCACTGGAATGGAATAGTGCTACTAATTTGTCACCTATAGAGCATTTTTAGAATTGCACATACTACAATAGTAGGACACCTTGACTAAAGGTCAAGTAGTCCAGGGTTAAACTGTACTGCACTCATCCAGAGAGACATTGCAATGTAGTAATACACTGAAGTCTTAACAGAGAATATAGTTGGTGTTCACAGGTTTTATAGTCTACACTTACGATAATGTGTTCCTACACCGGTACACTCTGATTTGGTCTTGTAGGTTGGTATATATTTCTATTAAATATAAATGTACTTAAATGTATTAATAAAATGCTTAGAATAACATTAATACAAATGGGGATTCAGGTATTTTTTTTCAATTCTGCGTAACAAGTCCAATGTCACGTGAAGGGAATTACTTATAAGTAGAAGTCAGAGAGGTTATGTACTTCTTAAGTTGGCTGTATGGGTTTGATTTATTTAAGCATATTCTTTTTTTAAGGCAGTGCATTTGCTGTGAGGATTACACGTGCTTGATGAATATTGATCATGGAAGTACAAGTAAAAATGGGTTTCGGGAAGATAAACACTCAGTAGATGGTAAAAATATGAGGCATCTTTAATCCAGATGAAAGAAACTTGTAAGGGATGAAATGAGAAATACAAGAAGAGAATCTTCAGGCAATGGTGCTAAATCAAGCATAGATAATTAATGCCCCAAAGATAAAGGCATCTGTGGAACTATTTCCAGCCGAGGAAAAGACAAAATCAATGAAAAAAGTCCATAGCTGAATTAACACACTGCACACCTGCTTTAAGAGCTCCACACCTGGTCCTGTGTACCATGAAACAGGCCATGTGAGCCCAACGTTGGCCAAATTTACATCCCAAGTGCTTCAAGGCTCAAGATGAATGTGACCCTCCTACAAAAAAGCTTTGAAGGCAGGAAAAAGACAGAAAATAAGTGGAACAATATGCATGAACATAAAGATACATTGAAATAATAAAAATGGAGAGAGACACTGCTAAATGCTCTTGACTGTAATGGTGTTCCTAAAAAAATGCATTACAACATGCAGACTCTAACTTATAGAAGATCTAGACTCTGACTCCAACATTGATTGTGGAGCAGAAGAGGGGTTTGCAGAGTCCTAAACTTAAGACCCGTATTCCCAAAGATCTTACAGTTGAACGTTCACTGGAAAAATAAAAAAGCCAATGCTCCTATAGTGATTGGTGACAAGATTTAAGCTAATCTCCTTAACACTGCACAACTCGAGTGTCCTTAAGAAGAAAGTCTTATTTTTAGGTACCAAAATTTGCAAGTCCCTCAAGGCGAAGCCCTTTTCATGCAGCTAATTTGTACAGGAAAGATCAAATAGCATCTCAGAGGAGTGAATCAAAGGGTAATTTAAATTTAGTTTTGCAGAACCGCAGAGCCTTAGTTATATTTACAGGCTAGCATTTGAAAATAAAGCAAACGTTATAGTTATATATAAAGTGAAAGTTACAGTTATTGTCCATTGTTCAGCCATAATATAGTTGGAGTATTTATTTGTGTTTTTTAATTGGTCTAGGCTTGGGTAGCAGGTTAGGGGGATTGCATCATTTAGATCTTTCACTAGGAGGCATATATTCATATTAAGAGCTGCAGATCTTCTTTTTCTCATGCTGCATGGCCTTGAGCAGAACACCAGTGGCAGATGTTATACCCCAACACTCTACACATAGATGTTTCACATTGAGGGAGGAGGACTCTCTCATCAAGGTAGCTGGGGTTGGTGTGGCTGATGGCACTGCTCTGGGTCAGTGCTCATAAATATATCCCTGATAACTATAATGTTTGATGAGCATATGCAACTTTGTCCCTGATTACAAAAACTATCTTCTGGTCAAGCCACCATGACAGTAGAGCAAAAGACAAGAGGCATTATTGTGGGTAATAGCATTGGCCACAGCTTTTATTGTACCTCTACTGACAGATATATTTAAACATAAACTACCATACCTGGGAACTTCTTCTCTCCAGCTACCCAGAGCCTTCCCTTGTGGGGACGTGGCCAGGACTGCCCACTGACGTCGGCTGGCGTTCCAGCTGCCGTCAGTGGGAAACACCCCCATTAAAAGGGCAGATGGGCGGGGAGTGTGTCAAGGGCCTTCCCCAAACTGTTCCCACAAAATGTTAAGCATACCAAAATGTCTTGGCATGCTGGATTGGACCGTATTAATGTTTTACTGTAGCCACTTTTACAAAGTTTCATCACTATCAGGCTGTATCTCCATCCCTGCCAGTGTCCTAATTCCAAGCTAATTTATGTGCAGATCTCTTCAGCTCACTTCCACTGAGAGGCAGAAAAATGGATTAAAAGACCTATTCTGAGTAAATTCTACATCTTCAGAAATTTTTTGCAACTATGGGAAATGTATTAAAGCTTATTAGAAAAACCATAGGGGGTCTTCAATTGCAGGCAGCACAGGACTGAAAGATGGACTGCGTGGTTAAATTGAAAATCTACACACAACTTGAACAGGAGACTGGAGAGAAAAACAGGGTCACAGTTTCCTAATGTTAGGCAACATGAATTATGCCATCAGTAAGTGAAAATGTTCTCCAATATTCTATAATAAGTAACATATATACGTGTAAAATTTAAATTTTTTTTTTTACTTTTTTGCCTCAACGTACTGTACTATTTTTGGTTGGCAGACAGATGCAGAAGTGAACAGCCTGGTGCCTACAGGTTTTTATTCTCCCCCTGGGGCAATCTAAAGTTTGAGAGTTAATATAGAGATCCCCGTAAAAATCTAAAATTCAATCCATGCGATATCCAAAAATACATTACTCAAACTGGCACTGCAGCGGTTAAGTCTTCTCGCTCGGATACTACAATTAAGCTTCAAAGGAATGCAACTTTTCTCTGCAGCACACATTACGTATGCCCATATTGTGCCAACGTTGTCGCTCATTAGGAGCGATGAGGCTTTTCGTGTGCGTCTGACTTACATTAATTGCTAATCCTATTTGCAGAACGCGCACTCTAGACTCCTTGAAATTTTATTTTTTGGAAGCTGTGCCGTGCAAGGATTATACACTCCATCTTCACAAAGATGATTAGCATGCCTTCGAACATAGTCCTGATGCAAAATACATTAATAGCGGAATGCAAAAAAAAGAGAGGGAAAAAAAAAGCCATAATACATTGTGTAAGGAGGACGATTATAATTGGGAGACGTGTTTGTTCAGTCTCCTTAACAACGCAGTACAGGGACTCCATGGTTACGGGCCTTTTGCAGAAGCTGCAGTCAGACACAGATGTGCAGCAGGTGGCGCTAAGGTTCATGTTTTGAAAAGTTAAAACTCCTAAGATCCGATGTAGCCGCCTGATGAAAAATAGGGAAGACGGGGAAAACATCTTCTTAATCAATCGAATAAATATTATGGAACAAAAGTTTAACTTTTAGAATGGAAACAACGTTCCCTGTTCAAGGGCAAATTCAGTTCAAGGGGACTACAATAAAGGGATGCAGATAGGGAAGCAGCGGATGGCAAAATCATTTTTTGTTCTCTTTTTTTTTCTTTAGAGTGATCTTATGGGGGTGTCCTTTTATGAACAAATATGCTCCAGCTCTAAACCGTATGCCGCACAGAGTACAGGAAACAATTATGTACTCACTATCCTAACAATACAGAACACAGAGAGGGCATTCATTCTTCTATAATAAATATTTCAGACTGAAATATGATTTGTCAGAGATGAGGTTTGGAGGTCTGAATGAAAACAAAATCCATTCAACTGCAATCTACCAGTTTGAGCCTTGGGTAGGGGTCTCATGCTGGGATATACTCTGTGCCTTTTAGAATGTGATTTTTGGCCCTGAAACAACATTTGTGTATATTTTAGTAAATTCATTCTTTGCCGTGGAGCAGGCTCAGTAAGTATTGGTGCTCCTTATTAAAGTGACTATAAAACCAGTGTTAAAAGTGAGAGAAAACATGAGGTAATGATTTACATACATTGGAAACTTATTTTGGTATCGGGTATTTTGTTGGGGTTACGTCCCGTTTTGGATGTCCTCTTTCCCACTTTTCATATTAGCAGGGGTGTACCTAGATTTGGCACCCCCTAACACTTCAAAATTTAAATGTCCGCTCTCCCTCACGCTCTCCCCGCCTTCGCCAACTGCTTCTGTCTCCCTGCCATCTCCATTCTTCTGTCTTCCACCTTCTTTCTTATTTCATTGTCTGCTTCTCTCCGGGTCTTCTTTCTTCATCATGTAGGTTTTGTAGGAGAGTAACCATTCCATCTACTGACTTCACCTTGCAGTGAATGGGTGAGTAGATGGTTCATAATGTGTAGTTCAATTGGTGACTTTCAAGATGTCTCACCAACTTAAATATGTGATATACTGAAGTGACCTGGTTCTTCTTCAGAGTAGAAGTTCCATAGGGTTGGCTCTTAATAACACATACTGAAGTCAGAAGTTTAAAACAGTTTCCAGCAAACTCCAGTCTTTTAGTAAATAATCCCAGTTGGTAGCATGACTGCTACTTAACGACACAGATCTGTAAAGCATCATAAAGGCTCTGTGTATTCAACACTCAGCCCTTTCTGTGATGATGTAGTAAAAGATGGCTGATACACCACTGAAGGTCCAGATCATCTGTGTCTCAACCACCAGAAAAAGTGATTGTTAGGAGCAAGAATAAGTTGATTGATAGTCAACTAACAAAGCACAGGACCCTCTTTAATATAGTTTTGCTTGTTCACAATCCCCTAGGCAGAAAAATTGAGAAAGTCATTTACCTTCCAAGACAGATGTTTGCGTTACTCCAGACATAAAGTAAGTGCGCACTGCAGTACATTTGCATTACTATTACATAAGACTATATAAGACTATATCTACATCCAACAAATCTCTGATAATATATTGGCAGCAAATGAACATGCAGCCTAATCAAATGTCACTTGAATAAATTTGCACCTTATCAATGGGTCACTGCGTGTCCCTTTTAATTATCAAGTACCTTTATTGTAATTCTGTGAGAGACAAAAATAATACAGAATGAAGAAGGTCACACTGCAGCACTTACAAAAAGAAAGACTTTTTGCTTCCCCACAGAGGAATATTAAATAGGGACATAATTGATGTTTGAAAAGAAGAACATGAACTCATGCACACTAAAACTATATTTGATCAAAAAGTTTAAAAAAAATCCTTTGAAAGTATTTCTGATATTCTTACATGAACTAAAAATTACAAATTTTTAAAACAATTCAAAGTTTCTGTTATCTAAATTAATTTACAGTGCCTCAAATAACAATCCTACCAAAAAAAAGAAAAAAAAGAAACCTCCCCCCAAAGCCAGCTTGATGGCATTTGCCAACCCGATGCAATGAATTACATGGTGTGTGTGTGGTTGTATGTATATATATATATATATATATATATATATATATATATATATATATATATATATATATATATATATATACATGTGTATATATACAGTTTCTGGTTTTCGGTGAAATGTCAGGTGACATCTTTTATTCTGCTAGTGCCCAGTCGATTTGTTTGAAAATTATTTTTTTTAAGAGATGCATTTTATTGTGTCCCTAAATAACCAGAAGGGAAAACCCCCTTGGTTTTTGATCATTAAACTGAAGTAACAGGCAAAAGGAAGAAGTTGCAATGTGACAAATCTATTATATGACCAATTATGTATACATTATGTATACATTTTTAATACTGTTACATGATATATTTTTTAACATGATTCAATAGAGATGTTGTGTCTCTGTCACTCCAGGGTCATATCATTCCATAATCTAACCCCGAAAAGAGAATAGTTTAATTCATTTTGTGCTAACCTTTAGTGACCAAGAATGGTAGGAATGGATAACACATACGGAAATAGGTTTATTGTTAACATTTCTAGTCTAATTTCTAGTAAGCCCATTTTTTAAGTGTATTTCAGAAATCGGTAACAGTGTGTGAAAAAGCCACAGTAATGATCCCTGATGTCATAGCAACTTTCTGTTTTATGACAACCATTTTAGAGGCTCCTAAAGTGGAGCACAGAATGTTAATAATGATATTTCATTGGTTTTTATATAACTGTAAATGTGAAACAAGAAAAGAATGTGCGGGAAGTCAGTATTGCTCATAAATTGCACATACCCAGAATATTGGCTTCCATTGAATATTGAGCTCAGATGAGCACAGACTAAACATTTATTCTACTTAATTAAAGAATGACTATTGTTTAAATGCAGAAAAAGACCTCTGGTAAACTTTATCACTACACATGTATATTCAATTATAAAATCAATTTGTGCCTTTCCATGGATGTTGTAAGATAAACACATTCCCATTTCATTATTTTGAACATTGTTCTAATGTGAATCATTTCTATTTAAAGTTTTAACTTGGAATAAGATGGAGAGAGAGGATATGGTTGACCCATTTAAATCAATAAGGGTTTCTAATTCCACACCCTCTTATATTTTAAAAGGGGGTGGAGGAAAGCAAGGGCAATGGGTTGTAATGTAAAATTACAGAGTCAGAAGCTTACATGTCCCTTAGTGGCATAACTACTCTAAAAGGGTGGTTGATAAGTGGAATATGGAACCGTAAGTGGCAGAAATCAATACAAGGAACGTAAGCAGTAGTGGTACAACAGTAAAAAAGTAATCCTGAACATAAGATGAGGCTAACAGTCAAGTAAGGTATAAAGACTCACTGTAGGTAGAAAAATATTGACAGACTAGATTGGTAAATAACTTTTACTTACCATTGTATGTGGTTTTTGTAGATTTGTATTATCAGAAAAAATATGCAGAAGTAGACTGGGACATTTTAACAAAGAGTTGAAAAAAAACAAAAATATCACTCTGATTAATGGTATGTCTTCATTCTGCATGCAACTCTTTAATAGTATTGCCTTATTGAAGTGTCTTAGAGCTGAAAATTCATATCAGCTCAGAGTTTGGGGTGCTGCCAATTGGTGAAATGACCAATATGTGCAAACAACAAATCAGAGCACATCCAACAAATACTATTTAAAAGCACCTATCAGGGGCATAAATATAGGCATTAAAATCTAAATAAATTTTTTAGGGTATACTTCATTTTTGTATTTTGTTTCTGTATATTTGCAAGTTATGACCAGATTTTAGGATTAACCACCCCACCTATCACACAGGTAGTGTTACTTTAAATAGCAAGAGGATATAAGTGGCTTAAAAGGCAGTGGAGCCCCACTGATTTAGCTTCATGATAAGCAATATAGCCATGTAAAATCTGAATTATTTGCTTCAAGTTGTGCTACCATTTTTTGTGTGTGTGTTTGTTTAAAAATAGACAGGCCACAGTATGTTCAACCATTTAACAGTATTTGATTGGTCACCCAAGTAAAGCTAAGTGCCCCCCCCAACTAACACAAATATTTACACACAAACACTAACATACACACATGCATACCGGCTCACACACACTGGAAAGCCCACATGTTCACTATAATACTCAGTCTTACACACTGTAACACAAACTAACCCTGAGTGGAGCTTGAGCCTGCCGCTACTATAGCAGATCACATAACTTTGAATTACGCAACCACATTAAGTCCAGTCACTGCCAGCAGCAGTGCCCAATGTTCAGTGATGGTCCAGCGGTCAGAACAAGATTGTGTGAAATCAGAATCTGGATCAAATATGTGAATTTTTCTAAACCAATAGGTCTTAGATGGGCATTAGGCATTCCTTGAAAAATAATGTGGTTGTAGATATTTTAGTGATGATGCTTTGTGCAGTAGCTTGAGAAAATGACTTTGTCGTCATTCTGAAATGGTCACAGTCACTAGTAGCTTGAATGAATGTCCCAAGTCTTATTAAAGGTAACATTTAAGAAGATGGTTGGTGTATGGCTTCAACCAGGTGGACCCTATTATCCTACTAAACACACTTGTGTGCAGTCTGATACCCTCAATCAAGGAATGTTCACTGCACCCATCAACCATTAAAAATATTAAAGTATCCGTAAGACTCATATACTAAACCCCTACTACCGTGGGATACTGAGCCCAGGCACCATGGGCAGGCTTGCCCCTTTTTTGGAATAAGGTCTCCTCCTGCTTCCAGGCCTGCCATTGGTTTTAGCACAGGCATCTTTAATCATATGCAACTCTTAAAATGGACAGTTGGAGACCCTTCCAACTTTTTTATTTTGGCCAGTTTCCTGATCTTTGGCTGGTACCTGATTCTGGAACCCCACCATCCAAGTGTTGACTTGCCACCTATGTAAGTTACCCTAGTGAGGGTGCAGTAGCAAACATGGGTGAACCCTTAGAGCTGGGTTTCAATACACTCAATAAGGAGCCTATCTCTGAAACACATTATCAGTATAGCATCATTGTGAAAAGGAACAGCTGCTTCAGCAAATGTTGTCCTCTTCAACCATCCATCCTTTTCTGATTTTTACTTATAGTAAATATGCTATTCAAGCTTTATGGAATGAAAAAATAAATAAATAAAACCTCAATAAATCTATATTATCGCTAAACCACCTTCAGGAGTATGCTTATTTAAGCAATAACCTTAAAGTAATGAGCCATGTGCAAAGCAATAAATATCATCAGCTCTCACAAACACAACGACCATGGCACGCAGGGGAGCACATACCAAAATAAATAAATAAGTTTCCTTCCTTTTGTTGTATTCATCTTTTTTTGTGTGTTGTGAATCACGTAACCCTTCAAGAGCCAGAACTGTAAGGAACATGGGGCTCGATTCGATGTTCCACCAAAAAAAGAGCTTTTTATAAAATAAAGATTGCATATTAAAATCATACTCACAAGTAAGCAATGCAACTCCCAGGGCACAAATACCAACAATGCATTTTCAACTACCATTGACACCAGTTAAAGCTTAGACGACCAGCTTTGCACAAAAGCACTAAACTGGTAATACATTTTGTTGGGTTTAACAAAGCAACGTTACTTTAAATAGTCAAAAAGTCAGTAAACAAGCATAGATTTCATTTTTATTTTAAACAGATGATACTGATGCTCACCAAATGTCAGGAAGGAGAAATATTTGGTGCTGGGACTTGTATACACAAGTACATTTTAGAATTGTAGAGGTGGCATACAACTTTACCAACTCTCTTTCCTGGTGTTAAATACTTTAGTTTGTACGGTCATTAGGCCAGGAGACAGATCCACCCCATGCAGATCTGGCCTACAGCATGAAACAATAGGAATCAAAAGGCAGGGAAAAAGCAAGGTCAATGATGGCCCATTAGGTGCTACTCAAAGAATGATCATGATAAGGATGCTATCATTCAGACTGATGGTTGTAGACATATTGGAATTGAAAACATTCTTCTATTTCATCTAAATCATGGATTGGCCATGTATGGCCTACGTGAAGCCGCAATAGCACATTATTGTATAATGTATAATATAGGGGTTACTGTACAAATGTCTACATAATGTGTTTAATCGCAGTAATGGAATCTAACAATGGCCTTGTGTGGGAAATTGCTGTGTATTCTGGATGGGCAGTATTATTCTTGCCATGTCCAGCATCTGGTAAGGTATCGGGAACAGAGTCAGCAAATACATGAATAAAGCTGCAATAATTCCTTTTGCTTGCGATGGTGACTAATACATCTGATTGGAACAGTGCTGCTGCATATTCTTTGCCATATTCTGTACCATTTACAGATTATGTTATTTAAAATTGGAGTCTTTCCTGCTGCTTGTGCACCTCTACTATGAGCCCAGCTTGGTCCAAGCTATTGATTACATTCGCTTCCGGAGCTTTGTGGAATGTTTGATACAGCTTTTTTAAAAACTAGATTAATACCTTTTAAAAGCTATTTTGGACATAACAAAAGAGTAACAATAAAATAAGTAATAAGGTTTTACATTAGGGAAGATTGAGGCAGCATTTGTGTGTCATAGGCTTTCACTGGCCCTCATTTTCTGTATTTAAACCTGAGCTGTATATTGCATGGTACACTATATGTGGTGGTGTATTGTGTACAATACCATGGGGGCCTATTATCCTTTTCTGTAAAACATATTATTAACTAAATTGTATATACTGGTCTATTACGAAGTATGTAATAAAAGGTGGAAGCCTTTATGCATGGCTGATTTTTCAGCCTATAATGTATAAGACCTGGGACGACAATAATGTTTCATTTTATAATAAAGAGGAACAAAGCTTGTCTGACAAGTTTTAATTCCCCCTGCATCTAGGGCATGAAAGCCCTATTGTATGAGAGTATAAAGTATTTCAGAGACCCTTCATCTCCTCTTGTTGAGCAAGCTGAATTGTGAAGGCTTATAACAACATACACATATGACATAACTGACTTGTGCATCTTCAAACAAGACACGACACCACAAGAAAACAACCCTAAGGTTTTGGTTTGATACCACAAAAGCTGAAACCACCAAACAGCTCAAGTGCACCTTGAGGTGTCTGCCCCATTGAAGTTACTGCCTTGGACACCGCTTTCTCATAATGTATGGATTGTCAAACATCTTTGACTTTCATACCGTATCCCCATACCTTCATATGAGCCCTCTTCAGGTTCTATTTGTTAATGCTTCCTCTATAGGTTAGACCCTGTGCCTTGGATCTTATTATAAGGGGATCCCTTGAAAGTGTCAACTATCAGGCTTTTCTTTTTGTATCCTTATCCTTGACTCTTGTCTATTCTGTAATAAACTAGGCATGAGCTCCTTTAGTTTTCTTTCCCTTAAAAATACTACAAATTCTGTTAAAGTCTGACATGTATCCGGGCGCTCTGGCTGCTGGCACCACTCAGTAGCAATCACAAGATGTAGTACGTTTTACTTCCGTTTAGTGCTTGTTTTTTGTTGTTTTGATGTTGATAAACAGCTTGACTGTCCAACAGGTTAGAAAAAGCAAAATCCATGTATAGTTTTCGCTCCAGTGGGAGCTAGGCTTTTGTTTTGTTTATGTATTTTGTTTGAAAAAAGCCCCGCTGAAAATAAACACTGTGTAATTCTATCCATTGATTCTTGCCTTTATTGAGAGAAAAGACCCCGCAAGCAACCAAATTATTACAAGGAATGTTCACTCCATCCACCAACCTTTAAAAACATTAACCATTGAAGTGTCAGTGAGTCTCATTCATTAAACCATGACTTACAGCCTCACTGTGTCAGTCACTTTATTGGCTCCCTATACCCCCCAGAATTAAATGCAAACTCCTAATCCTGGCATACAGAGCCCTTAACAACTTTGCACACCCCTATGTCTCTGCTTTCTTCCAAATTCTCTCCTAACTGCTCACTTTGTTTCTCCCATGACTTGCGTCTCTCTTCTACTGTTATTACCTGTTTCCACTTAAAATTCAAATTCAGAAGTTAATCCATGCTGTGCCACATCTCTAGAATTCCATACCGTGGATTAGATTTTCTCCTACCTTCTCTAATTTTAAAGGCTTATTAAAAACCTGCCTGTTCAGAGAAGCATACCATCTACCCTCCTACTACCTTCAACCAGCATCCTGAAGAAGCCATACGCCATGTTCACCTTTAAGAGCAACACAGAGTTCTCCATGTCGCTGTCACTACAATCAACTCACCCAGGTAGTCCTCCCCTCTTGTCTCGCTTCCACCTCAACTACCTAATAGATTGTAAATTGGCAAGAGAAGGGCCACCTCCTTCTTCTGTAGCAGTATGGTTGACATGTGTTGTTTTAATTTGTCTGTTAAATATTGTCACTGCCTCCTACTGTAACAATGTTTGGAAATTGCTGGCTCTATATAACTTTAATGCAATATATTGTTGCTCCACTCCCTATAAATATCCCGGTGAGTTGCTTCTGCAAGAAGCAAAGAGCTGGCACGACATTTTAATGTCATCTCACTGGCGCTCACTTGTAATTTACTGGATTAGTAAATAATCATTCTTCATGTTGATTACATATCTGAGATCATATGACATCATGCCCCACCTTCATTACACCATGGACCTGCGTAGACTACGTTTGAAGCAAAGAAGACATTGTGTCTTCTGGGTCATTGGCCAGCATGGTTCAGGACTGATCGAGATGTGACTTTGAGAATTTAGTATAGGAATGTTAATGTGTATTTATGTATTATTATTATTATTATCATATTTTATATAGCACCAATAATTTACGCAGCACTTCTTACAATGCATATATACAAAGGGGAATGATGAGACTAGAAAAGACAGGCTGATACATTAGGTAAAGAGGGCCTGACTCGCAATCTTACAATCTTGAGATCAATAAGAATTATCTGGAGTGGAGACTAGTAAAATACTGTATAATACAAAACACTGGAGCATAATAAGTCTGCATTATCTTCAAATAGTATCTAGTGATAGATAATGCAGTGCAAAATATTTATAGTGTTTGTGTTAACTATGATAATCTAATTGCACAATAGCGGATGTAACTGTTTTTATAATAATCTCACACAAGAAGCGGCAACATAACATGTATGCATGAATGTGCTATATTTATTGACTTTCTCAATGCATAACTGTCTGGTTTAATCAGTAAGATGCAGCTATAACTCTTAGCTACAGTTACAGTTAAAGACGACAATATTACATTCTTGTGAACATTAAGGGACAAAACATATAGGAGCATGGCATTTTTCATAAATTTATAAAATTACGCTGCTCCTCCGGTTCTCTGGGTCAAGACCCGAATCCTCCAGGTCGCGGAGTCCTGACATGCCCCGCTCCCCGCCTTTTGTTCCTTTAAACGTCAGCGGGACCGCCTGCCGACGTCAGTGTGCAGTCCTGGACGTTTTCCGCAAGGGAAGGCTCTGGCTAGCCGGAGCCCAGAAGTTCCCAGGTATGAAAATTTGAAAATAAAAAAATAAGCAACTAAAAGTTGCTGTAATATTAAAAAGTGAAATATTTCTGCATTGAGGTACTGTGGATATTTCAAGGGAAGAGGGAATAAAAGGTAATACGGTGAATGAATATAAAATGCATGGGAGACATGCAGGGCTATCCTGAACCAATGGCCGATTTATGTGTGAGAGCAAACTAAATGGACAAGTGGCTCTCATCTCCTATCAAGTTCTCTTTTTCTCAGTGACCAGTCAGTTGGGCCACTTGGGTTCTTGATATCGTTAAGCTACCCAGAGCTGCATTCTCCATAATCTGTTGTTACTAACAGTCTGCCCTGTAATGTCTTTTTGCCATTCGCAATACCAACATATATCACCAAAATATATCATATTTCATTTTGGGATTGTATCTATCTATATGGCAACTAAGGGTCTGTTGGAAGTATGGCGAAACTGTTGGTAATGTTTTTAGTAACGGAGATTTTATCTCAGTCAGAGCCCGACAAAAAAGGATCTTCAAAACCGGTGCTACTTTCAGATCATGATATCTTGATGCTAAAGACATTTCAGGAAACATCATGCGTGCCGTGGCTTCATTGGTTTCTGCTTTCACACTCGTCGTTCCTTCTACTACAGTTACCGCAGAAGCAGGCAAAAAAAGCCAGGTTTTCACAGTAAAGTCCTCAAAAGCAATTTTCAATATTTCATCTACCTCTAATCTCAGATTCCCATCTGCCAAATAAATCTATGATTAATTTAACAAAGCACACAGCAAAGGTGAGAACTGTTCCCAAATATTAAATGTAGCTCTCCCTCTTATTATTGTTACAGTAAGTAACCGTGCTATATTTACAATGCGAGCCTCATTAATGACACACCTAATGTATTACTAGAAATTAGAATTATGCAAACACACATTAGCTTTGTGATATTACATTATTGTTGTTGGTTTGCACAGTACTACTAGACTACTAGAGTTCTGTTGCTACCGGTGTATTGTGACTAGACTTGTGCATTCGTCTTCGGGCGAACATGAAAACGAACACGAAGAGTGCGTTTTCGTGTTCGTTCCGAAGACACGTAGAAGAGAAGACAGTGCTGGTAAAACGCAGGCGAAGACGAAGACTCACACACAAAGAATCTTCGCCTTCGTCTACTAATCACCCCGGTCCCTACCTTAGCTTCACGGCATCGCAGGAGTTGACTGAAGCGGAAATCCGCAGGTTCGTCGTCAGGGGTTACAGGGCAGTGCGAGTGAGCCTATTGGTCACCTGCAGGGTCTTCCTCTGGCATCAGCCAATGGTTGATGCCAGAGGAAGACCCTGCAGGTCACCAATAGGCTCACTTGCACGGCTTTTTTAACTCCTGATTTCCGCTCCCGTTAACCCCTGCGATGCTGCGTTGGATAACGGGAGCAGAAATCCGTAGGGTAAAGAGCCGTGCAAGCGACCAATAGGCTCACTCGCACGGCCCCTTACCCCTAGAAAAAAAGAGTTTGCAAGTTCGACAGAATTAATGTCCGCGAGTGTGGACATTTAACTGTTGCAGCGGGGAGACCAGCGGATCATGGGAATATATTTTATTTAAATAATTAATAAATGAAAATGAACACACTGCCACATATGGCTAATATATCTTCGGACAGAATGCTGCCCTCTGTTGGTTTTACATTGAGTAGCATAATATTCTGCCCGAGAATATATTAGCTGTATATATGGTAGTGAAAAATGAAGAAAAAACGAATATTCGCCCGAAGAGAAGACAGGAACGGGCGAATATTCGCGGAATACGAAGATTTTTTTTTGACGAAGACGAGCACGAAGACTAAGAGCCCCCTGGTGCCCAAGTCTAATTGTGACTATGTTCTGTAATAGAGGTTTTACAAATCCTGTTACACAGAAACTGGTGTAAATTTTGGCTCTCCAGAGAGTCCCTGGAACAGCTAGGCAAAAGGGGGGTATGACTTTCGCTTGGCGGAGGTGGAAATGAGGTGATTGGGAGAGGTTTTGTGGCCAGCTGTTAGCAGTGGGGCAAGGTGGATTTGGTGAGGGTCAAGCTTTTCGGGGGAGATATTTTGTTTAGTGAGCTTTCCTGCCCTCCTTCCCGAAAATGTGTTTATTTTGAAATTGTATCGTTATGCATGTTCTTTTTGCTGGGTCCCCTGTCTTGAAGATGCGTACTTTGAGGTCGGTTTACCCTGCTGAATGTTTTTGAAGAACGACCAAGCGTGCTCGATCCATCATGTTGGGGTTTGTTTAAGGCTGGTGTTATTTGGAAGGACACTGGGTTTCAAAATCGAGATCATATTGTATACACATAAGATCATATTTAATGTAGTGAACCGTAAAATGTAGGATTTGGAGAATGTTATATTGGCAAACAAAGGAAAATGTGCATGATTTGCCATTGTATGAGTTATAGATAAAGGGACAGTCTAAAGTATCGAAGCAGCGTTATAAACTAAGAATGCATATTAAAGTGTTTTACTTTTCGCATTCAAATCAATGGGAACGCATTCTGTGCATATACCTCGCCGAGCAAGTACTGGAGGTGACTGGCAGTAAATATACCATGTGCAAATAAATGTGTTGTGCTAAACACATCTACTTAGGGCCATCTTTAACGCAGGTGCCCGGGGCCCAGTCATTCCTGGGGGTCCATAGAAACTGCACCTTGAGCGCGCAGCAACCACGGCCACCCTAGGGGTTACGGGTGACCCCTGCAATCATTTCTGCACAGGCCTGCTGCTTACCTCTGTGTTGCTGGCACACTGTGGGGAAGTCTGCGAGCGCCACATAAAAAATCTGCAATTGCGGTAAGGGGTGGGGGTAGCGAGTGTATGATTATGTGTGAATGAGCAAATGAACATGTGTGTGTGTGTGATAGCATCGTTGTGTAAGTGAGGGGGGGCAAAGATAGCAAAGGGAGGCTGTTTGGGGCAGGATGGCAAGTCCTATGTGTCCAATGTGGGTTCTAGGCTGGCCCTTGGGGTATATGCCCTGTGATATGTCCACAATAGGGCTGGCCTTTGGGGTGTATGCCCTGTGATATGTCCTCAATTTAGGGTTTTCATGCATTATTTATTTGATCTATGCCTTCAATGCTGAGTTTGCTTGTGATTTTTTTTCACTTGATCAATATCTGGAAATACAGGGTTTGTATGTCTTGTTCAGTGGCTCTATATTTGAAATACTTTGTTTCAAGTATTGTATATTTGATCTATACCTGAACTACACAATGGAGGAAAGGACAGGTGTGGTATTTATATTTATAAAGGAGAGGACAAAGGGACTCTGCAGGTGATGACTTGGAAGGGGGCACCACGGTAGCTTTACACTTGTGATTTATTGCCCTTTGCCCAGGGCCGATTTAGCATACCATTCCAATACTTTGCCTCCCCAACCTTGTTTCCCATAGCTGTTAATTAACTTCTGCATCACAGCAATTTTGTTGGTTTATTTTGTGCACACAAGCCGCTTGCTAAAGCTACAATAACTGTCCTAAAATATAAAAGAAATGATTGAACATGATTGGATATTTTACAAGGTGCATAGTAAAGTACAGAGGCGATGTGCCCAGTGTGTCTAGGAGGCATTCACGTTCCTAATATAAATGCCCCAGCTGGGTAATGTGTCTCCTTTAAGATGGCATTTCTGAACATATTGCTTCCAAACAACGTGCAGCCATATATCACTGTGTTGTCCAGTTATTATCTGTCAGTAGATAGAGCATTTGACATTTTTATTGTGCAACATTATTTTCTATAAACTGTTTTATTGCTTGCTTCTCTAAGATGCCTATGAATTCTTTTTTTTTTCCCGTTGGCACATAAACCGTAAAGGGTGCACTGCAATTGCCATCCAGCAGAGCTGGTAAATGTCAGAACCTTAAGGGAAGTAAAAAGTTTCCTAAATGAAAAACTAAAGATATAGGTTGAAAATGAATGCTTACCTCTTTTAACATAGTTAACAAGTGTTAATACTGCTGTGTGTGTTAGAATCCTCTCTGTCCCCTATCCTTTTATGTTAATCTATCATCTCCCTTTCTTCCTTCCTTCCCCATGTTTATTTATGCACTCTCTCCTCATCTTCCCCTCCTTTTTTTTCAATCACTTTCTCTTTGTATGACCATCTGACACTTCTTCATTCCACTCGCTCTTTCCCCATCTCTACCTTCCTCTCACCCCTGTAGCCCTATCCCCCCATCAAACACTACTCCATCTCCTCTATCTCTCCTCTTTCTACCCTATCTCACTCACTCTTTTTTTGCACTCCTCAGCTCTCCCTTACCCTGTCACAAGATCACTCTCTATTTCCACGCACCCACCTAATCTCTATCTCACCTTTTTGCATTCTTCTACCTCATTCTCCTTTATTCACCTCCTTCACTTTCCCTATTCCTCCCTTCTGTTGCACTTTCTTTCTCCATTACCAACTTATCCACCCCTCTCTCCATACTCTCTGCACGTCTTACCATTTCCTAAATGTACTACAGATTTCTCAAGGAAAAATCCATAGCTTAGAATTAAATCTATGGACCCTTTTAGTTATATGCTGTGCGGTCACAAACTTTTTCAAGTGAGGAAACGTAGGAGTGTGTCAATGTTATTAAACACCAGATTCTTAAAATAATTATCACGGTGGCTAAGTTTTTATCATTAAGCTCATGCACTCCATACGGGACTCACATTTAGCACAGAGTGAGTTAGAATATTGTCAGGCCTATAGATCTTAACAGTCCCTGGAAATGAAAGCATTAAGCTTCTACATTTATAACACATTTAAAATCAATTTATTGTCTCAGAAACTGAGCTTAATCAAATCAGACCATTATACTTTATCAAAGAGCATGGAAATACAGATACACTTCTTCTCAAGTGTATGTATTTTCTGTCTGCGTAGATTATTGATCGTAGACAAGAAATGGGATTTTAAGACGGGAAGGTTTATTACCAAGGGTCCTTCTTCTACCTGCGCTGACTTCTTATTGAATGGGGAAGGGAAAAAAAAAACTTTCCAACTTGCAAAAGATTTAAAAAAAGATGATATTGATGGAAATGTGCAACCCGATAAAACAAAGCTATATTCATCTTGGTGCCAACAGGCTATTTAAAACTCCACCTGTCTGTCTGATTCATTATCCTGTTGGCTGCTATTGTTCTTTGGAAAGAGCAAATACAAATAGAAGATTGTTTAATCACTATGTTTTATGCTGGGTTCCTACTACTTCATACAGCCGGATGATGGAAGCAGTATACTCAGCGTCTAACCATGTCACAATATAAAGGACTATACATTTCCAGGGTTCCAGGGAAGCTCTGCTGCTGCTGTTTGAAAGTGAGAGCTGAGGAGTGCATAAAAAGAGTGAGTGAGATGGGGTAGAAAGAGGATAGAGGAGACGGAGTAGTATTTGATGGTGGGATAGGGCTACAGGGGTGAGAGGACGGTAGAGATAGGGAAAGAGCGAGTGGAATTAAGAAGTGTGAGATGGTCATAGAAAGAGAAAGTGATTGAAAAAAAAAGAGGGGGAGATGAGGAGAGCTCTTTATAAGTCTTTGTATCCCACCAGCCAATACGTGGATAACGGGGATAACACAAGGAGAAAGATCTTTTTATCCAGTACAGATCAAAGGAGGTCAATAAAAGATAAAAGTTCAAATGGGGAGTTGAGACAAGACAGCCAATAAAAATCTAAGGGTTGCACAGAAAGACCAATGAACATTAGTGAACACCCAATAGGGGAGAGTCATTTCTTTAAAAAGTGACCAATTGGACAACTACCTAAAATCCCCATGTGATGCTATGGGGAAGGACAACTAGTCATTTTAAGCCTTTGTCGTAAGGCATCCAATCGAAGTAGGGCCAATATCCGAGGGGATCAGCACAGGCAGCCCTGTATAACCTTTATTGTTAAGGGACACTCTTACAAATGCTTCCATTCCCATCATGCCCATTTCATCACAGGTGTTTTCTTTACTGACATTCTTCTTTGCAAAACAAGGTGTGAAATACAGCACCGGTTTCTGTCTGAGTGGTCCAAGTGCTTATTCCAGTAGCAGCAGGGTTTGCATTTGAATCCTGCCTAAATCCGTCTGTGCCAGTGGCACGTACGCCTACAAAACTGGCTCATGTGCCATAAAGACAATGGGATTCCGAACAAAGAGTGTTTCACATGGTAGAACATACTTGGGAAACTTTTGACATGACTGTTCCTTCACTTCAAAAAATGGTGCATAGACTGGGCTGGTACATAAGCAGAAGCTTACATTTTATTGGGCCACATAAGCTTTCGGGGGGCTCAGAGGTCTCAGAGGTCTGTTCTACAGATGAAATCATGAGAAGAGGAGGCTATGTTTCAAGCACTGAAGAGCTTTACATAGGCCAGTCTCAATAAAAAGATACACTTGGCAACACATACTTTGTAAAATTGCTAATATGTAAATCTGACCTGAGGATTTCTCATTCCTTTGTTCTGCTACCTATTTAAAAGCATTTCAGGCTGCTTCAACACCATCTGGTTGGGCTCCAGATTTCAGGTTCAGTGTGCCATGTATATTTTCGCATTTTAATTGTTAATCGGCTCCCAAATGTTGGCACTGCAATAACAATAAAAAGTCAACAGAAAACAGCAACACTTGAAAACCGTATGCTCTTAGTTCTCATTTTTATTTTTTGTTCCCCTGGTAAACAAGACATTTAGCAGAAACGGCATATCACGGAACACGATCCCCCTGCCTTTTTATGAAAGGAAGTGTTTCGGCAGTTCTGTATCAACTGATAAAGTTGTTTTTTTTTCTTCGTAAAGTATAAAAGATTATATGCTACTGTTTTTTTAGAGCTATTAGAGTATTGCAATTTTTACTCAGATGCAGGTTAGTAGCATGTTAAATACAAGTTACTGTTTCAAAGTGGGAAAATCCAGTCTGCCAAGTGTGCCAAAAATGACATACCAGGTAGGGCAAGAAGAGGGCCCCCACATGAATAGAAAAAATCGTTAATTTCTAACGATAATTTGTTTTCCCTTAGTCCTAACGGCAGCACAAGAGGGGTATTACTGCCCCTGTGAACAATTAGGACAGGGGGAAAATTAATGATTTACACAAATAAACAATTAACCCCCTTTACCCCCCTATAAAGGGAACTCCACCCCTAACCACAGTGTGCTATAACAAGAATAATAAAAAAATATAAGAGGGAGGGATATTAGTGTGCTGCCGTTAGGACTAAGGGAAAACAAATTATCGTTAGAAATTAACGATTCCCTTACATCCTAACTGGCAGCACAAGAGGGGAAGTAGCTAGAAGATTACCTATGAGGGAGGGTCTTCCGGCTGAACGATGTTCAGAACAGACCGCCCAAAGGCAGTGTCTTCCGAACGTCTTAAATTTAGCCTATAATGGCTTAGAAAAGTATTGTTAGAACTCCAGGAGGCTGCAGCACAAATATGTTGAAGAGGGATGAGGCCCCTCTCAGCAGCCGAGGTAGCTACCGCTCTGGTAGAGTAAGCGTGGACAAAGGCCGGAGGAGGCAAGCCTTGAGCTGAGAAGGATTCTCTGATGGCTTCCTTTATCCACCTGCTCAGGAATGGTTTAGAAGCTTTAGATCCTTTGTTCCTGCCAAAAAACTATAGAAAGAGATGTTCATCTTTCCTGAAGACACCGGATCTTTGTAGATAGATCTGCAGACATCTGGAGACGTCAAGAGTATGTAGAAGAGATTCTTCTTCTGTTGAAGGATCCGGGTGAAAAACAGGTAGAGAAATGACCTAATTAATGTTCTGAAACGAAGGAATCTTCGGTAAAAAAGCTGGCAGGAACCTTAGGAGAACCCTATCAGGCAGGAATAGGGTGTAAGGCTCAAAGGCACACAGAGCTTGCAACTCACCAATTCTCTTGGCAGAGGTGATCGCCACTAGGAAGGCAGCCTTCCAGGAAAGGTACTTCATGTCCACGCTTTCCAATGGCTCGAAGGGAGGAGAGCATAACCCCCTGAGCATGACAGTAAGGTCCCATTGAGGGACTGGTCTCAGGATCTTAGCATTACAAGCCGGCACCGAGACCGAACAGGGAGACTCGCCGCAGGACTGCTGAAAGGTAAGTACAAGGGGCGGGGGCGGCATTTTAAAATTCGCCCCAGGCGGCATTTTGCCTTGGGCCAGCCCTGTAGGTAAGCGTCCTTCAAGTCTGTAGAGACCATCACGTCTCCCGGCTGTAAGATATTTATTACAGAGCGGATGGACTCCGTGCAGAATTTCTTTCTCGCTATGAACGTGTTCAAATAGCGAAGATCTATGAACATCCGCCAGTCTCCTGTGATCTTGGGCACTAGGAAGACTGGTGAATAGACGCCGGATCCACGGAACTTCCTCCAACGCCTTCTTCTGTATATAGGCATGGATAGATGCCTCTAGGACTCTTTGCCTCTCGCGCGAGAGAATCCTTGTCAGAACAAAATTCAGAGGAGGTAGAGAAACAAATTTTTTTCCCAAGCCTCCAGCAAAAAAGATAGATGACCTCCCACCGGGGGGTCTAGCACTGGAGGAGGGGTTACCTCTCTACTCATAGCGACCTGCTCCTCTCCTGACGCCATTGGGATCTAGAAGGTCCCTGGGACCTGGATCCTCTGGACTGTCTGCCCCTCTCTCTAGAAGCCTGCTGGGGGAGGGATTTGCCTTTCTTGTCAGAAAGGCCCTCCATGATCCTGTCCAGCTCACTGCCAAACAGCTTGCCAAGTTCGTAAGGCAACACACAAAGCGAAAATTTGGAGGCGTTGTCCTCTTTCCAGGGTTTTAACCATAGGGGTCTCCTTGCAGCAGCAGATAGCGCCATAGATTTGGAGGCTAGCTTCAGATGTTGAGGCACAGCATCCGAAAGGAATTCCACAGCCAGTTGAGCTGTTTTAAACTGCTTCAAGATATCGTCTCTTGGAACACCTGCATCAATATCCGACTGGATTTGAGACATTCTGGTGCGCAGAAAATTAGAAACTTTACTAGAGGCTATAGCCACAGTAGCTGAGGCAGAAGCAGCCGCATAATTGCGGCGCAAGGAACACTCTGTGCGCCTATCCATGGCATCCTATAAAGAAGATCCATCATCCACCGGTACCACGGTCCTCTTGGACATCTTGGCGATGGCCATATCGACTTTAGGGGAGGACCCCATGGGCGCTGCTGGTCTACATTAAGCGGAAACATAGATTTGAACTGCTTGGTGGTAACCGGACCTTTTTCCCGGGAATTTCCATTCAGTCTCCACTTTGAAGGCCCTTTGCCCTCTAGAGGTGGTTTCTGGAGATTCCTTAGGGTCAACATCCTGGTCCCCCGACCGGATGGGTTTTCTCAATGGGAAACCAGAACGATGAAGCAGGTTCTTCTTCTTCAGAAGAGTCAAGCTCATCTACAGTGAGATAAGCGTCTTCAGACATAGGGACCACCCTAGGAGGGGACTGGGCCCTAGGTCTCTTTATCTGGAGTGTATCCTCAAATCTCTTGATAGAGGATCCAACAAAATCTTTAACCCAAATCATCATATCATGTATATTGGGTTCTGCCTCAGGGGGATCTCTGCAACTTGAGCAGCGACTATAAGGGTAAGCATCCTCTAGAGGTGTATCACACCCGCAGCAGGTAAAATGCCTGCGCTTGGCAGTGGACTTGCGCCCCTCAGGAGCAGGATCCTCTGGAGTACGGGATGACATCTGCAAAAGAGATGACCAAAATAATATAAAGAGTTTTATTAAACATAAAAAATTTTCTTAGTTATACCTACCCTGAGATTGAAAATGGAAGGGAAGGATAACACACAAAGCCAAAGATAGACAGGAGACTCTAGGAAGGCTAACTAATAGCTGTACCAAGAGACAGCCTAAAGGACACTACCAGGTTAATATACACTGGCAGAGAGCCAAAATGGGAAGCCACGCCCCCCAGAAGTGACATCAGACACCACAAAAGAAAATCAGGAATCCAAGTAAGAACAAACTTTCTAAGGGATTGCTACTGCTGCTGAGGGAAAATAAATGGATTCCTCCCCCTCAGCAGCTAAAACGAGTACAGGGAGGCAAAGAGAAACTCCAGAACATCATAGACTAGATCAGCAGACATGAAGATAAGCAGCTGGGAGGAGACATCCAAACCAGTCAGGTATAGATCCAGCACAAACACACAGATAATGCTGGGTGAAATGAGGCCGTCCTGCAGCACAGCAGGGCAGCAAATAAAAATAGGATACACAATCCAAACAGGAGGGCACCTGAAAAAAAGTAAATGTTAAAAAATAAAGGTTAGCAAGCTAACACAAGGTCTCACACAGAGACCACCACCTGTCCCAATATGTCCAAACGACAGAAAAAAAGCACACTGTGGTTAGGGGTGGAGTTCCCTTTATAGGGAAAGGGGGTTAATTGTTTATTTAATTGTGTAAATCATAAATTTTCCACCTGTCCTAATTGTTCACAGGGGCAGTAATACCCCTCTTGTGCTGCCAGTTAGGACGTTAGGGAATGGGAGGTGACAGGTGGTGTTGCTGAATAAAAATCAAGTTGTTTTTTTGCTTGCACATACCATGGGAAAGAAATCTACTGAAATACTGCAATGCTTTTGTTAAAAATGGAACAAAAAACTCAATTTTACTGCAATGTTCAGCACAGATTGACTCTAACATGGCTGAATAAAAAGTGTTTAAATGAGCCTAGAAAAATACTTTAAGTTGTCAAGTTTCAGAAATACATAGTTTTGTTTAGCAATTTTTCTTCTAGCCATTATTAGGGCCCAACTCCCAGTTTATCAGATTTTTTAAAATGTTTTAAAAAAACTCTAATTTGGAAACAGTAATGCACATGATTCATAATACCAAAGCTACCAAAATAAATGTAGCTACCAAAATGAAAATACCAGGCATATAAAATGTTTCCAAAATCATGACATATAGCCCAATATATTCTAGTCTGTTTCTACTTTTCTTTTTTTCATTTGCACCAGCTATGTATAGTTTTTCTAGGTGAAACTGTGAAAAATGTGAATGTATTTGTTTGATGGTATTTGATGGTATATTTATATTTTTATAGTTTCAAAAGAAAGTCCTACTGGTCCTACATTTGTGTGGTTAAGCTAAATGATGGGGTAAATTATAATTGAAAACGAGATAGCAAAAAAAATCAGGATCTTACACCAAGTTGTAGGTACTTTCTACAAGGTTTCTCTCTTTCATGGTGAGGTTCTTTGCTTACCCAATATACAGCCTAGTGTCTACAAGCCCCAGCAACAAATACGTATTATAGTACTTTAAAAGCACAAAATACCGTGTACTGCATTTTTTCCTGCTCCCCCTGAAAAAATAAAATAAAAAAATTACCGGTTGAAAACATTGTAGAGGTAATCCTCCTCTGCTGTTGAAGTCTGGCAAGCCTGGACTCAGGGGCGGGCTGGGCCGGGGGGCAATTGCCCCCCAGGCCGCCCGAAATCTAATCTAAACGGCCGCTGGGTGCTGATGCCGCTGGCCGGCGCTACTTTAATACTTCTTTTTTTTAAATTTAATATGGCAAGCCGGATCGGCTATTAAATTTAAAAAAAAAGTATTAAAGTAGAGCCGGCCGGCGGCATCAGCACCCAGAGGCCGTGTGCGATGGCCGCCAAGTGATGGGAGCAGCGTGAGGGGTGAAAGGTGAGTGTGAGGGGGCGGAGCTTTCACCCCTCACGCTGCTCCCATCACTATGCGGCCATCAGATTGCTGGAAATTTAATCTAAACGGCCGATGCATGCTGATGCCGTTGGCCGGAGCTATTTTAATACTTTATTTATTTATTTAATATGCCGGATCGGCTTGCCATATTAAGTAAAAAAAAAATGTAAAAAAGTATTAAAGTAGCATCAGCACGCAGTGGCCGTTTAGATTAGATTTCCAGCAATCTGATGGCCACATAGTGATGGGAGCAGCGTGAGGGGTGAAAGCTCCGCCCCCTCGCACTCAGACTGCTGGAGCACCGGATGTCGTGTCACTGGCATCCTGTATACATAGAAAACGGTCTATTGCTACTAGAGGATGGAGGTCTAGACGAAACCCCCCAAAAGTGGAAGTAGGTTAGTAAACCAATTTATTTTTGTACAAGCTATATAATATTTTTTTTTGTATTCGTTAAAAACAATAGGTATGTGTGTGTATGTAAGTGTGTCCGTGTGGGACAAACAACATAATGCTTTTTTAAATTATTAAACAAAAAAAGAAATCTCTGTGTCTGTGTTCACAAGTTCAGCTCCCCAGTGTCACCTCTGTCCCCAATCAGCCGCTCCCAGTACCACCTCTGTCCCCAATTAGCCCCCATGTCATTGCTGTCCCCATTCAGCTCCCCAGTGTCACCTCTGTCCCCATTTCAGCCCCCGTGTCATCTCTGTCCCCAATCAGCCCCCATGTCATTGCTGTCCCCATTCAGCTCTACAGTGTCACCTCTGTCCCCAATCAGCTCCTCCCAGTGTCACCTCTGTCCCCAAGCAGACCCTTCCAGTGTCACCTCTGTCCCCAATCAGACCCTTCTAGTGTCACCTCTGTCCCCAATCAGACCCTCCCAGTGCCACCTCTGTCCCCAATCAGCCCCCGTGTCTTCTCTGTCCCCAATCAGCCCCCCATGTCATTGCTGTCCCCATTCAGCTGTTCAGTGTCAGCTCTGTCCCCAATCAGCCCACTTTACTGTACTGGTAGGGTACTAATATTAGCCTTTACAATTTCCCTGCTGCTGTGTACTATACTTCCCATAATCCTCAGCCAGTATCATGGGGGACATTTAACTGGCTGAGCATCAGGGGGACATTAGGTTTTGCTTTTTTTTTTTTTTACCATCCTTTGTTGCTATTAAATGTACTTATGTTAAACCACATTTGAATCATATTTGTATTTTTATAATGACTATGCGTTCAGGAAAAGATGGGCATGTATGGTGTGCTGATTCGTGGCACAATGGGCCATTTCACTTGACTTGCCTCCCAGGCCTTAGGCTGCCAGCCCTCCCCTGCCTGGACTAACCATCTGGGCAAATGCCTGGGCATATTGGGCATATGCACCTTATTTTCCGTTGCTGTAATGTACAGCATGTCATATCCACCTGTAGCTGTAGTGCAGCATGTCATATCCAGCCGTCGGTCTCACGTCATTAGGCGTCTGCCAACCTTAAAGTGTCAGGGCCACCTCATTAGCCCCACTCTGGCCCTCACCTTGATGCCAATTTTTGCCACTTGCAAGGGCTTCTGTTGATTGCCCATTGAAGTGCATGGGTTTGGGGGACTTCCTTAGACCACTGGACCTCTTATGCAAGCCAAGGCATAAGCTGGCTGTCATCATGTACACACACATGGGTACAACTGTGAAGGAGATGCTTTTAGCCTAATGCATTTCTTGTTATGTCAATAGCTGGGGGAGACAGGAAAGAGAGCAAATGCATATAATAGATTCTCATGAATCCCTATATGCTTTTACATGCAAGAAAAAAAAATATTTAAAGGGGGTACTCGGCTATTACATTTAAGTGCATGTGATGGCTAGAGTGTACCTTTAATAATTATGACCCATTTGCTCGCCTATTTTCTTTTTTTTTCGAAATGTGCAAATCATATTAGTTATTTATGTTGTCTTTTGTTCAAGATACTCCTGCCTCTATCACACAGACACATTTATAGTATATTAAATAGCCCTAAATCTTAACAAATTGATATTCTTTAATTCTCTCCTGCACTGAACTGACTTTCCTCTTCCAGTTTGAATATAGAAGTGTTGGTTCAATAAGAATGTATTCACATTAGGAAATAGTGGAAACAAGGTCACATATTAATCTCATCCTCACAGGAACGCTCTTCTGGAATATTTAAAATAAGTTCTTAGGGTCAGAAGGAGGGAAGACTGCACTGACTCTCACAGTCTTCCCCTAATCTGCAGTCAGTGTGGCAAATATTTTTTTGGTGCGGGAGTGGAGTGCATGCTAGGGAGCGTGGCCTAAGGAAATGCTTGAGTAGGTCCAATTTTTTTCAATATAAAATGTATTGTCAGCAGGGTCTAATATTTATATATATTGGCAGCAGGGGCTAATATTAAAGAATGAAAAATAACTGCCAGTTCAGCTGTTATTCTGAAATGACATTTCAATCGCGGCCTTTACTTCATAGAGATAAGTACATATTATGTAGTTAAAAATGCACATCTAATGCAGATATATATATATATAGTGTATATGTAGCATTTTACATTTGGCCCCCCACACTTTGGTCCCATGTGCCCCCCTAAATATTAAAGCTGGAGATGCCACTGCTATTGATTGCAAGTGATCAAGGGATATATTAAAATAATGAATTTGTGCTCCATAGAACTCTACTTTGGTGCCTCTTATACCTATAAGAAAACTACACAAGCATCTATTCTCTTTAATCAATGGACTATCATTTTTGTGCTATTTATACATTTTTTTTATTTTTATTATAGCAGTCAGAGATTCCTATATATATTTTAAACACAGATTTTTGAAGGTAATATATTTCTAACCTTCAGTTTTATTGTTCAGCCTCGTTGATTTGCATTTAATTGTAAATGCTGATATTTTATGTTATTATTTATGTGTCTGGAAACAATAAGCAGGAAAACTCCACCAGACACCTATGCTTTAAACACAAGACTGAAACCTTGATCATACATAAGTAATTATTTGTGAATATATTATGGCTAAACTGCTTCCGGAGATTGGTACACTAAGCCAGTATCAGTATAATTATTTATGTACATACTTCTAGCTAGACAAAGACACATTCATGTAAAATGCACTGGCTAATAAGTGACGTAAGAATTCCAAACCACATTTCATTTCAGTGCAAATTTTCTGAAAGACAAACATTCTGAAACATACGAAGCCACACTAAAAAGAATATATTTTTGATAGTTAATATTTTTGGAATATAGTATATAATACATCAAAGTATTTGAATGATTTAAAATTTTTGACTGACAAATGGTGACACCTCTTTAAAGGGTCACATCAGCCATTGTATGCACTTTAATGTATATGATATCTCTATGGCCACTTTACATTCTCATCCCCTTGCAAATACATAGGGGATTCTGCAGAGTCCCCCAATATGCGTTCCTCACCATCCCCAGCTGTTTTCAGTAAAACATCTGCAGTCAGCTACGCAATTGCACATGCATGAAGTGTCCCCATTGACTTCAATGGGCGCCCTTTCCTGTCACTGATTGGCTGTCCAAGGACCCCAATCAGTGGCAAAAAGTTAAACCAAGTAGGAGGATGGCAGCTGCAGAGCTGCAGTTTATACTTCACTCAAGTGTATTTTACACAACTTGCTGGTCAGTAATATGTGAAAATCATTTGTGTCATGGAAAACATGCCTCGTGCTGGCCTGCATAATGCATTTTTCATATGCTAAAAGAAAAATATATGCTTAAATAATGTATCATGAGACATGACCTCTTCAGAAAATCCATGGTATTGTTATAGAAACTCGATTATAAATGAATCTACCTCAACCTTCAATCAAAGTGCAAAGCATTAGTGAGTGTAACAATAGGAATATATTTTTCTATTTTTTTTTTCATTTACTGTATAGAAATTCCCAGTATGAAGGAGGCTGCCAGCTTGCATTAAGAGCTTAATCATAAATCTTGTTGTTTTAGGACAGGAGCAAATGTAGAAAGTGGAGGAAAATGGAATTAAAAATAAAGCTGAATATTGGCCTTCAACCAAAATATAAATTAGTATATTTTTTTTTAGTATTTTTTTTTATACAGTGCATTATTATTATTATTTTTTTTGCAAAGAAACAGTTAACCAGAGACACATACATTCAACAAGAGGTTTCTAGTAATAAGAATTCATGGGATGCGCAAAAGGTTTCTTGTATTAAAAGGTTTTATTGTATGTGGGGCAACTCCTTACTGACTGTGCATAAGGCTCTATAGGTCTAAATATGGTGGATTTGTATAAAATGCAAATGTTTGGGGGTGGGGGTGAGAAGCAGATATGCTTGCCAGATAATTAGCATATAACTGCAGCACTGGTACGTGCTAATTATATTTGATGGGGATTGCATTACATTAGCAAACAGCAGGTACAAGCATGGTCCTAGAGTCTGTCTTCCGATTCTCCTTCCCATTCCCATAGACTATTTTCTTCTGTACAAACGAATAAACAATGTGTGTGCGTCAGAGAATGTAGAGATGGGAAGTCGCTGTGTAAGATGTCTACAAATGTGTGTCAGAGTAGATTGTTTGACCATTGTGTGAGCTGCGGATTATGTATGTGCCAGAATGGAGAGTAGTATAGCCACTCTGTGCTCTGTGTATATAAGCATGTAGCTGAGCGCAACTGTAAGACAAGTCTAGATATGGCATTTAGTATCCATAACCACCAACATTTCAGATGTCCAATGCGGCAAGGGGCAGAGCTGGCCAGAGAAGGCATGTTGGAGCTACAGAGGAGGTCTGCGCTGCAATAGCACATACCAACATTGATTTTGGAGTTTCTCTCCAACAGGCCCATGTTTCTCAATATCTGCAAATGCAGGACAGTGGAACAGTGCCTCAAAATCAGGACTGATGGGAGGTATGCGTGTGTGATCTGTAAAGGTGCGTGGGGGTGTCCAAGACACTGTGTGAGCTGTAGATAAGTGTGCACGGTTGTGTAGTCACCATGTGAGTTTCAAGGTATACCCTGTAAACATTCTAGAAGTGTGTGTACTACACAATGCAAGGTCCTTACTGTATTAACTGTTATTGAATGTACCCAACTACATGTACTACATATACTGTGTAGTATTAAGATAAATGTGGGTCCCAGACAGCAAGGCTATATAACACTTATATACAACTGTATAGAAATAATAGTGTGTTCCAGAATGCCGGGGTGCAAATCTAGTGTGTGAGTTATGGATATACCGTATTTGCTCGATTATAAGACGACCCTGATTATAAGACGACCCCCCAAATCTTAATATTAATTTAGGAAAAAAAGAAAAAGCCTGAATATAAGACGACCCTATAGGAAAAAAGTTTTACCAGTAAATGTTGATTCATGTAAACTATTTTTTTAATAAAAGCTATGATTGAGAAAAATATTTTGGTTTTATTTCCTTCTATTTTCCAACCTGCCCCCCAGTTATGCACATCTGCCCCAGAAATGCCTTATACCCCCTATATGCCACTGTACCCCATGATATGCCTTTTAACCCTCTAAATGCCACTGTGCCCCATGATATGCCTTTTAACCCTATATGCCACTCTGGCACTTAGAGGGTTAAAAGGCATATTATGGGGAAGAGTGGCATATAGGGAGGTTTAAGGCATTTCAGGAAGCAGAGTGGTGTATAGAGGGTTAAAAAGGCATTTCTGGAGGCAGAGTGGCATTAAGGGGGTTAAAAGGCATTTCACAGAGCACCTTGCCTCCAGAAATGCCTTATGCCCCCATTTAACACTCCCCCCCCCCCCCCCGCCCCACTTACCGGTACTTCTGAGTCTCCTGTCATGTAGCTGGGGCAGCGTGTAGACTCACGCTGCAGCTGGAAGGAGGCGTGGCTAGCGGCTGTCAGAGATCAGAGTTCCCCGCGCCGGTGCCGCACACACTGCCCCAGCTACATGACAGCTGCACACCGGGGACTCTGAAGTACCGGTAAGTGGGGCGGGGGGTTGAGACAGGAGGATCCAGATCCCCTGCAGCTGCGGGGGATCTGGATCTTAGTCGTCTCATAGTCAGACTTTGAGGTCTGATTATAAGACGACCCCGATTATAAGCATTTGCTCTGAAAAAAACCTCATCTTATAATCGAGCAAATACGGTACTATGTGCTGGAGCACAGGGATACACACTGGTTAGCTTTTCATAGACTGTAAGCTCATACGAGCAGAGCTCTCTTTTTCTTCAGTTCCGGTATGTCCGTTTTTTAATGTTAACATTTTTCATTGTAATAACGCTACGGAATCTGCTGAAGCTCTATAAATGTAATATATCTGGCTGGGATTAATATGAGCTTCCAAAGCATTTCTGCATACGTACGCAAGCTAGGCACATTGCATCACTGGATTGTATTTGAGCCAAGTATAAATAGGCACATGCAATGAAAAAGCGACAAACCTATACACGTTAATTGCTAACATAATGGTTACAATCTCAAGGAGAAATGTACATTGACAAATATGCAACAAAGCAGTCCAAGGTGGCTACTGTCCAACAGAGATACATATGGGCTCGATTTTCAGCCTCTCGATCTCAATGACAATGTCCACAGCCCGTGATGACTTCCAGTTTTAATATGTTTTGGTGCATTGTAAAACTTTTATTTATTTCACATAATATAATTCTAATTGGGACAACATGGAACTATTTTAATAGTATACACATCTCTAATGCTAATTAGCAATCAAAATAACCTCATTCTACATATATTCTCTCTATTTCCCTCTTTTCTTTGGAGAAAATAAATATATATATAAAAAATATAGAAAATCGGAGCACTTAATAAATACATAGGCAAAAAAATATAATCTAAAATACCAGTCTAAACAATTTAAGAAATGCTTATGCAAGGATTTTGAAAAATATATTTGGTCTTTCACTCCTCCACATTTAGCTTCCAATATTTCAGGTCACATTCTTATTTCTCCACAGCAGATATACCAAAAAACAAGAGAGATACCACAATAGTGCACACTAAAGGGTTAAAAAAAAAAAAGTCCCTATCCACCAAAAGCACACAACCTAAAAAGCATAAAAGGTTCACAAATTCAGATTCCCGGGCTGCTGCTAGAATAATAATGACCAAAAAGTACACAAAAAGCAAGACCTCAGCTCATACCCAGCGAGTGTATCTAAGGGATAAATATTGGGGATTCCATCACATTATATGGCCATATATTTCTTAGCCCCCCCCCATGCCACAGTAGTCTGGTGAATCCTATCTAATTGTTCACTGCTTTATTGCTTACCAAGAAACATATCTAAAGCATAAATATTGGGGATTCTTTCACACTGTATGGCCAAGTTTTGCGAGTCCTATTTAATTTTCCATGGTTTCTCTGCACCTTCTCTGCAGACCCGCGAAAACCTAAGGAGGGGCTACACGAGCTGCCGCTCCAGGATGTTCCAGTAAATGACACTGTTCTAAGTATTTTTTTAATCTGTCACTTGTGTGTTTAAGATTATATTTTATTTTTATTCTTAAGTATTTATAAAGCACTCCAATTTTTGGTTTTATTAATTTTTTCATAAAGAAAAGAGGAAAGACACTTATTGTAGAGCCGCTGAGATTCTCTTTTGAGATGTCTGATGTCTTGTGCAATTAGGTCAGTAATAAATTTAAGCAAGCTGCTGTAGCCCCCCCCCAGTCCTATAATTCTGAGGGTTCTTCTTTGAGTTCTTCTTCATGAGGGCCATATGATGCCATGTCCTCGCTATCTGCCTTAGGCCATGCTAAACTGATAATACAGAGGTCTGCACAGACCCCTGGTATAAAAGGACCTGTTTCATAGAAGACACCAGGGTCTGGTATAGATCTGCCGCCCTACACCTGATAGACTTGACCAGCAAGATCCATTGCATATTGAAGACCCCACACCAGTATCCAACTAGGTTGCAGCAAAAGCAGTGATGTTCTTCAGCTGCAGCTCTTGGTTAATAACCTGGAATGACCCTGCTAATAAGCACCACTGTTTGAACCCTGAGCAAGACCTGATATTATATTTTAAGCAAGATCTTTTTTTTTCAAGAACATTTTTTTGGAATTTCTTTTACAATTTCAGGATTTATATTTTGACATTTACTTTAGTAAAAGTGCAGTGCATTAATAAAATAATCGCACTGCTTCTATCTGGATGGGAAATGTAACTCATTCCCTGGTATCAAAGTGCGCGTGTGACTGTCATACAGCAAGCATCCATAATTACATGTATAATGCATTTTTAGATAGTGTAATTATATATGCAAATACACATTAGTATTGTGAGATTAGATTAATATTAATTTGCATGGTATCATTATAAACACACTCCAATTCTCTGCCCCCTCTCGCTTTCCAGTCGCGCTCCAGATTAATAAAGGACATGCATTTTTTTTTCTCATTCCTTAATCAGAATATGCTTTTCTTGTAAATGTACTAGGATTCATTAGGTTATCTGCATGTATAACTGTCATCCCTAGAGGCCCTTGTTTACCCTCGCGTGTTCAGTTGATGGAACTGATTGTATGATCGCACAGTTGAACTTTACCTCGGTCGCTTGACTTCTTCTATGACGGGCTTCTAGGTAATGGAGGCAGGTTAGATAGGTGGATAGTGGATACACAGATTATATCTACAGTATAAGATAGGGCCAAGGACCAAATTAAATTACTTTTACAGCCAGTAGGGAAATTGGTAAGCGGCTGGCTGGAAAGTTCTACTGCCAAATGTATTCACTAACCTGGGAGTTTTTTAAGAGACAATTTCAAGCCAGCAAACCAGGCAAACGTTCAGTGGGCAGGTAACAAAACTGTGCTGGCCACAGCAGATCCATGACCTTCCTGAATGGCTGGATACACCTGACCACAGGTGGCTGCACGTACATTGTTTCTCCGCCACTCCGCCACTGGCCACCACCAATGGCCTTCATCCTCAGTCAGGCCATTTCACTATGAATTATGATGAGCTACCCAAATCAGCTTCTCCGTCAGGCAGGGTTGGGCTGGCACTACAGTTGTTCTACCTCTTGGTTGACATGAAAATAAACTATAAAAATGTGAAACATAAAAAACCAAAGCAAGAGCGGTAGAATTTTTAATTACTCTGTAAACATGCGCCGGCACATCATATTAAAAAGGTTAATGTCTACGAAAGCACAGAGTGCTTAAAGAGATGGATTGCAGGCTTAGTTATCTGTGCTCAGCAATAAATACATACGTATAAAACAAATTAAATTAAAAAAGGCTAAAGAAGTAGATGGTTATTTCAGTATCGTTACACAGAACATTTCTAGGCAAAACCATAAACTTTATCTTTGACCTTAATATTGCTGTAGTAATGACCTCTATAACATACACCCATTGATATAATTTATATACTTTTTTCAATGAATATTTTCTTTTCTTACAGGTCATTAACAAATTGCATTGGACTGCTCCTTAATTATCAATGCTACAGACAACTTATCTTTGAACAATAAGTTCCCCGAATCTATTGATTAGATGTAAAACAGAGTCCTCATTAGTGGAAATGCCTTTCTCATTTTTCATTTTCATTCTGAAAATTGAAAACAAGATATTCTAGTATATGTGATTCTAGATAATAATCCATTTCCACTCCCTGGGGGTTTTGTATGATGATCTTTCCTATGATAAACAACAAAAATCACAAAGGGTAAAATCGATGAAATCCTTTTTTTGTGAAAAATCAACAATGTAAACTAATTAACATTGTCAGAATGAAATGAAAGTTTGGAAGTCTTTATCTTATATTTACTGCTAATGTATTCTATAGTACCCAATGAAGATTACCATTAACCCCTTGATGGTTCAGCTTGGAACATAAAGGTACTAGCTATCATAATTTTCTATAATGGTATAATTATGCCAAACCTGATCAGTAAATGTGAAGATGGAGAAGCCATATAAAGTCAGGCAACATTTATTTATTTATTTATTTTTGTGGAAAAAGGAATAAATGACCACATCCCAAATTGTGGTATGGGATCTTCAACAAAAGTATCTACATATCATTAAGGCGCTATGGTAATTTTAGGAATTACGACACTCCCCATTTGTATCTTTACCTTGAAAGTCTTTGAGTATATAGCCCCTGCCAGGTAGAGCTCCTTTCCACATGCACCTGTGACTAGCCCCATCTTCCATAACTTGCCTTCTGCCCCATCTGCTTGTCAAATGGTGCGGTGGGGGGGTGTAATTGCAGTTGTAATTATAGCTACAATAGTGTAATGAAGTCAATAGGCTCAGAGCGTTGTGCACCCCTTTTCTCATGATACAACTCGGCTTGCACTACCAGTGCATAGTGCGGAGGCTCATTGGATGTAGTTGCAGGAAGCAGAAGATAAGGGTTTTTAAGGTCACTGATGTCCCCATACCCTGCCTCTTGATCATCAATATGGTAATTGCACCAATGGACTTAGATAGGCATGAACCATGGAGGAGGCAGCAGAGTGAGTGGCTTCAACACTGCTTAGTTATGGCATGCTGAAGCCTGGGGTGGGTGTGATACTATATGACATATAAATACTCTTTAACTAAAACCATATTATGTACTTTTACTATAGTGTGATTTGGTCATGAACAGATAGTAATGCATCTAAAAAAAAAAAGATAATGATTTATACAAAGAAATAACCAGACTTCCAGACACCCTGTGCAGAAGCTGACACAAACGGAAGGAAGACAAAAAGGGAGATATAGAAAATACCTATTATAAACAAATGAAACGGTGAATCTTTTGTATCTCCCAACTGCAAGATGCTGTCACATTTTATATGGAAGAATAGTGGAGGTAGGAAAGACTAACAATTTGTGTGAGGAAGACAGTAAGATAAAGATTGAACGAATGACACAGGCGGTACGATACAGGTACGAGAAGACTGAGCCCCAGACATATTAAAATAAATCAACAAAACAAGAAGTGTGGGAAAAATAGAATACTGTCAGATTCAGATAAAGTATTACAGATAAAAAAAGAGAAAGGTATGGGAAATTTGGAAAGAAATATTGTGTAGGGAAAAGGCATTTGCAAATAAACTTGCATACATTTAGCTCATAGAACATTCATTTCTTTAACTAGCAGCAATAGTTTTTTCCCATTAGAGCTTCCTGGACCACGTACACTATACAGCAGACTAATTTACGTAATACATTACGTATTTACACTTTCGCACCATGCAGCAGCACAGGTCCAGTCAGCGACTGTGGTGCCGATCTGCTGCTGGACTGGCCAGTTTGGGCCTGATTTTAAACACAGAAGTATACACAAACAGGCGAGGGTGGGCACCTTCTGGCCACAGATATGCACTGCCAGATATTTACACTCAAATCCACACTTACACACTCGCACTACAATACACACTAACACAAACTCATGCTAGTACGCACATTTACACACTTCTGCTAACACACATTCATGCTAATGCACACTTACCAATACACATTAATGCTAGCACACACACATTTATGCCATCACATTCATACTAACATACACTTACATATGAACTTTCACTCTAACATACATACACACATACATACTCACTCCCCTCACTTCCTTACCTGGCACGCAGCTTTCTTTTGCTTTTACTCTGTCGTCACATAACATGGTAGTGCGTGACCCTGATGCTTTCCTGCCTCGTCAAGTTACCCGGCCTTCTAAGAAGCATCCTGGAACAGCCTGGGGGGGGGGGGGGGTCGCTCTTGTACACAGAGGTTGTGTCCTTATTCAACAATATCAGCTCTCTACCCTTGCAAGAATTCATGCATCATACAAACCACCCCTTTAAAAAAAACTATTATTTAAATGAGTCCACCTGTCTTCTAGGGCAGATTTCTAGGAGAGCTAGTACATTTTGCATTTTATAGCCATATGTATAAAATTACACAATATTAAACATACAATTTTAATATACAAATGGGGCATCATAATTTTTGTGATAGCGTAACATGCCGTAGGAAGTAGCTACCAACAGTGATAAACCTTTCTAATTTCTCATTGCTGTTGCCTGAGCCCTAGACTTGACTGTCTTGGGGAATTTATACATAAGTCGCATACTGTACGATTTGGTGTTTACTCACATAGCTGCCACACGAGAAACCTCAACTCTCTCAAGCCCAAAATATTGAAAATGTTATAAATCACAAAAGAACATTTTATTGGAAACACAGCCTGGTTGCCCATATCCTGTTCTGTCTATTGTACAGTAAGCAAAGTTGCTTCTTTACATACCTGTGACTTCTCAGGTGTATTGTTACAATCTCAGGGTCACACAGTCTGGATCTGACTGCCTCCTAATCTACACTGCTGTAATCATATAAAAGACTGCCAATTGGTTATTTTCCTACAAGTATCTTGTGGTTAATATATATGCCTGAAAGAACTCAATTAAGTGTACCTTTAAATAATAAAAAAGTCAGGGTTTCCATGAGGACCAGTATTAGAGTCCACTGACGATGTGAGCCTCACCCACCAATGTCAGAGGGAGGGCTTCAAAGAGATGGAGTCCCCAGGCATGGTTATTAATGGGTTAATATTTCAAGAGTCTCTGGGATAGCACATTTGGAAAGTTTCCGGGTAGGCTGCTTCATGAATCTCTTATCCATTATCACCATACCTGGACATGCTCTGTGTTTTTACCAGGAGTCTCCAGGAGATGCCGTCCTTCCCTGGGTCCTCCTTTCAGTCGTTTTTTTCTAGGCAGTGGAGCCGTATGCATCCACACCCACTCGCCTCCCATGTTCAGCCTGCTTTACCCTGATCCCTGCCCACATTCCTTCTTACAAAAGGCACTTGGATGCTAGCCCCACCCCCCTGCATTGCTAGCCCCACCACAACATATGGCTACTCCCACACAGAGCCACTCCACCAGGTCTGCACTGGGAAGCTAGTGCAGTTGGTGCTCAGGGGTGTGATTTCTAGAACACTTTACCAGATACTAAAAAATTGCATACACTATTATTTTGACTGATCCATGAAAAAGTCTGAATAACCTTAATGAAGGACAACCTTTTTTTACTTCTTTGGGACACTATTGGTTAAAATATTTTTGCCTTCTTTTGAATCAATAGATGTGGTCATACTTGGAATTCCCAGGGAAGGCTACCCAGGGCTCTCCCCTTTCCGACACAGTGGCTTTGTGAAACAACAGAGCTAGCCATGCATAGGGATGGGGCTAGATCCATGTAGGAGTGGGACTAGTGGACAGGTGGTGTTTATTCACAAGACAATTAGGCATTTGTCTCAAACACTATTACACCACCAGCATACAAGTACAGTGGCCATAATTAGTGAGCACTGGCATCCACCAGTAGTATATATACACCCCTTTGCACATTTGTAACCATCCAAAATATAGTGATGCAACCTAAACAGTAACCTGTTGGATACACAATAAAAAATACCAAAACCCAAGCAAAGCACATTAAATACATACATTCATAACATGATAGAGAAGACCGAATTAATGACACTGTTCTAAGCCAATAAAATGCAGTATGAACTAGAGAGTGTATGTTGCTGGAGAGCATACAAAAGTAAAAAATACAGCTTTGGGTGAAAATCTAGTTTAATAGTACCTCTTTCTTTAGAACAATTCGACAAATTCAAATACAGTATTTAATTGGTTAACATGTGAGCAGTGCCATATATTAAGAAAGCCAATATTCAATTTCCTTTACAGTCCATTGAAATGTCAGGAGAACATATTATTGGGAAACCACTGAATATTAAGCTAAACAGAAAATGCTGTGATACTCCAGGTCCATAAACAATTCCTTGATTGCAATCTCTGCAAAAAATAACCACACTCGCCTAAATGATAGAGAAAGTACAAGAATGAAAAGAAGCATCAGGCAGCTGAAATCAATAAATGAAACCAGGTCTATTCCACTCTCTAGGAAATAGTAATTGGGGTTTTGTGTTGTCTATTAAAATCTCTAATATTTGACAATTACATCCTACAAACCAGCCGCAGGAAGACAGCACAGAATTTGAAACACAAATGCTGACAGCAGATAAGAGCCAGCTGGTCCATTTAGTCAACCCGTTCTTCTGCCTGCTATACAACCTCATTCCATACTTTGTTCTTGGTATTTTCTTGTGCATGCTTAAATTCTCTCTGCATTACAATTTACAGCATTGTAGACAAAATGTGTATGATCTGAAATCTACATATTAAAATGTATCACTTATGCCACCTTATTACTCTGCTGATCCCATTAAATTGCATTAGTAGAAGTTGTTTTCTATCAATTTCAATGTATTATTCTAGTTGTCACAGTCTAGAATTCACAATTGCTCTTGAGGGTTTAAACAGAGAGGTAAATAACAACCACGCATTTTCAACCATTGTTACTATTAATCAAGTACCTTATACAGTACTGTGTAAACATTTTAGGCAAGTGTCAAAAAAAATGCCGTAAGAATTTTTTCTTTTTAAAATAGACAAGTTAATAGTTTATTTTTATCATTAAACAAAATGCAAAAAGTAAGAGAACAGAACAAAAATCTAAATCAAGTCAATATTTGGTGTGCCCACCCTTTGCCTTCAAAACAGCATCAATTCATCTATTTACACAGTTTTTGAAGGAACTCGGCAGATAGGCTGTTGGGACCATTAAGATGCCTCCCTGATGGTATTGCATTATGTATCTGCCTGTACAACTCTGAGAAAATGCATCCCCAAACGTGCAAGAAACCTCCATCATGCTTCACTGTTGCATGCAAACATTCATTCTTGTACCGCTCTCTAGCCTTTCATTAAACAAAGTGCCTTCTGCTACACCCAAAAGTTTTAAATTGTGACTCATCAGTCCAGAACACCTGCTGCCATTTTCTGCACCCAAGTTCCTGAGTCTTTGTGAATAGTTGGCCTTGTTTCCACGTCGCATGTATGGCTTTTTGGCTGCCCTTCTGACCTGACTTCTCTGGACAGTAGATTTTCCGCAAATTCTGAGCTGATGGTACTTCTGGACATCTTTCAAATGCAAAGAGAAGTAAGCATGATGTGTCTTTCATCTGTTTCCTTGGCCGACCACTGCTGCTATGGTCCCCATGGTGTTTCTTCAACAGCGGTTGGACAGAACATCTTGAAACATTTCTGCCTGGTAAGCACCTTGCTGATGCAGTATAACGTTACCTTGCGTCTTGTTGCTGTGCTCAGTCTTGCTATGGTGTATTAAAATGTCTTCAGCAACCTCACGCAATTTCATTCTTCCTACACAGCTGTTTCTGTTTCAGTTAATTATTGTGTTTAACCTACATATTAAATTTATGATCATTAGCACATGATTGGCATAATTGGTATACTTGCTTAATCATACACCTATATGCCTACAAAACAGCATATGCCGTACAGTATATCCATACAAAATCTTGAAGTATACCTAGAAGAATTAATGCTTGTGAAGGCAACGGGTGACCACACCAAATATTCATTTGATTTAGTTTTTTCTTCTGTTCACTCACTTTGCATTTTGTTAAATGATAAAAATAAACTATGAACATGTCTATTTTTGAAAGTATTCTTATTTTATGGGATTTTTTCATCACAGCCTAAAACTTTTGCACTGTACTATAGCAATATTTATTAGAGGTGCGTGACAATCAATATGTATTCAGACAAATGTTCGGATCATTTTTACTCATTTGTTTTCGATGACAAATTTTGTTTTCTGACCTTTCGGTTCAGATAATTTTTTTTTTTTTTAGTCTTGAAACTTAATGAGTTTCCCTCTCATACTTAAGTTTTACTGTATGTTTATATTCCTTTTCCTTTGTAGCATAAGTTACTTCACACTATCTTCACAAAAACTAAGTATCACAATATGCGAAACCACGTGTTTCTTCATTTTTCCCGTGTCGCTGGAATGTAGATTTAGATCAAAATGTCAGCCAGTCACTTTGCAATCTCCTCTGATTGACGTGTGTAGATTTTATTTTTCTTTCTTGACATTTTAAAATTAATTTGTATTGTTTTATATTTATAAATGGTCCTATCCAGTACTAAAAGGGGTTAATATTATGTCCTTTTGGATTAGCTTTAACATAAGTAGGCCCTATGTAGAACAAAAATTCTGACATTTAATTTTCACACTTGTGGGGTATATGAGCAGCGCAGTTATCCCCATAAAATTGTTCTTAGTGCCAGTGCAGAGTTTTGCTTATGACATATCAAGCGGGATCAGTAGAGGATGCCGGTTGCCAAGGTGATTAAGCTTTATATTGTTAGCTTTCAAGGCGGCCTTTCCACATTGTCCACAGCAGAGATTAATTGTGCCTGATCATTTAGTGAGCTGCATTTCAGCCTTTTAAATTGATTTAATCAATTTCCCAAGCAATGCTGACAAAATTATGTCAAACACGCGAGTCTAGCTTCCGTTAGAGTCCATGTTAATTCAGCTGTGCTTTGTGTGTGGGAATTGAGAACCCACATGAAAAACTAATAAGTAAATAAATATTTGTAAATGATATTTACAAATATAAACAAAATAAATACGATCTACAATATGGCAACCAACTTTAGGACATTAAAATAGCGTTAAGTGGACCCACTTTTGCAGTTAAGCCTTGTTTATAGGTAAGGGAAATTGTGTTCTGGGATCTGTAGATGCTTCCTTTGGATGTCCCATTTACTCTAGACCAACTAACTGGATTAGCATTTCAAAATGTGTATTTGGCTTTTATGAGGTCCATTGAGTCCTTAATCGTCTAGGTCAGGGGTCCTCAAACTACGGCCCGCCGGGTGTTTTTGCCTCAGGACATCCATGTGTTCCGAAAGATGCTTTCGGAACACAAGGATGCCTCTGTGAAGTCCCTGCGGCACGCGTTTACTTTAAAAACGCGGGGACCGCCGAGAGCAGGCGCACGCAGTGACGTCACCGACGTCCCACGTGTGCACCCATGGCAACCGAGCGCCGCAATATGCCGGCATATTGCGGCGCTCAGCAGTGAAACAGCCGGCACCAGCAAGCGGCTTTTAAACACTGATGCGGAGGAGAGAGAGGGGCGCCTAGCAACCGCTCGGTGCCCCTCGTTCTCCCCCGCATCAAAAAAAAGAAGACAGCCTTTAAAAGCCGCTCGCTGGTGCCCGCTGCTTCACTGCTGGGCGCCGAAATATGACGTCATATTACGGCGCTCAGCAGTGAAGCAGCGGGCACCAGCGAGCGGTGCAGGAAGAAAGAAGCATCGTGCTCCCGTCGCTGGACTTCAAGGTGAGGGGGGGAGAGGGTATATAGTGGGTAGGGGGGAGAGGGTATATAGTGGGTGGGGGGGAGGATATATAGTGGGTAAGTGGGGAGAGGATATATAATGGGTAAGGGGGGAGAGGATATATAATGGGTAAGGCGGGAGAGTATATATAGTGGGTAAGGGGGGAGAGTATATATAGTGGGTAAAGGGGGAGAGGATATATAGTGGCTAGGGGGGAGAGGGTATATAGTGGGTGGGGGGATATATAGTGGGTAGGGGGGGAGGATATATTTGTTGATTTAACTTTACTTGTTCTTCATTTTAAATATTGTATTTATTCCCGTTTTGTTTCTTCACTTCAAAATAAGATATATGCAGTGTGCATAGGTATTTGTTCATAGTTGTTTTTTTTTAACTATAGTCCGGCCCTCCAACGGTCTGAGGGACCGTGAACTGGCCCCCTGTTTAAAAAGTTTGAGGACCCCTGGTCTAGGTCAAGATCTTTTAACTGGCCCAATTACACTCACTATGCGGGACTGTGACATAGCAATGGTATTGGTGCTGTGTGTCCTAAAAAGAATATGAAGTTATATCCCAGAGCTCACCGTAGAGGACAGCGGATGTAGATGTAAATGCTTGGGGCTGCTGATGTGCTACACCAAGTTGGGCGAAGCCAAAATACACCACTAGTCTTAAACTATGAGTTCTAGACATTCATCCCCATTCGCTCCTATTTTTTTTGTATCCATGTAATGTTTTTCTTCTTCGCCCCTGCTGTTTCCAAAAAACCCTGATTTTCTCATAATACCAAACTTCCTTATTCTAATTTAAGGCAAAGATCCTATGTTCAGATGGTTTTATATATCTGCTAATTAACATGAGAGGATTTTTTTGACAGTGAATCATTACATAAGACATTTGATCCCTATTAGTTATAATGAAGAGCCATTTAAAGGGAGACGTTTACTTACACTGTTTGAAAGGAATTGCCTTTTTAAAAAATAGGTAGAATAAAAACGTAAAGAAAAGGCAGAAAAATGTATATCTTCAGCAAACATTTAGCCATATATAGGAGTTACTATGGCTGAGATGTATAAAAGGACAAAAGAATGAATGAGACAGATGCCATGTGTATCTCTGTGAACACGCTACGTTCCAGCTGATGGCTATTTTCTTGCATCGATTTCTTTGCGAAAATAAAAGGCATGGATTAGTGTTCAAAAACATTTTTGAGTATTGACATGCAGTTCAAAATTAATTTTGCCGGCAGGCAGCAGCGTATTGATATTTTAAAATGTCATTCAAAGTTTCCAAACAAAATAATTGAAACAAGAATATAACTAGTATATAGGGCTAGTGCTGTCAGAGCAGGGTTTTTTTCCAGTTTAACCCTATGTTCTGCTAGGCAGAAGGTACATTCAACTTTTTCAAGAAAAAGGTACTTTAGCTATTGAGATAAATGTCAGGATAACATAGTTGGATGGCACACATTTTCAGTGTGAGCTGAGAACATAATATTTTAGAGCTTCTTGAGAAATCCGATTGCCTCTTGGAGTCAAGAAGGAATTTTTTTCCCTGATGGCAGAATTCGAAGTAGCTTAATTAGGGTTTTTTTGCCTTCTTTTGGATCATAAATAGGAAGGTTAGGTAGAAGGGTTGAACTTGATAGACTTAGGTCTTTTTTCAACCTTATGAACTATGTAACTATGTAACATCAGTATGGGCAACTTATAACATTAAAATGCTGCCTGTAACTTGGGTGAAATATGACATCACATGTTATATGGGCAAAGAATGACAGAAGAGCGAGTGACATAATATTGAGGTCTGGCATGTGGGCAATTGCCACCAGTGCCTCTTTGGCTTGAAGAAATTTGCGTTATTGCCCCAAGCTTTTTTACAATTCAATGTAATTTGCACTCTGGTTGCATTTTATTTTATTATATGGGCTTTCTACACGGTCTCATTTGAGAAATACTATGTAGAGCTGGGCTAGTTTCATGCATACTGAGTATATTGTCTGCCAAATCTTGTTTGGGACACTTTACCACTGGGCCACATGGCTGGATTAGCCCTCTGAGTGTTGTAAGTATGAAGGATTAGCTAAATGATGTAGGTGAAGCTGGATACATCCAACCGCATGTTACATTTTATACACTAGTAGTGTGCAACCGCAAATATTCAACCCGCAGCTGCACAGTGCAAAAGATCTATCACTAGGTCGTCAGTAAATATGGTGCAAAATCAGCCAGCAGCCCATAGGGCATTTGCCAGATGTGCCAGAAAGTCAGTCCAAGCCTGGACTTGTCTAATATGTCAAAATAAACTCTAATGTAGAATTGTTTAAGAAGACTCATGTGTTCCATTTCTTAAAATAACACATTTCCATTAATTACACTACGCCAGTAATTTTAGACTACGTTAGTACCCTATCATTTTCTAGAATTGAACCCAATTAGTACTTCTCTCTAGTTAGTTGTCCCTTAACCATTTAATCTATCAGTATGTGTAGACAGTAGACAGTTTTATTTTTAGATAACGGATATAATGTACCAGTTCATATTGCATGTGTTGGGACTTATTTGCGACATTATGACATTGATTACTTACTCGGATCTTAACAGGAGGTGCTTGGTCCTTTACTACCTACCACCAGAAGAAAGAGTCCAAAAGATTACAGGCAGTAAATAATTGAAATAACCACCAAATCCTGGAATAATGTGGTTGGATTCTTAAATGAGATAATAAATATGAGTTTTATTGTAAGGCATTTGTTATAACATTTTTTTCTTACTCTAATGCGCCATTTAATTGAAGGTTCTTCTTAGCATCAAGTTAAGAAACAAAATGTAATGGTCAAAAAAAATGTCAGATTTTAGTGGAAGATTGCCCTGTAAAGTTGTGATGTTTTAGGAACCTATATATTTAATTGAAGGCAGTATTCTGCAAAAATAATGAGTCGTAATTTGACCGTAAAAAAAGAATGTTAAAATTTCAGTGGTGATTGGGAAATTATTGTTCCGTATTATTTTGATTGTCGTGGACGCGTGTGTTATGTGAAAAAAGAGCGACATCTCTGCTGTGATCTCATTTCGTTTAGATTGACTTATTGGAGCTGCTTAAAATTTTACAATTTGTGCCATTCGCTCAGTTCAGCAAAGCTGAGAAGGCAAAAAATAGCTAGAGGTTAGAATCCACCTCCTCCTGAACATGCATACAGATATACTTCATTTTTCTACCGAGGGCAGTATGTTTCAAACCAATTTGAAAAGATCAAAGTTGGCAACTTGGAAGCAAGGTGATTTTTCAATCCCTTAACTTAATAGCGTGATAAATTAAATTTTTCTGACTTTTCAAGCACTGTTTTTCTGTCCTTTACGAATGGGATTTTGAAAGGTGCAATCTACCGCTTTTGATATAAGTAGCTTCACACATCTGTGCCCACACTGATCTTTGCATGGCAAAGCCTCAAACTGCAGCTATAAGTCAGAGCCTTGGCTCCTGCACCGTAGACTAGAACTAGCTATTTCCACAAGTGCAAGCCCCTGGTAGAGAAACAAATGAGGAAAACCCAAAGGATCCAATGTGATGAAGTAACAAGATTTTTTAGTCTGTGGACATAAAAAATCTTGTATTTGATTACAAGAGTTACACGCAAAGGGGCAGAACTTGTAAATGGTATTTGGAATAATAAAAAATAAATGTATGGATTAAAAAGTATAAATGATATATATACACATACATTTCTAGTTTCTCTCATTTTTTATATATAACTTAAAGGCAGGGTGGATTAAAATTTAATTTTTAAAAAATATATATTTTTTGGTTTTTAAATCGGATTTTTTCAATTTTCATTAAATTTAAATCTAAAGATAGTTCAAAGGTTATTAAACATGAAGTAGAGCTTAGTTATGTAGTTTTAAAAAAAAATATATTTTGTTTAACCACTTCAATTAATAAACATTGATGTTTAAGCAAGTACTAGAATATGTATGCTATATAATGGTATTGTTTTAGTAAAATAAAACAATTTAAGTAGTTGTACAAGCTATTGATTTGTGATTAACCTATTAAACTAAAATCAGTCCTGATATCGCTGTTTTACTAATCCGACAGGTTATTATTCTACATATGAAATCTTCAACTGGTTGCAAATATTAAAGATTATAACTACCAGCAAGAATGAGTCTTTACTTTTAAAAATAATGATTTAAATTAAATCTTACCGACTAGTGATTTAAATCAACTTTTTTAAACCAAATACGCCTTGCTTAATGGTAGAAATAAATAAATCAGCTGGGGAGTATTGAAATTGAAATTTTGTGGGCACCTTCACCTGTGTGATTATGGGGCAAAGATTTAATAAAAAAAACTTTATATGATTTTTGATTCAATAAAAATATTATTATATAAATATGATTGTTCACAGCAATCACACTCCTATCATGCCCAGATTCTAGCATGTACCTGTTGCCTGGGCATGATAGGAGTGTGATTGCTGTTAATCATATATATATATATATATATATAAATATTGTTATTGAATATTTCTGTCCATGTTTGGTGTGTTACTTACTTTTAATAAAAGTGTGAGTAACACACCAACATTGGACAAAAAAAACAATAACAATATTATATATATATATATATATATATATATATATAAAATTGCTAACAGCAATCATACTCCTATCATGCCCAGGCAACCAGTACATGCTGGAACCTGGGCATGATAGGAGTGTGATTGCAACCTCCCTATGCCATGCTACTCCCCCCACTTACACATCCATGCTATCACACACTCATATACTCATATTAATTCCCTTAATAACACATACTTGCTCATACACCCACCCCCTTACCTGAACTGCAGAGCTCTCACTCGTAGACTTCCGCAGGGGCTGCTGCTTCCTTTTGTGTTGCTCGCACTCTCTCTTGCCCCCCCCCCCCCGGAGAAGAAGTTAAGAAGCAGAGTCATGTGAAGTGCATTCACGTGACTCTGCTAGATTTCTCCTGACCGGTACAAGAGATGGTGCTCGCACACTGTGCGACCAATGCACAGGTAAGCAGCAGGGCCCCTGCGGACTATTATTTTCAGCCGTTTTTTTTTATTTCTGCATTTTCCCGATAATGCCCTTTTCAGTCGATATATCGGTGCATCCCTACGAGCACACTGTAGGACCCAATTGTGTGTGTCCGTGCAGTGTCCCCCAGCAGCCTACCTTGCAGTTGCCTATTGTGACAGATAGCCAGTCCTGGCCTTGTGGAAGCTCATTCCTATCACTCTCAGCAATACCAGTGCTAACTGCACATTAATGAATGTTTTACTTTTTTACTTACTCTTTGATGAACTTAAAAATTGCACGTTTCAGCATTTAAGGCTATTTCTCCTGAAGCATGATTAAAAACCCTGGTGGTAATTCACAATGCCACTTCTTCTGTCCTTTAGTGAAGGACAGAATGGGTATATAACTTACAATTACAGAGTAAGAAGATAAAGGCTCCCCTGTGTAGACAATGGTTGACATAATTGAACATCAATGCAGATAATTCTGGGATTTATGTACATTTAAAATAAGATCTATCACCGAAATTGTTTGGATTTTATGCAGCGACTTGTCTTTAATGCCAGCATTTATCCCTGGATCCGACAGCCTGCCAGAATATATTAATTAAGCGCTGGCTTGTTCTCTAAACATATATGGACAAGGAATATACATTTAAGGGGTAAAGCCTGGTTTGAAGTGCAGGGCTTATACATAATAAATGGACAGATGACCTTATGTGAAATTTAAAAGAGGGCTTGTATGTGCCTTTAATTTAGCATCACCACCGTAGGAGGAAAGCATAAAAAAGTAATGGCTGTTGCAGCTAATTGTTGGGGTAAATAACAGGTAATTAATATGTGCTTGATTAAGTTTATATGTGTATGTGTCACGTTTGCTAACACCAAAAGCACTCACCGCAGGAGATCTTCAGAATAAGGAATCACCAGGAACTCAGGATGATCCCAACAGTGAGGAAGCTGCTGTGATAGCTGAAAATGGTGGATACTGAGCTGAAGCAGCGAGGTGCAGAAGCAGTAGATATGGGAGCAGCCCAGGATCAGATATACGATGCCGGAAGTCAGACGAGCCAGGGGTCGGATACACAATACGGATAGTCAGCCAAGCCAGAGGTCGGATACACGATACGGATAGTCAGCCAAGCCAGGGGTCGGATACACGATGCGGATAGTCAGCCAAGCCAGGGTCAGGTACACGATGCAGGTAGTAAGACAAGCCAGGGGTCAGTAACGATGGTCACAGGCAGAGGTACAAAATCAGCAGGCAAGTGAGTAGTCAGGAAATCCAATGGTCAACCAAATAGTAACAAAGCAAACTCAAACTCAAAACGGAGATAAGACCACAACAGGGTGCCTGTGGACAGATCTGCAGGGTTTTTGAATCTGGCGCCACAGAAAGCCACGCCCCCAACCGAGCATCAGGGGCGTGCCCTAAGACGTCCCTCTGACTCACGGCTCCAGCCGTGAGAATTGACTGCGCCCCCAGTGGAGACCGGCGAACCGGTAAGTAAACCTCTCTGGGGATTCCTTAGGCAGCGAGCAGTTTTCATTCTGATCGCTGCCGAATCCCCAGATCTGCCATCCTGCTTCCTGCACCGGCGATCGGGTTGCAAATCGCCAGTGCAGGGAGATCGGGAACTCCGGACCCCACCGCACTTACGTGCTGACGTCCGCCCGCCGGAGACGGAGCCCGAGCTCTCCAGCTCGGGTCTTCGTGACCCGCGAGCGGATTTCCGCACACAAGGACCCGGGACCGCGACCGGACCCGGGACCGCGACCGGACCCGGGACCGCGACAGTATGTGTATATGCATACCTGGGAACTTCTGGGCTACCCGGAGCCTTCCCTTGTGGGACGCGGCCAGGACTGCCCACTGACATCCGCGGGCGGTCCCATGACGGCTGTGGGAGGTCCCCCATGACGACGGGACGTTCCCGCTCACGGCAGGTTGCCAGGTTATAACTTTACATACTGTCGCTCTGTGTCTTAAAGGCACATAACATAGCCTCCATAGTGTAAAAAGACTGGTTGAGGAAATCCCCCTGGACTTACAGCCTTGGTCTTGGCTTGCCATGATACTTCCTCTAGTTGATCTCCTTTCCAAGTCTTTTGCTGATTCCTTACTCATATACTCCCAGATGTTCTTATTTTTTAAAGGCCTGAGGTCAGTGGCTCAGCTTCCAGATGCTTTGGGTTTCATCCAGGACAGTGGCTTTGACACTTACCAGAGCCCTTCCGCCTTCTTTCCGGCTGGTGTACGGTCTATGTGTGTTGGACCTGGGGTGGGACCTCCCTTTCCTGTTCTGTCAGATTTTCTCCCTCATATGCAAATTTCAAAAGTTGTCTGAAAACCCACCTCTTTCGAGGAGGGTACAACCTTTCCTCATAACACTCTCAACCAGCATCCTGTCTACACTGTCTGAACAACCAACAACATTGATAGCTCATCCTGATTCGACCAACTCATCCTCATCCAAGTTGTCTTCTTCTACTCTTTCATTTCCCTCTGAACAGACTAGATTGTAAGCTTGCAAGAGCGCAGCCCATTTCTCCTTTAGTATCAGTTTGTTATTGTTTGTGAGTTTACATTTATCCTACTTGTAAAGTGCTACAGAATCTGCTACATTTGTACATTGTGAGTAGATTCCAGGTCTTTACTTCAGTGGCCTCCATGTCCTCATTTGGCCAGCTCACAATGCCGGCCGGGTATCTAATGATTGGCAGAGCTTATGTGTTGGTGGCGTGGATCTTCATCCTAATATTTGAAAAGTGTTGTGCATTTTTTCTTCACATGAGTTAATAATACAATCTACACTACTGTTCAAAAGTTTGAGGGCACTTGTCCTTGTTTTTGAAAGAAAAGTGAATGTTGTCCACTGAAATAATATAGTGGTGTTTGTGCCATCGCATAATATCACTTGTGTTATTTTATGTATTGTCCCATTGTTGAGTTATATTTTCCAGTTGTGATGCCCAGTAAGGTCATATCTTAGAAATTGTCTTCCATTTTATGTGATTCCTCATTGAATATTAAATTGGAATCATTCTGTAAATCTATGTGTTAAATTGTGACACACTGTGGACCCTCCTTTAAATGCCAAATTGATTTATGAGCTTTGTAGTTGTCCTTGTTAACAACATTCATTATTCCTTATTGGAATACTTAAAGATCATTTAAGTGTAATATTCACTGACATTGTATGACATGTTAATAGTTTAGAGCAAAATACCAGATTACTTTTGAAATGTAACTTACTTTTATATTACGGATCTAGGAGTTGCTAGTAAGATATGCAGATTTGTCAAGTTATATCAAAGGATATATCAGTACATATGACTGTTCCTATGAGTAAAAAGTATGTGTATCAATAATTTTTAGGTCGTTCACTTTCACCTGAGCAAGTGTGATGGAATGCAAAAGGTCCTCGTGAATCCACTGGAAATAGACAATCAACATGTGTCCACTGGAGAATCCAGATGACTTATGAAAAGTACCTTAATGGTCTCTTTGGGAACGGCAGCTTGAGTTAAGTTTGGACAGTACAATGCTTAGTAGACTATTTTTTTACTGTGTATTATGCCAGGTTTATGAATCTATAAGCATTCAATCTGTATTGCTGAAGGGCATCCAAGAGCAGTTTTCTAAGCTCAAAGAACAATTGTTCTTTTGGGACCTACCTGCATGTAACTATAATCTGTGGTCATTCTGAAGGTGGTAAAATCTTAATAAAATATTTTAACCCTCTTTAGGCTCTGATATGATATGGCTGCCAGATGCTAGGTAGTTGCTTAATATTTCATGGTTAATGCAAAGGTTAACTTACACAATGATCTGCAGACCTAAGTCAGGTTATCCGGCACCTATAGTCTGAAAAAACATTGCCTGTCACAGGCACTGCATTCATTTTAAAAATGCCTATCGTGTGTATCTTGGTTTCAGCAACATACTCATAACATATCCAGATGGAGCTGGTTATATATGCTTTATACCACAAATCCACATTTCTGAGAAATATATTAAGTCGTAAAGAAAATTGTGTTCTGGCAACCCAGTTAAACATGCCATTGAATAAAATAATTTCATTTTTGGTTTTCAAACACTTAAGCGCAGAGTGTCAGAGAAGTGAATTCTCACAATGAAAAATATTGAAGCTCTCCATTCTGAGTGCTAGTGGAGTTTTGGGTTAATGGACCCATAACCTTGCTAAAAAATATTCTTAAATATTTATTGCCTTATTGTATAAATTCCTTTGAGTGAACACACACAAAGTTAACCGAGTACCACAAGTATAAGTGATACATTTTTAAAATACAGTTCTTTATTAGAATTCATCAAAGTTGAAATAGATATGTATATCACTGACAGATCTTATCTGAAAGAGAGGTCATGTGCTAAAACTGACGAGTGGCACATATATAATTATGTGTTAATGTATGAGAATGGTGCTAGAATTTGAGGTAATTTATGATAATTAAAAATACTTCTTTATGGTTATCATGTGTGCTGACATATGTGTCAACAATTGTCATAAAGACATTATTATTATGATGAGTATATATAGAATCTAGAGTGTAAAGATATAGGAATCTCACGCTTGATAACGATTAGATAATTCAGTTTCTGCCATCCTCAGATATAGATCATGTCAACTTTTATATTAAGTATCTCTAAACTAATTATTCTGAATGATAACCAAAATACACAAGGTGGAGGGTTGGCACCATTTGCAAGCCCACACTAGAGGCCAAAAAATATAATGTCCCAAAACGTTTGTCGAATAGTGACAATGACAACAATCCTCTGTGCAAAAACGAAATCTTACTGTATAATCGAATGATTCAGGGTGTTCTGGTAGTGGTCTGAAATCTTCAAATCACTGCAGCCTAGGGGGCAGTTGCCCTCTCACCAGTTTGGAGATCATACTGAAAGCTGTGGCATAAATAGTCATAATAATTAAACTATAATATAAGATGTAGAAATATATATATATATAAATATATTCTTTAAGAATAGCTAATACAACCATAAAACCTTTAAAAAAACAATTTCTAGCTCCAAACATAAAACACTTACATAATTATTTTTTTCAGAAATTGCTTGCTAATTAGCCTGACATTTTGAAAATACTTTGTATTATTATTATAAAATGTGTTGTTACATATGCCTGCAAAAAAGAAAAAAATCCAGAAAACATATCTGCAATCACAGCGTCATAACACTACTAACTTTATGGATTGTTTATAGCACGGGTTATTTGTATGATATATTATTGTAACATTGGCTATATATACGATTTTTAGTTTTCTTTTCTTTTTATAAAGCAGCAAAATTATTATTAATTTCTAAATAAATATGAAACTGATCTGAACTTACCTATTACAGATATTGCACATATAGCCATATTACCTGTACATAAATGTAATAATACATAATACACTTCATAAAAATATATTTAATATATGATTTTATAAAATTTTGCACCCAAGAGCCAAAATAATATTGATTTACATCCTCATTGTCCTCCTTTTTTGTTTGTGACTCTTAAAAACTGATATATAATTCAACAAAAATATGGGTTTGCCATTCTGTATGTATCCATTCAGTCATTCAACAATTTTATCCAAGTGAATTGTGAAAGCTTTGGTGTCTGCTAATATTAGTATTAAATAATAATTTATAATCTCATGAATAAAAAAAAAAACGAATGCTTAAGTTTGCATTCAAGTATCCAACTCCCTGCACAGTCTTAATATAAAAATATACTGATTTTTGGATGCAAACAAACAATTATTGACCAGCATTTTTATTTGAGGTTACAAATTATTATTTAATACTAATATTAGCAGCAACCTAATGATATATATATATATATATATATATATATCCTTATGACAAAGCATTTTGTAACTTCCTGTTTTGGCTTTATGTGTTATAAATGTTGCAGCAATTACAGGTATGGAATTACAGCGAGTCTCCAATTCCTTATTCCAATTTCCTCTTCTAAGGAAAAAAAAATGTATGTTGACAAAATGATTTCCTTGAAATGTAGGCCAGTTCTTAGTCATTTGAAATTTTGACATGTGCATCATTAGAGAGTCAACCCTTTTCAATTGGGAAGTAAAAAAATCGGATTCTCAAACAAGTTGAAAAACACCTTCATTTAAAAAATACAGAAATATTGCCTATTTGATGCATCGATTCTTTACAGGCACCTCCGGGAAGGGATGAGGATTGGTGCAGCAAAAATAACATGATGTATTGGGAAATGTATTCATCAATATTTCAGACGCAGCACTGTATTACATCATAATTTAGCACAATCGATCTATCACGATAAAAATCTATGACCATTTTTATGAACTGTACAGGTAAATACCTACAGTATATAGCCCTTGGAATTAACCAGAGACAGAGGTGTATCAATGGAAAAAACACTTCCTATCCCCCACCTATATCCATTCAAGCAGCCTTTGGTGGCCATGAGTGTGGACTATGAAAAGGACCATCCAAAAAAACCAAAACAGTTTAGAAAAAGCATTGAAAAAATGCTGTCAAAAAGATTGTGTGTGTGTGCGTGTGTGTGTGTATGTATGTATATATATACACATAAGACTGTATGCAACTTCTATAGACTGGTGCCACTGGTGCACATTCTCTTGCACAAGCAGCTGACGTTTCTAATTCATCAGTTGAGAGTATTCTACGGATCGTATTGGCCTTTTCATGTACCTCATTTATAATGATAAAAACTGTGGATTTTGAATTTATAATTTACTGATGTATGGCATACACCTGTTCTTACAAGCAGTGCATGATGGGAGTTGTAGGTCAGCTGGATAGATGCTGCACCTGTTGGTTTAAACTGCTATAGAACCCCCAAACTCAGGACTCCTTGCATAGTTGTGTTATAAGCTTCAAATGAAACAGCTGAATGAAAGTAAGCATTTATATTAAGTACTGAAAATAAATAGATGCATTCTCTAAATGGCCTGTCGATTACCATGTTTCTTGGTAAGGTGCCTTGGGATACAATTTAAATAAATAGTGTTATATAAATGCAAGATATTATTATTGGATATCTCCAAGGTTTATAGTATTTATTATCTAGTATATCCAGTCTTATAGTTTGCACATATTTTTTATTAGAAATATAAGTATTTCCATATTAATTTCTAAATTGTTTATCATTGATTTTATTATCCCCTGATTATAGAGAAGCTGACTTAAAATATAAATTAAATGATGTTTCTTATCAAACAGTTATTGCTGAGGATCGTTTTAGGGGCTTTAACCCCCACCAAAATGAATATGCTTTGCTTCTATCACTGAGCATTTTTCTCTGCTTAGCTTTTATTTATTTATTTTAAGATATAGGAGTTGATTCACTAAGCAGTGTGTTGGAAGCAAGTTGCATTACAATGTAATATGTTGTGCCATAACATTAACTACACATCCTGCTGTGGCAATCTGGCCCTTCTCACAGAAGATAACCAACACAGTTTGGACCCTCATAATACTTAGTTAATTAAGTGAGATGGGATTTCTAACCTCATTTTAATGCACCTAATTCACTATTTAATTTACAAACCCAATGAACAAGTGTTATTTTCTATGATGTGGCTGCATGTTTTAAGATGTTTGAGATGATCTCAGCTTAGTTTCATGCTACTCATAAATAAGTTTTTCAGCAAGAACCACCTCTTAACAGGTGACAACTAAAATGGTGGACTGTTCTGTTTGATACAATATAGCTCAGAGGAGCCAGCCAACAAAATCTCATGCGATTGCTGAGAGGAAACAAGCACTCCACGAGCATACCTGGGAACTTCTGGGCTCCGGCTACCCAGAGCCTTCCCTTGCGGGATCTGGCCAGGACCGCCCACCGACGTCAGTGGGATGTTCCCGCCGACATTAGTGGGATGTTCCCGCCGACATAAGTGGGATGTTCCCCCCGACGTCAGAGTTCCCAGGCATGTCCATGAGGAAGTGGTCACACTAAAAGCAGACATAGTAGTGATGAACCGTCGTTGGCATCCATTGAAACCATCTTCTAGCTGGGCACGGTGATTTCACAGTTTGCAACAATGACTTCTTATTTGCTCTGAATGGTGGAAGAGCTATTGGAGGACAAGACTCCAAACCTTTGCCCACTTGATAAAAATTTGCCCCTAGCCACTTTCTGTTGTAGCGCTTATACTGTCCTATAGTATCATAGAAAGCTGGAAGATAAGAGCTGGCATTGAAAAATAAATCAGAATTTCTTCTTAATGGTATAGTAATTGAATGATTTTTCAATGCTCAGCATCTTGGTAGCCATCAGTATTTTAGGACAATTCAAGTGCTTGAATACCTACAATATTTACGTTTAAAATGTGGCCTTCTTGGGAAAATAAACTTGCAGATGCAAAGAATGTAGCATATCTCATCCTCCAGACCCTTCTTGATCTTTGATCCTTTGTACCACTGATCCCTCTTTCTTCTGCCAAGATACTTCTGATTTTTTTTTTATTGCTGTCAGGGAAAGGCAAGCAAGAAGTATAAAACTTGGCATATAAATTGGATAATTCTATATGGCAAGAAAAAAGCTCCTATGCAGGTCTGCAAAGACCTCCATTTCTGGGAAGGTACAAGGCTGTCTGGTAGTGACAAACCCACAAACAAGAGGCTTGACAAGCCTGAATAAATAAGCTATAGCAGATTGAAAGGATAATAAGATTTTTTTTTAAACCCCCGCAGACAGCAAGCTCATACAAAGAATGTGTTTCCTGCATCTTAGGACCCTGCAGGTAAATATCCCTGTGATTATTCAGTAATTCACTCTATTGTATATGCATTAGCTTTTCATTTTAGTTATGTTCATATGTTTTATCTTGGTTTTAACTGTTCCTCATATCCTTGTTATTCCTCTCATTGATGTTAAGTGCCCAACATCTCTCTTTAAGTCCTCTAAAATCCCTGCAAGGCAATGGCAAAAATGTGTCAGGTGAAATTAGATTAAATAGAGCAGTACGACTCAACTGAAAAATACTGCAGTTGTATATTTCTTTCGCAGGCGATGCAGTCAGCATGAAAGTAAAGTAGTTAGAGATATTCAGTTCAGGACCCCTTGTTTCAATTATGATGGAATGAAAGGGCCTTATAGTTTGTATTGGTTGTACCCACCACTAACAGCTTCCCCTGTTGTTGATTAATTTCCTACTTAAATGAACAGCAGCCTAGCAAACAATCTAAGTGATTCGATATATATATACTTGCTCTCTTTGCTCCAGCAGGGAAATCCGATGTAGGGCAGAGTATATTAAAAATCCATCAGTGGCTCAACTGTTTCCTGGAAATAAATTAAGTACTTAATCAAAGTTTACGATGGAAGTATGTCATGGATGCTCTCCTGAGGTCAACATAGAGCAACCTAAATCTACTGTAAGAGTAGGCAATTTGAGAATAGGCCTATTAGTGATATTCTAGTGTGTTGTTTGGGTGCATCAGAAAGCAGAGAGAGTGAACAGTCTCTTAAACAGTATATGTGTAGAATAATATCCATCATTTGTTTTCTCCTTAAGTATTTTGTTTTATTTTGTTTGTTTTCTTGGAGCTTCTTGATCCAAGGAGAAATCTGATTTCCTTTTTGAGTCAAGAAGAAATGTCCCCCCTGAGTGGCAAAATTTGAAAGATAGGTTATAATGGGGATAAGGACTTATTTAATGAGCAATAATAAATGATTACCTGGTGGCTAAATTTTCTTGATCTAAACTTCCTTTATCTGCCAGACCTGAAGGCTGCCATTGTTATCAGTTGAGATATTTTAGGTGACTACGTGCTCAAACATCACACTGATCTGGTTCTTTATGGCAACACTGATACCGTCCTGTTTAGTTCCTTCTTCTATAGGTTTTCAATACTAAGAGTGTCAGGCCAGGTTATTAACATTGAGCCATTCCTTTGCTGACCATAAAGCACCATGAGAACCGATAGGGGTGTTTGTCTAATAGATAAATAACATGGAAGTATCTGAATATATTATATTATCTAGAACTGTTTTAAAAGAAGAAACAAAACAATATTTTTGAAAACCACATTTTTATTGTGATACTTGTGATAAAAAAAATGAAGGAAGTTCCTCTTTAAAGTTTGTGGAGAACAGGTATTCCATGTGTAATAGAGTGAAAGCACTTCTAAAGACTAATGCTCTTTGACAGCTAAATAACATATATATAATAGCAAATCTCAGCTACTTATGTAGCAAATACTGTATACCAACTTCAGATACTTAAACCAGCTACACAATAGCCCTGACATCCAAATAGAATGTTTTCCTATATGTTTCTCAAGACAGTGTACATTCTCCTCCCATTAGAAATAGGATCTTCGGCATAACATCATATTTTAAAATTATTGTTTCATTTGTTCTGTTAAAATAAGTGCCATGGATTATCTATCCTGTGTCAACTAGTACTATTAGGATTATTTCTATGTAACAAACATCATAAAAGAGAGAATTCCTGTTCTACACAAAAATTTCACATTGAGGAAGGTGAAAGCAAATCACCTACCCTCATAATCATCAAAAAAATCCCATTCTGCCATTCCCTGGTCAGCAAAAGATGCCCTCCACTCACAGATTCAGTGTAACACACTCCGTACAAGCACCAGTTAGACTAAAAGTCACCTGCTGACTGTTCATGTTATACATTAATTGTTAGCTCTCAAATTTAGACAGATTATGGCTTCTTTGTCGTACAGGGAAAGCATATTGCATGTAAGCACAATCATTTTAGTATCCTGTTTGCTTAGTTGCATATGTGTAGAATTGTTCAATTCCAAAGAAATGAAGAGAGTTTTCTAGTTAAATTACCTATCTAGCTAATATATATGTTTAAAGATGGGGGGATACTTTTTGCCCAAGGTGCCATTTGGTCAACCCTGTTAGTAACTGTTTTAGTGGCGGGTGAGCAGTCAGCCTAACTGGGGTTGAGTCAGGCCTGGCTTGCCAAAACCGCGCTCAAGCCAAGCTAAAAATGTAAGATGTTAGTGCTTCACCTCTTCTAATAAACTCAGTGATGAAGCCTGATGCCCATACAGCTTTAAACATCTGAAAAAAATATTGTAGTTCTTTAAATCAGTTCTGTATTTACCCCCAGCTGCCCCTATCTTGATTGTGGAGTGCCGAGATATGATCTCTTCTCCTAGTGCTCAGTGTCAGAGCCTTTTAATGTATCCTGTGGAGGCTGAGCACAGTCCTCCATAGTGTTAATGGACCAGTTGGGGAGATGTCATCTATAATCAGCTCATTGAATAGATGCACAGCAGTGGGCATGATTACCCAATCTGCCTTCCATTTTGGGGTGGCTGGGTACTGCCTAGTCCAGCATATGTCCTTGGTTATAATGCTGTGAAACACATTTTTATTAATTGTGCAGGGTAAGGATGTTTGTCTTCAGGCCTGATGGACAACACAAATATTATTTGGGTCATTATAGGGTCTCTCTCTGGTGCTCTACTGCATTTAAGTTAAATATGCACTTTGTGAAACAACAGTTTATTAAGAATGTATTATAATTTATAGATTTATGCTCTGGGGAGAATTGATTATGGAGAATTATTAAAATCTGAACAGCCATTTCAAAAATACTTTGCTACCTTGAATTCATTTGTATGAACGAAACTACTAAATTCTACATTCACTGAAAATCTATAAAGCAATTGATCTGTGAACTATAACTGTGAGGTGAGGCACATTTTAATTGTTTATTCTTAGTTACAAGCAAATCATTTTTATCTGATTCTTTTGGTTTTCATTTATAATTCAAATAATTCGAACAAACAATTTCAGTGATCAAATCAGCGGTACACAAATCTATATCCACATTTTCATACATAAATAAGGTTTTCAATATATTTATGAATTTTTATATTGTCATAAATGTAATGTACTAAACTGTGTGCTTTACATTTTACATTTAAAAAAATCCCATTTAACATTTTATTTTTTTTAAAACATGTTTTGTTTGTGTCATGACACCATATATATATATATATATATATATATATAATCAAGATATCTTGTGGAAACATTGCATACAGTGTGATGTTTTTATTTTCACTACATGTCAAAATAACAGACTTATAAAAGGAAAAAAAACCCATCAATATAGGGAAAATGAAAAAAGTAAAAAAAAAAGTAGTAGTAGAATGAGATGGAGGGAAGGAGTGGGAAAACTATGGTAAGGGGGTTCAGGGAGTTCACAATGTAAATTGATTTGGTAAGCTATAGAGTCCTAATCTTATAAAAAGCAGCAGTGATCTGGTGCTCGACAGTCATCACTATATCAAGTGTTATGTTGTCCATGAGCTTTTGACATACTCTAATAAAGCTGTTAATGTAAATTAAATGCTTATGCGCATTTGATTGACATTTTGATTCCATAATTTTGTTTCCTCCTTGTTGGCATAAATAATTTACATAGTGCTTAATACAATACATATATTCAAGGGGTATGACAAGATGAGAACTGACAGACTAAGACAAACCGATACAATGTATATATTCAAGGGATATGACAAGACTATAATTGACTAAGACAAACCGATACATTAGGTAGCGAGAACCTGGCTCGCAAGCTTACAATCTTAAGGTCCCCGTTCCTCCCTTGTTTTTTATTTGTTTTCTTTAAAGTCAGTTGCAGAAGTTACCCTGCTTTGCACAGCACTGGCTCAAATTTGGTTAATTTGGTTCCTGTAGCTTTACCATTGTTGGCAGGACCTCAGGATAGCAGCGCTCTGGATTCAGTTATCTGTCTTCAGACATGTTAGTCTACTAGCCGGCAGGCTATTAATGGGTAAATGACCATCCCAAAAGTCTTATTCCCCCCTACCTCTGGCCTCCCCCTTTCACAACCAGCTAAAGCGCTAGTCGGCAGGCTATTAATGGGTAAATGACCATCCCAAAAGTCTTATTCCCCCCTACCTCTGGCCTCCCCCTTTCACAACCAGCTAAAGCTCTTAGTGCTCCTATCACTTCGTATTGCCCAGAAGAATTTAGAAAGTATCACAGGCAACAGTGTTAAATAGGTAGTTACGACCTCCTTGTGCTATAAAATTACTGAATGAATAAAGATAAAGAAAAATAAAGAATAAAGATACATAAAATAAGAATCATGAACTTTTGGCTAGCTTTAATTATATTTGTTGCAGAATAAAAAAATACAGAATAAAAAAAACACAGTAGTTAATAAAATACTACTAAAAAGCAGATTGATATGAGTGTAAGTATAACATGCTTTCATAAAAATAATATAACATACATTCCTATGTCCCTCAATCTGACAGTCGCTAGTTGTTCTCTCTCGCTCTCTCTTTATATCTCTCTCTCTGCGTCTTTGTCTAATTGCAAAGCATATATTTTTACTTTTGAATCTATTGTTTATTGTGTAAAATGTTGTCATTTGTCATTCTACTTTAGTTATATTTTACTCCAGCTTATCATTTTTGTCTTTTACTCCATTATCCTGTTTTTTTTCTCTATATTATTTCAGTGTGCCACACAAAGCATCATTATCTACATCCACAGAAAACAAAAGACAAACAGAGCAAGGTCTCTGTTCAAATTAGTTATGCCATAACAAATACTTAGAGTGAGAATGTAAAAAAAAACTGTTAAATGTACTTTTAAAGTAAAATGCTGTTGCCCATTACATCTTAATTAGAAAAGGCTTAAAGTCTAAACCATTTCAGCTCTATCCCACATTCTCCTTGACTGTCAAATTCTGTTTCTGAATCTTGTAACAAAAACATGTAACTGTTTTGCTAATTCCTGCCTTTCTCCAGTTCAAAGTGCTAATGATTTCACACGCTGACAGAACTGTATTATTTAATGATTTGTTTCTGCACAAAGTAATATGAGGTTTATATAAATTTACAGATTTGTTATTAAGCGTGGCATTTATTGGCACCTGCTTTGTCAAGTTTAGATCTAGTCTCCCTTACGGCATTAACCATGACATTTATTTACAGTTTTGTAAAGATTACATTTAATCATATTTTCTTAATGCTTCCATTTATTTGAACTTACTTTTGACATTTATATTTCCTATAAAATAACAGTTAGTCTTTGCCATTGTTTTATTGGAGTACATAATTTTATTTACTTTTTTGCCATGTAGCCTAGAATTATTTTTTGTGCACTCCTCACACCTCTTCAATACAATACATAACCACTAAAAGGTATGGCATAGATAGATCACATAAAAAAGTACAGCACATACAAATATGGCATAATGCTTCTGGTATTGACCCAAAATATTCTAAGAAACTCGGCCAAGGGACAATTATCGCTCTTGTTAAGTTTTCTTTTGAGGGAACTAGGGAATTGTGTTATTAAAATATCAATCAGATGGATTAATGCTTTATCTACAGCATACCATCTAAAAGATTTATGAATGTGTTATGTGCTTAAGATTACAACTGATCCAACAACAGATACATCCAAACACATATCAATGAAATCACAATATGTATTCGGATATATCTCCTGAAGGCTAATGTGTTTTCTAGCTACAATAACTACACTTATCCAGGTGAATGGGTATATGGATACACTTATGAAATAAGCTTATTAAGTTAAACAATCCCTGTTCTATCTCTTCTAACTTTTAAGGTTTGAACTGAAAACTTTCGCTTCTTCCAGAATGCAACAGAATATTTTGGAAACAACAACAGGATATCAAAGAATCCACAATGCGGCTATGATATAACAATACAAACTTTTACTAGAACGTTCCAAATATAAAACAATACAAATAACAGTACAATAACAATAATCCCCACATTAATTGACACACTTACAACAAATACATATATATGTTCCTATTTACAATATTCAAACATGCATGTTCATAGTTACCTTCCCTGAGAGCTCCAGGTTAGTGATGTTCCTTTGTCTCTTTACTTCCTCTCCTCCTCTCCTCTTCCTTACTTTCACTACCTGTCCCTTGATATACTAGAGGGTCCCAATTGAGTCTACTGGGGAGATCCCTGATTGGACCCTGTGGTTGCTGTAGTTACCCTTTGAAGTTATTCCCTTTGGCCAACACCACACCCTGGGGTCTTTACAATCATGGGGCAGTAAAACCCAAAGATCTCCTGACCTGATTCAATATATTTCATGAGAAAACCTGTCTTTCTTCCACCCCTTCATCACGCATATCAGTGTTATCTAAACTAAGATAAAAGGTTTCCCAAATATTTATCATTCCCGGCCACCTCCCATGCATCTTGATTTAACTAGTATTAGCAGAAACCATGATATATATATACACACACATACAAATGCATATTTACACACATGTACATCCATACACCCGCATACACGTGTCCATATATATATATATCCACACACCTGCTTATAGTGTAACACTCTGCTCACTTTGTATGCCCTTTGATGATGTCTGGCTGTCAATGATTTTAGTATTTACATACCAGAACAACAGGTAATAGGTTCAAGATCTAGGGGTGATATATACTTTATCATAATAAAAACATAAAATAGACATAACTGTAATAACTATATGAAAGAGAAAACACAAATCTACCATTACATGTTCTACAGAACTATGGTTTCACAGTAGTTTCCTGGGGATAATCACAACTGAAACCGTTACAAATTCCCAATGGGATTGATTGTTACTAGAATAGAAAAAAATGTATCTGCAAACTAGTTACCATATAATGAAAGACAAAAAATATCTTGTCACCTTTACACCCCTTACTTTTTATGATCCATCCAACTCTGTCCCCAAACAGCTTTACAGTGCCATTTGTCCCCAAACAGCTTGTCTCTGCCATCTTCCTTCCCCAAAAAACTTCACGGTGCCAACTTTGTCCCCATGCAGCTTCACGGTGCCAGCTTTGTCCCCAAGCAGCTTCACGGTGCCAGCTTGGTCCCCAAACAGCTTAACAGTACCAGCTTTGTCCCCAAACAACTTAACCATGCTCACACACATTCATACACATGCTCACACACACATACAGATCCATGTTCACACACACAAGGTGATACCTTTCTATGACTTCATTGTCATATTGACTGTGAAGAGAGCAAGCCGTGTGGAGTAGGACTTGTGTTTTGCTTTTACTAAGACTAACAGGCCCAACAAAAGTATTCTCTAGGCATAACCTGCCTTCCATGCAATTCCAACAGTTAAGCCATCTGTCACAGTTGACTTAACGCTTTTCCAAATAGGTAGCACAATAAGCACTTCTGGTTTGGAACATTTTATTTTGGCAGGGCTTGTAGCAATATGTTTATCATACTTGGTCCACATTTCACACACCAAATTGATGACGGAATGAGACTTTTACAACATTGCGTTGATCTAAAACATGCACTATACTTAGCCTGTACCCTGCCGCGCAATGAATTTCTACCCCATTATCCATGAATCCTTAAGGCTGTTGCAGGCTTAAACATTAAACTGCACAATCATACTCTAAAGATTTGGCATTAACAAACAAATGGACATTTTGCTATCATTATCTTGTCTTGGAGCATGTCTTTAAGTCATGTAATGTCCTCAGGCTCCCCTGACAATATAATTACTCCCAACGAGAAAAGTAATCAGTGGATTTGACGGCAAAATATATGTTTGTCTCTTCTAATCTTTATTTATGGTTTTCGAAATCCTTTAATGGAAAGATGCTATCATAATTCAGCTTTTGAGTCCAAATCCGTTCCTGCTATGCTGACTGCAGTGTCGTGCAAACTATTCTGTTGACAACAGAACAGGTGAAGGACAATGATAATTCTTCTAGCCTTTTATGGTTTTTCAGTGACAGATATAAGGAAGAAATTAATCACACCAAGCTCAATTAGTTGTAGGGATCCACTGACTTTTGGTTCAAGATTGTACCTCTTCAAATATTAACAGTCATAAATATAACAAATATTCGGACAAACTCAATATGCATCTGTGACCTTTTTTTTCAGCGGATGCATCTTTATAAGGGGCCTAGACTAAACTGTAAGCAAATTAAATACAGTGTTCTCCATCGTACCACTGTAAGCCCTATTGTATAGACAGGGCCTTTCAAAGCCTTTGCCCCATGCATACTGGAGAGGCTTTTCACCTGGCTGCTAGGTAAATCCACCTGCTCTTGTAGTGAAGGATCTGAATTGATCTTCCTAGCATCTCCACACAAAAAGCCAAGCATGTTAAGTTAAGCAAGCCCAAAACAAGCTTCCCTACTACCCCTACTTCCTCTCTTTCCTTCCTGGAAATTAACACCTAACCTACCAGTTATCACTTACAACTTAATAAGTAAGTAGGCAAACCAGCCCTCCTTATGACCTCATTTCCTTCTGCGTGGTCCCAGACTCCCGACATCTTCCGGTTCCCGTGTCACAGTTTTGTGTGTCTATAGATGGCGTCCAAAAGGAAGACTGGAGCTGCAGCAGACAACTGTCTCCAGTCAGGCACTCCTGAATCTGCTCAGCGCAGACTCCCACGTGACCCAGCACCTGCGGTTGTGAGAGATATTGTAGGGTAATGGACAGAACTATCCAAAATACTGTATATTGTATAATAAGACATTGGGTGATTATTAAAGTTGTGGTACAACAGATGGCAGTACAGGCTTGTAGCCTGTTTCCTGAGGGTCAGTCATTTTATTACAGCTAAAAGCATCATACCTTTACCATGAACCATGCCTGACCTCAGATTGTATAGGGCAAAATGCACAACTTTCTTCATTACACCCCACGATTTTTAGGCAACATGGCACTTAAAAAAAATCACCACTGTTGTAATGAACAATCTCATGGATTAAAGGTTATTTTCATCTAATGAATATCCTGTAACTCTACATTTTGTAATATCTAATCACAGTCATATAACATATGGTATATAATTCCAGACATATTTCTTTTTTTTTTCATTTAACACAACAGGGAGTTGGTTGACAAAACCTTTCATCCTTGAACTATTTGATTGGATTTCCACTTGCTGAAGGAAGGAATCGAATTCCAGGACAGTAATAGGTTTTCATATCTTAGTACCCATGACACAATTCTGTTTCTCAGTAATACAATAATTGTTGCAATAACTGGGCCTTACGAGGGATCACAGGAACAATCAGCTTATTCTAGCATCTACCATGACTCCCTTGGCCAACTTGTGACAAGAAATGACTTCAAGGGAAAAAAGGAATATTGTTTTCAAGATATTCTGGAGCTACAGGAAAATAATAAAAAATTAACTTACATTGATGTAAGTAGCCTGTGAAATCTTTTCCTCGTTCAGTGTTATAAGATTATATCCATGTACTCATCCATAAGGAACCTTTTTGCCTCTTTATAGAAATATTATCATCAGGAGGGACTACAAGAGGAACTAAAACAATTTTAGTGTTTAGTGATGTATAGAGTGATATGGTCTACATGCTCTACGTTTAACACTTAACTATGGTCTACAGGGCCTTGTTTATCAGGGCAAATCTTTAGTAATTGTGGAACAAAGAGCTAAATTTTAAATAATCGTGAGGAATAGCCCATCACTTTTTTTGTGGTGACTGCTCCACAGTTAGAACTTTATACAAGAACCGTCCCATAATAAATATGGCCCATGATGTATAGCAACTGACTTTTGTAGATGATGAGTGGATCATCTAATCAGAAATAACCTATATATTGTGGGATACACTTTTACATAACACAGATACTTCCTGAAACAACTGTAAATAGTATAGCATACAAACAGGAATTTCCGGGCCCTGTCCCTGCTCGTCCCTATCAGCGCTCCAACTCCTTCCCATGTTCTCTGAGACCACTATCCTTCCAAGTCCTTTATTTCCATTTTCTTGTCCCATCAGTATCCCTGTCTCTCCTACCAGGGTCCATACCCCTCTGCTGCCCTCTCCATGAAGGCTCTACCTTCCTCCCCCACCCCATATATCTCTGCCACCCCCACAGTGTCCATACTCATCTGTCGCCTCTCTCCTCATAGTCCATAAATATTTGCCCCCTAGTGTTCACCCCCATTCCAAATCTACCCCGTGCCCATCCTTCTTGTGCCAATACCTCCCTCTCCTCATCACACCTTTATATTCCCTTTGCGACTACCTTTCATGTTTCCCTCAGGGTGTGTTGAGCAGGACCCAGCAGCAGGAAACACTTCCTGCTGCCGGCAAAGCTCTACACACTGCACGTGCGACAAGTAAGAAAGGTGGGTAGGGATAGTGAAGCTCCATAAGGGGCCTGGGCCTCCCTGGAGGTTGGGCCCCTTGCAGCTATAGCAGTTGTACGCCCCCGATAGTAGCCCTGCTTATACATGTATATGTACGAAGATGCACAGTATACCCACCAGTGTTTTCTACCAGTGGATGACAGCTGCCACCAGTGGAAAATGAGTAATGCTTCTGAGAGAATCTTATTTAACATAATGGACAAATAACAAAGTATATCTGTATCTTTAAAGCGAAGCCATTTCGTTGCATAATTTGGATGATGGACACACATAATATAATGGAGTATGGACTCCTATAGACTGCACCTGACCAGTTTTTGCATAAACTTAAAATGTTACATACTTCTATAATTAAATTTTTTAGTTGGGATTAAAACCACGTTTTATGTTGGAAAACTGTTCCTTATAGTTCCAATAATAATTAAAAAGTAATAATAAAAAAGAGTATAGGCTTTGACCAAAGACTCCACCTAGTACTTGTGATACATCCCATGAAATAAGATATTTACCGGAATATTCAAAGCATATATAATCTAGAATAGACTTTTTCCTTCAGATTTGTACTTTAATTTCAACAAATTTAGCCAAATTTGTGCATTTGTACGAAAATCGTCGAAAATGAGAAGAAACCCCAACGACACAAACAAAAGAAAAAGAGAAACCTCAGAATATATGTGATTCATTTTGGCTCACTCCCCTTCTTCTCCTTATGATAATGAACTGGAACCTTGGCCAGATTTTCCAGCAACCTTTTCCAACAGGTAATAACTGCTTGCTACATTTTATTGGTGTCATGAAATCTAACAAGCGGTAATTAACTGTTGGACGAGAAGCCAGCAAATATGGGAAATGGTTAAGTAATCAAAACTAATAATTAAAAAAATGCAGTTGTGTAGTTTTCATGTGTATAGGATAGTGCAACTTTGCAGAGGGTAGTATGAATGTACATAAGGTAGGGCCACTGTGTATTTAGTATATACATGCATAGGGTACTGTGACTTGGTCAATGCATATGCTTAGTCTCGTGTGTGTGACTGCGTTGTGTATAGGGTAAAGAGACAGGGCAGTATGCATATTTACAGAGCAGGGTCACTGCTCATTGTTCAGTATGCTTGTGTATAGGGTGGTATGACTTTGTATGCATGTATATGTGTTACTGTATTGTGTAGCATACATAGTGTAATTGTGTATTACTTGTGATGCATGTATATAGGGTAGTGTGATTGGTTGTCTTCATGAGTATAAAGTGTATTGTTTAGTGTGCTTTTTTTTCTTGTGTCTAGTCATTGTGCTGTCTGGATGCATAAATGCTACTTTGTAAAGGGTTTTAGGAATGTGTACAGAGTAGTGTGCCTTTAGATAGTGTTATTGCTGTGTAATGTTTAGAATGGTAGTGTGAGAAGAAAGAGGGAGAAAGGATGAGGGAAAGAGAGATACACAGAAGTATTACATGAGATACACGAGAAGTATCCCTCGGAAAGTCATCTGAAGTAAGATATCAGGAAGCTAAATTTGATGCCCCAAATCAAAAAGGAGCCAAAAAACAAAACTATTATATTTTATATATATATATATATATATATATATATATATATATATATATATATGTGTAATCATATCATATAATGATATAATATATAATTTCAAGTTCAAGATGGTTGTCACAGAGTCCTTTTAACACTTTCACTTTATGATCAACAGATCAACATACTGTATCTCACCGATGTACATTTTCAGTGAGCGATTGACATCTTTTTAACATTGCATCTTCTATGAATGTGAGGCGGCCTACGGATGCTAACACCGTTTTTTTAGTTTGTTTTAAAATTTACCTTGATAAGTGTTTTTTTTTTGTTTTGTTTTTGGGAGGTTAAACCAGGCAATATATGCCACAAGCTGTTTACTAAAAATCAGCAGGCTGCTAGGACCTGTGGCTGAAAGTTGGCTGAAGGCAGTTAACTGTCTCTGTGTGCATCAAAAGCATAGGAAAAAAAATTAAAAGAAACAAAAATAAAATGATTTATCTACATTTGAAAGAAAAGAAGACTTGATTCTGTAAAATGCAAACAGGTGTGAACGTTTCATCTGGTCAGGTCGAACAATGTTATCCTAGAGAGATATTCAGCAGGTGTTCAAAGATGTGACCTTCTACACTTATTTCTATTGAAAGCTGTCTGCCGTATATAAAAATGCTTTAGAATTGCATTGCATGTTTCAATTGGGATTGAGATATGTGCGGGGATTGAGATTTGTGACGGGACTGATTGAGGGCAGGAGATCCAGTTTTCCCAAGCATTCAACATGAAAAGGAAAGACGGCACAGAGGATGCATCAGTAACGGAGACTTGGGGACTGAGCAATAGCAATGATGCACCTCACTTTTATTCAGTAGCTAGAGCTTAACCCTTTCAGAAGAACTAATGGGTTTGTAATGAGTTAAAATGACTTGATCTTCCATAGGTGCAAAATACACTTTCATTCAGTAATGTAATAATTATTAACATGGTAATGCTGCAGAGCCTAAAAAGAACTATTTATTCCTAACACTTTAAAATGATAAATGGGTTTGTACTGTGTTAGCCGTTGAGAAAACAGGAGAAAAGTATAAGGATACCATTTATTGGCTAACTGAGAGTTTAATTGCGAGCTTTCGAGGCCAAGTTGTTAGGTCCCTTCCTCCACTGTTTAATGCTTGAGGAAGGGACCTAACAACTTGGTCTCGAAAGCTTGCAATTAAATGGTCAGTCGCATGGCACACAGTGTCAAGGCAGAGAGGCCAGAGAGGAGTCATGAAAGGCTCTACAGACTACAGGAGAGGTCAAACACCCCCCCCCATGTGAGTATTCCTTATCTGAAAACTATTTTCAGATAAGGAATACTCAACATGTACCACTTCTCAGGTTTCACCATTCGAAAGTATAGAGCGTGCCATAAAAATGCAGTTACCAGCCATTTCCAGACATTGACTCTTAAGCTTTAAGTACAAGGTATTCCACTGTTTTATACATCAGTATCTGTTGCTCATCTAGACTTTGGGTATTTTATATATTTGGTAGAATATGCTTGTCAGGGTCTCTGTTGAGGTTCAAAGCTTATCCCAGCACCCAGCATCAATCGCTGGTGCATTGTGCTATGGAACACAGAAGCTGAGGTCTGAAGGTCTGTGATCTCCTTAACTAGTCCTGCTCAAAGGTCAGCATGCACTGCCTCGGTGCCTGCTACCCAGACCAACCCATGTTACGCCTCGCCCCAGCCCCTGGTGAGGCGACCTGGGGATTTATAAAATTATTTTAAAAAAGTACCGCATGGGGGACACTGGTTCCACCTCATATTTTGTTCATGGTGCTATAATGGATTAAAAAAAATAGCTGTTGAGGGGGGGCATTGCACACCAGGGGGTGTACAAGCACTTTCGCCAGTACTCGGTGATAGACGCCCGGTGTAAGTGCCGGCAACAGCTGAGGTTACCAGACAGGCGGATCCGGGTCCCCTGCAGCGCTGCGGGGGATCTGGATCTTAGTCTCATAGTCAGACCTCATTTGAGACGACTTTGATTATAAGGCAAGGGCAAACCTTGTCTTATAATCGAGCAAATACTGTATTATCTTCCAATGTATTTTAGGCACAATGAATTACTGGGTCGCTTAGCAATAACTCTGATATTTTGCCATATTTTGGATTTACAGGACCAAGAAGTTGTGATTGCGTTAACGGATTTTTGTCTTTTTGGAAGTTTAATTATCATGCTTACAGTAGCATGGTATTTTTTTCACATAAATAAACATACATGGGTTAAGGAATAGCATTTTCCTATAATTTGGAGTCAGCATCATTAGCGTAAATTGCTACACAGATACCTGCTGAGAAAGGTTCTGTTTATGTTCTCATACCTGATGTGGTTGTAGAAATGTTAAATAGCAACATAAATTTATCTACAAAAACCCTGTCTGCTAACCTGTTTTCATTTCACAAATATCTCATCATTCTTTCTGCCTTTAAAACATTAATTTGTGAAGGCAGATATAAGCAGATTGTTTTCTAAAATTCATAATAAGGAATTTCCATTATATATACTAGACTTCTGCATTTAGATTCATACAAATTTTAATTTAACAAAATTTGCTAATTTCATCAATTCATATGAATGTCCAAAAATGAAAAGGGACTCCCAACCAAAACACACTAAAGTGAAGCAGAGAGCTCCATATTTTTATTTGCATTTTGGTTTTTGTACCCACACACTGTCACTCAGACTCTCGTTCTTCGCCCACCACGTCTGTGTCCCTGTCTCCTTTCCCGCAGATCTGCTTCTTCTCTTGCCACCTCTTGTTGTCTTTCCTCACTTGCTTCTCTCTTTACCAGGCCTCCCGGAGCACTTCCACAAAAGAACCTCAGAGCACACTCCCTCGCTTGGAGGAATGGGGAGGAGGTTATCCCTATGGTCTCGCCCTTTTATCAGAGTTCACAGAGAGGCCAGAATAATGCAGATTATCGGAGAAAAAGTGGTGAAGAAACGTTTTTTCCCCCTGCGAATCTGCCCTTTTGCAGAAGTGCTCTGGGAGGCCTTGTTCAAGAAAAAATGAATGAAGAAAGAGAAAAAGTGGAGTTGTGGGAAATAAGACAGGGACACAGAAGTGGTTGGTAGAAAAGGTAGGGACATTGAGTAAGAGAAAATAGGAGAGAGAATGAGAGAGTATGAACAAGAGCATGAAAATAATGTCAAAAGGAAAAAATTATAACATGTATGTGTAGTGGGTGCACTCACAAAAGTACAGGTGATCAAGGCTCTTCAGAATAAAAATATTTTCTTTATTTCTTCTTATTTCTAAAAATTAACATAAAAAGAGAAAAAGGGCCAATGGTGCAGTATTTTCCTGTGATTGTAATAGGAAAGTTAGATTGCACTTACAAAATGGTTGTTTGTATCAGGCACTTCGACTCAAAGTCCGGGATTGGAAAGCAACAATCCAAAGGTAAAATAGTCCTCGTGGGTAGTCCTCAACGCGTTTCGCCTCGCGGCTTCCTCAGGAGAACAAAAGTCGTTTCAGCTTTTTATCAGTAATGAAAATTTTATGGTGTTTGTGGAGATTAAACCCCAAATTAGGAAAGCATTAAACAGATGCTGGCCTATCCTAAAGGAAGACGACATACTACAGAGTCATTTACCAGATAGACCCAAAATTATCTATAAAAGATTAGCCAATTTAAAGACCATCTTGGCACCTAGTTTATTACCTAAGATCGATGAAAAGAAAGACCATCAGAATTTCCTAACGGATAAATCTCCTGGTTTCCACAGATGTGGAAGGTGTAAAGTGTGCAGAACCTGTAGCACCCAACAAAAGAAAACAACTGTTTTTAAATGTAACAATACAGGGAATGAATATCAAATAAAACATTTCATTCATTGCAACACCAAAAATGTGATATATTTATTGGAATGTAAGTGTGGCCAACAGTACATTGGCCGCACGACAAGAGAACTTAAGGTCAGAATATTGGAACATCTAGGGGGAATACGGAACGAAAATATAAAACACAGTGTACCCAGACACTGTAATACATGCAAAATGTTCTCATTATCAGACTTTAAAGCTTTAGGCATTGATTTGGTAAAAACACATTGGAGAAGAGGTGACATAAAATCAGCCCTGTCCAAAAAGGAGACGGAATGGATTTTTACATTCCAGACATATAAAAAGGTGGTTTAAATACCGATTTAGATATACTGACTTTTATAGATTATTAATATATTTCATATATCACTTTTTTTAATCTTTAATCCATTAATTTTTTATTGTATATTTTTATAATTAATTGATCAGTAATACATAATTGTATTATTAATTAATTTAATTAATTTAATTTATTTGATTTTTAATGCAAATTTTAGTGTAAATTACTTTATTTTTTTGCAAGATTTTATTAGATACATTTATTTTTAAATGAAACACTTATTTTTAAATGAATTATTTTTTTTAAATAAATTAGTTTATATATATAAGGTTCAAAATCTTTTAAAATATTTTAATAAATATATATCTCATATTTAAAAAATACATATCTCATTTAAAATAAAAAAATATATATGGTTAATGGTTAATTTTTTGCCTAGGGGTTTTTTTATTTATGGTTTTTTAATTAATAATTTATTAATTAATAGATTATTTAACTACTACATAATAAATATAATACATATCTCTCTCTATGTATAACATACATGTCTCTCTATGGATACACCTAGATTAATATTTCCATGTATTTCTCTATACATATACATCACACATCAGATCCTTTACTATACCCTTTATATCATCTCTCTGTCCTATTGTTTACGGTTCCGGGTCTCGGTCTATATATTATGTCAATCAATCAATATATTACAAGATTTTCATTATAATACGTTTGACATATCCCTTCTCCCCCCCCCCACAAAATACTCATGAAACGAGCACATACGAAAAGATGTTTATTGATGACATGCCCGAGAATCGCCGTGGCGATCTTGGAGCTTTCCAACAGTGAGGGGAAATGACCGGTGCACGTCAATCAGGAGGGGTTGGAGACTGAATGGATGTAGCGTCCCGGTTGCTTGGAGACGCCTGGAGACGCCGGAGATGCAGAAGGGAGGAACTGTGAAAGCGTCCCGGTTGCCTGGTAATGACGAAGAAAGCGTGCTGACGACATACCCGGAAGCCAAGACTACGGACGGAACGGAACACGGACAGAAGACATATAAATAGACGTTTAATCTCCACAAACACCATAAAATTTTCATTGCTGATAAAAAGCTGAAACGACTTTTGTTCTCCTGAGGAAGCCGCGAGGCGAAACGCGTTGAGGACTACCCACGAGGACTATTTTACCTTTGGATTGTTGCTTTCAAATCCCGGACTTTGAGTCGAAGTGCCTGATACAAACAACCATTTTGTAAGTGCAATCTAACTTTCCTATTACAATCACAGGAAAATACTGCACCATTGGCCCTTTTTCTCTTTTTATGTTAATTTTTAGAAATAAGAAGAAATAAAGAAAAACATTTTATTCTGAAGAGCCTTGATCACCTGTACTTTTGTGAGTGCACCCACTACACATACATGTTATATTTTTTTCCTTTTGACATTATTGCACTATCATTATTTTTTATTATTTTCCCACACATGTACATGCGCGCCTATTCTTGCGTTGTTTTCTGTTGAACACTGAGAGTTAACCCTGCCTTCATGTCCTTACTCTTAATTGCATTGTGATTGGACATTCTAATCTTTTATATCAATGCCTATCAATACTAAACTGATGTACCTTTTCTACATCTGCACTGCGTAGTGATGTATACATTTATTTATTGGCTTCCAAAGGCTACAGAATAATGATATACTGCCACATTTGTTCACATATGCCCTTAATAATTTAGATTTTCCATACCAGAGGTGTATTTTGGCCTAGGCTGACTAGATTTGGGGATGGGAACACAGAAGAGAATCCCAGCACTCCAAACAGCTTCCAATCCTTAGGTTACTTTATTCAGATATTTATTTTGCTGTATGTTATTTCATTTGTTCCTTTTTACTTTAACGCTGTGGTCATCCTTGTGTTTCTTATTTGTGCCTTCATATACATACGTATTTCCATCCTAGTTCCTGTAGTCCTGTGCCCTTGTTCATATGTACCTTCCTATATGTGTCTTGGTGCCGATATGCTTTTTTATTATATATATTTTTTTATATGTATTTAAATCATATTGTTTAATAAAGATTTACTTTATATATACCTTTGTTCCCTACGTGCTCTCCTTGCAATAGGTTTTGGTGTTTATATATGTACAGTGCATGTACCTCTACCATTATTGGTAGTTTGTTCGTTTTTGGTGATTTTTATTCAGAGAAAGCAAAACAAAAATGCAATGTTTCGGCCAAAAAGGGTTTATGTTGTGCCTTTTTTCCTGCTAACATCCAGCTTCCTGGGGGTTGAGTGCTGAACCTTTTTTTCTTTTTTAACCATAGTTCTATAGTGACTGGTGGTGTTCCACTGTTCCAGGCACCACAGGGAGCTGCCTGACTCAACTGGACAAATTTTAACACCATTCTGACTTTGTTTCTCATAGTCTCCTCCAATTCCTCTAACTTTTCCCTGAATAGCTATTTGCACATAAATAGGGCTTACTTATTTTAAGAGATACCACTGTGCCATATGTAAAGTTCCTTAAAAACTCTTGTCAATCACGAAATAATTCCAATTACATATGTGTAATGCATAAAGTCGCTATTCAATGATATAGTATAGTCAATATATTTTAACACAGAAAATAATGGGTTAAATATAATACACAGGAAACATAAAACAATGTTCCAAAATGATGGATTGGTAGCCAAGGAGACGACTGACATGTGGGTGATTGGTGTGCTCCAAAATATGTTCTGCTGGCAATATTTCCACATTAAAATAAACTCTATTCCCTGTGTAAGTGTCTGGTAATTGAGCTGAATTTCATCATCCTGCACCATAGGTCCCTGTAGATTGGTAGGTTTTTACTGACCACATCTTCTTGATGTTTCATGAAATACGGTTAACTCTTTGAGTATCAGAAAAGCAGAAAAGCACCTTAATCCACATTCTTAATATTCACAACATGACCTGAAGTATGTAGACACCCATCCATCACACCTATATGAGCTTATTTGCCATCCCATTAAACAAAAGTTTGACATTAATATGGAGTGTGTCTGTTGGAATTTGCACCAATTCAGCCAAAATAGATTTGTGAGGTCAGGCACTAATGTTTGACAAGAAGGTCTGGGTCACAATTAGTGTTCCAATTAATCCCAAAGGTGTCAGTGGGGTTAAGGTCAAGGCTCTCTGCAGGCCACTGGAGTTCCTGCATGCAAAACTCATCCAACCATGTCTTTCTCGACCTTGCTTTGTGCACTCGGGCGCAGTCATAATGGAACAGCAAAGGGCCTTCCCCAAACTGTTCCCACCAAGTTGGAAGCATTGCATTGTCCACAATGTATTGGTATGCTGAAGCATTAACATTGCCCTTTATTGCAACTTAAGGGCCCAAACGCAAAAAAACTGCTCCAGACCAATATTCCTCCTCAAACAAACTTTACAGTATTCTGGTACATAGCGTTCTCCTGGCATCAACCAAACCAGGATTCCACATGGTGACGCATGATTTATCACTTCAGAGAACGTGCTTCCACTGCTCCAGTGGATCTGTATATATATATATATATATATATATATATATATATATATATATACTGTGTATATATACACACACACATGTATTTATAATCATAATAATAAACAACTGCAAAAGTACCTGAGTAAGTAAGTATCTAAAACAATTTTTACTGTGCCAGCATTGGAAAGGATATTTTTAAAACCTTTATTTATTTATTTATTGTTAGAATATATTATTTTTCCCTTACACCATAATTCATTTCTGGGAAATGTGCCGACAAGCTGCTACAATGTATCAATGTAAACTATAAGATGAGTTCACCAATGACTACTGACAGAATTCTGGCATGAAGCCTTGACACGAGAATCCTCATAATTGGTGAAAGCCTCTTTGTACTTTTTATGGATACCTTTGTAGCAAGTTGCTGGCAAACCACTCCAGAAATCAATTATGGGAGGGGGGGGGGGCGACAAAACCCCCAAAACATCCTAACACAGATGAAAAGGTTTTCAAAATAGCAACCAACATGCTAGCATCTATTCAAAGGGACATTCCAGCCATTATATGCACTTTAATGCATATGATAGATACATAGTTCCTTTAAATGGGTTTCCTTTAGTAAATTATTATTATTAATTGTTTTATATAGCACCATCAAATTCCGTATCGCTGTACAATGGGTAGACAGGACATAATAAGTAGTATGTAACATAACAACATGATGTACAGAAACAACAGGTGAGAAGGGCCCTGCTCAAAGGAGCTTACAAATGCATGTGGGATTCTGAAGCATCTCCAAAATGTATGGCCCCTTTACCCATCTTTAGGAGACACCTCTAGCACTGGCTTGGTCAATGCTGCCGCTGGAGTCTGACAATGCAAATCTTCATAACCAAAAACATCTGAATAGTCATGGCTCTAGAAGGAAACAACTGATATATTCTTCTTATTATTCTTATTCTTATTATTGTATATCGGACCAATAATGAATTTACATATATTTAATGGGTATTACAAAACTAGAATTCACAGACTTTGACCAACCGATACATTAGGTCAAGTGGGTCCTGCTTGCAAGGTTATACTCAAGGGAGAAATATAAGGTATGGAGGAAGAGGAGAGAGAGTTCCTGATGTTCCTGAAATTAATCCAGATTGTATCATACTAGATAGATACACTTGATCTTAACCCTAGCACAAAATCATATGAAACAAACAAAATGGCGTAAAACATCATTATACTTCTTCCCTTGCTTTCATTATTACTGATTCACCTTATACAATGAAACACATAAATATGCGAGTCATAGCAATCTTGTATAAAAATTGTATGCACTGGTATAGTTTTAAAATACATTAATTAAGGTAAACTCTGTAGGTAATTCATAAATCAATTTTCTTTGGTAGTGCAAAATCAATCAATCAGTTTTTACCCATCTAGTGGGTACAATTATCCTTTCCAATCCCATGAATGTCATTGTGTTGAGGTTATTATTATGCAAAGATTTGTAATGTTAGACTAAATTAAATCATAATACCCCTCTTTGGATGCTACAAAAGTACTAATTAATTCTAAACATCAACTGTCTAAACGGTTTTCATATATCACAGCCTAAAAAGTATGAGATACTATATGCTAGTTATCCCTGGGTTTTTTTAAAATAGGGATTAAACCATAAATCATGTTGTGCTATCTTTAATATACTTGTTTGATATGTTTAAATAAAATAGATAAATTAGTTTGCATTCTCCATGAGCTAATTTATGTTACAGATAATATTCATATAGTACTATTTGCATTTTAAGTTGTGCTCTCAGTGAAGCCAGAAGTGAACCAAAACCACTATCCCTCCTAGGCTTATTAATAGCAAGTGAGCCTTCACCATGCTTATCAATAACATATGAAACACCTCTGGTTCATCATTTACATCCCATTCTGAGCTAGCTTGCACATCACTTCTGTCATGGATACTCTTATGGCTACCCTTCTGGCAACTATGTCGGCACCCCTTCTTCCCACTATATGCATTACTATTGCTGGGGTGTTACTGGTATTCAATCTTCTGGTGCATGGCTTTTCGGCCTTTTGGCTAAGATCAAGTGAGTACCTGTGAGAGAGGGAAAGCTTGGTCCTCTGGCCTTAGGGCTGGGGATGGCGTCAGAGAGCCTGAGGTGTTATAGCGTCCCCTAGCATGGATCCACTGGGGTACTCGGAACTGTGATGAGTGTGTTTGGGGGCACACTTTTTTTTTCCACTTTGTACGTGTTGATAAGCACATTGTATTCACCTTGGATCCCCTCATGATGCACAATTTTTTTATACCCATTCTTAAATTGCCCCGGCCATTCGCTGGTGGTGGAGGGTAAATTTTTTATCTTACCAGCCATTGGCTGGGTCCTGTGGCTGGGTCCTGTGATACTCTTACTGGCACTTATTTTGGCACGTATTCAGAGCATGTTTGATTCAGATTTCAGATGAGTTAAGCGCCATTGCATCGCCTGAAGCTACAGTGAAGCTGAGGCCCTGAAGACTCAGTCCAGTATTGGTGGGTGAGTAGTGTGTGCCTTCTGGCCCCCACTTGCCTTAAGAAAGTGTAAGCCTCTGTGCTGCCCTTGTCGCTTTTTGGCCTTTTGGCTAAGATCAAGTGAGTACCTGTGAGAGAGGGAAAGCTTAGTCCTCTGGCCTTAGGGCTTGGCGCTGTGCACTGGGTGAACTTGTGAGGTTAAGCACACTTCCCTTTTTACGTGTCACATGCTGGTAAGCACCTTTTGCACCTCCGACCCATTCATGCACTTTTTATTTTTGTATGCACTAGTCCCAGCCTTTTGGCTCGGTGTGCGGTGCATATGGGAAATTTTTTTATCACACCAGCCGAAAGGCTGGGGTTTCCTTGGAGAGCACTTTGTATATAGTTTTTTTCCCACACAATTTGCACTGTTTTTTGCACAGAGCACATGTGGTTTATTAATACGAACGGAAGCAGAAAGCAAAAACGGACGGACACAGTACTTAATTGTTTTTGACACTGAAAAGCCATGGTGGAGCCGGGTCCCCTAAAAAGGTCTGTTTTTTCTGGCGAGGAGGGGAGTTAGGTAGCTCTTCTGAGCGCCCCCCCTCCTCTAAACGAGTATTTCAGTGGTCCCAACCCTTGCACGGAGGGACCAAGAAGATCCGGCCCTCCTTATGGCCGGAGAGGGAAGGAAGGAAGTGCGAAGAAAATGAAGAAGGGGACCTGTGGCCTTACGGCACTTTGGCACTTTTTTTTTTTTTCACAGCGAAGCACTGACCTTGGGGCTTAAAATTATTTTAATTGGGGTAAGCCTCGGTGCGGCCCTTGTCAGGGCGGTAAAGCACTGTATTGCTCAGCTTATATATACTACAGTGCCACCGAGGTTCTCAAAGAGCTATGTTTCCTGCTGTCTTCGACGCTAGTCCTGCCTCCCGGTGGCCATTGGGAGAAGGAAGGATCGCCTGGTGGGTGTACCCAGTCGGGGTACAGGTTGTTCCTGTCACACTGGTAACAAAGGGTCTGTGGATTTCTTTTTCTTTCTTACTTTTTGTAGAGTAAATCTAGGGTTATATCCTATTTTAGGGTAGCTGATGTAAGAAACCTTTACTTAATGTAAGGAGCATTTACTTTCCTGAGAGGATGGTGAGTAAGTGGATCAGCCTCACAGCAGAAGTATCTTGAGGTTCACAGAACCACTGAGATGTTTTTTCCTCATTTTTTGAACCTCTGTTTTATGTTTGTGTTTTTTGGGGAATTTTAAAGATAGTATTAAACATTTTTTTTTGTTTTAGAGTGATCTGAGGTAGGATTTTTTCAGTATAGTTAGCTGCCATGGTTTTTGTTTGTTTGCATTTGCTAATACTGTTATTGAACTCACGAATGCTTAACACGTGTACCCACCAGGGCCGGCCCAAGGCAAAATGCCGCCTGGGGCGAATTTTAAAATGCCGCCCCCCCCCCCATTATCTACCCTTCCTCTCCCTCCGTCCCTGCCGCCCCCCCCACTATCTACCCTTCCTCTCCCTCCGTCCCTGCCGCCCCCCCATTATCTACCCTTCCTCTCCCTCCGTCCTCCCCCCCTTGTACTTACCTTTCAGCAGTCCTGCGGCGAGTCTCCCTGTTCGGTCTCGGTGCCGGCTTGTAATGCTGAGCGCCGGAAATCTTCCGGCACTCAGCATTACAAGCCGGCACCGAGACCGAACAGGGAGACTCGCCTCAGAGGAGAGAGAGAGGGGCGCCGAGCGGGTACTGACAGCTTGGTAAGCGAAAACCACTCGGCGTCCCTTTCTCTCTTTCGCTTTTTAAAAAAAAAAAAGGGCTTGGGGCGGCAAAGTGCCGCCTGGAGCGGTTGCCCCACTTGGCTCCATTGTCGGGCCGGCCCTGGTACCCACTATGACATTTCAGTGGTTTTGCCGTTGGTTTTCACTTGTTTTGTTGGAGGCCCTCCTCATTATCTTAAATTTGTAGGAAATGTACAAAATGTATTATAAATAAAACTAGTATGAATGAGAATGCACAAATCTAGTGACCACAAATAAAGCAAACGTTAAATTTAATGCAATACATACTTTTAATTCAATACAGACTTTTATTAATGAAAGATCTGACTGTAACATTCTGTGGATTTAAATGCTGTATCTCTGAGTTTTAGACTTGATGTCTGATGACCAGATTATTTTAAACTTGACAAAACTAACAGCTGTTGCTAAGATTTATTATGGAAATAAGGCATTGTTCATTATTTGGTATTTACATTTAATTTGTTCATGGGCTATTATTATGCATGTATGGACTTGGTACAAATTTAATTCAATATATTTTATTTTATATAAATAATACATGTAAGCATTTAATCAGTCCTAGTTTACTTGTTTTCAAGGAAAAAAAATCAATTAATGTATAAAAATGAGCTGAACCCCCTCATCCCCTCTGTTGTAACATCTGCTTGGCAAAAAAACTGCTAGAGGCATTTGATAAATCTTGTACAAAAAACACGCCAAAAAATCTAACAACTATTCCATTTGTTCATAGAAAGAATGTAGGAAATATTAGCCTATGTATTATTTGATGTCTAAAAATCATATATTGCATTATATAGCATTATCCATAATAACTCATTTCTCATGCATTATCAGTGTTTTAAAATGATAGAATTCACATCTTTCATATACCTCAGTGTAGTACTATTAGGTATACCATGGTGCATAGATGACACAGACAGTTTAGGGTTAAACTGAGCTACCAGAGAGATCTAAACTTTTGCCTATTCTTGTAAACAGTGGCGTCGCTACAGGGGGGCAATTTGGAACCCAAAATTTTTGACGCGGAGGAGAGAGAGGGGCGCCTAGCAACCGCTTGTCCCCCCTCACTCTCCTCCATGAGGCCTCTACCTCCGCCTCGGTGCCAGCGTTTCATACTGAGCGCCGGTATATGACATCATATCCGGCGCTCAGCAGTGAAGCAGCGTGCGCCGTGGCAGAGAAGGAAGACAGAAGCCTCGTTCTCCCACCGCAGGACTTTAACCCCTTGATGACAATTGCCGGTCCGGGCACGTCACGGAAAAACATGTCGTTAACGACAAATGACGTGCCAGGACCGTCATTTGTTAAAACGGGTAAAAAAAATTGATCCGTGATCGATTTTTTTTTACCCAAACGGCGTTGCTGTAATGCCTCGACCTCGAGGCATTCAGCAACGTCACGATCGGCATCAGGGGCCATGTCTGGCCCCTCCCCGGGCGTCAACATCCGCCATACAATGTATGGCGGCGGACGCCCGTTTTAAAAGCGTTTAGGAGGCGATCAACGATCACCTCCTAAACTTAAATGGTGTCGCTGGAATGCCTCGATCAGGAGGCATCCAGCGACACCAAACACTTACCTTAGGATGGACTGTGACCGCTCCGGAGAGTGGTCACAGCCGCAGCTGCCGGTGATCTTCGCCATCAGCAAGATGGCGGCGGCCCGGGAAAAAAAACAATAAAGACGAAAAAGTTTGCTAGAGGGTCTCCAGACCCTCTAGAGAACTCTGGCTCCACTTGCAGGTTGAATACAGGTACTGCATTCAACCATGCAAGTCAATGGAGCCCAGCTTTCTAATCACAGTGTGATTAGTAAAAATAAATACAAAAATAAAATAAAATTAATAATAATTAGAAAAAAATAGTAAAAGAAACAGTACAATGTAAAAATAATTTCCCTCTGATGTCACTATCAGGGGAACCTTCAAGCTGAAAAAAAATGTTAAAAATGTTTTAAAAAAGGCGAAAAAAAATTAAAATATATATATAAAAAATATATTTTTGTGAGCAAGTCCTAAAATTGTCAGTGATGTAGATTGTGTCCTGCTGTTTGTGTGTTTTTGGTTATCAGTGTACCAGAGCCTGTCCTGGGGGGTGTGTGTGTATAGGTGTTGGTGTGGCAGAGCCTGTCCTGGTGTGTATGTTTGGATGTGGGTGTGGCAGAGCCTGTCCTGGGGTGTGTGTTTGGGTGTCCGTATGGCAGAGCCTGTCCTGTGTGTGTGTTTGGGTGTCGGTGTGGCAGAGCCTATCCTGTGTGTGTGTTTGGGTGTCGGAGCCTGTCCTGGTGTGTGTTTGGGTATTGGTGTGGCAGAGCCTGTCCTGGTGTGTGTGTTTGTGTGTCAGTGTGGCAGAGCCTGTCCTGGTGTGTGTGTCTGGGTGTCGGTGTGACAGAGCCCGTGTTGGTGTGTGTGTTTGGTTTCCTGGCACTTAACTTACAGTTGGAATTATTTAATTTATACTTATCCAGAGATAAAATGCCCTCCTGAAGTTGTAGTGACTTCAAGGAACAAAACATCCAAGGCCCTGAAATCATTTAGTGGAAAAGTTAAGGTATTGTTTTATTTATGCTATAATATTTATTTCAAGGATTAGTCGTACTAAATTGTATTATGTTAGTCCAATAACTAAAGTATCATTCCATAGCACATTACTTTTGGCAATATATATATATATATTATTTTTTTTTCTCAGTGGTATGATTTAATGGTGGAAATTATGAATGCCCCCCCAGTTTGACTGTGGTATCTTGTGTGCCCCCCCTATATATTGTTTCTAGAGTCGCCACTGCTTGTAAACCATTTATGGAGTTATACACCTTTACTGCATTATTATACCTCCTATAAAATGTATTATTGTGGGGGTGTCAATACATCTGGATGTGAAAGTATTGAGAGTTAATGACAGACCAGTGAAATAGATAACTTTTGAAACAATGAAAGTCCAGGTCAGAACTCTATGGAAGTACCATACTCCCCCCCAAAAATTAACTTTACCAAAACTTTTAAGGTTCGTGTGTGGCACAAGCAATATTAACATACAACCTTCCACTTACCTTTGTCTGAGGTGTGTGTTGAGTCCAACGAAATATCAAAACCAATGGCCCAACTTAACAGAAACACAACCTGCACCACTGATACTTTTTGATTATTGGAAATGCGGAAAAGTAAGTCATTAGTTTAAATGGTTGTGTGTCTTCTTTTGGGATCTATTCACTATTAAGTATTGTTAAGGGTTGACATGGCTTAAGTTGCAAGCTACAACTTGCGAAACAACTTGTGTATTCATGAAAATAAGAGATGTTTTAGTTAATGCAAGCCCTTATGTTTTCATATTTTTCTTCTTGCAGTTGAGTTCATGTGAGTTGATTTACCGCTTGCATGCCATCGGCTGCAACTTGCAAAATTCCTCCCCGTGCATTAAAATTAACAAAAATATGGGGATTCCCAAGACCACCTCTTTACCCACCTTGCATGCAGTGCTTAAAATTAAGAGACAGAAAACCAAACCTATACACCCTCACCTTCTACCCCCTATAGAATGAGATGAGGGCATTAAATATTAAAAAATACATTTTATGTGGAGCCTACCTATGCCTCTGTTCACTCCCTGGCCCCTCAACATTCAGCAAATTGCTCATTGTCCCTCTTCTAATCTTTTAACAGAAATAGTATAAATTGGCAACAGATAGATTAAGTTTTTTAAAGGTTTGAGTCATATTGTGGTGTCTTCTTACAAAGAGCTCATGCTTTGCCATTGTTCCAAACTGTATTAATTATAATTTATCAGCTCCCTCTGTTATCCGTGACACACTTCAGTTCAAGACGCTGTTAATTAAATTATTTTAATTAACATAATTTGGTTTTTAACATATTTAATTCATCCATAAAATCATTAAGGAAAATCTAGACAGAAAACGGATGTTATTTTATTTTTAATGATGCTGAGATAATCAGATTGAATATACTTCTTCTTATTAAGACTACAATGGATCAAAGCAGCATTGTTTTACCTAAAGGCTGTGCTTGCGAAATCAACAAGTCATTAATGATCATTTAATGTTTAAGTAACACAATTAACTTTTATTAAAATTAATTTAGGTAGAGTGCAAGGGAGTCTTGTTGTGTCAGTGGAGACGAGGGTGGAAAAACAGGGCATTATTTGCAGACTACTTTGTAACCAAGCTGTATGACAAAGATATTTTATCTAAGACTCTTCCCAAATTCTCCAGGTACATCCCTCTAGAATATGTTACCCTAATTAAAAATAAACTATATAATAATCCCTCACAGCAAAAATGAAAGGAAGAGAGGAGAAAAAAAAATATTTGCATTACAATTAGAACTCACTTGCCTTCTCAAGCAAGTTTGAATAATAACTAATTGTGTTTGTTTATATGGTTAGAAATCCAACCTAATACAGTTTGAGACATTAGGGAGATATTACAAATTTAGTTGCGTTCCAGGATTCTACTCTCAGTTTACTGATGTAAATAAGCCCTCCGAATGTCTATGACAATGTCTCCGGGCTTAGCTTTACCAACACTTTTGAAGTGACTTTAAGATTGCTAAATATCTATGTTATAAGGTAAACCTTATGAGCAAGAAATATTTTATTTGAACAAAATAATATAAAAACACATCTTATGTGGTTTGAGAACTAGTTGTTGTGGATCACTAGGATACTCATATAGAAAAGTGAGATTGTCCCCCCAATAAGAAAGCAATTAGCACTAGCTCCAAGTTTGAGGTTGGGATAAGTCCAGTGACATTAAATATGATGTATTACACTCTCATTAAAAAAAATCTCTATTTTGTTGATCTTTGCAAATAACTAAGAAAATATTTATAATAAAGGTTTTTATGTTAATAATAAAGTGCATGCAGGATGAGTGTTATCATAGACATAGTTTGTCTAGGGCACTGTAAACCCTAGGGCTGACCCTACTTATCATGCAGTATCTATGATTCAACTTATCAGCTCCTCTAAGCTACTTCCAATACTTACAGTGTCCATGATCCAACCCACCCCGATAATATAAGCTGCCATCGGTGGTAACTCAACACCACCATACAATCATCTTTAACAGTCTTATCCGACTGACATCATAAAATTGATCAACCTGCCTTGATGTTTTAGGATTGATCTATCCATCAACCTTAAAGTGGAAGTGTCCTCTTTATACCTTTTAGCAATACTACATTAATTAATTAAAACTAGTATGTTAATATTTATATTAATGTCATACACATTTTTCTCCTAACCCCTCTCTTATAAAAAAGTTTTCAGATCCAATCAACAGCCATGAAAGGGTAGTAGTAACTTAACAAAACTGGGGGAATAACATAAGGGGTGAGGAATAAGCCGGAGAACAAGAAGTTAAGGTGGCTGCTCCCATGGCATACACATACAGTGGCCTAGTATATACATTGCTTACTTTAATTTACTAAAATAATACTACATTTACATGTACATTTACCACATAATATAATTTAACATATAGGGTCATAAACTGAATTATTTTGGAAAGTGACAGATCTGTTTTAACTAGACTTGTGCATTCTTATTCGGGCGAACATGAAAGGTGCGTTTTCATTGTCCAACCCGAATACCGATCATACGAACATGGCGGCCGCAAAGAGTATACGAAGACACACAGGAAGAATCTTTATGTTCGTCTTCGTTTAGTAATCTTCCTGGTCCCTTCCCCATCTAGCCTACCCTATCTACGCAGCATGGCAGGGGTTAACGGGAGCGGAAATCCGTAGATTCGCCGTCAGGAGTTAAAGACCTTTAACTCTTGGAGCGGGGAGACAGGCCAAGTTCCCTGCCAGGAGTTAAAGGGCCATGCAAGCAACTTGGCATTGGTTGATGCCAGAGGAGGCCCCTGCAGGTGACCAATAGACTCACTCTCAAGGCCCTTTTACTCCTGATGGTGCAACTTGGCCCCCCGCTCCAAGAGTTAAAGGGCCGTACAAGCGGCTCTATTGGTCGTTTGTACGGACCTTTAACTCTTGGAGTGAGCAGACCAAGTTGCGGCACCAGGATTTAAAAAGTCTGTACGAGCAACTCTGTTGGTCGCCAGCAGGGGGCTCATCTGCCATCAACCAATGAAGTACAGCTGCACTTCATTGGTTGATGGCAGAGGAGGCCCCTGCCGGCGACCAAGAGAATTGCTCGTACGGACATTTAAAATCCTGGCGCTAAAGGTGCTACGTAGTGCGTACCGCGTTAACCCCGTATTAACCCCTTCTACAAAAAAAACGAAGAAAAAAAAAATGTACACGAATATTCGCTCGAACCGAACATAGGAACAGGCGAATCCGAACCCCCCCCCACGAAGACGAACACGAAGAGTTGGCCGGCGCCCAAGTCTCGTTTTAACCATTGTTCTATTCCTTTGTTTGAAGTTTTACGCAGGGAAGCAATCAGCAGAGAGATACACAACATGTATAAAGTTTGATTAAATCTAATTCTGTGTATTAATGAGTTATACATGCACTTTGCCTCCCAATCTCTATTTCTGTAATATATACATGTCTAGACAAGCATATATTTGCACGCTCCAAGTTCTTCAGCGAAACTCCCTAGGGGGCCAGCTGCATTTGTTTCACAAAAGTTTATTTCGATCTTTTTAATTTTGTAAGAAATGTACTAATGAGGTTTTCAGAAAAATAATAAAACTCTCGGTGGAGCAGGATCATACTGTTCAATGCCATTTAAATGTCATTTGTTAGTTATGCTATAAAAATGGGTAGAGTGGTTTAATGACATCTTCATATTTTACTATCTCATTGAGGTTAGTTCTGTATTTCAGTTTCAGTGGGATGTATGCTTAGGGAGTTGGCCATCTCTGTAAGAAGTTACTTTTCATAAAATGGCTTAGGTTTTGCTGCATGAAGAAGGATAGAAAAGATTATTAAAGAGACAGCCATGATAATATAGGTCACTATTTTTCAATGATTGGGGCAAACATTCCCTCCACTGATTATTTACAGGGTAGACGACTTGCTTAGTAAAATGTAACATATTAACTAGTTAAATACCATTATACACCAGGCTATAAACATTCAATGGGTTAATACACCACTGGATTCTTTTTTTTTCTTGACGTGGCAAAGAATAAAGAAACATAGTATATTACATTGTCTTTAGGGTCTGTTTACTAAAGGTCAAGTACAGGTGAGTGGAGCTCTCAAGGGCTAACTTGCGCAAGGTACACAAAATGTCTTAAGTGGCACATTCACAAATGCCAACTTGTCAAGAAGAGTTGCTTAGCTTGACTTAACTCAAAGGACACAAATGTGAGTTGTACTCATTTTTCACATTGCCTTCCGGTGATTCACACATTTCAACTATTTTCCTAAGAATGACTTGACTTGATCCAGAAGTGACTTAAAGACTTGACTTTACTAGTAACTTAACTATAAACAGACCCGCTGCTCACACTCCATGAGTAAAATGGATTTATATATTTACAGGGTGAACATATTATATTCCTTGGCAGTCAAGTTGCTGAACACAGCTTAATTTTCTATATATTAGCTATACATATAATTTTATCACTTATAACCAAAGTCAAACCACTTCTGGAAAATAAGGTACAGTGTATTTTTATGTGAAATGGGCACTGAACATTTATTGCATCAATTAAAAAAACAATGTGCATAATTTACTTGAATTCTTCTTAGATATGCAAACTAATGACATCTGTAGGGGAGGGAGGGGAATGAGACAGAGGACAAGTCAGTAAGAGAATGAATGCCTTATGTATACATAAATGCAGGCATCAAACTGCTCATGTAGAGATAAAGCCTTATATCACTAGGAGGTAAGTTCATTAAGATAAATTAAATTTATTGAAATGAGTCAATTTAAATATTGTAATACATTCAAATAACCTTACCGCCAGCTATCTCTTATTTGTCTCCACATGATCAATAGAAAGCCTCTCTTTTGAGCTATAGAAATTAAAAAATACCTAACAAAATTAATCCCACTGTTTTTATTCTCTCTTTTCCCCACAACCCTATATTGCTTCACTCAGGGTAGAATGAAATGGTACATTTTACATCATTCATATATTTTTCCATGCATTTAGAGATCTGCAATTCTGATTTTTTTTGTGTGTACTATAACTTTCATGATCATAATAGGTTGTTTCCATTATTGGTGGGTTACTTGTGATGTTACAATGTATAGGATACCTGGTTTGACCCAATTTCTTCCAGGGGGCTCCAGGTAAGTATTTTCATTCTCCATGCCTTTTGGTAACACTGTTTGCCTGCTCAGGTTCTGACCATTTCTTGCCCATTTATACCTTCTATTTGCCAACTTCTGGCAAGCTCTGCCATATACTCAGGAAAGAAAAACGCTATAAAACTCTGTCTATCTCTGTCTCTCAACATTCATAATTATTTACAGTTAGGTCCGGAAACAAGTTCTGTTATTTCGTCTGTTTATCAAAATAAATTTGAGTTACAGTTAAATAATGAATATGGGGTTAAAGTATTATCTATCAGCTTTGATTTGATGAAGGGTTTAGGAACACTAGCTCTTAAATATGTAGCCCCCTCTTTTTTTGAGGGGCCAAAGTAATTGGACAATTGACTCAAAAGTTGTTTCATGAGGACTATTCCTTCATTTAAGCCAGTAAAAAGGTCTGGAGTTGATTCAAGGACTAGCATTTGCATTTAGAAGCTGTTGCTGTGAACCCACAACATGCAGTCAAAGGAGCTCTCAATACAAGTGAACAGGCCATCCTTAGGCTGCAAAAAAACATCAAAGAGATAGCAGGAACATTAGGTGTTCTCTCCAACACAAAAAGGCCTGGATGTCCATGGACGACAACAGAGGTGGATGATCGTAGGATCCCTTCCATGGTAAAAAAACCCCCAAAAAACACTTCACAACATCCAGCCAGGTGAAGAACACTCTCTAGGAGGAAGGCATATTATTATCCAAGTATACTATAAAAGAAGACTTCACAAGAGCAAATACACAGAGTTTAACACAAGGTACAAACCATTCATAAGCCTGAAGAATAGAAAGACCAGATTAGATTTTGCCAAAAAATATCCAAAAGCCAGCTCAGTTCTGGAACAGCATTCTTTGGACAGAAGAAACTAAGAAACTAAGCATGCATGGCTTCCAGTGGCACTGGATCACTAGTATTTTATTGATGTGACAAAAGCAACCGGATGAATTCTGAAGTGTATTTATTAGACTTGTGCATTCGTCTTAGGGCGAACATGAAAACGAACACGAAGAGTGCGTTTTCGTGTTCATTCCGAAGACACGCTGAAGAGAAGACAGTGGCGGTAAAACTTAGGCGAAGACGAAGACACACACCACGAAGATCTTCGTGATCGTCTTCGTCTACCACTCTCCCCCCCTTCTAACTTACCTTGGCATACAGCTGCACTTCATTGGTTGATTGCAGACGTGCCCCCTGCTGACGACCAATAGAGTTGCTCATACGGACATTTAAACTCCTGGCGCCAGAGCTGCTGCGGTACGCGTTAACCCCGTATTAACCCCTTAACCGGAAAAAACTAAGAAAAACCGAACACGAAGAATGTCCACGAATATTCGCCCGAAGAGAAGACAGGAACAGGGGAATATTCGCGGAATATGAAGATTTTTTCCCCCCCCGAAGATGAGCACGAAGAGCCCCCTGGTGCCCAAGTCTAGTATTTATCGATATATTTTCTGCTCAGTGAAGTTGACGCTTCAATTTACAGATGTACAATGACCCCCAAAATACAGAGAAATCAACCCAGGAGTGTAATATTCTGGAATGTCCAAGTTAATCATCTGATCTCAACCAGTTTGAGCATGCATTTCACTTGCTGAAGCACAAAACTTAAGGCAGAAAGACCCAGAAACAAGCAACAACTGAAGACAGCTGCAGTAAAAGCCTGGCAAAGCATCACAAAGGAGTAAACCCAGCGTTGGGTGATGCCCATGCATTCCAGACTTCAAGCAGTCATTGCCTGCAAAGGATTCTCAAAATAATATTACAAATGAACGTCTTATTTCTGATTGTGTTGATTTGTCCAATTACATTTAAGCCCCTAAAATATGGTGACTATTTATAAAAATGGTTGCAATTCCGAAACCATTTTTGTTCAACTCCGTGAATTAAAGCTGAAAGTCTGCATCTCAGTTGTTTAATTTCAAATCCATTGTGGTAGAGTACAGAGCCAAAATTATAAAAATAGTCAGTGTCCAAATATTTCCTGATCTAACTGTACTTTGCTTCTATCAAAGGGGAAGGGGCTGATAAAAGGAAAAAAACATATAATTATGTATTAAAGTATTAGGTATGAGTGATCTTAAATGAAGTACAAAAAACATATGCAGCAGTATATTTCAACATGTGTTAATCTTGTTTTAATTTAACAATGACATTAAAATTGTCCAACTGTATCTTGATAATTTTAATGTTATTGTTAAATGTTACTGATTTTACTGTACCTCTATTGTGAAAGCGCTATGAAATCTGCTGGCGCTTTATAAGTAAATAAAATTTTATGCTAGGAAACTTCTCAGTACAGCCTTCCTGGGTAAAATGTAGGGTGATCAGTGGTGACTCTAGAAACAATATATAGGGGGGGGCACACAAGATACCACAGTCAAACTGGGGGGGCATTAATAATTTCCACCATTAAATCATACCACTGAAAAAACACACACACACACACACACACACACACACATATATATATATATATATATATATATATATATATATATATATATTGCCAAAAGTAATGTGCTATGGAATGATACTTTTGTTATTGGGCAATACAATACTTGATCATTCAACATGGGAAGCCTGAAGCCACAATTTAGTACCACAATACCTTAACTTTTCCACTAAATGATTTCAGGGCCTAATATTAGTCCCTGCTGCCGATATATATTTATATAAATATATATATAAATATTAGACCCTGCTGCCGATAGCAGGTATAGATCAACATATTAACACACAAACCCAGCTTTGCATGTATAGATCAATTGAAATTCACTTGTGATCTCAGCACTGAAGGTATATATCAAATAAACTGAATCAGACATACAAATCCTGTATTTGCAGGTATACAATAATAATATATGAAATGTAGCATTGCAGGTATAGATCAAATCAATACATGGAAACAGCATTGCGGGTATTAATCAACTGAACAAGACATACAAACCCTGTATTTGCAGGTATACATAAATAATGTATGTAAACATAGCATAGCAGATATGGATCTACAGAATAACACAGAAACCCAGCTTTGCCGGTATAGATCAATTGGAATTCACATAAAAACACGGCATTAAAGGTATATTTAAAACCCCCTAAATTACAGGGATAGATCACAGGTTGCACACCCCAACCACGCTGCCCACATAGAACCTGGCCAGCACCCAGATAACACACATAAGATTTGCCATCTTGGTCCCATATACACCCGGCCTGTGCCATCCTGTTCCCCAAGGCTCAAACATCCTGCTAGTGCCATCTTTGCCCTTCCACAATTATACATCTATGATACACACAATCACATTAACTCATGCTCTCGCTCATTCAGACAATTCATTCATTTTAAGAAACTACACCCCTTGGAGCTTCAAATGAGGGGCTACATGTATTTCTAGGACAAAAGTTGAGTGCACAAATAATGATGGAATATGTCGCTTTTGGCTTGAAAATATGTTTTTTCTAACCATAGGGACATGTTCATTTGTGTCTTGCTCACTCCAGGTTTGTACTAGAAACACATGCAGCCCCTCATTTGATGCGCCAAGGGATGTCATTTTTGCAAATGTGTACTTTTTGTGCCATAATTTAACTTCCTACGTGAGCAGTAATGCCACGTCAAGGCTTCAACCCTAATTACTGACCATTCACACGCCTTTCATATCTCCATTCACTCACAGAAGCACACACCATACTTTCCATACATTCACTCACAGAAGCACACACCATTCTTTCCCCTTACAATCCCAAAGAAATGATGGTAAAGGGAGAAGAAAAAATCACTTTTACAGCAAAAATAAGTTTTGCAGTAAAAATGCAAGGCGCTCCAGGGATGATATGGTTACTCACGTACCGCACAGGCTAAATGGCTGATTTTAATAATATTTGCAGTTCATCAGGATTTCAAAAATTGCCTCCCTCTACCGTTGGCTAAATTTAACCCCATGATCAAAGGGATCATAGGATTAAAAATTAGTATCGGCCATTTTTAAAAAGGGAATGTGACTTTTTATAGCTATATGATCGCTGTGGTAACATTGTCTACCACAGTGATCATTTAGCTAGAATACTTAAACTTTTTTTTTTAAAGTTAAACTACTTTATGTTTAAATAATTTAATTTGGGGGTCTCTAGGCAATTTTGATCTTTTTTTATCTGCCTTTAGAGACCCCCAAATCATTGTTTTTACATTTTAATTTTTTTAACTTAATATTTTTTATTCTTTTTTTACAATCTAGGCGATTACCTTTCCAATGGTATATGTTGGGGGTATGTAAGCAGCATGCCCCCATACCTCTTTAACTGACAATTGTCAGTTGTTAATAAAGTTGTGCGGTGACGTCATCGCGTCATTGCGCGAGACGTCACCGGGCAGATCGGGTGGCCCCGGTGATGCCCTTCAGTGTGAGGGGCAGATCGCCGGGGTAGGTGGTGATGGAGGTCCACAGACCTCCATCAAGGTAAGATAGTGCTAGTGACGGCATGGTGCCGTCGTTAGCAGTCAAGGACTGTCCTGGGTGGTTACAAATTCGGCAGGGGGGCAACAGGGGGGGCAAGGAATAACCTTGCCCCCCTGTAGCGACGCCACTGAGGGTGATGCTAGTCTCTGAGAAACTTAAAAAAGGCAGTTGGTGAGATTGGGGGGGAAGAGAGGACACAGCCATTTACACAGGGGGGGAAACAGGTTGTCCTGTCACATGGCACATGTTATAGGTCCTGGGACAAATTTTATTTTGTTCAGAATAGGGAGAAACCATGCATTTATAAAGTATACATTTTTTATATCACTGTGGACCATGATATCATGCAATGGGTTGGAACCATCTGGGGAAGCACCGGTACGGTCCAAACAATGCTAAATCCTATTTTATGTATCAAATTAACCATCTTAGTTTAAATCAATTAATATGTTTCTTTAAAACACAAAAATCACTTTCACAGTAGATGTTTAATAGGCAAATGAACATGTAGCTCTAAAAAAAAGAGCTAAATGGTTTGCAAAATAGTGCAAGTCATTGTTTAGAGGTAAATCCAAAATGGTAAGATGAGTTTATTTCACACCGGCCTGTGTGAAATAAACTCACCTTACCATTTGAGTGCTGAGCCTCTGCATATTTATTTTGGATTTATTGAAGGACTTGGTGGTACCCTGGCTTGTGCACCATCTCACTAGTGAGTGCTGCATTCCAACCTTTGTTTAGAGGTAAGCATGTGCATCTAAGCTGTATTGCAACAGTCCAAAACCAAAATATGTAAACAAACATAATTGTGTGTACAAATCGAATGAGAATCACATGAAAACATAGATATCAACACGTGCAACCCCCCCTTTGCAGGTATAGATCAAATGAGAAACATACAGACATGTCTATAACATTTTGTATGTATGCATTAGTGTATAGTGCTTAAAGAGCTTTGTATGTGCTCATGTTATGTGTACGGCGTTGGAATGGCTGTGTGTGTATGTACAGTATATATAAGATGTTAGATTATGCCCTTATCACACATCATATGCCGGCACTGAAGCTCCACCCACAATGATGGAGCGCCGACAAACTTAACAGACCTTGCCCTCACACCACAGGACTTATGAAAGGTAAGAGTTGAGTAGAAATGGGAGAGAGAATAAAATACATAGCTAGAATATGGCAAGATAAAGAGATATGGGGGAGCAATACCAAGGAGGAGAGAGAGAAAGAGGAGGCATAGAGAAAAAAGAAAGATGATAGTGAAAAGGGGTAGTGTCAGGAACCAATTTTTCGCTGCCTGAACCATGGCTTTTTTATATCTGTGGCGTTTACATCTGCGACCACTAGTGGCCACCCTCCGCCCTCTGGAGCACTCAGAACTCAGGTGTGCCTTGTTACCTGGGTTGAGCCCTAGTCTACATCCAGCTGGGCCTTGTTACCTGGATTACCCTGCCTTTATGAACCTGCCCTGCCCTTCAGTCAGGGCCTTTGTATTGAAGTCTATGGGCCTTCCTGCTGTGGCTCTGCACCTGTACTGTTCCTGGTTCCCTGCTTTGTGTCCTGATCAAGTGGACTCCCTGCTTTGTGTCCTTCCAAGTGGACTCCCTGCTTTGTGTCCTTCCAAGTGGACTCCCTGCTTTGTGTCCTTCCAAGTGGACTCCCTGCTTTGTGTCCTTCCAAGTGGACTCCCTGCTTTGTGTCCTTCCAAGTGGACTCCCTGCTTTGTGTCCTTCCAAGTGGACTCCCTGCTTTGTGTCCTTCCAAGTGGACTCCCTGCTTTGTGTCCTTCCAAGTGGACTCCCTGCTTTGTGTCCTTCCAAGTGGACTCCCTGCTTTGTGTCCTTCCAAGTGGACTTCCTGCTTTGTGTCCTTCCAAGTGGGCTGTGTGCCTTTCCTACCCTTCCAAGCGGGCTGTGTGCCTTTCGTGCCCTTCCAAGCGGGCTCCCTGCCAAAAGACTTATTACCGGTATTTATTTTGCCATACGTCCGGTTTCTTGCTTTGACTGTATTACCCTTATTTGCTGGTCCTGTTATATACATAAAATACACTGCATTACCTGGATTTCTGCTTGTGGTGTCTTTGTTTGCATAATCATGCACCGTGGGTTACATACTGAACCCCAAAGTAGAATTAGGAGGAGAGATGGGGACAAAGGGGAGAGATAAAGAGAAATGGGAAAGATGAGATAGAGAGAGAGGGATAATGAGAGATTCGAGAAAGGGGAGAGATAAAGAGAAATGGGAAAGATTAGAGAAAGGACAGAGATAATGGGGAAAAAAAGGAGAGGGAATGAGAAAGGAGAGAGGTTGGGAGAAAAAGAGAAATGTGGTACATTTTCAAGTAAGTAATTGATAGCTGTGCTGCAAAGTATCCCTGGAACTTTTTAAAAAATGATGGCTTTTGGTCTCGGGATGAAGGGCAGATTCTCAGGGTCACACAGTCTTGAAATTACTTTCTTTCAATTCTAAACTGCTGTATATAAGGCCGCTAATTGGTGCGGTTGCTGCCAGTATATTATGGTTGATATCCCTGCTCGAGTTAGAAAGGTTGCTCCTGGGGAAGAGACAAGGATGTCACCAGGGTGTGGTTTTATAATGTAGGGAAAAACGTTTTCGTATTTTGATCATTAGAGAGAAAGACAAGGAAAGATGTGTTAGGGGAAGGAGACAATCTCTATGATAAGACTAACAAACTGAGTAACGCAGTATGTCATCACATTGTTGTCAAAAGCCAGATTAATGGCAAAACACCCACTTATCTTTAAGTAAAATACACTGTCGAATATAATTCATTGATAACCAGTAGATACAGTAAGTAAGGTTGGAATATATTTGACAATCGTATGTCATATGTTTTTCTAGAGCTACAGCTGAAAAGGCAGTCATGTGACACAGACCTACCTCTTGATTTCGGGATTATCCCAGCCAAACTGCCATGAGTGGCAACAGTATTTTAAATGAGCCATTAAGGGGTTAATCAATGCAGTACAGGAATACCGGTATATCTTAATACGAAGAAGTATACATTTCTTAAAGATAAGGATTAAGTAGCTAGCTGTTATTTGATATAATGTGCTACTCCCAGGACCTCCATAATTAAAAGTTTACAGATAGCATCTGGTATTGGAAGTAAAACACATTGCCGATAGAGTGATTAAATTACATAATCTCCCGCTACCCTAAGGGGGCACATTCACACTTAACATTTTATTGGCTGCTGATACTTTTACATTTCTAATAAAACCTATGCCAAAAACATTTAACATGTGAGAATTTTAGAACCTCCGGGATTTTTATCTAATATCACACCAACAAGCAATTATCAAATGTAAAGCCCTCATTCATTTTTTTTTTTAATACACACTAAAAGTAAAAAACATTCAAAGTATTTATTGTGTTAAACTCAAAATCTGAATACAAAATCCTTTTTTGAAAAAGCGGTAAGGAGGGGCATTCAGGGGAAGACGGGAAGGTTAAAGGTTAAGAGTGTAGTGAGTTAGGGAAGGCCTTGTACTTTATAGAAAACAATACTAATAATGTATAAATGACGTTTACAGCCATTGAGAGCGTGTGTTTTAAAGTATTTTTTATTTTCCATTAATGGCAATACCCTATAGGCAGTTTAGGATAAACTTATTGTGGAAGACAATGCATTTGGTATTGGAAGGCAGGGCCAGACTGGCGATGATGGGACGGCGCTTGGACTTTAAGGCTATTGGTCATCTGATGACTTTTGTAAGCCGACGGTTGGATATGCGCACAACACTCTAATGTTTTTTATATGCTTTTCTGGAGCGGCAGATCAGATGAACTTCTGAAGTTGATTTGTTTTTCTTGTTTCCAAATACTCTTTCATAAACTGTGTATGATTGCACTATATAAATCAATAGGTAATACCTTTACTAGGTATAGTATTTTTAAATTTTAGTGAAAATAAAAATGGAGTTCAGACTCATAATATGCCATGGGAGTATCAATCTTAACTTTATTTTCCCAGGATCTGCATGATTTTTTCTCCAATTACCTTCTCTTTGCCCTATTGTTAAGTAGCTTGTTGTTCATTATTACAACGTTTGTAAGTATGGAGTGAGGATAAAACTTCAGGACTTCAGGACTGGAAATGGGTATGGTGATGCTATGTCACATATCTACCTGCCACAAGCAGACTCCGCTTCCATCAAATAAACTTAAAGTGTGAGAACATTTCCCCTTTAAGGACTGCATTATTAGAAAACATGGGCTTAACATCCCCCACATGCAGCTACGAGTCCTAGCTGTCAAGGGACTAAGAGTTATGGAGTGGTAAGATACATTTGAGAAGGGGATATAGACTTGTGGGTTTGTTCACTAAGAAGTTGAATGCTAGGTTGAGTTAAGGGTTGTTTGTGAGGGCATGCAAGTCCAGTGTGAACTTTCAACCATGAACAGGATGAGTGGTGAAGGGGAGACATGAGTAGGGGTCCGTGGCTCCCATAAGGGTATTTCATATAATATTCAGTCCTCCGTCTCCCTGAGCAGCCAATAACAAGTTGCTTTAGTGAATTTGCCTAAACAGCCAGGAGATTAACCCAGCATCAAAACTACTACCTACAGCTGAATATCTGTACAGCGTCTATAACTGTGCAGTATCCTGACCAGTAACCACAACTATTGGTGTGTTACAGCTGTGACTAATACGCATAGGGTTAAAACCACACAGTGTCCTTGTGCTAACACAATATGAAATTCCTCAACATAATGAGGATATATTTGCCGCACAGTGCTTTATAATTAGGAAGCCAGCGTGCTGGGAATACACCACACTACAAGTTCAACATGCATAATTTATTTTACAAGTGGGTGCTGGTAGAAAATGAACAGGACGCAATGCTCCCCACGGGAGATATTTCTCCCTCTCCATCCGCCAACAACGATCAAATGCATTTTTAGCACTTTGATAAGCCAGGTCTCCTCTATTAGGACGGGGCACCCTCCGGAAATGCATGCTGCATTCAATAGCCCATACCTTTAAAGACATTCAAAATTTAGAAATGCCATGGGCAGGGTATGTATTTTTCATTTCTGGCGGGCAAAAGGTTATTGAATTTGTGAACTGTTTGTAAAGGACAGAGCCACAGTTGCAAGGTTTCACAGCTGCACTCTGATGCTACAGAACAGCTAGGGGTCGGCTATAAAGTGCCCAAATAATATTTTGTGGCGCTGTTGGAAATGTACACATGAGCCAATAATGTACATATTTATTTATTTAATCCATTCATAATTTATCAGCTGTCAACACTGCAGGAAAAAATAAATAGGTGGTAGACAAGACGATGAAAGAGCCATAGGGAAGTAAACTCTGTGACTAACATCGGTGGACTCCAACTCCCACGAGACTCAGCCAACCATTTGGAGCGCGTCATAGCAGCTTAGAGTACCAGGGGTTTCCTAGATATTCCTCTGTCCTGCTCATCGTCGGTGGTCCTTCCACAGCATCGGGAAGGCCAGAAGTTCACTATCCCTGGAGCTTAAACACTTAGCACATATAATATAATCTAAAGACATTTTATATGGCTATTTATATGGCACAGTAATAATTCACTGATGTTTTTTTTTTATGTATGCTACTGTACGTTTTGCTCCACTGCTTACAGAGCAAGCGATCGTGCAAGCTTCAGGTAAAGATGTGAGCAGCAGGTTTCTGTTTGATTTAACGTTAACTAGGCAGGTGCATATAATAATTCTTTGTTAACATATTTATATTGTGTGTGGAAATGCCAATAAAACCAGACACGTTTGAAAGGTGTAGACGTGAACGCTTGTTTTTTTTTTCTTTTCATATAAACCAAAGGCTTGTGACAAGATACATATGATTTGTGCCGTAACTGTATACCTTGTAACACTGTTTATCAAACTGTCAGGCAGATCTGTCATTTTATTATTTCCCCACATTTGGAAACACTGAAGGAAACAGCTGCCGGTGTTGACAATCCATTTTACATTCATGAAATCCTATTTCTGCAAACAGTTCATTTACATGGAAAGCAAGGTTGCTTGCCCTTAGAATCTTGCTGGTATATTAAACATGTTTTTTTCTGGGCAAAATCCACGGAACAATATAATTTGAGGAATAGGCAATATCGGAATTTGTAATATTTGCTAGTGAGGATGTCTCTGAATTTACATCTCAGACGCAAATCATTCCCACAAAGGTTAATATTACAGAAATAATTGGATTATGGTAGATGCATGTTCCGAGCAGGACCGGCATTATGACACACACAGTTACTGTAGCTCTTGTGGTCCACCATAAGATTTTCTAGTATACCTTAGTGGTGGGCATGTCAGCCATAGTGCCCCACAAACCAAAGTAGAAGTAAAGAGGACCGTAGCACGGTTTCTGGACATGCGCACTTGATACGCAGGACCCTCCAGGTACACGCGACAATTCTGAAGAGAGAATAAATGTGTTGGACCTCTTTGCCCTGCTCTTATGAAATATCTAGCTTGGTGCCTTTCCACCCTGTCCTGTGTGATATTGACTTTGTTACAGGCAGCATCTCCGGCCTCTGGTGCGGCACGCGGCGCCCAGGGTGCATCCTGGAGACAGAATGACGGCAGGGGGGTCCTGTGGTCCCATGACGCAGGAGGGCAGACCAGGGGGCGGGATAAGCGGTGACAGGCAGGTCACCATTGACTATGGGTATAGGAGAAGGAGGGCTGGGGGAGGAGTCAGGCTATTTAAACCTCCAGCAATGATCCATCATTGCTTGATTGTTCAAGTCCCTTCCTGTATTCCATACCTCCTTGCTGGATACTTGTTTTTTGGATTCTTTGGACTTTGACCTTGGCTTGCTTAACGAACTTTGCTGATTCTCTTTACCCCAGACCACGGATTTCTGTACGGTACTGTTTTTGCCTTTTATTATTGCACAGTGGTATAAAACCTTTGCTGTTGCACTATACCCTGGTTTTGTATTTGCTACTTTGCCTGGCATCTCTCTGCTCTGTGCTCCAACCCCTACACACCTGACATAACCTCTAAAACAAATGCTAGCTAGGTTAGTGGATTCAGATGACCACAGATGTGCTTCTGGCCTGACCCTGTGCCTATGGGCATCATATTATTATATATATATATATTAGTGCTCTCAATCACCGCAGACTGCAATGGGAGCTAGGCTTCGCAGACACAGTTAATTGTTTTAGTTAATGCAATAATATCAAGTAGTGAAATCTCATCGTGCTATAATGTTACTAATTAATTTTCTAATAATAAACATGCTACTCTCCAGAAAATGTATTTATGGCAAGAAGTCACTATTTCAGTTTATTGCACAGTTTTACATTTAGAATGCAGCTGATTCCAAGGGGTGGTTTAGGACAAGTGTGTCATTTCATTAAATGTCCCATGGGCACCAATGTCCGGTCACAAACAACTATGATCCTTTTATATGCCTCCCCCTGATTTAGGACAGATACACCAGGACATGCAATTGGGCACACTGGGCATTTACCGTGCCAGTCCAGTCCTAGGACCGGGTATCTTCCCTGAATAATGCGTCCGTAATTATTTAACGTAGATACGTTACTGGAAAATGACACGCTGTTCCAGCCTTACACGGCATACTCCTAGCGTGTTAGTAATGATGAACACACATTAAAACAATTTAGAGACCGCAGGCTAATGTGTCCTGTATCCTGCGTTTCCTCTAGGTTCTGCAATCACAACCTTACAAGCACAGATGTTTTGAGAGTTTTGGCAGACTGCACTGTCTGCATTGTAAAATATTCATTTTAATGGCAACAGGCACATTTGGAACGACAGTAATTATAGAGAAAAAAAAATAATAAAAACAGAAAACGTTTACTCCTCGCTAATGACATATATCCCAGTAACCTTTTTATGTAGATTTATAGCTCGGTCTTCTGTGTGCAAATGACTCCCCAGTTTATAAAAAGACTACGAGAGAGAGATTACCTACATGGATCTGATAATAATAAATAATCACTCCCTTAAGTTTCCTCTATTTGTTCCACATGACAAAGTATATGAACTGTGGCGTACAGGTCCGTACTTAACAGCAAGAATGACAGCAAATATGAGCATTAAATTGGAAGCAAACCCAGTTTTTGGTATGTCACAATCTGTCCTCTACAAGACTGTGCATCTGGATGGCGTATATTGTTATTCTACACCAGGGTGTCATTGGGCACGGCTGGAATATATTTTCTGTTTATTTCTAGAGACGTCTAATTAAATGATATGGTCCGAGAAAAAGCTGTGCGAGAGGCCAGATTTTCTCTGGTAGTTATTGTTATTGTTTTTTTATTTTTTTATTATTGTGGTATTAACTGTTTGCCCTCACGAACTTCGCAACAAGAGAATGTCTCTATTAATGTGCGTTGTGAAGTAATGAAGAATGTAAAATGTACTTAGAGATCTGTAAAGTAAAATGAAACCGGAAAGTATTAGTGGGGTCTGATTTTGAAACGGTACGAAAAGAGGGAACCAGAATATCTTTAAAAAGCTGTGTCTTGCTATAACATGGGTCTCTAAGAGTTCCTTAAGTGCAAGCTAAGTAAGTGTTTTAGCTGGTAAGAAAATTTACTGAAAAGTTGTATTTCGGGGGCTTTAAATTAATTTTAATTAATTGCCGTTGTTTCAGAGAGGCAGTCAGCAGAGTAGCGCTAGCTGCCTTGGTATCTGCAGTTTGCAAACCGGCTGTTGGAGACCCTCTTGACTGTATAATATGCTTGGTCAGCAGTAGGTAGGGTGACTGCATTTTATTTCTACCATTCAGGGACAGAGTACGGAGCGGATGGGATTACATACACAGGCGAATGTTACATATACATCTCACATACACACTGATTCATATAAACACTGTCACGTACACATACAATACATTTTATATTATAGAAACTATAAGGATCCCCTGGAAACCATGCTAATTTCAGATTTAATAATAAATGTATGTTTATATTATGAATACTGTCATTAACAGACATGTTTCAGAGAAGTAACCCCTCTATTACCAGACAGGAGCGGCTTCAGAGATTTAACCCCTCTATTACCAGAAAAGAGCAGTTTCAAAGAATTAACCCCTCTATTATCAGACATTTCACACAGAGACAAACACAGCCACATACACACACAGTAACACAAATACACACTCGGGTTTATTAGGGGATACTGGCTGCAGCTTACACTGAGCTTTGTATTAAGGAAGGGCTTCTGAACTCTCAGACAATCAGGAGAGTTGAGAAGTATTATCCCAGTTTGAGGCAGACCCAGGACATAAAGTCCCATTGCTGGACTGTCCCGGGCAATCCGGTCACCCTAGCAGTAGTCAAATGCCACATGAGCAGCTACAGCTCGGCAATTTTAACCAAGATACATGCTCAATCATTTAGCAAATAACAGTGAAGTCCGGCACTGGCATAAAGATTGACCCTTGAAAATGTGTTGTTTATATTAGCAAACGTGTTCAAGCTAAGTTGGACCTACCTACAACATAGGGAAAGTTCTTGCAAAATGATGGACACTTGTGAGGGCCACAAACCTTACAAGAAAAGGAGCTTGAGTCTGGCTTTGTCTTCCACTTTTCTAATCTTCACCCAATCAGACATTATCCCACATAGTTAGTAGGTTCCTTTACGTATGCCAAGACTTAAATATTTATTATTTCATCCGCAAAAAATAGTATGTTTGTAGCGATGATATACAACCCAAAGGCAGTGCATTTATTCCTTACACAGAGTATTAAATACTTTATTAGAGGATTTCAGTGTAGATTGCCATAAGAAAATGTTTCATGTCCTCTGTCTTTTTACTACGACATAACCTTACTAGGAGCAGATGAATACGCAAAAAGAATGGACAACCCTAAATGACTTGGCCTACTGTGTGGAACATCTCAAATTTTGCCAATTAGAGTAACTAAAGTGGAAGAATCAAATCCCATACAAAGTCTAAACCCCAAATTTTGGGACATTTTCCCTGCTTTAGGGTACTAACAACCACTATGGTACATTTTGGCTTTTGTGTTCATATATCAATAAAATTGTTTCTGCCACCTGAAGGGCTGTTCATTGAAACCGCCATTCTTTATGGACAGCAGGAATAATTTCCCCCTGTGCCATGGCCATAAAAAGATGTATCTGTAAAAAAAAAAGACTACATAAAATACAAGCCTTGTTTCTCTCAGTTCTTAGGAGCGTCTATTAAATAGTAAGCTCTATTTGGCAAGGAATAGAGCAGAGAAAACCATATTTCAGGATGAAAAAGCATACTTTTTTTCAGCATTTTCACAGCGCTGAATAGGTTATTGTATATTACTACAACCACAGTTTGCTAAGTCCCACTTCACATGGCTACAATCCTCTTCAAAAAGCAGGTAAATAAAAAGCCTTTTTTTCCAAAGTAATTTCACTGCTTCAGCGCTTTTTAAACAAGTGCATATTGCGGGAAAGGCCTACAGTTTGCCTTTGATGCGATGCACATCTTTGCATCTGTGTCTCTGGATATAAAGACATCAGATTTACAACAATCTGTTCACAGACTCAGCGAACAGTACAGTTGATAAAAAAAAAATAAAAAATCCCCACTATTTGAAGTTTATGGAATGTGTAGCCATAGAGAGAGCTTGGAGAAAGAATTTTCAATTGGCTCAGTTACTGGAACTGCAAAACAGAATCAATAGTGCATAATACATAATAACTTGGACTATTGACATTATTAAATAGGTCATTTTAATAACACTAAAATATGTAAGCAGCCTTTATTAACCCTCTTGTTCTGTTAAAGTTGTCTGTCCCATTACAGGTATTCATGTTTCTGTATAGATCACTAACGACCCTTGACTATGTCAAGAAAATTTTTTTATAAAATAAATAACATATGTATTTTAGTAGCGCATAATAAACATCTTAATAGTTTTTAAGTTTCCGACATGTGCTGAGTATTTCTAATAGATCCACAGCAAATATCCTATACCAGACTGGCTGAGAGTCATGGGAGATGTAGTCTCAACATCTGGTGTATTAACTAACTCTAGCTGCAATACATGTTTTAAAAAATCTACTTTGTGTCTGCAGAATGCAAACTACGTCTCTGACCAGGAGGGGACTCTGTGCCTGTAAAGAGGGAAGAGGAGGAGATCTGCTGCACAGCCCTACCTGCCAGATGTTCTGCTCTCTATGTTTTTGTTCAGAATAGGGACAAACTATGCATTTTTAAAGTATATTTAAAAAACAAATTAGTCATTAATTTAAATGATTGGGTCATTGCCATGTTAGCATATAGCATTTTATCTGCTTTTTTTCTTGCATCCTTATCCGCTAAGCAATGATATGGTGTCAACCATCTTCTTCTTTTGTCCCAATCGAATAAATTAGGCAGGGAATTATACTAAAATTGTGCTTTTACTGCACAGTGAGATTTCATGTTATTGGAAGGATTTTAATCCAGGCAGGATAATACCAATATATCTAGAAGACAACTAAAAACCTATCCCAAAATCATGCAGTATATACTCTTGCCATGTATGTGATAGATCTGTACAGGAAGCACAAATAGTTATCAAAAAAGATACCCTTTTTTCTCAGTGGGTACACGTTTTATTAATATATCCAATCGTAGGCTCACACTGCATGCTATGAGGAAGAGAATATTCAAAGTAAAGTGTTAATCTTTAATAGTCACACAAAATAAACCTTTTACAGTGCTGTGTGAGCTTCACTGGAAAGGTACACACCAAAGGAAGGAGGGAAAATATATAGTAATGTAGTGACAAGCAACAACATTTATACTAAAAAAAATTTAAAAAAAATTGTCTACTGGTAGAATTAAAGCATATTTATTATGAGAAGTATAAAACACAAAAAGTCCTTTTTTTCTCAGCGGAATATGGTAAAACAACCTTCTCAATGACATTATGCATAAAGTTTGGGATTGCTTTGGATGGTCAGCACTCGCTAGTAGAATCCTTGTCGTCTTTTTTGGGCATTTTTATAAGGAAATTTAGATTTCCAAAGAATAGATACATTTTAGGACTAGGGGATTTAAACAGTTTATTTTGCTTTTGTTTCTCATTTTTGTTAGCAACCAGGACATGGTTAACGACTTCCACGGCTTCCTTTCATTTTTTTTTTATTGGTTTATTATTTTGCCTCTGGTCTTGTGTAATACACTGGCACACTGTCTCTGGGGCATTAATAATGGAAGTTATCATCTGCAGGAAAGTTTAATTAAAGTTGAAATAGCCTCTTTGACAAGGATCTTAAATGGCAGATACCATCAGTGGTCTTAAAAAAAGGGAAGTTGATTTGTGGAATGATAAAGAGCCTGGGCAACCAAACAAGTTTCTGTGAGCGGATCTCCGGTAATTGGACAAGAGAACGGTTGGAAAATGCACTTACAATGAAATCAGTCAGCCTGTGGCAGGCAAGATGTTATTGCACTATGAGATATGAGGTCTTCCATTAGTTGCAAGACATCTACAACTATGCCATCCTCCAGAGACAATTATAAAATGGTGTGGATACACCCACTCATCCAGCTTCATCAACTAGGCCTCTGAAACTGCAGTTCAAAATTAAACTACGCAAAAGGCAGATGCACTCATTGTAGTCGATTTGGCTGAAGAAGCCATCGATCATAAAGTAAACTTGTACTTGCAATTATCATGTAAATTGCGATTAAATACTTAATCTTAAAAAATACTGATCAGGACGACAAGCAGCAGTAACAATACCTATAGTATCTAGGTGGGTGCTCTTGTTTTATATATTTATAAATATTTTATTTTGTATGAAATAAAACAAGACTGAGGTAGGGTAATGTTTTAAAGTTGCCCAAGGGGCACACGATGATTAAGTTATGAGGAAATTAGCTACCTCTCATAATAAAAAATAAGAGATGACGTTTCCTTGAAACCCTTTAAATGAAAAAGTGAGTGAATGAAGGCAGGCAAACTGTTTTGGGACAGAAATGGCACGGGCAGGCTGCTTGAGGGCAAATAAAGCACAGACAGGCTGCTTGAGGGCAAATAAAGCACAGACAGGCTGTGCGCGGGCAAATAAAGCACAGACAGGCTATTTTGGGGCCAATATGGCACAAGCAGGTTGTTTGGGGGCAAAAGTGGCAAAGACAAGATTTTTGGAGAGCAAAATACATAATTTATTTTTGTGGCTTGCAGACTGAGTGTTTTTAATTTCTACTTTCATGACCTGTTGCTGGTAGACTATGTGTTCCATAAACTGACAGACATACACTGGCAATTAGTCCAAAATAACTAAGGATTCTGTATGGCCTGGTATGGGAAGGAGAACCATAAGTTACCGCACCGGATGACACTGCATATAAGTAAGAGAAGAAAATATAAACCAGGAATAATTAAACTAAAGACAAATGAAGGGGATTATATAAATGAGGACAAATATCTAGCCAACTACCTAAATAAATACTTCTATTCTGTTTTTACAAAGAATGGTGAAGGGTTGGGGCCCTTGTTAGCCAAGATAAATAGTGACATGTTGAAATAGCTGTGTTTACAGAGGAAGAAGTTTCACTTGAACTCTCCAAAGTTCAAGTAGAACTCTCCTGGCAAAACCTCTCGCAGACTTATTTAACAAGTCACTAATGACTAGAAGACTGGAAGTTGGCAGTATTACTGCACAAAAAAGGTAGCAGGGAAGACTTGCCAACTACAGACCAGTAAGCCTTACATCAGCAGTTAGCAATATAATGGAAGCCATGCTAAAGGATAGAGTTGTTAAATAGCTGGAAATAAATAATTTGCTAATTTGCATGATAAGAAACAGCAAGAGTTTACTACAGGAAGATCCTGTCAAACGAACTTAATTTATTTTTTAACTGGGTAACTAAGATAATAGACCAAGGAGGAGATGTTAATATCGCCTATCTAGATTTCAGTAAGGCATTCAACACTGTCCCCCAACACTAAAGATTATAAATGCTTGAATGGATAAGGTAATGGCTGAGTGATAGGGGTCAGAAGGTTGTAGTTAATGGTGTATATTCAGAGGAAGGACTTGTTCTTAGTGGGGTGCCTAGGAATCGGCATTGGGGCCCGTAGTTTTTAATATTTTTGTTGGTAATATCACAGAAGGTAATATTATGGTATGTCTTTTTGCAGATGATACAAAGGGGTGAAAAAACTCAAATGGCAAATGACAATGTCAGTGACAATGGAAGAGAGGCACATAGGATTAATCATTTCTGATGACTTAAAGGTAAGCAGGCAATGCAATAAAGCATCTAAAAAAGCAAGCAGGGTGCTGGGTTGCATATGGAGAGGCATTAGTAGCAGGAAAAGGGAGGTGGTTCTGCCACTTTACAGATCAGGTCCGGTCAGGTCTCACCTAGAATATTGTGTACAGTTCTGGAGACCACATCTCCAGAAGGATATTGACATGTTGAAGAGAGTTTAGAGGAGAGCTACAAAAACTGTAAGTAGCTTGGAGGAAAGAAGGGGTGATGTGATAGAAACATTTAAATACTTTAATAGCATTTAACAAAGTGCAAGAGACAAGTTGATTTGAAAGGAGACGTTTATGTCAAAGGAGGCTTAGATGTAAGGAAGTTCTGAGAGGGTAGTAGAATTGGTATAGTCTCCCAGCAGAAGTGGTGGAGGCTAACACAGGAGGAGAATTTAAACAGGCATGGGATAGACATAACGCTATCCGCACTATAGAATCTGACCAAGGACTGGTTGGGGTTTAAACCCCTTACATCAGGAAAAATGGGCAGACTAGATAGGCTCAATGGTTCTTATTTGCTGTCAAAAATTATATATCAAATTCAATGTTACTGCAATTTAGTCCTATGAATGAGCCCTATTTCTTACAAACCTATATAATTCTTATAAACTTTTAACAAAAAAAACCTTACAAAAATATTCAACTTCTGCACTCCATACTGAGAAGAATGAAACTTTAAGTATGTTTATATAAACAAACCAAATCTACTCAGTAGCACAATCATTCAAGCAGATCGCATCACATTACCCACTAATACGAAGAACGACTTTAACATTATTTCTGCAAACAGTAATAAAATGTTAGTAGGCTTTCAATTAATAAACAGAAGATTTATGGAGAGGACAGTAGCTTCTTGACTGCATAAGCAGGATACAATGTTGAGTGGGGTGTTTTTGCACTATAGAACGGGTTACAGTGCTAACTTTTGAGACAGGTATAATTCTGAGTTATGAGTTGGTCATTCAAATATAGCAACACATTCAAACCTAATTATTTATTTTGGCTTTAATGGGTTTCTATTGCTTCCCGCTAAATTGGCCAATTTGCCTTAAATCGCATAAAAGCAGTGGATTTTGCTGTAAGAAAAGACTGAATTTATTAAAGAAGAATTTTCTCTGCAATGTTTTTTATTTAGTTTCTTTTTTCATGTAGTTTTAATACAGAGACTTAGATCATTCCCCTACCCTGTAGTTAAAAAACATATTTAACATAAACATAATTAAGAGAAAATAGAGTGATACACACTGGAAAATACAGACATAGCCAGACTTGGCCTTGAAACTACAGCATTTTAAGTAATAGCCACATAATGTAAAACTGGGCAGCTGTCTTTCATCAAGGCAAATGCACGGTAAGCTTCATGTTTGCTGCTCCAATTACATTACAGTGCTCATTTAATCATTTGGTTACTTTGTTAGTAAGGTTGAAGACCAATCTCTGATCACTAGGAGGGCCCCCAATGATTCCCCAAAATTAACCAACAGTGGCTTGAATAGAAAACTAATGTTGCCTCACTTAGCTGCCCTATAATATAATCCTAAACTTTGAACTTGATGACAGAAAGATTTACTTCATTGACAGGGTGGTGGATAAATGCAACACAGCCTCTGAGCAGACGTTGTAGAGGTTAATGCAGTGATGGAATTTAAACATGTATGAAAGCATAGGAAACAAAATTTGTTATATAACATTTATAACATTAAAACGACCTGCCTAATATTGTGTAGGTCTCCTTTTTGCCGCCAGAACAGCCCTGACCTGTCAAGACATGACCTCTGAAAGTGTGCGATGGTATCCGGCACCAACACATTAGCAGCAGATCCTTTAAACCCTATAAGTTGCGAGGTGGGGCCTCCATGGATGCATTCTGGTGCCATGTGTTCTCCATATAAGTGTCCCACATGCATCCGGCCATCAACGTAATGTAAAAGAAAACGTGATTCATCAGACCAGGCCGTCTTCTTTCATTGCTCCGTGGTCCAGTTCTTATGCTCACGTGCCCATTGTAGGTGCTTTCGGCAGTGTACAGGACACCCTGACTGGTCTGTAGCTACACAGCCTCATATATAATAAACTGTGAACTAGCATTAACACGTTCAGCAATTTGAGCTTACAGTAGCTCTTCTGTTGGATTTGACCACACAGGCCAACCTTTGCCCCCTCGTTCATCAATGAGCCTTGGGCGCCCATGACCCTGTCACCTTTTCAGCGCTTTTCCTTCCTTGGACCACTTTTGATAGGTACTGACCACTGCAGACCGGGAACACCCCACAAGAGCTGCAGTTTTGGAGATGCTCTGACCCAATCGTCCAGCCACTGCAATTTGGCCCGTGTCAAAGTCACTCACACACATTTGAGGATGAAATGTTCACTTGCTGCCCAACATATCCCACCCACTGACAGGTGCCATGATAACAAGATTATCAGTGTTATTCACTTCACCTCTCAGTGGTCATGATGTTATAGCTTTATATTATTTTATACACACCCCTAACGTTCTATTATCACTACAATATTTTACAAGAAGGATGATAGCGTGTATACTTTTTGTAGATGTGATTTTTGCTAAAATAACAATTTTACATATACATATAATTTGCTAATCATAGGTATTTAATATTATAGTTCAGTAAATCAAATCATGCTGTCCATATGGTGGAATTATCAAATGTATGCTCTTTGTGATTTTCTTTTCCTAACTTGAAGTGTTATACATGTATAACTGTTCTTAAGTAGCTGGTACTTTTCTCTGAGACTCAATTATGTTGATTAGATATGATCTTTCAAGTTGGAGATCACTGAAAGTTCATCATTACGCCCAGTTTTGGAAGAGCCCTGAACCACTTCCTGCAAAGGTCTCTTACCAGCACTGATATAAATATTTCAATTACACACTCAAATATCCTTGACAGTATTATGTCACAGAACACTCTCCATTTCAAGCACTCAAGTCTCTGTATAATAACTGTTTTAATGAAACATAAATACCTTTTATAAACACAAATTCCAAGAGCAGTCACAGCCAACAATAAGTCACAAGAACACTTCATTCTACTCTAGAGGGATGATACTAGAATCCAACATTGTGATTAGCATAATCGAAGTTCACTATCCAAGCTCATCTTTGTTTGGCCGTCCAATGCTAGTATCGTCAAGAATGATGAAAGCTATTTAATCTGCAGAGTAGCCATTTGGAGGATGAGGCTGACACGTCACTGGGATACACCTACCAGGACGGGCCACTGATTACTGTGGTTAAACCCATCTCATAATCAAAATCATAACACAGCTGGAGGACAGACCATCACCACTGATCAAAAATTGCAAAAGCACACCCTAAAAAGCATAGACATTCAGATTCGGGGCTGCTGCTGAAATGACCAACATATATACACACCAAAGCAAGTCTACCTGCAATACCAATTTACTCTGGGGGAGGAAAATGTAGGGAGGCGTTTATGGGCTTAAATTAGATGAATTCTAGGTGGAAGAGAGCAGGGAAAAATATACAATAGAGATAGAATTAAGAGTTTAAGAGATTAAGACTAGAAATAAAAAACAAAACACCAAAACAATGAAAACAGAAAAAAGAGGTTAGAAGAAGAGAAAAGCTGTGGGTGATAAGAAGCAATATTAGGTTGGAGGTTAAATAAAATAAAGGGTAAGAGGAGGACAGACTAATAAAGTTGTAGATATCAGGAAAAAATGCTAAAGGAAAAAAAGGTAAAGGGGAAATAAGGACTGGAACATGAGATGGGACAATAAGGTTTGAGAAAGGAGAGGGGGGTGGGAGAAAGCAGGGATGTGAGAGGAAATTGGAATTGATGAATAGAGACATCTGTGGCAAAAAATAAATGGGAGATTGAGGGATGACGAAAAAGAGAGGGAAGTAAAACATAGTTTAAACGATTTTAATGCATTGGGATAAAGTGGAGGGAGAGAGAGAGAAAATCCAGAATAGAGAAAGGAATGTTTAATGGTTTATATTGGGAGACTTGGATTGATGACACCCCATCAAGGATAGGCACAGACATGTTTCACAGTGGACATTTTCAAAACCAACTGGATCACACCATCAATTTTTTTATTATTTAAAACAATCCTTAATAGTTTCCCTTGGTTAAAAATGCATTCATTAACCATGTGTTTATAATAAAATCACACTATCCCCTCTATAAAGGCCCAAAGCCAAAAAAGTAATGAACATACTGTAAAGCTAAGCATTTTGCAAATAATGGCGACATGATTTAAAATGCTTGAAAACTCCAAGAAATATCCATTTCTGTGAGTAATAAAGAAAATAAAAATCAGAGATGAAACATTTTGTCACCGTCACAAAAAAATGAAGTAAATCAGTAAAGCTGTACGTTTGTTAACATACGGACACACATGCATTAACACCCCCCCGCACACTCACTAACACCCCCCCACTAGCATATCCACATTCACACTTACACACACATCTAGACACTAACTCATGCACACACACACACATTAACATACCTAAACACACACACTCATAAGCAGACACACATACCCAGAAACAGTAACCACACAAACACACACAGTCACACACATAATTCACTTACCATTGTGCTATATGTCTTGTATTATGTACACAAATCTTTATTATTGTCATTCATGGTCTTTGACAAAAACACCCTTATATAGTGTTCTGTTATACAGCATACTTATACACTCACTGGGTTGGACCCCCTTTTGCCTTCAGAACTGCCTTCATTCTTCGTGGTATACTTTCTACAAGGTGCTGGAAACATCCCTCAGAGATTTTGGTCCATATGGACATGATGGCATTACGCAGTTGCTGCAGATTTGCCGGCTGCCGATCCATGATGCGAATCTCGCATTCCACCACATCCCAAAGGTGCTCTATAGGATTGAGATCTGGTGACCGTGGAGGACATTGGAGTTCAGTGAACTCATTGTCATGTTCAAGAAACCAGTTTGAGAAGATGTGAGCTTTGTGACATTGTGCATTGTCCTGCTGGAAGTAGCTATCAGAAGACGGGTACACTGTGGTCATAAAGGGATGGACATGGTCAGCAACAATATTCAGGTAGGCTGTTGCGTTTAAACGATGCTCAATTGGTATTAAGGGGCCCAAAGAAAATGTCCCCCACACCATTACATCACCACCACCAGCCTGAACCGTTGATACAAGGCAGGATGGATCCATACTTTCATGTTGTTTATGCCAAAGTCTGACCCTGCCATCTGAATGTCACAGCTGTAATCGAGACTCATCAGGCCAGGCAACGTTCTTCAAGTCTTTCATTGTCCAATTTTGGTGAGCCTGTGCGAATTGTAGCCTCAGTGTCCTGTTAGGTGACAGGAGTGACACCCGGTGAGGTCTTCTGCTGCTATAGCTCTTCTGCTTCAAAGTTCGACGTGTTGTGCATTAGTTTAGTTACTGTTGTCTTTCTGTCATCTCGAATCAGTCTGCCCATTCTCCTCTGACCTCTGACATAAACAAGGCATTTTCATCCACACAAGTGCTGCTCACTGGATATTTTCCCTTTTTCGGACCATTCTCTGTAAACCCTAGAGATGGTTGTGCGTGAAAATCCCAGTAGATCAACAGTTTCTGAAATATTCAGACCAGCCCGTCTGGCACCAACAACCATGCCCCGTTCAAAGTTCTTCTGAATTTTTATGCTCGGTTTGAACTTCAGAAAGTTGTCTTTACCACATCTACATGCCTAAATGCATTGAGTTGCTGCCATGTGATTGGCTGATTAGGTATTTGTGTTAACAAGCAATTGAACAGCTGTACCTAATAAAGTGGCCAGTGTGTGTATAAGTGTGTATATTATGATTATGCATTTAACTGCTAAACAGGAGTCTATGTACATGGCCAAACCTGCTAATTGGAAATGCAGCCTTTAATTTTTCGGTAGTTCAAGTGACGGACACTGGAATTCTTTGTGGTGGACACGTGTCCACTGCACCCTATCCCAAATTGGCCAGGGCCTCCTCAACTTGATGAGCGCACTTGGTTGTATACAAATTGATGTGTGTTGGTGTCTAGGTGTGTAACTGTGTGATTACTTTAAATGTATCCAATAATATGAATAATCTAATTACTGCATTATTTGCCCCTTAAACCAAAAATTCCTCTATAAGGATTTCAATTAATGTCTGTGACCTTGAAATAATCCCATAATTATGCAATCAATATGGTAAATAAAATGTTACAGTACAGAGCGCTTTCAATCTTTTAGAGTTGCCACAAGCACATTATAGAACTTTGCAATTTGTCTTTTCAAATCTTCTGTGTCTAGAGGGATGTAATCAACAAATACCTAAACTATCAAAACAACACAAAAAAGTAAAGAAAAAAATCAATTCCCAAATAGCCTCCAGGAGTGATCTTTAACTAGCATGAACATTGAATTGGGCCTATTTCAGCGGAATGATAATGCTGTCATCACAAATAAAAATAGAACATAAACTGAAATATAAATGGTTAAAATGTTGTTACTATTGAATAAGCCAGATGAATAATGAGTCAGAGACAGATAATTTAATGTGTGTTATTGCTAATAAAATGTGTATGTATATATGTATACTGTGTGTGTGTGTGTATATATATATATATATATATAAATTCACAATGCACCAGGACTGTATATGCCATGATTAAATAATGCAGTCAGGTGCATATAGCTCCTAAGCGCTGGGAAAGGGAACCTGGCCACAACAGATATTTCTAAAACTTTCAGCTAATTTTATTTGGAAGTAAGCGAAATCCACAGCACGTCCAGTTCTAGAGCTATTGCTACCAGTTCGTTGCTTTTCTAGGGGTTCAGTAAAACGAAAGTGTATGGGTGACATCAAAGAGTCAGTGCCTAGGGGACCATCAGAGATAAATCTGTCTTTGCTCATTACAGCAAAACTGGAAGAAAGACAATGACACAGATGTGATTTTAGCATGTTGGGGATTGGGCTGAATTATGCAAGAGAATATTAACATAACTCACTTCAGACTTTATATACTGAATCAAGCATCCAAACTCAAGTAATGCATATAAAAATCATCAACAATGCCACCCACCAAGCAGGAGACATACATAATTTACCTAGGCAATGGTCCTCCAGATCTGAAAGAATGAGTATCAGCCCTGGATTCGCTTTATGATGTCTTAATTTTCACAATCCTTTTTTAATGGCAAGATAAATGGTATATTGATTTTAAGTTCATATATCCTTAAATTCTGTAAGAAATTTAAAAGTGTGGTTTTTTTAACCTTTTTAACCAAAAATAAAATTGGTGTGTCTATAAAACCATATGGATTGGAATTACTTGCATAAAAGCCACTGAAATGGTTGTGACGTTCAGGGAAAGGGAGGAGCCAGGTCTCACAGAAATTTTTTTTTGTGCCTAATTATAATAGACAAGGAAACTAAAGCTTTATTTGGTAAATCATTTTGTCCAATTTGTTTTATTGTTGCAGCTGTTTTACATAAAAAGTATGAATCAATTATAGCGTTCCATGGGGCGAGGGTTGATCTACTCTTATGGCTACAATATAGAAGCATCAGAAAATTGGAAACACTGGCCCTCTGAGCTTACAGTCTAGTGGGAAATTGCACACTTACTGGTTTACATTGTTTAAACTGCACAGGAATTCTAATAATCAAGTGGATATAGAATGCGTTTTTAGATGTAATTAAACTTTCAATTAGAGTTTTACCTCTCACTTTTATCTGTATAGAACAACTGGGTCAAGCACAAAACAACAGACACAACTGTTCCTCTTAGATTGAACAATAACTGGAGAAAAGGGAACAGCTGTTTCTCTCCTGACCTCTTTCTTTTAAAAAGCAAAAACAGAATAGCTGAGCGCATCTGGAAAAATCTAAACACAGCAAAACCAATAAAGAGATGTGATACTCACCTGAGTTCACGCAACAAGGGAGTCTATATATGCGGACAAGAACTGAAAATCGTCAAAAATTACCAGCTTTCCAAGTTTGCAAAGCCAAAAGTTTTCGGAATAAGAGAAAAAAAAATAGGCAGGTGAGGGCAGACAGCAAGGGGGTCCGGAAGAGAAGTCAAGTGATGAGCCAACTCAATAAAAGTACAAAGGGTTAAACCAGGTTCAGTACCATATACACGTCAAGGGTCAAAATCCAGATAAGCAAAATGGATAATCCACATAATATAAACCGGGCCAGGAATACTATGTTCTAGCATTGAGCTAGGAGTATACCCATAGCAAGCCACAGGTGAGGCAGAAGGAGGTATCTTATGTCCATGGGGAGGTAGAGAGACTAGAAACCCAAAAGCCACCTGGTGGTATAATGTTTGGGTGTATTAACTACCAGAGGCAGGGTTGCTGGTTTAAACTTCCATGGCTCCTGCTAGTCCCAGTTACCTCTTGATCTCCCTAATTTACGGAGCAAGCACGGTTCAGTGGGATCACATAATGATCCTTGACCCCACGGTAGTAGGACAGCAGCTGCACTGGAGACAGGATGAAGCTTTGCAAGGTAAGTGAGTGGTGTGTGTGGGTAGGTATGTGTGTGTGGGTATGTTTGTGTATGCATGTGTCTGGGTATGCTAGTGTGTGTCTGGGATTGTGTATTAGGGTGAGAGTCTTTGTGAGTATCTCCAGTTGTGTGTGTTAGTGTCTAGGTGTGTAACTATCAGGTACGGTGAGGTACCTGTAGTTTGTATGGAGGAGGAGCCCATTATGCAGGTGTGACAAGATAGTCCGTGGCAAACGTGGAAAGGCAAAAGTCACAGAGGCTAAGTCAAAAAGACAATCCGGGGTCAGTAGGCAGGCAGTGTTCCAAAAGCAAGGTTAATAGGCAATCCGAGGTCGGTAAATAGGCAGAAGGGAGAAAGGAGCAAAAACAGGTCAGAAGAGGGACAGGAGCACAGAGCTGGGGACACACTGTATAATACAGAGCGTCTCAGAATATCTGAGCGCCTACATGAAGGAGCTCAGGGGTTTTATAGAGATCTCAGGCATGACATCATGCGTCACACCTGTAGATCCGCCCACTGTACCTCCCCTCCTCCAGTCTATTGAGGTAGACGGCACTGGAAGTGTGTTAGTGTGAGTGTGTGTTGTAGTGTGTGTAGTGTCTAGGTGTTTAAGTGTGTGTTAGGGTGAGTGTCCGGGTGAGTGTGTTAATGTGAGTGTCCGGGTATAAGTGCCTATCCCACGGTAAAGGCTCTAGAGCTGCCCTTGGGGCACCTTCAAGCTGTCTAAATAGTGCTTTTGTCTTGATAGGAAGTTTGATTTAAATGGATCAGTATAGCATTCCTAAAAAAAATAATAATCTTTTATAGAAAACAGGACAATTTTTCCTTTTAAAAACAACAACTTTCAAAAATCACAGAAGTACAAGGGTAAAATATCTGAGTTTATAATGTAAACTTTAAGCACATTTTGCAGTATTCTATAACTGACCCCTTAGTCTGCTACCGAGAGAATATCCTTTTCAACCACTTTAACAAGTACATGTGTTGCGCTAGTAATTAGTTTCCAGCGGCTACTGCAGGCAAAGCCCATTCATTAACCTTTAGCAAGTGGAGGTATGAGTTAATCCTGTTGTTTCTGGTAACATTGTCATATTTGTATTGGCTTGTTAAGTACTCCTGGAAAGGTTCTGTATGGCCAGACTGAGTTTTATGTCCTTGATATAAGCCCCTACACCTAATGAGCAAAATTAATTTCTTTGTTAGTCATATACATGCTATAATTCTTCTATAAGAACCATTTTTAATGTGAACATTGGATCCTGCTGGTCTTCTGGGAGGCAGTGCACACCAATCATGGTAACGTAAACCTCCCAATACATTTACAAGGCAAATTTATTGCTTAACTATATAAAATGGGCCTGATATACAACACATTCCTGCACTTCACATGATTATCAGTAGCTCCTTTACAGGGCTCTTCTGGTGCTGCGCCAGGAAATATAAGAACTCTGTGGCACTTTGTGCAGTGACAGAACAGGAACTGTCATGCCATTGCATGAGTTAACTTGTACTGGGCACTGAATGGGTTCATGGAGATGGCAGCATTGCTCAGTTAATTAAAATTCATTCGCACCTTTCCCTGTGGAGCCAGGGCTCAAGATAAATTACCCAAGCTGGGGATTGTTAGCTTTCAAATGAAGATGTTACCAGTGGAAGACTGAAAGGACATACTGGCTGCATCTCCCTGTGGGGTGGAGAGGTCAATCAATGGACACGCCAAAGTAAAATTCTAAGAAGGCATAATCTCCAAAATATGATGGGTTGATAACTTTTAGGCCCCAGCATACATTTCATCACTATGCCTGCAATGCACTTGTTTTACGGAGACCAAACACACCATGCAGAGGTTAACCAAAATAGGAGTTTTTGCCAACCGATAAGAGGTGAGAAGTTTGGTATGTAAACGATCACTAGTACTGGAAAAATATGACTGTTCTGATATTATAATTGTCCAATGTGGCCTGGGCTTCCTGTGGCCGAATTTATATCAGACAAAGTTTAGGCTGAAAGGAGTGGCGTAACTACAGGCAGGCAATTACCCATGCGACTTCTTGTTCCCGTCCCCTCTTACCGGTTCAGATTGTATAGAAAGGGCCCTTCCGACCTGGACGGCACAAAAGACTAAAAAAAGAGCAGTGGCAATTGTCAGATTTTGTTTTGAATTGGAACCCAACTATCACTATGTTATATAAATTCCGAGAGCATGAGATAGAATCTATCACTTTTCAAGTGGTAGGTCTAGTCTACTGAACAATATAACATGGCAGTACTTGATTCTCCAGTAAAAATTGAAATATTTTCAAAGACATATTTCTTTGAGGTAGAGATGATATTTAGCATTCCTATTCTCTACAGTAAAGGCGGTAGCTGCCCCATATGTAAACTTTATGTTGCACAAAGATTGCAATCCATAATTGCATTCCACAGTCATACACCAAACCCTTGTATCCAGTCCAAAAAAAGCCCCAGAGATCAATTTTATTGGAGCTGAAAATGTTTTGAGCAAACTAGACATATCTTGGTCAATACATGGAAATTTAACTAGAAAGCTATGTATGTGAGGTTGAAATTAACAAATCAATAGTGTATTTTCCTTGAAAACTCCCAAAATCTCAAGGGTTTGTTTTGCTGCCTTAGGTATGACCTTTTATAGTTGCACACAGTTACTTCCATATTACAATTTAATGAGCTGTTTTCCAACTCCAAACATGAGCTTACTGCAACAATACATGTTTCAATCTCATCTCTACTGGGCCTCAATTCACTGGAGATTGTAGTTATAATTTGCAATGTTTTGCCCTGGGTCAAATCACCCTTCTTTTTCCTTCCACGAGAAGCGTCTCCATCTTTACTTTGTCTTTCTGTTGGCAGCCCCAGGGTTAGCAGAAAGGCTCATACTTCCTATATGATTTAGTGACAGCAGAGCACAGAACATTGGAGATATGAGCCCCTCTCTCCTCTCTGTGGGGTCACTCACACTGGGAGAAGCAATGATGAGCTTAGTCAAGTTTAGTGGTCAGTTGGGTTTACTCAACGCCAGTCCTCTACTTCATACGAGACACAAAAATCTTTATTCACACACAAACGTGTCTGTCTGGACCATTACAAAAACCTCTACTTTGCTCATCTTTCCTTCACTAAGCTGTCCTCCC